>JAHRHZ010000013.1:17576339-17665146 GCA_024137785.1 Ginglymostoma cirratum | reverse complement strand
CCCATTTCTGATGAAGGGTCTAGGCCCGAAACATCAAGTTTTCCTGCTCCTATGATGCTGCATGGCCTGCTGCGTTCATCCAGCCCCATGCTTGTTATCTTTAGTTTTTTGACATTACTAGTTTGTATGCTAGATTCAAAATAACACACTGAATTCAAAACGGTATAGCAATGCGAGGTGCTGAACGCAAAAATATCAGTGCACACTGCGGAACTCTGAGTTATAACAGCTATGCTCCTGCTCTAAGGAAAAGACCCTCGCTTTCACAAAAACCCCACCCCCTTCCCAACACGCTGTTCTCAATCGGGGTACCAGCAATTTTCATGAGTCAAAATGGGTAAACATTTGGGAAGCACTGCCACAGAGCATAATTTGCCACTTCTGTTTTTATGGATTCACAATTCTGCCAGTTTCAGAAATGTACATGTAAGGAGTAACATAGATGTCACCTGGCATTGACATGAAAGGCTGATACACTACGTCACAAGATCACAACTATGAATCCATTATTTTCCCTCACCGAAAACAGTTACACAATTGTAGGAATAAGTATGTTTTTAAAAAAAGTTGGGTGTGTGCACCCGCTGCATTTTAGATAAAAAGTGAACCAGTGAACTTTAGTGCACAATAGCAACTTCAGTTGCGAAGGAAGTGACTAATCCTGAAAAGAACAATTTTGTGGTGTGCTAATCCTGAATTGACTGAAAATTGAGAAAGCAAAAAGGTGCATGAAGACAAAAGAAAACAAACTGCAACATTCCCGCTTAATATATTGTGTGTACTGTTGTAGATACATTTTGTTGTTTGGCACTTCAGTTATTCAGATCAACAGATGGTGATATTCATATTCTCATTGCTCACATTTATATTGAAGCTAGTAGAAATCTAAACCCACAAAAACAGAAGCAAATATGCCATGTGAAGAACATCTTACATCAATCAAAACAACTTAGATTGGTTAGCAATCTCCAATGAACGTTCACATCTGGAATATAATTTAGAACTATTCCCCAAAAGTGAAGCAACTTCAAGATCAAGAAATTTTAACCACGAAATAGGCTTCCATGTGTTGAAAAGACCAAACTGAAAAATGTAAAAACAGTCATCTTGAAATTACAATTGAAATGTAAGCTTCAAAATAGAGAATAAATTTTGAAAGATAACATTTTAGCCAACTTACTCTCTAGTTCTTCTTTCTCAAAGTTTGTATTGACAATTGTGCTTGTTTTGCCCAAATCCACAATAGCTTCTTCATCATGTCGCTACAAAGGGAAATGCAACACAATTAGAAATTAGTCTTTTCTACAATTCTCTATTTTCTACAATCGCGAATATTGCTAACAGATTACTTGATGTACTCGTAGATAAGCACTCAATGTAATTCCTTTAATGTAAGAGTGTACCAAGTGCAACAAGTCATCAGCACCCAACCCCTGAAGTCCAAGAAATTGCCTCACTGGCACTGTTTTCTTTACAGGCTAAAGCTCAAGGGATAGCACATAATCTTTCAATTTCACACTTCATAACATTTCAGACAAAATTGAGACCAATAATATCAGATCATAATCTCTGCTATTATTATTTTGTTTGCTTTTGGGTGCCAACTGCAGTTTAGGATTTGGCTTCATATTTTACATCCTGTCGGCATGGCCTTTGCCTGTTAACTTAGTTTCTTCTCAGGCACTATCATTCCTTCATCATTTAATCCCTCCTGTCTTCTGCTGTATCACAAGCATTTGCTTCCCCACACTCCCTCCCCTGCTTCTATGCTTGCTTCAAACTTGTTACTTCTATTTTTTGTACAGCTCAGATGAAAGGTCAACAATCTGAAATGTTAAACCGTCTCTCTCGTCACAGGTGCCGCTGGATCTGCTGTGCATTTCCAGAATTTTTTTTCAAAACACAATATTTGTGCTCTGCGCAAAACTGAAGATTAATAAGTTGTCTCCAAATATTCCAGATACAAGAAAAATTTAAAATTGCGTTCAAAATTTAACAAAAAGTAGGAAGCAATGAGTTTTTTTTTGGGCCGGAGAAACAGACACAAGTGGAGCTCCACAAGGGTCAACGTAGAAGCACTTTTTTTTTTTTAAATATACAAGGTCATCTCACAGAAAATCAGGGTTGCATTCTTAAAATTACAACTTTGAGTGAAGGCTTTAATTGAAGCATTGTTTCTCATCAAAATCAATTTTAAAGCCAGAGTTAGATTCCCGAGGCCAATTTGTGCTGTGAGCCTGGAGTCACATGTAGCCAGACCAGGTAAGAACAGATTTCCTTCCCAAAATAGACATCAGCAAACCAGATGGGTGTTTACAACAAATCAACAGTAGTTACATGGCTACCCTCAGGCTACCCTGTAATTCCAGATTTTATTTTTGGAATTCAAACTTTACCATCTTTCATGGTGGAATTCAAATACAAAGTCTCCATAACATTAGCCTAGGGCTCTGGATTACAGGTCTAGTGAAATCACCAATAAGCCACTGTCTCCCTCAAAGACCAACCAAGCTGGTGTGGACATGGAGAATAATCATTTTCTGCACTACAACCCTGTAATGAAATGCATTCTTATTTTGATCTAAAGCAATATTCATTAGGAGCTCCTCTTCATTTGTTTGGAAAACAAGAATCACGACTCAGTTAGACTAGAGCACGCAGGGTCAGAAGGCCCCTTGCCTGAAGTGGCAAAAGCAAACTAGTTGGTTTCACAGTATCATACTACAAAATTGCTAGATCAGTAGAATATTAGTTGCAAAAATACCTGCCAAAGATGTTGTTCACTTAGACTACAATCTCTGATTAAACAGGAGGTTGAGGTTATCGGTCCTACTCATCCCGACACCAAATTAGTGACTTATAAAATAGGCAAGAGGATATCAGCAATTTATTTACACCGTACCTACAGAATACCGAAACATTTCACGGCATTTAACAGGAGTGTCATAAATAAACATTTTTCACTCCAAGCCACATAAGATATTAAGACAGAGGAGAGAAGGTTGGCCACAACAGGCAACGTCGAGGGATCAACGTAAAAGGGAGACAGAAAAATGTAGCGTGGCAAAGAAGTTTAGTAAGGCAATTTCCAACTTTTAAAGGCCAAGATAGCTAAGAGTACACCCAATCATGGAGCAATTAAATTTAGGCACATGGAAGATGGCAGAATTGGAGGAAGGGAGGGATTTCAAAAGGATTACAGCATTGGATGAAGTTACAGATACAAGGAAGGGAAAGGGCATGGGGATAGCTTAAAGAATTTTAAACCTGAGGCAGTGTTAGGCTAACAGAGAAAGTGAACAGTCCAGTTAGAAGAGAACGTGAATAGTCAAGTGGGGAGTTAAATAAGGCATGGATGAGGGATTCAGCAGTTGAGACAAGGGTGGAAATGAGCAATCTCACAAATATCAACAGTTTACAAGCAAGCATGGGGCTGGATGAACACAGCAGGTCAAGCAGCATCATAGGAGCAGGAAAACTTGACGTTTCGGGCCTAAACCCTTCAAGGCCCGAAACGTCAAGTTTTCCTGCTCCTATGATGCTGCTTGACCTGCTGTGTTCATCCAGCCCCATGCTTGTTATCTCGGATTCTCCAGCATCTGCAGTACCTTTTATCTCAGTTTACAAGCAGCCAATTTTAACAGTAGCTAAAAACAGCAGGAAGTTATGAATGCTGTCCATTCAATTATTTCTTTGTATAGGGAACCAAAATAAGGTTCTGGAGACCGAAATAGGTTCTGTGTTGTTCAAAGCATCTATATTCTTTTATTTGCTTAATAGTATTACTTAAGCAAACTGTCAAAGCAACACCATGATCAAATATCTGCTCTTAGAACGATGCAAATTTAAGATCTGAAGCACCCAATCAAGTTTAAATAGGTAAATTCTAAATTCAAGTATTTTTTGTCTTTAATCAGGCTTGCAATTTCGGCATGATTCATTTTTCATGGATTCTGTTTCTTTAGATTTGTCCTGTTGTACACAAAATTTGGGATGCCGGTTTCCTTTGGCAAAGTCTTTCTTCCATACCCAGTATTTAACCAGACAATTTTAAATTATTGCATTTTAAGCATTTAAAAAGTTATTCATAGCTTCTTTAACATACGTAGAAAATGCCTCAGAGACAAGAAGAATGCTAGTATAAGTGCAGATTTTCAAAAGGAGTCAACTAATTTGCACAAGGTTGCTTGCATCAATGCCTCACCATTTGTCCTTGCAAAGCTAGGTCCCTCATCTTAAAAAGTTTCAAAAGCTTCACCACAGAAGCTCATGACCCTGAAAGTCTTTCAAATTCAGAGCCAATAAATGTCATACGCTAAATCATTGTCAGTTCATTTGCCTCTATATTTAGATGTTTCTTCAACTGGGTGTGTATGTTTCTAAACTCTCCTTGAGGAAAACCAAAAATAGTTTGACCTCAACTGTCAAAACCATTCATTCACTTTTGAAGAGCTTTCACGTTGCCCAATGCTTTGGTTGTTAGAGGGTAACTTGCTCCTAAATGCTCTCTTCATAAAAGAAAATGCTAGAATAGCCATTTTTCTATCTATTTGCCAAGTGTTGGCAACTATAGTTGAAGGCTTTAAATTCATTTATCCCAGATAAGTTTAAAAATGCTGGTTATGCAGAAGGTTATCTATATAGGCAGTTTTCAACAAGCATCATTCTCACGTAGAATTTTACTTTATTCCATCTACACATTGGAATACGCAAATTATGTGGCAGATTTAATGGACTAAAATTTTCACAGAACAAAATTTGACCCCAAATTACTACCAAGATATTCAGGAAAATGAAGAAAAACCTGGTCAAACAGACAAATAGTTAAGTGTCTTGGCAGAGAGATAGGTAGAAAATCAAACAGGTTTAGGGAGACTGAATGATGGGGAGGAACGGACGGAGCAGATACAAGGAAAATGGAGGAATGAGCTATTTTTAAAAAAGGTGCATTGTTTGTTTTTTCCTGTCACGAGTTTGACCAGCTTGATTTCACAGCAGTGTGGATCAGAGAACAGCTTTTGCGGCTTTGGTTCCAACCTTGGCAGTGATCCCTCTAAAATCAGCTTCAAGGGGACAACTTCACCTTCTTTCCTGCAATTTATTACATGATGCCAGGCATAAATCAGCCCTTTACGAGCACAAACAACCTGATAGTTGTAAAATTAGTGATATTATACCAACTTTTTGCTTAGAAATGCAAGCTTCCTTTTAAAGTCACGAATACGTACATTTAAGACTGAATATGATAAAATCAGTTGCAATGTTGCTGAAATAACAAATCCAATTTAAAAGTGACCCAGACATTATCACACCATATCAGATTATAACCTTATCAACTTTGTTGGCAACTCTGATTTTCTTGAACCAATACATCAGCACAAAATGAAAAATTGCATCCTTAAGTGATCTGCCTAAATTTATACAACTGTTAATCTGGCACGTTTGATTATTTCATAAGCATTGACTGAAATTCACAAGGAAAAAAAAAGTCATGATAATACATTAGTTAATTTGAAAGCTTCAATACCTTATATTATTCCAATAATGCATCTCATGAGAAGAAATGGTTTCTAAAAGTAATATCCTCCAGCTGAATTTACATTAAGCGTATAAATAACCAAAGTCAAGTGTCTGACAACATTTTCGGTTTTGCCTCTTTTTGGGACATAGTTTAATATACAAAGTTACAGCTGCAAAGATTTAATCAAATAATATCTATTTGATACAAATTTACATAATCCACAATATTTGTGGTTGGCAAAATGTCAATCAACCTTCTCACTCGTAACAAAAACAGTTTAAAATACCGTTTCTAATTTGAAATAAGCCTGAACATAAAGTACACCAAGTTCTTGTAATAGATTAGGCTTTTGTCAAGGATACATCAACAATTTTTGGACAAAGAACAAACTGGCTGATTAGTCAATCTATGCAGATTACAAAGTAAATTCCATTTGATTATTATAAAATTTGTAGAAGCATGGAACATATTAATGAAAAAAATTTAGTACTTGGCGTTTTGGCGGCATCAAGAAATAATGCGTAGACTGCACGTTCTTAAATTTCTTCAGTGGCTGAGTGAATGTCATCTTGATTAGGAATAGATGCAACAGCAACCGTGCAAACTGCTCTCCCAACCAGCACAAAGGTTATGAAGGAGGACAGGGGTTTATATTGCACAGCAACTGAGTCAAAAATACCAACCAGTTTTCTCCCCCTGCCAATCTCAAGACAACTTCAGAGAATACACCCGGTGATAAAATACAATCTTGTGAATGATGTTTTTCATTACATAGTAGTATATCATGTGGATTTTGTCAAAGTACACCTAAAATAAAATTCTCTATTATATTAGCAATACACCTCAAAATGCTCCAGAGGTACAGGAGAAATGGATGTCAGGTTTAAAAAAGGGAAGTATCAGGAATTCACCAAAAGCTTGCTTAAAGATCGACGTACAAAAGAATTTTAAGAACTGCAAAGTGAAGAAGCAGAGATTCATCATTAAGAATTCCATTGTGTGGGGTGTAGGCAAATCAAGACATGTCACCAGGGTAGGTGCATGCATAAGTACAAAATACTTTTAGAATTGAAATGATGGGGTTTGAAACACACAGTTTAGAAAGAGAGAAGGGACAATGTAGCACAAGTTTAGAAACTTAAACAGAGAAGACCAAGTGATTGAGAGATCAATAGCCAAAAGAAGTTAAAATAAAAATTGGCGTAATGATGGAGCAGGACTCAGCGCACAAAAGCCAACACTAGAATTTTTGATCAGTTGATCCTTACTTGTTGGGTGGCCAGCAGGAAAAAGAATGGGCCAATAAAGTTTAAGCTCAGCACCAGAAAAAGAAGAAGATTCCATCCAATGTCCCCAATAATAGATTAGTGTTTACTTCCTGCTGCTGCCAGGATAACTAGCCTTTAATTCCGTTTTTAAAATTTTCCTCACTGCTTACATGGCAGGCTTTTGCAAGCCGTTTTAGGAATTCTGGAAGACCAAGGGCAATAATTCCACTAATGATGTAGTTTCTCTTTTCAAATCTTAGGATAGAAGTCATCAGATCCAGGTTTGTGTCACTTAATCCCATTCAATTTGGTATTATTTCTATACTTGTACCGCTTTATTTTGTTGCTAATTCTCACTAGACTCTTGGCTTGAGTAGAAGAGGAGACTGGGTAGGCTGGGACTTTTTTCACTGCAGCGTAGGAGGTGGAGGGGGTGACCTTAGAGGTTTATAAAATCATGAGGGGCATAGATAAGACGAATAGCAACAGTCTTTTCCCCAGGGTAAAGGAATTCAAAACTAGGGGGCATATTTTTAAGGTGAGAGAAGAAAGATTTAAAATGGATCCGAGGGCCAACTTTTCGCAGAAGGTGGTTCATATGTGGAGTGAACTGCCAAAAGGAAGTGGTAGATACAGGTACAGTTACAGTTACAACATTTAAGACATTTGGACAGGTACCAGGAAAAAGTTTAAGAGGGAAATGGGACCAGTCTAGCTCAGGAATCTTCATCAGCACGGACAAGTTGGACCAAAGGGTCTGTTTCTGTGCTGTATGGCTCTATGACAAAGACATGAAGGAGGTTTCAACAGATGCAATGAAGCAGGTACATTTCTGGAGGAAATGGAGGCAAGGACAAAGAGTTAATGGCCAAGGGCCAGAGTTTGTGGCGGATGTTCCAAATACCTAATTCAAGAAAAAAAAAAATCGTTCAAGAAAACTTTGTTGAATCTATCGCAACAACAGAAAATGGTGCAGGATCATACGGCAGCACAAAACGGTAGACTGCAGAGCATGGTAGCATAGCGGTAATGTTATTTGACCAGTAATCTAGAGACCTATTGTTTCAGAGTCAATAATACACATAACCAGGAAATTGTTACGGTGTAGGAGGTGGCCATTCAACTCCAAAATAACAAGAAGGATTTTGGATAAAAAAAAAAAGGAGGAAAGAAATACATCACTGCACTGAACAAGGTCCAGTCAGAGGTAGAAAGAATTCACCTCAGGGAAGAGGTGAACAGTAAAGTAGTAACTTGCTACGTAAACCACTCTGAAGGAACAGTGAGGAACTGGTATCCAACATAAGGAAATCTTTTGAGCTAGGGGTATAGACTAAGAAAAACAGGCAGCCTCAGAAATACCTTGATTTAAATTATTTTTAAATGGAAAGCAGCAAGGTAGAATCATAGAATTCCTACAGCGTGGAAGCAGGCTATTCAGCCCTGTCAGTTTACACTGACCCCCTAAACAGCATTCTACCCACACCACCCCCTTAACCCTGAATTTCCCATGGCTAGTCTAACTCACCCGCACATCCCTGGGCACTAACGTCAACTTAGCATGACCAATCCACCTAACCTGCATTTCTTTGGACTCAGGGAGGAAACCAGGAGTACCAGCAGAAACCTGCACAGACATGGGGAGAACTTCACGCAGACAGCTGCCAGGGGCTGGAAACAAATTTCGGTGCCTGACACGGAGGCAGCAGTGCTAGCCACCGTGCCGCTCTCAAGGTAGTGGTAAAGTTTGAACGCATATTGTGCTATGCAAGCCCTTACAATTTGAAAGAAAAATATGGCAGGAATTTTTGCCTCCATGGGACTGTATGATGAAAATATAGAGAGCTGTAACTCCAACACAAATAGATTCCATTATTTTGTTTTAGTTAACAAAATTGAAACAGATATAGTCGCCCAAGTTCCTAATTATCACAGAGGGAGACAGAGGAATTCTCCTGAATGATTTTCTTTTCCTAACTTAAGTATTTGGAACATCCACCACAAACTCTGGCCCCTTGCCCATAACTCCTTACCATTCTCTCTTCTGCCTTCTGAAGAGTTGGGTTCAACAACCTATGATGCAATAGGAGGAATCCTATTGAACTTTTTTTCCACTAAAGCTACTGGTTTTGCTGATGGTTCAGGTTTAACAAACCAGCATGACGGTAAAGTTAACAGAATCCTGAAAATTCAGAGACAACTTGAAGGTTGCTAACAGAGACAGATAGTCTGGTATGTGGTTCAAGATGTGAAGCAATCCAGAAGAGAAAAACTTTCGAAATAGCACCAAAATGACGCTCAGCAGCTAATCTCAAGTATGAGAGTTCACAAAATTGCAGCTGAGCATCAAGCATCAATACAGACTCAAAAAAGCATCGGTGTGGAAAAACAGGTCTTGCAGCAGCAATTCACTGAAAGAAACTGTATGCAGAAACTACCCAGCAAAAAGGGCAACTTGAATGAGCATGTCTAAGGGAGAAACAAACAACATTTAGGAAAAGTACAGAAACCAACGAGCAGTAAGAAAATCTACAGTTTACAAAAAAGGGCATGAGAAAAGCCCACACACTCAGCTCGAAGAGGAGTTATTATTAAACATACCAGGCATTGCTGGTATCACCAATCAATACTGGGGTCACTCCCGTACTGAACGGCAAGCTGGCATGAATGGAAGCAGACACTGGAACGATGGTTTCATTGATACCTCTAAGTGTTTATAAAGGAGGAGATGAGTCACAGTACAATTTTTGAGGGTTGTGGTGCAATACGAACATACAACCTCTTTTAAAAGGCACCACTTTACCAGTGTATCAATGTGAATGTTGTTATAATGATCAGTCTGAGTATTTGTACTTACACATTAAAAGTAAATTTTCCAGCTTTAATGGGAAGAGTTGGGGAAAAACAACAACTCAACTGGGCTGAAGTAAATCACTTTATTAAATTCGGGAACAGATCTATCACAAATTCTAAAGAAATATGCCACTGTTTTCCAGGGGGGTCTGGGAATCATGGAATAGATCTGTGAAACTGTAAATCAAGGATGAGAAATCAAGCAAAATGATATGAAGCTAGATCATTTTGCAATCAGAACAGAAGGTTGGAGGCAAAGGATGCCTTTAATCAATGACCTATTTGCTGGACCAGCTAGAGGTCAGCTTTTCAATAAAACTGATTTTGGTAAGCCTTTCTCCAGATGAAAACAAATCTGGAGTTACAGAAATACTTGACAGTTGTAACATTTAAAGGGCTACTCAAAAAAACAACAGACTTCCGTTATTCCACACACCACACATCTGATTTTAAGTGGATTTGAAGGAGTCCAGCGTTAGACAATATTTCAGTCATAGAAAGAAACAAGAAAAAAACAGCATCTCCACAATTTAGATGCTACTCTCAGCAAGCTTAAAAATTATGGCCTAACAGTGAGGAAAGACAAGTTTTTTTTATTTTAAAAAGGATTCCATTGAATATTTACGCCACGTCATTGACACTAAAAAGGGACAACACCAGTCACCTTCAAAAATAAAAGCCATAAATGAGGCACCAGCATCTAAAAATGTTAAGTAACGACAACGAACATTGGGGGCTGTGAAATTACAATAGGTTCGCCCCAAATCTTGCAACCATTCTCAAGCCTTTGCAACCATCATGTTGTGCATCATATGGAATGGGAGCAGTTGTTTCTCAGCTAGTTACTCAATAGTGAAGAGAAGCAAAATGCTTTTCCATCAAGATAGTTAAGCAAAGCAAAAAGTGAACACTGCACAGATCGAGGAAGACGACTTCTAGGAATCATTTTCGGCATTAGACAATTCCACCAATACTTGTATGGTCAGGAATTTACCAAACTGACGGACCACTGACTGCAATGTTTGGCCCTCAAAGAGGGATACCTTTTCTTGTAGACAGCTGTACACAGGAGGTGGGCATTATTGCTATCGGATCACACAGTTGTACGATGAAGTATCAGTAATCCACCTTACTGGGGATGCTCAGAGACAATAAGAACTGCTGATGCTGGAGTCAGACACAACAGTGTGGAACTGGAGGAACACAGCAGGCCAGGCAGCATTAGAGCAGGAAAGCTGACCTTCTTCAGAAATGGGGGAGGGGGAAGGGAGCGCTGAAATAAATAAAGAGGAGGGGTGGGGCAGGGGAAGGTAGGTAGATGGTGATAGGTGAGTGCAGTTAGGCATTTGTGGGGATTGGTCAGTGAGGTGGGAGGAGCAGATAGGTGGGAGAGAAGACAGGCAGGTCAAAGAGGTGGGGATGAGAGGGAGGGTTGGTCATGAGATGAGGAGATTTTGAAACTAGTAAAGTCCACATTGAGACCATTGGGTTGTAGGCTCCCAATGCAGAATATGGGGTGCTGCTCCTCCAGTTTCCAGGCGGCCTCGATATGACACTGGAGGCAGCTCAGGATGGGCATGTCGTCCAGGGAGTGCGAGGGGGAGGTGAAGCGGTTCGTGACTGGAAGCTGTTGTCATTTGCAGAGCACCTGTGCTCTGTTCACGACAAAACAGTCCCCAAGTCTCCACTTGGTCTCATCAATGTAGAGGAGGCCACATCAGGAGCAGCGGATGTGCAGGTGAACATCTGTCTGATGTGGAAGGTTGGTGGCTCAGCGGTTAGCACTTCTGCCTCACTGCGCCAGGGACCTGGGTTTGATTCCAGCCTCGGGCGACTGTCTGTGTGGAGTCTGCACGGGTTTCCTCCGGGTGCTCCGGTTTCTTGCCACAGTCAAAAGACATGCAGACTAGGTGGATTGGCCATGCTAAAATCACCTGTAGTGTTCAGAGATGCCTAGATTAGGTGGGTTATAAGGGGATGGGTCTTGGTGGGATGCTCTGAGGGTCAGTGTGGACTTGTTGGGCTGAAGGGCCTGTTTCCACACTGTAGGGCTTGTATGATCAAAGAGAACGTTTGTCAATGCATGACGAGTTGAGGGGTCATCTCAAAATTATCCTTGACATCAAGGGTTTGTTTTGCCAGAGAAGCTCTGCAATAGCCATTCGTCTATTGTTAGTTCATTTGCACTCCCACACAACAGTGAAACAGAACATCAAAGACACATTTTTAAGATCCTTGTCTACAGTTTTGTTTCCAAGGCAAGGAATACACAATGCACAAATTTAAAAATTGTGTTAAAATTGTATTAACTTTGCTCCCATCAACTCAAATGTTTAAATATAGGTTAGTTGAAACAAAATAAGTCTGGTATGTTGGTGGTTTTGTCCACCCTTCAAAAGGAAAAAATAGAGAAATAGTATCAAGTCCATGCCATCAAAACCCGGTAGTAAATGGTTAAATGATTAATGCAGCATGCAAACACATTTCAGAAGCTTTTAAAAGAAGAGCTCAGTTAAATAGGATCTTCCACAGCTACAAGCTCTTCACATTTTACAGCCAATAAAATATTATTAAGGGTTGCTGAGAAAAGAAGTTTAGTGTCTCGCACTCATCAGGACAATTCATGCGGAAATCCAACATTTATACTGCATGAAAAAGGCGAGTGTCTATTGGTTGGCAAGTGAACTGATTTCAGTGGAGACATTTCATTGAAGAATGCACCCATTAATGGTGGTTGACATTTAATTGCCAGGCAGTAGATGTTAAATCAGGTAAATTGATTCTAACTGGTCAGGTCATTGCCCTGAAAAGGGAACTTCCAAATGGTTGTCAATTGCTTTCCTGAGCTGAAACCCTGCAAACAGCAGGACCCTGCATCTTAATAAATACAGCTTCCAATACACGCAAGTGCACACACTGCAAGAGTTACTGTCAGCATAATTCTTTGCATGCTCAGGATTATCCAGCAAATGTCATCTAATTGCAGAATCACACTTAACGTTGGACGTGGTTTTGCAAACGCATGCTGGTTAGGTATGGTCAGAACCTTGTTTGTAAAAAGGCAAAGAGTCTGTCTGGTATAGATGGTCACCAGACCTAGCATTACATCACTACTAAAATTCACATATTACTTATTTATGTGATAGGCGGAGAGTCTTTTGCCTAGATGGCAGCATCCAGTTATACGCTTGTTGCTGTATGAAACACTAACTTCAGCTGTTCAATTTTTTGAAATAATTTACACTTCTAAGGTAATCTGAAGGTAATCCAGAGGAAACATTAGTTTTCCCCTTGAATTAGTATTCTTGTGAATTGTTCCGATGAGTGCAAGATGAAAACAAAAGACACATTTTATCAGAGTTTAAGCAATATTCAAACTCTGAAATGCTCCAAATAACAGCTTTTAAGTGCAGTCAACTTTCTTATAAGAAATGCAGCAGCTAATATGCTAAAAGCAAGATCCCCACAAACAGCAATGGGACCAGGTAATCTTATTTTCTGTTGATTGATTATATAAATGTTCTCAATCATGACATTTGAGCCAAGTCTCCTTTAAAGTGGCATCAGGATCTTTGCATCCATCTGAGAGGTAAAACAACACTGCAATTTAACATCTCATCTGAAAGATAATATCTCCCATTCTCCCACTGCTGCAGTAGAGTGTCAATCTGGACTTCTGTGCTCAAGTACTAGAATGAGATTTGAACACAGAACCCAAGAGGGCTAACAACTGCACCATGACTGACATTATAAAGATTGTGATTATAGATGCATGGTTTTGCATACTGGAGCTGCTTGGTACAAGCGAAGAGGATAAATTATACTTCTCATTTCCAGTTACAAAATAAAATGTATCAATAAATTCAGTGAAATATGCATCTTGCAACTTATTTACTAGAAAAAAAATCCCTAAAAGTTTCCTTCAACTAGAAATTACTTGAAATCTACCGTTAGGTAGAAGAAACATGCAATTATGATATACGGCCACATATTGTTAAAAATCTAATGGTTCACTAATATCCTTTAGGGAAGGAAATCTGCCATCCTTAACTGGTCTGGCCTACCTGTGTCTCCAGACACACAGCAATTTGGTTGATTCCTAATTACCATTTTGGCAATTAGGAACAGGCAATATTTCTGACTAAGTCAGCTGATGTCTATATCCCATAAACAAAAATTTTTAAGAACAAACACAAATATTACCTATTATCTTCAAGATTTAGGAATCTAGTACAACCCAACAATCAGTTTTTTGATATATTCCACATAATGCAATGTGAAAATTATACCTGTCAGCACATGAAGTAAGAGGAGCTTCTTTGCTTCCTGAAAGTAGACTAAGTATGAGGAATATGCTGCTATTTCAGCAGATAACTGTTAGGCAATCTTTTTGCAAGAAAATATTAGTGCCAACTTTTATCACCACAATTAAAGAGAGCTGTTTCATGCTATTACAGAGGATCATGCAAAATTGAATATTCAGTTAAGATCATGACTGGTGGTCAGTTAGCTGGACGACCAGTTTATGATGCACAATGATGCTAACAACATGGGCTCAGTTCCTGCAATGGCTGGGGTTACCATGAAGGGCTCTCTTTTTGCACAAGGGTCGGTGACCCTCAGGTAAAACCATCACCAGTTGTCCCTCTCTCATTAGAGAGCAGTCTATGGTTTGGTAGGCTACGGGTGACTAATTTACTTTTCCAATGTTGTAATACATACAGACACAAGGTTCTCTCCAGAAACAAAATTATCCATGCTTGCTTTTATTACAAATATAGCAAGGCATCAATGTCTAATTTGCCTCCCAATAACATAGGCACTTCGCCTCAAGTGTCCTACATTAATCAATTGCACCGCAGTAACCTATTCCTTCTGACAGTACAAACAATACATCATGAATTTTCATTTAAAGCCAATAACTGACATAGGTTGGATCACAAAGAGGGGACTTTAGCTGTAACACACATTTCAAATTCCATCCAAACAGAATACCAAAAAAAGGGCACGGAAAATGTCTTTGTTGGAGTGTTCTATCAAAATAAAAGCTTTCAAGGGGACTTGCAACAAAAAAAACACTTTAATTTTCCAAAGTAGTCATTTGGTGACATTATTTGCCAGAATTTTGCAGCCAGCACCAAAGTCATCTTTGCTCAAGGCAAGTGACATGTTTCCAGAGGACATCCATGCCTACTTAAGAACACAGACTAGAGCGCTCATGCTTCAGTGGAAATTGTATGTTGCTTGCCAGAGAGCTTATGTCTACCCTCTAAATCAAGGTATCCACATCCCTCTGCTTCCTGGCTGGCTCCTCTTTATGTACACTTATGACCTTAGCTGTGTTACTAGTTGACAAGTTAAATCCTAGAATTAAACTTGTTTCATAGATCATAATTTTTTCCCCCTAGAATTTAATATGACAGTCTTTTACAGAAATACAAGTACAGTACAAGGCTGCAGATTTGTTTAACATGAATATAGGCAGACAGGTAGGCCATTCAGCCTATCAAACCTATTCCACCATTCGATAAAACCTTACCTGATCTGTAGCCTGTAGCCGCAACCCACATACCTGCCTTTGGTGCATACCCCTTAGTACTTTAGATAAATTCTTGTTAAGCAATCTCAGATGTAAAATTAACTGATCATGTATCCACTGCAGTTCAAAGAGCACTTCAAAACATGACCTTCGCATGCAGAAGTGTTTCCTAGCATCTCTCCTGAATTGTTTAGTTCTAATTCACAAGCAATACTTCTTAGTTCTGGAATTCTCAACTAATGGAAACAATTTCTTTATCTACCCAGTCTTTTCCTATTATCATCTTGAAGACTTCGAACTGATCACCCATTAGCTTCTAAATTCTAGGGAAAAACAGGCCATATTTGCGTAAGCTCTCCTCATAACTCCTGAAGTCCAGGTATAATTCTTGTTAACCTATGTTGTACTCTCTCCAAGGCCAATATATCCTTAAGGTATAGTGCCCAGATCTGCTCTCAGAATTCCACATGAGATCTGACCACTGTTTTGTATAACTGTAGGGTAACTTCTGCATCCTAACACTCTAATTCTCTAAGTAGGAAGATCAGTATTTCATTAGTTTTCTTAATTATTTCCTGCACCTGTTTGTGACATTATAAAGACTGTGCACCTGAAACCCCCAAGTCTCTTTGGATATCCACTGCATTTAACTTCACACCATCTAGAAAGCACCCAAGGAAGGACCTAGAAAAAGATTATGATCTAGGAAACAAGTTTAATTCTAGGATTTAACTTGTCAAGTAGTAACACAGCTAAAGTCATAAGTGTACATAAAGAAGAGCCAGCCAGGTAGCGGAGGGATGGATACCTTGATTTAGAGGGTAGACATAAGCTCTCTGGCAAGCAACATACAATTTCCACTGAAGCATGAGCGTTCTAGTCTCAATGTGTTCTTATCTTAATCAGTCCAAAATGGATAACTTTACTTTGCTTACATTGAACTTCATTTGCAACAGCTTTGCCCATTCACTTAGCATAAAATTACAAAGGTATATTGATAGGCTATCATCTACACTGTCTACAATGCCACCTGCCTTTGTTTTAGCAAATTTGGATAAAATGACTTTCTAAGCCATTATCCAAGTCATTAATAATGACTGTATCTAATTGAGGCCTTAACACAAATCTTTGTGGGACACCACTGGTCACATCCACTCAATTTCCCAGCCATGCCAGTTATATGGGGCAAGGGAAATAGATTTTAAGTTAACAGTGACAAAAAGAAGCTGACATTTACCCTTTAGAGCAATTGTAGAGCATCTCAATAAAACCTTTCTGGTCTCTTCCACTTTGTTTTTCAACAGCATAGAAGTCAATAGTTGAGGTTACAATCATTTGGATGGTCACAACCGTGCTACTTCTCGGCACGAGCAACCTTCTCTTTTCTCAGTCTTGCACATTTCCCTCTTTGAGCACTTATCCAGTTGTATTTTTGAAAATACAATTGAATCTGCCATCACCACACTCTCAAGCCTTTACATACCAATCAAGACCACTCTGTAAAAAAACTTCCCTCACATCACTATTGGTTCTTCTGTCAATCACTTTAAATCTGTACCCTCTGGTTCTCAATGTTTCTGATAATAGTGACAGTTTGTCCTTATTTATTCTGCCTAGACCCAAGAGATTGAACATCTCTCAAAACTGACAATGCTCGAGTTGAGATCAAACCAATTTATAGAAAGTTCATGTTTTTACATTCTACAGCTCTGCTTTTAAGCCCTATAATACTTCCTGTAAAACTAGTTCTCTCACTTTTTTTTTGCATCATTTCCTTTACTCCACCACTGAAGACTACACTGACCGTTACCTAAAGATCTCAACACTGTAATCCCCTCTAAATAACAGCACCTCTCTCTCCTTCCAAGATTCTTCCTATATTTCAGGCCTTCAAGGAGTGATTAACAACTTGCTTTGAAACAATGTCTGAGTTTTGCGTTTATACCTCAAAAAGCAAATGGAAATATTTTTCTGCTTAAGAGTACCACACAAAAAGCAAGCTGTTGGTATTGGCTAGAGGAAAATGAAAGGAACCCACTACAGTGACATTGTCTACCTACATTTGACGGATAGCGAAGCTAGCTGGGCAACCGGTAACCAGTTCTTGCACCAAGTAAAGATTGGGCTACGTGAGGGGGAATGATCACGATGGGAGTCAATGAAGTGAATCAAAAGGTGGAGTGCAGAAGTAGTTACACTGATTTTTGCACTGGTATTACGGCTACTGGATGACCAGAGCCTGAACAGATTGAAAATTACAGTTGATAAGTGACAAAGGAGGGGGGAAATCTTTCATTTCTTTCTGCAGCTGTTTTTGAAGGATTTTATAAGTAGAGAAACAAGAACGGTGAAGGAGACAGGGAAGTGAGGCAGAGATGATCTAATCAGTGGTCAAAACAGAAGTACTGCAGAAGACTACAGGCTCAAAGTAGTGACATTATGAATAGATGAATATCTATAGGCAGAAATGTTTAGGGAGGTCATGCAGGTCAGAGGAGATCTTCTCCCATTTTCAAAAAAAAGAAATTTGTCTGATTGTACGTTCAGCCACTTAACCCAACTATTTTCACTGTGTCCAGTTCCCATATAAACTGCCTTAGTTGTTCATCAAGTGAAATACATCATACAAATATAAAAAAAAAATTGCCATACAATCAGAAACAAGATTCCTTACTTCGAAGGCGAATTGCCTGTTGGGTTAAAATCTTGGAATTTCCTGCCTAACAGCGCCATGACTGTCCCTGCAGTCCTTGGGGGGGGTATAGCAGTTCAAAAGGCAGCTCACTACTACTTTCTCCAGGGCAATTAGGGAGGGGCAATAAATGCTAGCCTATTCAACATCCACATCCCATGAACATATAAAAAGAAAAGCCAAGAAAGAATCACTTTTTCCATCTTAATTATAATACAGGTTGAGACACTTCAACATGAAGCAAATGGTATCAAGCAATGAAGGAAAGCTAAAGTGATAAGGCTGATCCCTAGTGCCAAAGTTTGAATAATGAGTAAAGGAACTCACCAAGCTTGCAAAGAAGGGGCCAGAAGAGAGTGATCTTATTGATATACAACAAGTGGGTGGGAAAGGTAGATGCGAAAACATTCGGGAAAACCAAAAATAAAACTTTACTGATGTATGAAATGAATTTTACCAATTTAGACAAATTTAAGTTTAGGAAGGATTTAAAAATCCATATACAAGAGAGTGATCTGTAAATTTCCCATGAAATGAACAAACGTTGGTCAAAATGGGCTCTAATTACAATACGGCCTTTTAAGAGAAAATTAGGTGTTCCAGAACGCAAGACTAAATATTCAGCCACTTGGTGGTGCTCTAGAGGCACGAAAGGGAACTATTTGTTCCAATAGAATAGGAGAAACAAATCAACACAAGTGTGGTGGTGAATGGCCAAGAGAACAAGTTAATAAAAGAAAATCTGAAAACGAATGTAGGATAATGTGGTAGAATAAGCCTGCACTGAGATCCGGTTAATCAGTCACTTGCAATCAAAACAGTATGCAAGGGTGGGTGGAGAAAGCAGGGAGGGGAGAGAGTGAGCACACGCGAGAGAAATACAAGTTAGTTTAGTTATCCGACTAAAATAAAAAAAAACTTACATTTTGGGTGGTCAGGTGTTAAGGAAACTTCTCATTTTAAACATAAAAGAAAAGGGAGAAATGAATCAGAGTAATAAAGTAACTCTCACTCTCACAGCAGATTTTGTACTCAAATTCTACCTAATCACATTATCTGTATTAAAAACCTGAAAATCAGTTTGCTTAGATAGACAGCTAGTAATTCCTTCGCCTCCGCCGCATCTGCTCCCAGGATGAGACATTCCACTCCCGTACATCTCAAATGTCCTCATTCTTCAAGGACCGCAACATCCCCCCGACAGCGGTCGAGAACGCCCCCGACCGTGTCTCCCGCATTTCCCGGAACACATCCCTCACGCCCTGTCCCCGCAATAATAACCAAAAAAAAAAATCCCCCTCGTCCTCACATACCACTCCACCAACCTCCGGATCCAACGCATCATCCTCCGACACTTCTGCCATCTGCAATCAGACCCCACCACCAAAGACATTTTCCCCTCCCCACCCTTATCTGCCTTCCGGAGGGACCACTCCCTCCGCGACTCCCTTGTCCGCTCCACACTCCCCTCCCACCCCACCACACCGGGCACTTTTCCCTGCAACCGCAGGAAGTGCGACACCTGCCCCCACACCTCCTCCCTCACCCCAATCCCAGGCCCCAAGAAGACTTTCCACATCAGGCAGAGGTTCACCTGCACATCTGCCAATGTGGTATACTGCATCCGCTGTACCCGTTGTGGCTTCCTCTACATCGGGGAAACCAAGCGGAGGCTTGGGGACCGCTTTGCAGAACACCTGCGCTCAGTTCGCAACAAACAACTGCACCTCCCAGTCGCGAACCATTTCAACGCCCCCTCCCATTCCTCAGATGACATGTCCATCCTGGGCCTCCTGCAATGCCACACAGTGATGCCACCCAAAGGCTGCAGGAACAGCAAATCATATTCAGCCTGGGAACCCTGCAGCCCAATGGCATCAATGTGGATTTCACAAGCTTCAAAATCTCCCCTCCCCCAACCGCATCCCAAAACCAGCCCAGCTCATCTCCACCTCCCTAACCGGTTTTTCCTCTCACCTCAAGCCACACCCCCATCTCCTATCTACTAACATCATCCCGCCCCCTCGACCTGTCCGTCCTCCCTGGACTGACCTATCTCCTCCCTACCCCCCCACCTAAACTCACCTTTACTGGCTCCATCCCCGCCTCTTCGACTTGTCTGCCTCCTCTCCACCTATCCTCTCCTCTATCCACCTCCCCCTCTCTCCCTATTTATTTCAGAACCCTCTTCCCCTCCCCCATTTCTGAAGGAGGGTTTAGGCCCGAAACGTCAAGTTTTCCTGCTCCTATGATGCTGCTTGACCTGTGTTCATCCAGCCCCATGCTTGTTATCTCGGATTCTCCAGCATCTGCAGTACCTTTTATCTCTCACGAACTTAAATTGGCTGTTGCTGCAGCTTTCAAGAAAGGATTGTTCAACAAGAGCTGCCCAATGACAGAACCACATTTAACAATACAGTTTGTTTTGGGTTTTGCAAGTACAAGCTGGTGGGGTAGAGTCTGTACTTTGCCTATCATGAATAACCAAACAAACAAGATGCTTGATTTAACCAGCCATTAGGTTAATGTACTGCTATTGCGCCACAATATACTCAGACACAAAGCTGGTGAATTGTGTAATAAGTCGATAATCTTTTTGGACAGCTAAAACTTACTGCAATATCGTTGAAGTTTTTACTTTGACGTACACTTAGTTACAACAGTGGGTATCAGCCGATCTGCACATATCAAGATCATACAGAAGCATGAGGATGAGGATAATTGCTTGTATAAGAGATAAAAGGTACTGCAGATGCTGGAGAATCCGAGATAACAAGCATGGGGCTGGATGAACACAGCAGGTCAAGCAGCATCATAGGAGCAGGAAAACTTGACGTTTCGGGCCTAAACCCTTCATCAGAAATGGGGGGAGAGGAAGAGGGTTCTGAAATAAATAGGGAGAGAGGGGGAGGTGGATAGAAGATGGATAGAGGAGAGGATAGGTGGAGAGGAGGCAGACAAGTCGAAGAGGCGGGGATGGAGCCAGTAAAGGTGAGTGTAGGAATATGATTTGCTGTTCCTGCAGCCTTCGGGTGGCATCACTGTGGCATTGCAGGAGGCCCAGGATGGACATGTCATCTGAGGAATGGGAGGGGGAGTTGAAATGGTTCGCGACTGGGAGGTGCAGTTGTTTGTGCGAACTGAGCGCAGGTGTTCTGCAAAGCGGTCCCCAAGCCTCCGCTTGGTTTCCCCGATGTAGAGGAAGCCACAACGGGTACAGCGGATGCAGTATACCACATTGGCAGATGTGCAGGTGAACCTCTGCCTGATGTGGAATGTCTTCTTGGGGCCTGGGATTGGGGTGAGGGAGGAGGTGTGGGGGCAGGTGTAGCACTTCCTGCGGTTACAAGGAAAAGTGCCGGGTGTGGTGGGGCTGGAGGGGAGTGTGCAGCGGACAAGGGAGTCGCGGAGGGAGTGGTCCCTCCGGAAGGCAGATAAGGGTGGGGAGGGAAAGATGCTTGTATAGTCTGTTTTAGTTGGTTGAGTAGCAAACATGGACCAGAAGACAAGAGGCTGTGTCCTTTTTAAAAATAGTGCCATGGAATCTTTTACATCCATCTATGAAGTCAGATAGGATCTAGGGGTAGAAAAGTAGTTCCAAACATTCAACATTGAGGGATCAGACGAGACCATGGTGCTCAAAGTTTGAGTGGAAGTCAAACCCAAACTCTAAGGACAAGTTGCTGAACTTTAACCAGGTTGTGTTTAACTGTATGTTATTCTCTACCTGATTTATCTTAAATATTAATAACTTTCAGAGTCAATTAGCACAGTTGGCTTGTCAACTAGTTTCCAATTCAAAGTGATGCCAACGTAGAGTCAACTCCCATGTCAGCTGAGGTTACAAGGGACTCCACTTCTCAACATCTCCCCTCGTCTAAGATATGGTGACACTCAGGTTAAACGACCATCTGTCATCTCTCTCTCTCATGAGGGCTGCCTATGCTCTTGTAAGACTTAGGCGACCTTCCTTTTATTCCCACCATTAATAAAAGCAAATTGGAAGAACCTTGTTTACTCATTTCTTTTAGCCATATATATATGCATGAAGGGCTATAAAACTATTTAATTCATATTTGACATTTTAGAAACCGGGAACTTAAAGAATTGATTTATACAGTGCTAATTTTGATACCATTCTGATTACAGACAGCTCGAGGTTGAAAGGACTTTTAACAGACAGGTCCAGCAGGATTTAAACAATAATTCGGCAGTGCAGTGGCTTGGTGGTTAGCGCTGCTCTCTCAGTTCCAGGGACCCAGGTTCAATTCCAACCTTGGGTGATTGTGTGAAAACTTGACACATTCTCCCAGTGTGTGGGTTTCATCCCACAGGAAATGCAGGTTAGGTGAATTAACCATGCTGAAACTGTCTGCAGAGTTCAGGGATGTGAACGCTAGGTGGATTAGCCATGGCAAAATGTGGGGTCACGGGGATACAGTAGGGGACTGGATCTGGACAGAGATGATCTTCAGCGGGTAGACTCGATGGACCAAAAGCTGCCTTCACGTTGTAAGGTAGCTATGTTTCTATAATTGCCAAACTTTATTTCTTAGCTCTCAAGAGATGATTGCTGGCTCTCAGTCTTCGAAGTCTTAGAGAAAGCACCATCTAAAAGAACAAAAGAGGTACCTATGGCACAACTAGTTAATATTCCGAACAGAAGAATTGACAGAGAAGGCGCAGACTGTTCCAGAAGACCCATAACCTGGCTGCAATTTCAAGAGACTAATTTTTTAAATTCTATTTTATAGAAGTGGGACCTGTAATTATTGGAACAGCATACCGTAAGGATTCTGTTTTATTTGGGAATAGTTAGTAGTTAGAAGGGGTTTATTCAGTTCATTAATAGTTTAATTAAGTTGTTTATTGTTAGATAAACAAATTGTTACTTGTTGATTGTAAGGGGAGTGTCAGGGATTTGTTTTATTTAACCACTAGAAGTTGCTGAAGGCAGGTTACACTACTTTTCACACTCCTTTTGCAGGTTATGGAGCGAAGTGCTCCTCTTTGGGTGTTTCAGTTTTAGATCTGAGAGGGGGATCAACCGCCACTTTATAACAACAGCACATCCAGTGAAAGCTAGAGGCAACAGACAATAGAATTCAAACTTTATCTCAAAATTCTTTTAAAGTATCAATATCAAATTTCGTATTGGTTAACATGCTTAATCCAGGAATGGAAATACATTGTCAATTCGCACAACACAATTAAGTCAGGAAGGCTATGTAAATTCGAATTTGAGAAGGAGGTAAAGTGTAGATTCAAGACAAACCTCTGTGGGGCAAGTAAACAGATAGCAAGAGGAAAAAAAAATAACCACAACCTGCTTTCAGCTAGACAATTAAGTTTACAAACCAATATTTGACCCTCATTATTGATAACCCATAAGTTAGTTGTACAAAACTCCAACACTAACAGAAAATACTGCTGTAGCCAGCTGGTACAGTACTTTTAAAGATAGGTCATGTGTCAGAAGGAATTTTCTTTTTTCATACCTCTAATTGCCCAATTTTAAGTTCAATAGTGGTTTAAGACCAGATTTTCTCTCTAAAACTAAATTTGAATTCTACCATGTTGTGATCTCTACACCTGAGAGGATCCAGATTGACCCTACCTCATTACGCATTACTACATCTAAAAAAGCGTGTTCCCATCCTTGACGCCGCTAGAAGTTAGTCTTCCATACCTCTCTTGCCTCTCTGATCTGTCCAGTCAACGTGAAAATTAAAATCATCCATGACAATAGTAACACCTTTCTTACACACGTCCACTATTTCCCGACTTCTACTTTGCTCTACAGTAAGAGCTCTTGGTTGGGGTGGGAGCCTATAGATGACTCCCACCTATAGGTACGTGCTTTCCTATTGGTTGGATAGATTAACTGTATATAGGGCACAGTAATATATTGCCACATGGATCTGGCCGTGTAACTTCTCAACATGACACTGGACCCAAAGTCCAATGTGCTCTTTAGCTGAACAATCAGCTGTTCAATGTTAAATACAATTTGAAAGAAATTGAGAGAAGCAGACTGCAAAATATGCTCAGAGGAAAAGATTTCAATATCTGTCACCAAAAGTCTTGAAAACCTGGCAGCTACTGAAGCCAAAGTCTGATCACGTTTCAAAAGGCAACTTCTATTGTGTATTCTAGTACTACCACTATGCTAAAGTGACAAAGAACTGATCAAGCATTCCAAAACAGAGGTAATGCAGCATTAGCTATAGCCAAGTTGTATACCCCCACAGTCTGTAGCTCACAGGTCAACAGTTGCTCATTTTTTAAATCAAAACTGAGTACATCCTAATCCAATGCAGAGTATAGAAGGCCATTCCAGGTACAGCTGAGACATGAACCCAATGAAGTTACTAAAGAAGGTTACCTGCACGCTTAACACTTAAGGATTAATTAGGGATAGTCAGCATGGTTGTGCTTAAGAAAAATCATCTGTCAAACTCGATTGCATTTTTTTTTTAAATGACATGACCAAAAAAAGAAAGAGTGATGAGGGCAGAGTGGTGGGCATTTACTTGGACTTTAGTAAAACCTTTAATACAGGTTCTGTACGATAGACTAATTAGTAATGTTAGATCACATGGGATTCAGGTGCGCTTGCCAATTGGATACAAAATTGGCTCGAGAGGAAACAGAGGACGGTGATGGAGGGTTGTTTATCGGACTGGAGGCCTGTGGCCAGCAGTGTTCCAAAGGGTACTGGGTCCACTTTTGTTTGTCATTTATATACAAGTGATTTGGACAAGAATATAGAAAGCATAGTCAGTAGGTTTTCAGATGACACCAATTTTGGTGGTATAATGGACAGCGAAGAAAGTTGTTAAGATAATAGAGACCTTGATCAACTGGTCAATGGTACAAGGAATGGCAGATGGATTTTAATTTGGATAAAAGAAGTGACATATTGCATTTAGGTAATACAAACAAAGGGCAAGACGTAGGGCCCTGAGTAGTGCTGTAGAGCAGAGGGATCTAGGGATTCAGGTACACAATTCTTCCAAATTTGTGTCACAGGTAGGCAGGGTCGTTACAGAGGTGTTTAGCACACTTGCCTTTATTGCTCAGGCCTTTTGAGTATAGGAGTTGGGACATCTTGTTGAGGTTGTACAGGATATTGGCGAGGCCTCTTCTGGAGTATTGTGTGCAGTTCTGGTTGTCCTATTATAGGAAGGATATTATTAAACTGGAGGGGATGCAGAAAAGAGTTACCAAGATGTTGCCAGGAATGGATGGTTTGAGATATACAAAACAAAAAGGGAGAGACTGGTGAGATTGGGGCCTTTTTCATTGGAGAATAGGACGTTTCAGGGGTGACCTTACTGAGGTTTATAAAATCATGAAGGGCACAGATAAGGTGAATGCCAAGGATCTTTTCCCTTGGGTGGGGGAGTTCAAAACTGGGGAGACATATTTTTAAGGTGAGAGGAGAAAGATTTAAAAGAACATTCGGGACAACTTATTTTACACAGCAAGAACTTCAAAGAAAGTGGTGGATGCAGGTACATTTGCAACATTTGGATAAGTTAGAGAGTCATACAGCTGTACAGCATGGAAACAGACCCTTTGGTCCAACTTGTCCATGCTGACCAAATACCCTAAATTAATCTAGTTCCCTTTGCCAGCATTGGGCCCATATCCTTCTCAATTCTTCCTTTTCATGTACCCATTCAGGTGCCTTTTAAATGTTGTAATTGTACCAGCCTCCACCACTTCCTCCAGCAGCTCATTCCATACACGTACCATCCCGTGCATGAAAAAGTTGCATCTTTGGTCTCTTTTAAATCTTTCCCCTCTCACCTTCAACCTATGCCCTCTAGTTTTGGACTCCGCTACCCTGGGGAAAAGACCTTGGCTATTCACCCTATCAATTCCCCTCAAGATTTTATAAACTTCTAAGATTACACCTCAGCCTCCAACACTCTAGGGAAAACTGCCCCAGCCTATTCAGCCTCTCCCTATTGCTCAAGACCTCCAACCCTGGCAATATCCTTCATGATTAGGAAAGTTTGAAGGATATGGGTCAGGCACAGGCAGGTGGGAAGAGTTTAGTTTGGAAACAGTCAGCTTGGACTGAACGGGCTGTATCCATGTTGTAGGATTCTACAAATTTCTCCTCACTGTTCTTTATTTCCACCCAAATTGAGTCCACGTCAGGCTCCATTGCACGTATATATCCATACACAATTACATCATTGCACACCAATATACCAATATCTTCCTTTATCAAAGCAGAGTGGGGAAAAAGTTATTCCTCTCAGTTCAAGGACAATTTTAAAAAAGACAGTTTGGATAGGGAGAATCCATTTCCGCTGACAGAAGAGTCAATTACCAAAATGACACATTTAAGACGACCGAGAGCACACATTAGGAGAGATAGCAGGGAGGTAATGGTCTAGTGGTATTATCAGGTAATATTCTGGGGGCCCAGGTTGAAATCCCACCATGGCTGATGGTGGAATGTGAATGCAATTTAGAAAAAAAAAAATCTGGATTTAAGATGATCTAAGGATGACCATAAAACCACAGATTGTCAGGAAAAAAAACACAATCTAATATCCCCTTGGGGAGGAAACTGCCATTCCTACCTGGTCTGTTCTACAAATGACACCAACCCACACCAGTGTGATTGCTTTTTAAGTGCGCTCTGTGCAATTAGGGATGAGCGATAAACGCTAGCCTAGCCAATAATGGTCACATCCTGTGAATGAATAAAAGGTAATCAAGAAGATTAATGAAATGTGGGCCCTTATTTCAAGCAGGTTGGAGTACAAGAGAAGGGAAGTTTTACTGCAACTGTACAAGATGAGACCAGAGTCAGTTTTGGTCCCCTTATTTAAAGGGAAAATAGCATTTTACTGGAGGCAGTTCAGAGAAGGATCAGTAGAATGATCCCGGGTATGAAGGGATCATCGTATGAGCACAGGCCAAACAGGTTGGACTTTATTCATTGGAGTTTAGAAGAATGAAAGGTGATCTCATTGAAGCGTATTGGACTCTTAAGGGGCTTGACGGGATGAATGCTGGGTGGACGTTTCCCCTCAGGAGAGGGAGAGAGCGAGAGCGAGAGCGTCTAGGGCCGGACAGCATAGTCCCAGAATAAAAGGGCAACACTTTAGGACTGCGATGAGGTGGAATCTCTTCTGTCAGGAAGGACCTTTGGAACTCCTTACCAACAGAGCGCTGAGGGGCCAGAGTGCATGCGTATATTGAAGACAGACAGACAGACAGACAGACAGAGACTCACACTTGATCAGTAGGGGAAATCAAGGGTTATGGGAAAACACAGAAAAGTGAACAAGTGGAATGCTAGATGAGCCACAAACCTATTGAATGGCAGAGCAAACAGGGGCTGAATAGCCTATTCCAATTCCTGTTCCTGAGAGATTTGTAAGGTGACAAACAGCCTGTCGAAGAGTTAAGTTTTAAGTAGCAGCCCGAAAGGGCAAATGAGAGGTGAAGAGATGAAAGATACATAGTGAAGTAAATCCAGAGTTTAGGGCCCTGATGGCATGATCAGTGGTGGATTAATTAGAATCAGTCATGCAAGAGGCCAGAGACAGAGGAGAGATCTGATATATTACAGAGACAGAGGGGAGAAGCAGCCATGGATAAAAGTCTCACAGTTGGTGAGCAACATACTGTCTTCAAAAATTATGGTTATTAAATTTGATTGAATTTTTATTAGTAATCTAGTGTTAGAAACTATTGTTTCAGGGCAATAGTTAGTAAATATACAATGCTTTAGTAGGCCATTTATTATTTTCAGTTTCCATTGCCAAAATATTACTTTGACTTTGCTAAGCCATGTATTTTTCTTCTAGAATTTCTGGCAGTAATCTTTAAGCCTAATATTGATGGAGTCAGAAATTGTATATCTTGCCAAATTACAATTCAGTATTAATTCAACAAGTATGTAGCAATCCATCTGTGTCCATTTTAAACCTCAAAAGCTTATATATAACCAAGAATTCACTCATACTTCAGCTAGTGTTGCATAGTAGTTCTGTTGCTTGCAAAATTCTATGCATCCATTGAATTATGGGTCAGATAAATTATTGCTTACTTTGGCAACAGCCTACATTCCAAAACGAGAGCGCAAATCAAAATCCTTTTTCATATTATGCAAAGCCACAAAGACAGAGATACAAAGGGAAAGAAACGAGAAAGAAGAGGATACAAAAAGGACAAAGTCTAACTAATTGATAACGCTTCGGCTAATTCATTTCAGCTTGAAGGGAATCTAGCCACAAGTCCCCCTATATTAACCTTATATACTGGCAGCTTCATTCAGGATATACATTTGAGTGATTTTGACAGTACTAGCTAATTTAATTGACAGTGTTCTACATTGAAAGCTATGTGAAATCTCAAATTTATGCAAATATTATCCAAATTTGGGGGAAGCATCTGCTAAATGGATGTTGAAAAAAAAAACTCAAATTATACAATTTGAGCAAATATCAGAATCCCTACAGCGTGGAAGAAGGCCATTTGTCCCATAGAGTCCACAGCACCCCTCCGAACAGCCACCCACCCAGACCCCTATCCTATCCCTGTAACCCTGCACTTTTCCCCCACAGCTAATCCACCTAGCCTACACACTGAGCAATTTAGCATGGCCAATCCACCTAACCTGCATATCTTTGGACTGTAGGAGGAAAGCCACACAGTCACGGGGAGAATGTGCAAACTCCACACAGTCAGTCGGCCGAGGCTGGAATTGAACTTGGGTCCCTGTGAGGCACCAGTGCTAACTAATGAACCACCATGCTGCCCGCAAATTTCAGATGTAGCTTTAAAATTCAAAGTCTATCATTCTCCTTCAACTTGTAAGAGAAAGAAACAAATTCAGAAACAATTCCTGTGCTATGCAAACAGAATTATGAATAAAGACTGAGATAACACGGTGTAGAGCTGGATGAACACAGCAGCATCAGAGGAGCAGGAAAGCTGACGTTTCGGACCTAGACCCTTCTTCAGAAATGGAGGAGGGGAAGGGGATTCTGAAATAAATAGGGAGAGAGGGGGAGGCGGATAGAAGATGGAAAAAAGGAGAGGAGACAAGCAATTCAAAGAGATGGGGGTGGAGCCGGCAAAAGGTGAGTGTAGGTGGGGAGTTAGGGAGGGGATAGGTCAGTCCAGGGAGGACGGACAGGTCAAGGGGGTGGGACGTGGCTAGTAGGTAGGAGATGGGGGTGGGAGGAAGGACAGGTTAGGGAGGCGGGGACAAGCTGGGCTGGTTTTGGGATGTGGTAGGGGGAGGGGGAGAGCTGCTTAGTTTGTTAGCTTCACCAGCTTAAAAAAAAATTGACAGATTCTACAAGTACATTAAAAGGGCAAAAAAGTAACAAGGGAGAGAAGAGGGCCCCTTAAAAGATTAACGAGGCTGTGTGTGGAATCACAGGAGATGGGCTAGATATTAAACGAATATTTTGCATCAGTACTCACTGTGGAGAAAGACATGGAAGCTGGCGAACTTCAGGAAATAAGTAGCGATATCTTGAAAACAGTCGACATTACAGGTGGTGGTGCTGGATGTCTTAACATGCATGAAGGTAGATAAATCTCTGGGACTTTATCAAGTATATCCCAGGCGACTGAGAAGCTAGGTAAGAAATTGCAGGGCCCCTAGCAGAGATATTTGCGTCATCAACAGCCATGGGTGAGGCGCTGGAAGAGTGGCTAATGGTGCATCATTACTTATTAAAGGCCGCAGGTAACGTCAGGGAACTACAGTCTAGTGAGCCTGATGTCAGTGGTGACTAAGTTGTTGGAGGAAATTCCAAGAAACAGGATTTACACGAATCTGGAAAGACTGATTAGGGATAATCATCATGGCTTTGTGCATGAAAAATCATGCCTGACTAACTGGACAATTTTTTTTGATGATAGAGCAGTTGACATTGTCAACATGGACTTTAGTAGGACCTTCAACAAGGTTCTGCATGGTAGATAAGTTGGTACGGTTAGATCACACGGGATCCAGGGAGAGCCAGCCAATTGGATACAAAATTGGTGGGAGACAAAGAGAGGTGGTCAAAGGTTGTTGCTCGGACTGGAGGCCTGTGACCTGTGGTGTGCCAATTGTTTATATAAGTGATCTAAATGAGAATATAGGAGGCATCGTTGGTAAGTTTGCAGATGACACCAAAATTGGTGGTAAAAGTGCACAGGGAAGGAGGTTATCGAAGGGTGCAACAGGATCTTAATCAGCTAGGCCAATGGGCCAAGGAGTGACAGATGGAGTTTAATTTAATCAACTGCAACACCTTGCATTTATCTAAGACGAACAAGGTCAGGACTTACACAGTTAATGGTGGGGTCCTGGGGAATAATGTTGAACAAAGATCTAGGGGATGCAGGTATATAAATTCTTGAAAGAGACATCATCGGTAGACAAGGTGGTGAAAGCACACTTGCCTTCATCAGACAGACCAGGGAGCATGGGAGTTGGGACATCATGTTGCGACTGTACAACACTTTGGTGGGGCCACTTTTGAATACTGCATACAATTCTGGTCGCCCTGCTATAGGAAGGATGTAATTAAACTGGAGAAGATGTAGAAAAGATTTATAAGAATGTTTCAGGTACTGGAGGGTTTGAGCAATAAGGAGAGGCTGAATAGGCTGGGACTTGTTTCCCTGGAGCGTAGCAGTCCAAGGAGTGATCTTACAGAGATTTATAAAATCATGAGGGGCATAGATAAGATGAATAGCAAAGGTTTTTTTTCACCCAGAGTAGGAGAGTCCAAAACTAGAGGGCACAGGTTTAGTGTGAGAGGGGAAAAGATTTAAAGAGGATTTTAGGGGCAACTTTTTTCACGCAGGATGGTGCGTTTATGGAATGAACTGCCAGAGAAAGTGGTAGAGGTGAGTACAATTACGACATTTAAAAGAAATGTTATTAGGTACATGAATAGGAAAGATTTAAAAGGATATGGGCCAAGTGCAGGCAAATAGATCTAGTTCAGTTTGAGAAACCTGGTTGGCGCGGACGAGTTGGACCGAAGAGTCTATTTCCGTACTGTATGACTAAGGCTCTAAGACTGTAAAATGTAATATATTTCCAAATGATAACAAACTAAGTGAGAACGTGTGTTACGTGGAATATGTAAAACAGCTTCAGGAAGATTTGGACGGGTTTAGTGAGTGGGCAAGTACATAGCGATAGAATGTAATGAAGAAAACATTAAGTTATCCACTTTGGTAGGGGAAAACAGACGTGCAAAGTACTTCTTAAATGGTAAAGGGTTGGAAAGTGTACTTGTATAAAAATCACCTAGGTATCCTTGTCAAGAAGTCTCCGCAGGATAATAGCTTACTGCATTTGCCTATTGAGGGTTATTGGAATGTTAGCCTTTATTACAAGAGGATATATGAGTACAGGAATAGTGAAAAAGCTTTTCGGCAGCTGTAGAGGAGCTTGATTGGACTGCACCTGGACTACTTTCCACAGTTTTGGTCTCCTAATATCAGGAAACACAATGTTACCAAAGAGGGACACAAAGGTTTACCAGACGTGTTACTGGGATGGTGGAAGGTATACTACATAGAGACATGGGGTAAACTAGGCCAGTATTTGCTAGAGTTTCAAAGTATGAAGGTGATCTCATTGAAACCTGCAAAATACTTTATTTATCCTGTCCTTTCAAGTATTTCCCTTGATTGGGAGTCTAAAACCAGGGGCACAATTTAAAAATTAGACATCTGCCACTTAGATCCAAGTTGAGTTTGTTTTTCCCCCTTTAGAGGGTTATGAACCTTTGGAATTCTGTATCTCGGAAGGGTGTGGAGGCTCAGTCTTTGAGTATGTTTAAGATAAAAAGGTTGATAGATTTCTCATTACCACAGGCATATAGGATTGTGGGATAAGAGTGGGTAAAAGACAGTGAAGCATGTGATCAGCCATGACTGCATTGAATGGTGTGGCAGGCGCAAGAAAACAAAGATGAATTAGATTAACAACAATTGAACTTTAATTTTTTTTAAAAATTGTGATAAAACTATTCACAAACCTCCTACATCAGACAGACATGAATTGGTCACCGATGGCTGAACACGACAAGGCAAGTCAGTGCTGGGGCACGGGTAGGGGAATGGAATCAATTGGGTATGTTGCTGATTCCTGATTTAGGGAGTGGTGGGCTTTGTGGAAACTGGGGTCAGAGATATTCAAGTGCAAATGATCCTCTACCTGGCGCCTTGATCTAGGCACCACTCAGCTCTTGAATTTGCCGTTTGCTCCTTGTTGTCCCTTGTCTACCAGAGTGAAGGTTGATAAACAGAATGGCAATAAGGTTCATTAAATGCAAAAATGAGTTTAACCTCCAACTTGCGTCACAGGCACATTGATCACTTGTCATTTTCTAGCCTCAGGCATAGCTTCCCATTTTGAGCTTTACTTAAAGATTTCTCACAACTTAAATCCCTTTCATCCAGGGTGGCTCTCAAGAAGGTTCACATATTGGCCACCAGAACATTCAGGCCTTTTGTAATTAGTAGCACTGCAGGATACAAACAGAATCAAAAGACAGTAAGTTGTAGTTCAATGCTCAGCTCATCTTTAGTTATAATGGATCTTCTGCCAAAACAAATTAAATGTACTGCACCTTCCTCTAGCACAAACTATTCACTGTAATTCCATTAATCAGATAAAATATCAGAGCCACAAAAACTGATCTATTTCCCCCTGCATTGATGTCTATATGCACAAGTATCTCAACTCAGTGGGCAACAAAATGGATTTTACATTTTCAAATATCCTCATTAGCGCACACACAGGCAGAAAAGTGAGAACAATATACAAATGGCCAACGACATGAAAACATGCAGAACATATTTTACAGTTGAAAGTATGAGGAGTACACAGTTTTTTGGAGGGAGGTATATACTCAATTCCCCTTCTGCCCATTTAGTAAGCAGCAAATCCACCAGTAGAGATTTGGAAAATGAAGGAAAGTTGAGAAGATGGGTGGTAAAAGTGCAAAATAATAGTTTTTATTAAAATTTGTTAAAGTCTCATTGCTCTCATTCCCATACCAAGAACTGTAGAATGCACAGATTTTGATGACACAATGTTTATCTAGGTAATGGCGGCAACTGCTGCCCAACTGGATTTGAATTGTTTGCTGCAGCTGGTTGCTGGCTATCTGGCCTGATTTAATGATCTGTAGGCAGTGGTTTTGGTTGCCATTGTTACTCATTGCATCACTTGGTTTCCTGAGGCCGGCCATACGTTTACAATCCTTTCGTATTTACATGATTCAACTATACACTGGACAAACTCAATAACTAACAACACCTCATGAAGGGACAGAAAATTACATATAAACAAACAATGCACAGTGCAAATTTACCATAAAAAAAGACCTTGCACCAAGCATACCAGCATTATGCGCAGCAGACTGAACTTGCACTGACCAAAGCAATTTCTTTTGCAAAGGTGTACATATAGCTTCTTGGCCTTAAAGTTAAATTTCAATTTGGAATTGCTGTTTAACCTTCAGCTTTGATCTCTGCAACACACCATGAGGCCTTCAGTCAGATAGTGTGTTGACTCCTCCTTCCATTGCTCATTTGAATTTGCGAAACAGTAGCTAGAATAGATTCTATCACTTTCTCTGCTGGGCTTTGTTTGTAGCAAACAATATCAAAATTCAGTCCTTTGTTGTGCTCATTCACATGTCGTTATTCCACACATTTCCTTCTCAAAAGCCTTGTAACACCTTCTCTTACACATCTCCAGAATGGTTAACCTAAACTGGTGGCAAAATGTTTGTATCTAGCCATGAAAAATATCGTCAGGCTCTCTTAACATGTTCAGAGCGCAGGGAACTTGTGTGCCCTGACTTATTGCATGATGCACCAGAACAGGTGCAACTTGTACAAGTGTCAGCAAGATTTAGAAAAATACTTTAAAGGCCCACTTCCTCTACCCATCTTCAAACATTTGTATATGGTTTAAAACTTGGCTTTTGTTTGAATTTCAAACCAAGTTAATTATGCAGGAAAACTACTACCAAAAGTAAATTTAATTTTTACTAGTTCAAGATGAGATCATAAGGGATTCCATTCAACAACTTAAAGCCAGATATAGATAACAAGTCCACTAGTGTCCTTTTCCTACTTCCTCAAGAAAACCTATGCAAAAAATTAATAGCACTACAAATCACAGCAATATTGCTGTAATTTGTTGGGTGGATTTAGATGATTTTGTTGGCTGTCATTTCAATCCAGATAGTAATTTATCTCCACCATCTGTGACTTTATACATAGTATACTAAAAATGGCAGTTCAAAGCCAAGTCAAAGTCCATTTAAAAATTAAAACAAAGAACAGTGGAGAGTCACCAGACTCAAAACATTAACTCTGCTTTCTCCCACAGACGCAGCTACATCTGCTCAGCTTCACTGCAATTACTGTTTTTGTTTCTGTTTAAAGATTGTCTACAAATCAGGACTGAATATTAAGTAATTAAACAAGAATATTTAAAGCAGATAATTATAGACAATGGATTTAACAAGTTTTACATAAAAGTTAGTTGTTTTTAATTAAATAACAAAAGATGGCTTTTAGATTCACCAGACTTGACACTTAAATCACAGGAAAGTGCAAATTCCAGAATTTTAGTTTGCAACAGCAGCCTCTTATATAGCATAACCACAAATACAGTTTGTGCATTTCACCGAGAGGGAATATTTACTGTTCTTTTGTCCTGCTTGGCCACAATCATCCTTTCCTGGCTGGGTTTCCAGTCTCAGCTTCTGACTAAGGCTGCATTGTATCCAGTTCATGTCAAGCAAAAACTACTAACTCACTCAAAACTGCCAGATCAGCACCAAGATGCTGCAAGATGCACTGCAGAAAATAACCAAAGATCCTCAAACACCACCTTCCAAACCCACGACCACTTCCATTCAGAAGAGCAAGGGCAGCAGATACACGAGAACTCCTCCACTTGCAAGTTCCCTCCAAGCTACTTGCCATCTTGACTTGTAAATATGTTGTCATCCCATCAGTGTTGCTGAATCAAAAGTCCAGGAATTCTCCCGAACCGCATTGTGGGTCAACCCACAGCAGGTACACTGCAGTTGTTCATGAAGGCAGCTCACCACCAACTTCTCAAGGGCAACTAGGTTTAGGCAATAAATGCTGGCCAGTCAGCGACACCCACATCCCACAAATGAATAAAACAAAAAAAAAAATTCTCTTACCATGATTTGAGCATGCCAGAGACATACATGGTTTTATCTGGAAATAAAAATGAAAACTGATTCCACAACTAAAAATGTGACTCAACATCGTGACATTCCAAAAGAAAATAATAATATTTGATGTATTAGCCTGAAGCAGATGATTGGAACAAAAGGTGAAACTGGACTAAAGTTTCTAAAGACTAGTCAACTTGAAAATGGTCATTAAATTTCAATCGAATCAAAACAAAATAAAAACGAGCCAGTATCTGATTCATGCATAAGCATCCATAGTTTTCCCAAGATGAAAAGTTCTAAATTGGAGGAAGGTGAATTTTGATGGTATAAGGCAAGAATTTTCAAAGATTGTGTTTAGGGGCAGATAAACACAGGTAAAGGGATGGCTGGAAAGTGGGAAGCCTTCAAAAATGAGATAACTAGAGTCTAGAGACAGTTATTTTCCTGTTAGGGAGAAGGGCAAGGCTGGTAGGAGATTTTGGTCAAGAAAAAGGAAGCATGTCAGGTTTAGGCAGTAGGGATTGAGCGAATCCCTAGAAGGGTATAATGGTGTTTGACAAGGTTCCACATGTTAGACTGGTTAACGAAGTCCGATCACGTGAAATACATGGATAACTAGCCGTTTGAATAACGAACTGACCCGGCTGGGGGGGGGCGGCGCGAGAGGGCGAGAGAGATGGAGGGTTGCTTTTCAGACCTGTATCCTGTGACCAGTGGCATGCCACAGGTATCTTGCTGGGTCCACTGCTTTTTCTCATTTACGCAAATGATTTGGACATGAACATAGGAGGCATGCTTACTAAGTTTGCCGATTACACCAAAATTGGTGATATAGTGGACAGTAAAGAAGGTTACCTCAGAGTACAGATTACAATGTGACCTTGATCAGATGGACTGACGGGTGACAGAAGGACTTAGATAAAATCAGGTGCTGCATTTTGGAAAGGCAAATCAGGGCAGGACTTTGACACCTAATGGTAAGGTCCTGGGGAGTGTTGCTGAACAAACAGACCTTGGAGTTCAGGTTCAAAGTGCCTTGAAAGTGGAATCCCAGGTAGACAGGACAACAAAGGCAGCATTTGGTATGTGTGCCTTTACTGGTTAGTGTACTGCATATAGGAGTCGGGAGTTCATGTTACAGTCGTACAGGACACTGGCTAGGCCACTTCTGGAATAATGCGTTCAATTCTGGTCTCACTGCTACAGGAAAGATGTTGTGAAACTTGAAAGGGTTCAGAAAAGATTTACAAGGACGCTGCCAGGGTTGGCGGGTTTGAGCTACAGGGAGAGGCGAAATAGGCTGGGTTTGTTTTCCCTGAAGTGTCAGAGACAGAGGAGTGACCTTTTAGAAGTTTATAAAGTGATGACTGCTATAGATAGGGTGAATAGATAAGGTCTTTTCCCCAGGGTAGGGGAGTCCAAAACTAAAGGGCATAGGTTTAAGGTGAGAGGGGAAATATTTAAGTGACCTAAGGGGCAACTTTTTCCATTTAAAGGGTGGTGTGTATATGGAATGAACTGCCAGAGGAAGTAGTGGAGGCTAATACAATTACAACATCTAAAAGGCATCTAGATGGGTACATGATTAGGAAGGCTTTAAGAGGGATATGGGCCAAATGGGACTAGATTAATTTAGGACATTTGGCTGGCATGGACGAGTTGGACTGAAGGGTCTGTTTCTGTGCTGTACTTCTCTATGACCCTATAAATAAGTGTAGGTAACTGTAGGGGTTTGTCTGCAGGTATGCTACGGACAGAGTCGACCTACTGAGGGAGTGATGTGGCAGGAGTAATGGTAGTAGCTTCTCAGATTGACATAGCAATTACTGGAAGAGGTTTGAGAAAGTCATCCTTTATATCAGCATATGTAAAATAACAGAAATAAACCATTTAGTACCTTCAGCCTGCTGTAGAATTGAGCAAGATGATTATGGACCAGATTGTGTTTTGAATTCCATGTTCACATGGAATGTGAACCCTGAACTTCGGATTCTCCTGCCTAACAAGAATCGTCCTCTGTCTTAAATATTTGATGACCCTCACCTCCACCAGCTGCTGAGGCAAACAGTCCCAAAGATAGGCAATCATCAGGGAAAAAAAAAACGACTGATCTGTCCTAAAAGGACAATGCCTGACTTTAAAACAATGCCTTTTGTTCTGGTTGCATCCACAAGAGGTAACACCATTTATAGGTACACACTGTCAAGACTGAGAAGCATCTTCAATGCTTCACGCAAATGAGCTCTAAACTCAAGTGAAATAAGTCAAACCTTAATGTACTTTTTCTAAGTTTCCAGTTAGGAAAACTTCTGAAGTCTTCAGGCCTTGTTTCCATGAAGGAACAGACAGCCTTAAAACCATCCTGATTTTGGGGGGGGGGGGGGCGTGGAATGGACATGTAAAGGGATTACACATTCATGGTGAAGAGGAGACGCTGGTTCCTGCAAACTTTGAAACCAACATAAAAGCGTCAGAGGAATCATGGATGCTCCCAGGGAGGGAACGGACATGAGAGAATATAAAGCAAGTCAAAATAGGAAGAAATAAAGTCCATGTAGCAGGAACAAGCAGAAACAATGGGGTCGGCCCAAGCAGTCATGAAACTCTGCAGTGAATTAAATATTCAAGAGCTATTTATAATTTAAGAAACATTTAAATTAGATTACCCCATTGGGAAAGTTTAACCAACTTTGAAACAAGCCTGCCAATATAAATAAACGTTACACAGAATAGTCTAATTTAGAGTGACAGAACTAGCATGATTAATCACACTCTACAAACTCGAGACACAGAGACACGATCAAGAAAATTACTACCCAGATTAAAAACCATGGTCATCCAAAATGGCAACAGTGAAGCAAACACCAAAAAAAGGACATTAACAAAAACTAACATTTTGAAACAAAACGGTATAAATTTATAGGGGAAAGTGGTGATGGTCAGCGGTAAAATGACCGGACCAGTAATTCAGAACCCTCCTGGTAAGTGTTCTGTGAACATGGGCTTGAATCCAAACAGGAGATGCTGAAATCTGAACTCTTAAAAGTTTGGAATTTAAAAGCTAGTCTAAAGATAACGTAACTATTGTTAAATATTATCAACATTCAAGTTCACTAATGTCCTTCATGGCAGAAAATCTACTGTCCTTACCTGATCTAGTACACATATGACTACAATAACTTAAAAGTATTGTAGTTAACTCTTAGCTGCCCTCTGAAACAGTCCAGCAAGTTACTGTTGTATGAAGCCATTTACAACATTGAAAGAAAAGAAACCTAACAGACCACGTGGCATCAGCAACAACAGCAAATTCAGCACTACTAATTGTGCAAAGTACTCCTCTTGGCTATCCAACAGACTAGTCAAGCAACAGCCTGACTTGTCACATTCATGGAATCATACTTTACAAAGTCATGACGTACTCTAGGTCTGTGACATCCCACCAGCACAAACTAATCACTAGCTATTTTGACAGTGGTATGTAATTGGAGGAAGCTATCCTGGGAGTCCCCAGTGTTAAGTCTGAACCACAAAGTCTCATGGACCTAGGTCAAACATGGGCCAGGAAATCACCTGATGACCACATGCTACTGCTCTTCAACTGACAATTCAATATTATTTCAGTACCAGAGGAGTTACACGTCTATCTAAGCGAAGGCTTAAACAATATCCAGGCTTTTCTGATAAGCGGCAAGTAACATTTGGAGTCACACAAGCATTCAGCTTGTTTCAAGACAGAATCTAACCACTGTCCTTGTTAACTAGTAGCATTATCATTGCTGAATCCCTTTAAAATCAACATCCTGGCAGTTTCTACTGAAGAAAAACTAAAATTAACCAACTAATTATAAACAAGGTGGGTAGAACAGCAGACAACTTGCCTTCCTGATTCCCCAAAGCCTGTCCAGCATCCAGGAATGCATACGGCATAGTACTCTCCAGTTGCCCGATTGGTGCAGCTTCCACAACACAAGTAGCTCAAAACTATCCAGGACAAAGCAGCCTACATCACTGTCACCCCATCCACTACCTCAACATTCAATCCCTTCACCACCAATACACGATGGCAGTACTGTGCACTGCAATTACTTACCAAGGTCCTTTTGACAGCAGCTTCTAAAATTACAAACACTATCACCATAAAAAGGCCAGATGCATAGAAGCCACTTGCAAATTCCCATGGTCCTGAATTGGAATTCACTTCATCCTTTCACTGGCACTGAGTCAGTGCCCTCAAACTCCTTGCACCTTAGGGTGCAGTGATGCAAGAAGGTTGCCACCTTCTACCTTCCCCAGGGTAATTAAGGACAGCGAATAAATGCAGGCCCAGCCAGTGATGCTGTTGTGACCTTTTTTTTAAAAAAAAGAAGTTAGACGTCATAGATAAGACCATAAGGAATAGGCACAGGGTAGGCTGTTCAACCACTGAATAGGATCATGGCTGTCTATTGCTCACATCTATTTTTCTGCATTCCCCATAACACTTGATTCCCCAACAGATCAAGAATTTCTCTAAGCCTTAAATATATACAAGGACTCTGCTTCTACAGTTGTGTGGCAAGGAGTTCCAAAGAAACTCAACCCTCAGGAAAAAAATCCATCTCATCTCAGTCTTAAATTGGTACCCTTTTATTCTGAAGCAAGGCCCTCAGGTCCAAAACTCTCGAGGGGAAACATTCTCTCAGCATTCACTGTCAAGCCATAACGAATCCAACGTGCTTCAATGAGATCACCTGTCATTCTAAACTCCAATGAGTAGACTCCCAAGCTCTTTAGCCTTTGCTCCTAAGACAATAGCTCCTTACAAGGGCTCAACCTCATGAGCCATCTCTGCACTGCCTCCAAATAAATTACATTTTTCCTTAAATAAAAGGGGCCAAAATTAGTCTCAATACTCCAGATGTGGTTTCGCCAGCACCTTGTGCAGTTGCACTAAGACTTCCCTCTCCTTAAAATAATGGCAGACATTCCATTAGCTTTTCTGATTACCTGCGTATTTGTCTGCTAGCTTTGTGTTTAATGCACAAGTACCCCCAGTGACATTGTGTTGCAGATTTTTACAGTTTTTCTGCATTTAAATCATATTCTGTTCTTGTTTTCTCCCTGCCAAAATGAACTTTACATTCTCTATAGTACAATAAAGTAGATATATTTAAAATGTCTAGGTCGCACTTGAAATCTATAGAAGTAGTATTTTTCTTATTGGCTAAAATCAGCAATGTGTGTGTGCTGAAATGTAGAAAATTAAGAAAAGCAATGTTTAACAATCTCAGTTTCAACTAAAAAAATTGTTTTGCTGATTTTCCCCAACTTCAGCCAAGTGAGAATTTATTTCTGACCCTCCTGAATATGAATATCAAAAAAAAAAGTGTCTAAGTGTTTCACACTACTAAATTGTTTGCTTCTGGGTACCTAGCCAATTCTCCAGAGCTCAACACTTCATTTTGGTTGGCTTCAGTTAATCTATGCTTTACAGCTGCAGCCTGCAGCTCTTCTCACTCAGTAAGCTTCCTTTTAAAGGCAATCTTCAGCATTTTCATTATTACTGTACTGTACATGGACACTTTCATGCAAGTTATTTCCAGTTTAGGTGCTCAACTTAAATAAGATTTCTATTTTCAGTCTCAATTTTTAAACGAATGTTTTAAGGCCAGGCACTAAAAAATAGAAAATACACACAAAACCATTTACCAAGGCAACAAATGAAAAAATAAAGTAAGAAATTAAATCCACTCAGTTTAGCACCCTTGCATCAGAAAACAGTTAATTAAATTGAGTTTGGCTACAAAATTTGTGGCACTCTAGCATAGCTCTGTTAGAGCGCTTCATGATCAAAGATGTCACATTTTAGGCATGATATTAAACGGAGGCCCTGTTTTCCTGCATGGGTGACTGCAAAAACACCAGAGCGATGTTCCAAGAAGTGTAGTGTAGAGGAATTCTTCCAATAGTCTGGTCAACATTTATCATTTTCACATCACTGCAAACTTGTGGAAACTTGCTTTGACCAAGTTTGTGCACAGAAGAGACATGGTTCAAATATAAAGAATTAATGGAGAAATTATTACAATAAAAAAGGTTAGTTTAATTCTCTTTCCCTCCCCCAACACAACATAAACACAATGAAAGGATGCAATTGAAAACATAATTTGTCATATTTAAGACAATTTTCAGCTCCCCAGTAACTGGAAAAACTTTGGAAAGAACAAACTATTATTACATATGTACACAACGGTATATGTATTTCACCAACAGGAAGCAAATTTGAATAATTTATAAACTCGAGAAACATGAATAACAAGTCATTACTGTTCACTAAGTTAAACATACAAACCACTAAACACGGTGGTACTTCACAGAATTGTAAAGAATCAGAGATGTGCAGCATGCAAACACACCCTGTACACCAACTCGTCCATGCTGACCAGATATCCTAAATAAATCTAGTCTCATTTGCCAGCATTGGGCCCACATCCCTCTAAACTCTTCCTATTCATATACCCATCCAGATGCCTTTTAAGTGTTGTAATTGTACCAGCCTCCACCACTTCCTCTGGCAGCTCATTCCATACATGCACCATCCTCTGCATGAAAAAGTTGCCCCTTAGATCAGTTTTAAATCTTTCCCCTCTCACCTTAAGCCTATGTCCTCTAGTTTTGGACTCCCCTGCCCTGGGGAAAGGACCTTGACTATTTCCCTCTAACCATGCCCCTTGTGATTTTTTTAAAACTTCTATAACGCCAACCCCGAAACAGAAGAAAAATAAAGAAAGCAAAGCATCAGGGAAGAAAGAAGACGGGTCTCACACTATTAACACTTTCTGTACATTATCTCCTACATCCTCACAATTATCCCCCCAGCCTACACTACTGCTTCATAGCTCCATACATGGAGCTATCTGTATAACACAGTTCAACCTTAACTGTCCTTACGTTTTTCCTCCCAAGTCACATCTCATTGTAACATGTGAATGAGAATACCAATTTTGAACTTTCATTCTTGAATGGTTCAATTTATGTATTCCCTTCAAAATCATAGAGAATACTTTTTCTCCAGATTAAGCAATCCTAAATCTTTGATCTCTTCCCATTGGTAATACCTCAATTTCATTGCCCCACACTCTACCATTTCCAGTGCAATGCAGTTTTGAAGTCTGAATTCTATTTCTGTTCCCAGCTTCGAAGCATTTAAAGTAAATGCTAATGGTGCACCACAAATACCATGGCATCCTCCTAATGAATCCTTGCCAGTTTAGAGCCTACTTCAAAAATAATCTTTCCTTTCTCCGATTTAAATGCAGTAAGGCAACTGGAACTCAGTGGGGTTGTGACAATTAAATAAATACATAACTTCCTGACACACATTTGCCTTTGGGCAATTAGCTGGTTGAACATAGCTGCTAGTATAATTTTCTGCATTACATTTAAAAGGTGTTTTCCTGCCTAAAGCTGAGTGATGGCATATGGTGCAAAAATCCCTTCAGAATTTTCTAAATGAATTTTCTCAATGTCTAACAAACATGTATGCAAAGTTATGATGCTGCGTGGAAAACAGGAATGACAAGCAAGAAAATGAGCTGGATATAGGACATGATGGAGCAACACAGAATCCAAATTCATACTGGACTCATGGCAGACACCATATTACAAGGTTACTTGCTCTCTACAGAGAAAGTCTTTGCACCTTGTCTATCGGGGATTAGTTAGCTCAGTTGGCTGGAGGGATGGCTTGCAATGCAAAATGGTGCTAACAACATAGGTTCATTTCTCATACTGGTCGAGATTATCACAAAGAACTGCCCTTCTTAACGTCTCCCTGACCTGAGGCATGGTGACCCACAGGTTAAAACACCACTAGTTTAGTCTCTCTAATGAGAAAACTGACTGATTTACGGCCTGGTTAGACTATGGTGACTTTACCTTTATACATCAGGTGATCAGTCAAGGTCAGGAGGTTATAGGGCACCATTTGCATTCGTGGAACTTCTAACACCACGGTATAAATTTCATATCCTATCGATTAGATTTCTCCTTACCACAGGGAATGACATACATGTTACAAACAAGACATCCGTAAACACCAACTGGAAGAATTCAGTGTCATCAAAATTTGACAATTTATAGCCAGGGGACAAGGCAGAGTAGACTAATACAACGAGCAGACTCCAAATATTGTGGCAGTCAATTTAGTGAGGAGCTGTTAAAAGCAGGTTCCTTGTACTGTATCCAAGAGGATTCCTCTGGACCAATAAGTAGACTAACAAAAAAAAAACAAAGACAGGGTCATTCCACCATGATGTAGAATCCCATTTAATTTTGGTAAGAAATAAAAAAAGTGCTGGTGAAGCTTTTCATCTTGGCTCATTAGGACACATGATTTTCAAGAAAGCCAAAATTTCAAGACGACCAACAATTCTTACTGCGTGAGAAGAGGGTGCTAATTGATTCCCAGGTGCATTCATCATTGCGACAATTTGACCATTATCCCCAATGCTTTGATTTAAATCTGAAAAGTAGTTATGCCTACATGTTTATTCTGCTTAGAGGTCAGGTCTCTGCGTAAGAATACATGTAGCTTCTAGGAATAGTAAACAATGTAAATTGTTCCACTAAGATTTTGAGAAAATCAAAATTCGTCTGCCAATTAAGTGCAAAATGAAAGACTTCAAATGTTTTTCTCTTAAGCAATACTAAAGATTTGCACTATCAAGATCCAGTTTGGGCTCCACTTTTTGTCTCAAGCACTGCTGTCCACCTCTGTATTTAGTCGTGTCATTGGGGAATCACACTGTATTGCCACCACCACAGTTTTATTGTTGGGAATAGAAAGCAGGTTTTAAGTGTTTAATAATAAAATTCTAAGGAATACCAAACAGAATGAATTGTAAATCTAACAATGGAAGTACAGATAAAGCACATGAAATTTTTTTTAAAATTCCAGCTAGTAAATAAAGTTAATTTACATCGACTACAGATTCAGAAAATTGCAGGATGTTTATGTTCTTGTCACATAACCTTTAGCTGTGTGTTAGTAAATAGGATGATGACAATCCAAAAGGGCATTCTGCCAAACACATGGTTGTACCATGTTACCCATACATGGCCATACCACTTTGCTATTGGCAAGCAGTGTTAGCAGCAGAGATGCAATGACAAAGAGAGTAAAGCTACCATTGTACCAGTTGAAATAAATATTTTAAAAAGGTACTGCAAGTATGTGCTGGTAATAAGTACAGCTTTCAAAAGACAGGTATTTTTGTCATAAAGTGCATACAGCTGCAATCTCTGTAGCTTCCATCCCTCAAGCTGAGGTTCCATATCCCTGGCAGTTATTGTTTTCAGCTCAAGATCAGCAACAAAATGGTTTCCCAACTAAAGTTTATCTTTGTCTGCTCATTGGACATGAGATGTGTGGATATAATCATGGAATTATGATCTATAAATTTTTTTTCCAGAAAACATTTAGGCCATAAAAGGCACTTCAACAACTTATAGATCTAGAGTATTTAACACTGTCAGTTCAACACATGTAACAAACCTTTAACTGAGACACTAATGCTTAGCAGAATAGGGAAATAAAGATACTTCAATTTATACAACCACATAATAGGTTAACTTCCAACCACTGATGACAGTTCAAAATACAAACACTTGAGGTGCCTTGCTGCTTATTTCCTTCATATTATTGAAAATACAGTATTAAAAACATCATTAGGACCATTAAATTTCCTTGTCCAGTTAGAGAGTCACTGATAAGAACAGAAACTCAGTTTCATGTGATAGCAGGAACTGCAGATGCTGGAGAATCTGAGATAACAAGGTGTAGAGCTGGATGAACACAGCAGGCCAAGGAGCATCAGAGGAGCAGGAAGGCTGACGTTTCGGGCCTCGACCCAAAACATCAGCTTTCCTGTTCCTGACGCTGCTTGGCCTGCTGCGTCCATCCAGCTCTACACCTTGTTATCTCAGATTCGTGTGCTTCAGATTCTTCCACAGCAAATAATTTCCACAATTCCTACTGAGAAGCTGTTACAGCCTGTTTTAAAGAAAGCCAATGTTTTTAATTACTTTTGAGTACAAAACTTAAACATTGCTAAAAGGAAACAAGTCAAAGTTTTTTGTCTTTCACCCATTAGGTCTCAAGTTGTCGTAGTCTTACTAAATGATAGGGTTGCATTCTCATCACGGGAGATGACTGGTGGTGATTTAACCTGAGGGCTACCACACCTCAGGCAAGGGGAGAGCTGTGGAGGAGAGTCCTTCATGGTAACCTCAGCTGCTGCAGGAATTGAACCCACGTTGTCGGCTTCGCAAACCAAACATCCAGTCAGTCAATGGAGCTAAACTGACCCTCTCCACTAGAGGGCAAGGAACAGATCTTATTTTGGAGGTGGGGGAGGGGAAAAACAACAAACTATACCAAGAGGGGAGTCTGGTGATTGGTTGGGCCTTTATTGGCCGACAAATGCAGCAGAAACAATTAAATGTTAAACTTTGGTTTGCAGACCAGGCAGGTAGACCAGCGATGCTTCCAAAGGAATACAAAATCCAGTTTCCATCGCATTTTTGTTCTCAATGAAAAAGTGCAACGTACAAATTTTTATCTGTGGCATGATGGCTCAATGGTTAGCACTGCTGCCTCAGTGCCAGGGACCCAGGTTCAATTCCACCCTCAGGCAACTGTCCGTGAGGAGTTTGCACACTCTCCCCGTGTCTGCGTGGGTTTCCTCTGGGCGGTATGGTTTCCTCCCACAGTCCAAAGATGTGCAGGCTAGGTGGATTGGCCATGCTAAATTTCCTGTAGTGCTCAGGGATGTGTAGATTAGGTGGGTTATAGGGAGAATAGGTCAGGGCGGGATACTCCTAGGGTCGATGTGAACTTGTGGGGCGGAAGGGCCTGTTTCCACACTGTAGGGATCCTGTGAAGTCTACATAAGACAGGACCCTGTACATTAACATATGTTGTCCCACTGGTGGAAGCAACATACACCCACGGATATTGATGTTAGTCTGAGATAGTGATTTGGCAAGGCTTTTACTGGATGTTTGAGAGACAGCCCTCAACTTTGGCACCAATCCCCAGTTGTTACAAAAAGGACTTTCCAGGTTAGGTATATGAACTAGATGGGTTTTTACAACAATGGTTTCATACTCGCAAAAGTCTAGGTTTTCTTTTAAAAAATTCCAACTTGATTCATTGGAATTTCACCACATGTTATGGCAGCATTTGAAGCCTTGGTCCTCTGGATTACTGGTCAACCGACATGACTGATCTGTTACTGCCGCCTCTTAAGTAATCCACACCCTTGCGTATTTTCACATCATACTTATCCTACTACCCTATCAAAGCACAAATCAATATCCTCTCCACATTAAACTACATCCGATATGCTTACATTCACTTGTAATCCTAGATTATTAATAGTTAACAAATTCACTGCACTCAAAATTCCTCTTTACGTCAACCATGGATCAAAATTGTAATTCCGTTACCAAAGTAATCTTTAAAGCAGAAAAAAACTCCCATTTTGGATACTGCACTTTCAGAAGAATAAGGCAGCTTTAAAGAGCCAGAAAATATTTACCAGGATGCTACAAGGCACGACAGACTTCAGGCATTTAGATAAATTTGACAGGTTCCTTGGATAAGAGAATTGAGAGGAGATTCTGAACACCTCTTTCAAATCATGAGAGATCCAGATATAGATATCTTTTCTTTGTTTTCTCTCACTGTCAGCAAAAGGGTCCAGAAGAAAACAACACTTGTGCTAAAACTATTCCACGATAACAATTCGAGCTCAAGCACATACAATAACATTGGGGAAATATAACAGCATGTATAAGTAACAATCATATTCCTATACCGTTTTAGCAAGGCTCACAAAACACGTTATCAAACACCTTTTGAGAATCCATGCACATTACATCATTTGGATTTCTTTCACCTACACACTTACTCAAGAAGACCTTCTCTCCCCTTCCACCCCCGACAAAGAAAGTGTTCTTGCAAAGTTTAAACACCCTCAAGGTTGAGACTTTAAGAGTCAGTGGCATAGTACTGCTGAGTCGAGGTCAGACAGGCAGGTTGGCAGAATCCTTTTGCTGAATTGTAATAATACACAACGTGACTATTCTCCACCATTAGATCTCTTGAATTCAATTTTGAATACAACATATACCTGGGTTATTAGCCCAACATGGCAAGTCACTGAGAAGCCATTCCTTTCCCGCAGTAATTTGATTTTTCAATAACTCTACGGTACATCAACAGTGTCATTTCCACCATAATTCCTGAAACCAGTGCTAGACATTTAATTTTTAATCACAATTACTTTGCGTTTGTCTTCACGAAAATCTCCCAGAAATACTACATGGCCAAGGTACTTGTGAAACTGCCAAATTAAAAGTAAACACTATTGGCAAAACATCAATGAATCACAATGTTGAAAGGGGTGGCTGGGGAGATAGTGGATGAAATGGTGACTATATTTCAAAATTCTACGGATTCTGGAAAAGTTCCTGCAGCCTTGAAAGTAGTAGACAAAGCCCCATTATTTATTTAAGAAAGGAGGAAAAGGGAAAATGCTACACATTGTTAATTTGGAGCCAGTAGTAGGGAAAATGCTAGAAAATATTATAAAGGATGTAATAACTGCGCATTTAAAAAAATAGTGCAAATTTGGGGAGCATTAACATGGATTGATGAACAGGAAGCCACATTTGCCAAATTTGAAGCTTTGAGGAAATTACTTGCAGCTTGATAAAAGAGAACTGATGATGCGGGGATTGTGGATTTTCAGAAGACTTTTGAAAGCCTCCTATGAGGAACCTAGTAAATAAAAGTAGAGCACATAGGATGTGAGAAAATATACATTTATTCAACCTGAGGAAGAGAAGCATTAAAAACCAATACATGGGAGAAAATAATTAAAACCTTAAGTTGTAGCACTTTCTGTCTACTCATGGAGATGACAACTTAAAACAAGCCAGGATTGCCAAAACAGAATCATAGACAGGTCAGTAGTATCTACTAACATCACCCAGCTTGTATTTCAAATCAGTTTTGTGAAATAATAGGACTTATTGGCTGAACAGGCTTTCTAAAACACAAGATGTGGACAAAGGACTTTGGTGAGGCCACTTTTAGAATATGGTGTACAATTCTGGTTGCCATTCTACAGGAAGCATATTATTAAATTGGAGAGGGTGCAGTAAAGACTTACAAAGAATGTTGCTGGGACTGGAGGTTTCAATTATTGGGACAGGCTGAATAGTCTGGGGCCTTTATCCTTAGAGAGCAGGCTGAGGGGTGACCTTAGAGAGACTCAAAATTACAAGGGGCATGGATAAGGTGAATAGCCAAGGTCTTTTTCCGAGAGAGTGTCCAAAATTTAACAGCATAGGTTTAAGGTGAGAGGAGAAAGATTTGAAAAGGACTTGAGGGGTAACTTTTTCACGTAGAGAGTGGTGTGTGCTTGGAAAGAGCACCAGAGGAAGTGGCGGACGCTAGTTACAATATTTAAAAGGCACCTGGATGGGTATGTGAATAGAAAGGGTTTACAGAGATATGAGCAAAATGTATCTAGGTCAGATTGAGACATCTGGTTGGTGCAGATGAGTTGGACAGAGTGTCATAAAGCATGGAAACAGACCTATGTTAAAACTTAAGCAAGGCACAATGTATTCTGTAAATTTACCATTTCTTATACTCTTTAGAGTGGAGCAGGTATTGAATATACAGCTTCTACTAGAAACTAAATTATCTTTGAGCCATTTAAGGTAACTTACGATAGAAATTCTGGAACAAGTAATTCGTTTCCCCAGGGAATGACATCATTCCGAGTGGCACTGAACAAGGCCAACAAGCCAGATTGAGCTTGTTTTACAAATTACTCTTTCACTGTCCATAATTTGTCTACATTAGTCTATACATTTCAGAATCTTAACAACACTAAATGCCACAATATATGGCTTCACATAAAACATCATAACACTGAGTAGGCAGTTCAAGTGTGTTTAAAATCCAGATGACTTGGTTAATCACACATGCTGTTATGTCAACTGGCAATCATTGACAGCTTATTTATAGGTCAAATTCTACAGACAGGAATCTTTAAAAAACTTTTATTACAGCCACATTTAACTACAAATTCTTGAAAGTGCTCCTGAAGGTAAGTTAGGATGATTTCTGACTAATTGTAAAACAAGTTACAAACTATCTCGCTTTAATTGGATTAGGATTTACATTATAAATCATACTAGTGCTACTGTCATTAATACCGTATTCTGGTCTGGGGAAGTCAGTCACTGATCTCTTCTTATGGTTGTAATGGTTCATAATAATGAAATATCTGCAAGTACCATGTTTTGATTTATTTTTAATGCAAGTAAGTGTTCTTGGTGCTCATGCCAATTCCAGTTTCTCTTCTCGTTTAATTGAAGTCTGACATTTATTTGGGTAGAGACCATCCAGAATGTATCAAAACTGTATAAAGCTTTGTTTGTTCAGTTCATGCATTTCGACTGACTTTTATTTTGAAAATCAAGTAGTGGCCCAGTTTTCCCAAGCTTCCACATTTTAAACCAAAATGTCAACACATGTCCAACTATACGAAACACCGCCTGATGGGATACCAGAAACACTGTATAAAGAGTTATATGAATCTGAGAGTTTTCAAATAAATAATGCAACTATTGAGAAATAGCTTGCCTTTCAGGTTTGAGCATAAAACACAAACAGAAAACATATCATGCAGCTACTAAGTGAAAGTGCACTTTTCTTTGAATGACATATAGCTTGCCCATCAAACTGAGCAAGAGATGACAGCTAAAAAGCAAATAAATCATGTTTTCCAAGTAACCACGCATAGTCCAGTATTGAGGAATTCATCATGGAAGGATAAGGACGTTTTCAGGTACTTCAAGAAATGGAAAAGGGTGGTTACTTTGAGTAAAAGAAAAAGAAGGATTTTGAATTACTTCAATTTTCATGAACACATTTGGGTACATCAAGTGGAATGACCAATTAAGTATCTTATAAAATGTAATCCTTGTAATAGCATCTTCAATGGGTCAAACAATTTCAGCACAGAATTCCAAAAATAGCAGTGATATAATAATCAGGTAACCTGTTTGTGATGTTTAGTAAAGGTTAATCATTGGGCAAGAAAACCCTCTTGCTTTAAAAGTCACAGGTTACTTTAAACCAAGATCCTCGCAGTTTGATCAGTTATCCAACTGCTGTACTGCAGAGTCAGCTGAGATTTGTGCCCTCAATTCCTGAAGTTAGAATTGACGCACAACCCTCAGTCGGCTGGGTAGTTGCTTATTCCCCTCTTGTAATTTTGATAAAAAAAACTGAATAAAAAAAGAAATTGAACAGCCTGAGGCACTGTAATAAGTGTTTACATTAATATTATGCCAATCTAAAATCCACTGGACCTCAAAGAATGTAATACAATTCTAAAACAATTTTGAACTTTTGGAACATGTAACAATATACCAACCTCATTTTTAAAACCTCTAGGATGCAGGATAGAAAAGCTCTCATTGCCCAAGACAACATAAAATGGTAAAATGAGCCACAGATTTTGACCCAACTCATCACCAAGCTAGCCTTAATATCGCATTAGTGTTAGATCTGAATTGGTTCAATTAGTTTCACTCCACCCAACACTACAAAAGATAATAAGCATGTCAGTTACCAACTCACCACTGACTAGTCTTCTCTGGTCAAATATCTGTGCCTCACATTTACAGTTGATCCCAAAACAGAGACAAATCAAATTGTTAAATCATGGACTCTGTGGTCCATTCAGATATTGCCCACAACACAGGTTTAAATTACTTCTTAAAAATTGAGCCAATGGTGATAATCTTCTATAAAATGTTAGGCTGGGAAACACTGCACAATAATAAAAACAAGGCAAAGACAATTAAAATACAACATTCAGTTGTGTTTGAGAACATAGGTTCTCAATTCCTTCATCTGGGACAACTTAGTAAAATAAACAAGTATAGGAACACACTTCAAAAAAGTCAAATTATACAACTGGGCAGTACGGTGACTCAGTGCTTTGCACTGCTGCCTCACAGCACCAGGGACCCGGGTTCGATTCCACCCTTGGGCAGCTGTGAGGAGTTTGCACATTCTCCCCGTGTCTGCGTGGGTTTCCTCTGGGTGCTCCGGTTTCCTCCCACAGTCCAAAAGATGTGGGGTGTAGGTGGATTGGCCATGCTAAGTTTCCCAGTGTTCAGGGATGTGTAGATTAGGTGGGATATGAGGGATGGGTCTGGTGGGATGGTCTGAGGGGCTATGTGGATTTGTTGGGCCGAAGGGCCTGTTTCCACACTGTAGGGAATCTAACCTACTGTAAAACCTTCTATTAGAATAACTGACAGGGTTATTCAACAAAGCATGACACCAAGAAACGTAAGGAAATATTAGGTGAGATGATCGAAAGCTTGGTCAAAGCTTATAAAGGAGTGTTTTAAAAGGAGGAGAGAGGTGTAGAAGCAGAGACATAGGAAAGGAATTCCAGAGCTTCTGTCTAGGCAACTGAATAGCACAAGAGAAGTTGAGAACACCACCATTCTGGAGAAATATAAAGAAAATAGCAACAAAAATAGCTGCACAAACAAGAAGTGAGTGGACCACCACATGAACTGCAGAGACAGGTACATTCGTGTGCCTGAAATTTCTTCACATTTTCTATTCAACAGTATAGAGTGAGCAGGAGAACCTCTCAGATGTGATTTGGGTCTTACAACACCGTACTTTCAAAGAGATTTAAATATAGTGAGAAAAAGTAAAACGATAAAAAGGAGGGGGGGGGGGGGTCTAGGCCCGAAACGTCAGCTTTCCTGCTCCTCTGATGCTGCTTGGCCTGCTGTGTTCATCCAGCTCTACACCATGTTATCCCATAAAAAGGTAAACTTGTTTCTTGCAGACACTGCCGGTAATTCAGGTTTGAGAAAAACACCAACTCCTTGACACAAAGAGTTAAGACCAACACAAGAAACAGGTGGCAGCCATCAGTCAAATGTCAAAAGAAAATCCTTTCATGGCATACAAATTTTAAATGTCTCAACTAATCCACTAGAACTCAAGTCTAAGGTGGGCAGAGTGAGCATGAGATAAAAAGCACTGCTACCTCACAGTGCCAGGGGCCTGGGTCTGATTCCAGCCTTGGGCAACTGTCAGTGTAGAGTCTGCATCGGTTTCCTCTAGGTGCTCCAGTTTCTTCCCACATTCCAACTAGTGGGAGTTAGGTGGATTGTCTGTGCTAAACTATCCATATGGTGTCTGGGGATGTGCAGGTTAGGTGGAAACAGGGCAAATGCATGGTTACAGGGATATGGTAAAGGTCTGGGTCTGGATGGGATGCTCTAAAGAGGGTTGGTACTGACCTGATTCACCAAATAGCCTCTTTCTGCACTACCGGGGTTCTATGATAAGTCCTCAGTGATAGATCAGATCAATAGATTAGAACAGCAAAATGACCGAACTACGTTAAATTATCATGTCTGAAAAATAAACTATGGCACAGATTCAATATTTCTAAAGGAACTAAATACAGAAAGTAAGCTTACAGGCAGTTTTTACGTATTTTAAAGCTTCAAGGTACAAAATCATAAAAGATGCTGGTGCTCACCAAAAATTCAGATGTTCGTACAATCAACTCTTGATTGAAATAATTCTTGGGTGTTATTAGTCTGAGCAAAGCATGTTAAAAATTGAGAGACAAACTGACATGGTCGGCAAACATGCGCTTGTATGTTCCAGCCCGCGGATTCACCAACATAAACAAGGTCCAACTCAGCATCACCTCTGACTCCAAGTGAACCTGAACTCACACACGCCCCCGACTTCGGCGGACCGAAGAAAGGCGCTGGCTGCAGACACGATCCCTGGCTGAAAGTACACCTCTTTACACATCAACTGCAAAAAAGTAGCAGCAGCACAGTTCACAGGTTCAGCATTCCTCTCGTGCGGTGACAAAAAAAAAAATAACGGGTCGAAAACGACGTGTCTTTTGAACAAACTTGAGAATGATTACTGGGAAGAGCCGTCGGACTGAACTTTCCCTCTTTCCTTCTCCCTCCATCACCCTCTTAGTGGATGGATGGAGTAAGGCGGTGGGGCGAGAAGGGGGAGCAGTAGACACACGTACATAGTCATAGAGGAGGGAACAGAGACCCTCAGAGACATGCGGGTGGGGGAAAAGGGGGCAAATAGCGCTCGACAGCTAGGTTCGCCGAGCCTTCCGCTGCCTCCGGCGAGAGTGCAGATCACCGAGTGGGGCAGCCACTGTGTTTATATTCGAACAGACCGGCAGCAGGAGTGACAGACGAGCGAGCGGAGGGCCCCGAACAGTAGGGTCGCCTTCGACCCGATTCCAGCCGAAAACGGAACTGAGAGCGGGGAGGTGCCGCTCGGCTATCACCACTCACACAGACAATAGCAGTGGAGAATCTGACCCCGGCGGCGAGCCGAGGCATAAGCCACTTCAATCACAACGGCCGGCCGTTCCCCAGCGGTCACCGAGAAACCCACAGGATGGAGCTGGCCCGACAACTCTTAGTGGGAAATAAAAACTGCCACTACCATCAGCAGCACCATGGAAACCGTCATCCCCAACACCGGCTCTTCTTCACCTCCCTTCAAATCCCAGCGGACTTACCATAGTCAATAAAGGTCTCATCTGCTCTCCGCGGTCCTCCTCCATGATCACCTCGCTTTTTCTCCTCTCCCTCTCTCGGTCGGTTAGCCGAGTCGCTGATGTCACTCCTCCCCCTCCCCGGTAACTGCGGCTTACCGTCATCTTGATTGACAGCAAACTGTCCAATAGTCAGTCCGTCTCTCTGGATTGATGGTAGTCTTAACCAATCGTACATAAGCCATGGGCCAGGGGCGTTAACATTTTGATCCCGCCCGTTCAGTGGCTGGCGGCACTCTTGACCAATCACAAAACGAATCTTTCAGATTGACGTGCGCCGATACCATAAATTATAGGATAGGATGATTGACAAGGTAATACACCAATCATCATTTAAGACGACCGGATGTCGTTCTTCTATTTGGTGGCCAGCGAAAGGGCGGACGGTGCTGATGGGCTGAGGTGGGTGCCGAGAAATGTATGACTGACGCTCAATGTATGATGGCTGTTGGGTCCACGTGAATAGTTATAAAGTATGTTCTGTTTATTGTTATCTTAAACATAATCTGCCAAAGGTTTGTGAAATCGATCACTTTTCGTATTATTTCCTGAAATCGGGGTTACGTGGATGCTGAGCAGCGTCTGCATTGTTAGTTAATTCATCTTTTCCACAGAAGTAGTAATGACCTTCTGTAGTGTCTTCTCCGGAACTGAACAACGAATAGATGGATTACATGATTTAAGATTTTCTAATTATAGGCATTATGTTTAAATGAGTATACTTCGTGATTCCTCCTCGTCATCCTGGTCGTTCTTTGAAAGTGATCGTAACCGGTTTAGTTTGTCATTGCGATGGCACAATACACAGCCTTTCAGTTGAAAAGGAAGTATTGTCTTGAAAGAATATTTCTTATTTGAAATACTGTTGAGAAGACAAGACGGTCTAGAATTCCCCCAAATGGCCTAAAGTATCAGTCAAGCGCATATAAATTTAAAAGTCACAACATACTTGTGCTCTAAATTGAGCACGAGCTCCAGTTAAGCAACAGATTAATTTGCTCCAGAATATTTCAGACAGCACCTCAAATGTATTTTCTATAAAAACAAGGACAGTATGAAGTATTCGCATATAAAGACCTTCCTGAACTACGCTGCATTGTCTGCCAAGCCCTCTGTATGTTGTAACCTGCTGAAGCTGTTTATTGTAAGTCTGTGTACCATGACCACAAAACAACATGACCGTTGATAGACAAAAAAAATTCATTTTTGTCACAATATAGATATGATACACATTACAAAAGGTCACATTATAGTTGTTCATTCAATCTATTTTAACAATTTTCTTTCTCAAATATTCAAATACAAAAGAAGGTGCTGTAACTTTCCAATGTATCTCGCAACACTCTAAATATTTGGGTACAGGTGCATTACCACCACGCTTCCTGACAGTGTAGGCCTTTTAGCCATAATTCAGAAAATGTTTATCATACATCCTACAACGTTATATTTCTGTATTAATTGTTCATGGTTCAGTCTCATCAGCAAGGAGAGCAAATGCAAATTAGATGCTGCTTTTTCTGATGAAGGGTCTAGGCCTGAAACGTCAAGTTTTCCTGCTCCTATGATGCTGCTTGGCCTGCTGTGTTCATCGAGCCCCACGCCTTGTTATCTTAGATGCTGCTTTTGCTGAACATCTCAATTTCATCTGCAGCTGTGACTTCAGGCTCCCTGTGATGTAATTTCAGTTCCCCCTACCATTCCAACCTGCATGTCTTTGATCTTCTATTCTACTAAATTTCACTATCTCATGGGATGACCTGCCCCAAGTATCCGAACATCTCCAAATGCAGAATTAATTAGCGTGTTCAGTCAGATCCAGACCCATGGCAGAATCTCATGATCCTGAATAGATCTCATCGTCAAATTGAGGAACAGCCAACAGCAGTGGTACAGATGGGAATGGTGTTTTTTTGTGGTAGCAGTTTTCTGGTGAGGTGCTCTGCAGCTTTTGGTATTAACTATTGTTTTCCTCTACTGGGACCACTTTGACATGCTTCCTGTGCCAGATTGTCATGTTTCCCTTTCTGTCTGCCTATCTTCCAGTTTTGATGAAGGTCCCACACTTAAACCATTAACTTATCTGGTCGCTATATAGATACAGCCTGTCCCGCACTTCCCATACCTGTTATTTTTTCTTTATTGCACAAGGCTTCCCTCCTTGTATTCTCATTGCCTTCTCTATAATTGTTTGAATCTATTGACATCATTATGATACAAGGAAACTAAAAGAATAAAATTCCAAACATGTGTCTCACACTCTGTACAGGATACAGGAGTTTGTTTTCCAACTGACAACCTATCCCTTTTTCACTTTGACTCTCAACTACTCTCTTTATCAGGATTTTCCATTTTATTTATCATACATTCAGTAGTACTACCTGAGCTTTCTCCTTTTGTATTTCTTAATCTTAATCACCACATTAATCAATGGTTCCCACACCAACCCTTGGAGATACTGCTGGTTATGTCTTCTAGTCAGAAAAAGAATTCATGGATCTGTCATTTGTCTAACTTGTCATGCCCTTAGTCACTTTCCTTTAATACCATTTATTTTTATTACATCAACAAGGCTCCTAAGGGTCACCTTAGAGATACAGGAAGCTCGTGGTTAGGATGCTGAACCAGAAACCTAAAATCCAATAACTGGTAATTTGTGGTTACCCCAGAAATTACCCTAAAAGCTCGCAGAGTATCATACAAATCTAAATGATTCACAAATGCTCTTTGTCTTCCCTTATTATTAATGAATTACATCATATATTTAAAGCATGTAGAAAGTATTTTAATTTGAATGTATTAAATAAACCAATCAGTATTAGTCAGAAAATGTACTTTAAAAATCATCAGGTGTGTAATACTCACACCTAAATTAATCTATTTACTATTTCATGATTTATCTTATATTGTCTTCATTCTTCTGCCTGTCCACCAGTGTCCTTTTTGCCCTTTGCTAGCCATTCAGCCCAGAATAGGCTAATAAGAAATGTTGGTTCAACTGACCTGGTGACCTCAAACTGGAAGCAGGAAATTAACATACAGAAGTAATGTGACCAGACACAAGGAAAAGTAGGAGAGTTGGAGGATTAATGTAATTAGCACTCAGATGCAGACAGAAAGATAAAGCAAACAGAGACAAAAATTTTTGTGCGGAGAAGAAACTAATCTCCAGGAAGAGGTCAGTTGTTCTGTTTGGCAGAAAAGGAGACAGAATTCTTTAGGGACACTGTGATCTAAAATGGTTTGAAACCTGAAAAGTTGTGTGAATAGAGTTGCTAAATAGCTGAGTGTTTCCCAGAAGTGAGCAAACTATGAACTGGTATGTTCTTGACTTGTTGATTGGAAAGGAACTATGGAAAGTTACACCATCAGGACTGAGGGAGCGAGAGTTCACAGTGTTCTGCCCTGCTGATGATATTTATGCAGGTCAAAACTTTGGGGTGGACAAGGGTCAGAGGGTGTTGGTCGAGGGGATGGTGTAGAATCAAATGAAAGCTATTGTCAGATAGGACCAACCCTGCATGTATAAAAAAATATTGTGGAATTATATTGTTAATGAGGGCCACATGTCAACAGGAAGCGATTCAGGTGCTTGTGGTTGTGTAGGACATATATTTGTTGCATTGACTATTTAAATTGCATTTTATTTGAAGCAATGTTTGCATGTCGATTCATGTCTGATTTATGTTTGTTCCAATTCATGTTAAAGTAAAAGATACATAAGAGTGAAATTTTATTGGCCATTTATCGTGGGGGGGTCGTACAATAAATTTGGTTATTCTAATTTACTATTTTCCCATGAGGATTTTAACAGAACACAAACACTTAGAAAATGTATAAGGATGATTTAATACTAGTTTGTTTGATTGGTAAAGTTGGCTGAAAATGTTTATTTTATTGTGGCTTCCATTTCAGTCTTTTGGCTAAGATGGTCCACAACAGAGGAAATATGAGATGAAAGGAGAATTATGGTTTATTTATAATTGAATGTGCCAATACAACAACAGAATGAGCAGGAGTTACTTCGTTTCTTGTTTCGTCTTTGCATTGCCCTTTCTCCTCCTTCCTTTTCCTACTTCTCCTAAGGTGCTTGCTATGTACAGGGTGGCAAGGGCTGTTCCCTCGTGATGATTAGATTGTGCAACAGATCACAGTGAATTGTGACAAGTGATGGAAAGGACTGCAGGGCCCTTCCACAGATGCCCACGTGTTGTAAGAGTTCCTTAAGTACCCCAGTGGTCTGCTCAATAACATTTTGTTTGACAGCATGTCTTTTGCTACATACATGCTATCCACATGTGTTTGGGTTGCATGCCAGAGTCACAAGTCAGGTGGTCAGCAGATAGACCCTGTCACTCTGTAGCCAAGCTCTGGTTTATGGAGGTGGCTGAAATGCATATGGTACAATAGACTAGCACAGCACTGGTACCAGGCATGTTGGCATTGACGAGCATGTTGAGTTTGTCTCATGCCACACAACAAACCATTCTTTTCGACAGGAAGGGACTCACTATCTCTTTCTTGGGAATAATCATGGATGGGCAATAAATGCTGGCCTCATCAGTGATGGCATTTTATGAATCAAATTTATAATGATTCCACTTCTTACCAATGATAACCGACATGGTTTCCTGACTTATGATATCTTAATCTTCTTTTGTAGAATCTCTTGCTTAGTGTGAAGAGGCTTCGAGAAGCACAATAAACTGCCATTTTGCCCAACAACTCTTCTTTCCTTTGCAATTACAATAGCAAGGTGCTTCTTTGAAAATCCTCTTACAGGCTAGATTTTGGTTTGTAGAATCACAATCCATCTCTGTCATTCATGAACCTATATGAATTTGAATTCATCTGAAACACTGACTAATACCAAGTCCCAACCCCTCAACAGACCCTGTGATCACTGATGTGCCTTTTCATCCTTGTTTTCAAATCCTGCACTTAACCGCAGCAGAATCAACTGATTAACGTATGAAGATCACATTGCTCCAATCACATTATCACAGCAAGATGCCCAGAATTGAGTTCCTAAACCCAGAAGGAAAACCCAGCCTGCTAGAATCTGTTTTTTTCATTTGTCTCCATTAATTTTCATCTGACTTTTGCCTGACCAATTTAGTGGCCTTTGTATGTTTTCCTGAAGTTACTTGCAAAAAACTTCACAACTAAACCATATTCCATATTTTTGCATTGTTGCAAATGTTGTTACCTTGCTGCCAGTACCCATGTCCAAGTCTTTTGAGTTTGAGTTTGATTTATTGTTTGAGTGTGATTTCTTGTTCTCACATATGCCAAGATACTGGGAAAAGTGTTGCTTTGCATGCTATACAGGCAGATCGTACCATACAAAGTGCATGAGGGTAGCAGAACAGAATGCAGAATACAGTGTTACAGCCACAGAGAAGGTGCAGAAAGAGAGAGATCAAAATAAACGTTTGAGAAATGGGAGGGATCTTTGATTACGTTGGTTGTTTTCCCGAGGCGGTGCAAAGTGTAGATGGAGTCAACAATGGAAGGCTGGTTTGCATGATGGGCTGAGTTAAGTTCATGGCTCTCTGTAGTTTCTTGTGGTTTCGGGAAGAGTAGTTGCCATAACACACTGTGATGCATCCAGATAGGATATGCAGATGTAGTGCATCTATAAAAATTGGTAGGAGTTTTTGTGGACATGCTGAATTTTCTTACTCTCCAGAGGACGTAGAAAAGTTGTTGTGCTTTCTTGACCGTTGCGTCAACATGGGTGAACCAGAACAGATTGTGGTGCTTATCACTCCCAGGAACTTGACGCTCTCGACCATCTCCACCTCAGGAACATTGACACTGACAGGGGCGTGCCCTCCACTCCGCTTCCTGAAGTCAATGACCAGCTCCTTTGTTTTTCTGACCTTGATGGAGAGATTTTATGCATACTTGTTAGAAAGACAGCGAGAAAGGTATCAATGGTTCCCACACCAACCCTTGGAGATACTGCTGGTTATGTCCTCTAGTTAGAAAAAGAATTCATGGATCTGTCATTTGTCTAACTTGTCATGCCCTTAGTCACTTTCCTTTAATACCATTTATTTTTATTACATCAACAAGGCTCCTAAGGGTCACCTTAGAGATACAGGAAGCTAGTGGTTAGGATGCTGAACCAGAAACCTAAAATCCAATAACTGGTAATTTGTGGTTACCCCAGAAATTACCCTAAAAGCTCGCAGAGTATCATACAAATCTAAATGATTCACAAACTATTTCAAAGAAGTCGAACTGTCACTCCAGCTAGTCTGTCCTACTTGTGACTCTGGCCATATACTATGCAGTTGATGATTGTCAGTGTTTCATCCATCCCAAGAATAACATTTTTAAAAATGTACCCAACTCCTTTATATGCGCAACATTCACTACATTTACTTTAATAAAACACATCCATTATATATCTGCAAAATTTGGAAAAAGATTACCATTAGACATGAAATAATATGCTAAGAAGGCAAACTTTGATGTTAAGTCTGCATGGACTGTAATTTGTAATCTTTCTGACTGATAGCTATTTAACATGAAGTCAATGATCTCAAATGACTGCGAACAAAAGAAGAATACACTAACAAATATATTAATGGTGATCGTCATTCAAATTTATTAAATGGATTACTGCGAAGACTATCAAACCCAGAAAGTGGTCTGTCAAGGTAGCAATGCATAGTTAGGGGTTATATGGTTTCCTTTCTTAAAATCAAGCCTTAAAACTCTCAGATATTGGAAGATACAATGTATTCATTATTTTGTGTCATTACCTTCATTAGTTTAGCCCAAAATGATAGTTGATTCATATTCATGACAAATCTAAACTGTATGAAGTCAAGGATAAGTTTAGTTTGTTGTTCTGATTCTCTGTCCTGGGATGCCAACACCATGTACTGCCAGAATTGCGATATGTTGAGAATGAAAATATTATGAGGGTACTAAAAGGAATACAAGTTGTCCATATGTTATGATAATTGGGAATGATTTTAAATGCTTGTTGCTACAAGGATCCTGTGCTTGTCTTGGAGCGGCAACAAGTATTATAGAATCCCTACAATGTGGAAACAGGCCCTTCAGTCCAATAAGTCCGCACCAAACCTCAGAGCATCCCACCCAGACCCATCCCCGTGGGCAATTTAGCATAGCCAATCCACCTAAACTGCACATTTTTGGACTGTGGGAGGAAACTGGAGCACCCGGAGGAAACCCACACAGACACAGGGAGAACATGCAAACTCCACATAGACAGTTGTCCAAGGCTGGAATCGAACCTGGGTCCCTGGTATTGAGGCAGCAGTGCTAACCACTGAGCGACTGTGCTGCCCCAATTATCTACTGACATTAATGGCCAATGGGAAGCAATTATCTGATCATTCAATCAGGAGACAAGAGTCTTGACTTATTAGCTATTTGGGTTAGCTGCTTAAATGTTTAAGTTTTAACTTATCACAAATAGTTTGGTTATATAGTATAAGTGAATTTTGTTATGTGAACAGCATTGTATTGTTGTATGAAATTTCATGGAAATTTTCATCCAACCAGATGTCCAGACTGATGCAGTAGAGTTTATTGTGCAATTATAAGAAATGAATTTTGATTTCCTATTTATCCTACAATGAATAAATTTGAACAAGTTTATATTAATGCCCCTTTCCCAAGAACTTAACTAGCATCAACACGCATTGTTTTTATTTGTGGGCTCGCTCTCATAAACACACTTTAACTTTGAACTAAGAATGCAGTGGAGAAATGGATAGCATTATTAGTGTTTTCCATTGATCCTTCTTAGCCATTTATTTAGATTTGTATTGTTGTTAAAACTTTCATATGAATACTATGGCTACAAAAACATGTCAGAGGCTAGAATTCTGCAGGAAGTAACTCGTCTCTACTCTCTCCAAAGTCTGTCCACTATCTACAGGACATAGGACAGGTGTGTGACTGATCACTGAAACAAAAACAGAAATTGCTGGAGAAACACACTAGGTCTGGCAGCATCTATAGAGTGTAAACAGAGCTGACATTCTTCACTTCTGAAGAAGAATCACTGGAATCAAACTATTAACTCTGCTTTTCTCCACAGATGCTGCCAGATCAACTAAGTTTCTCAAGCAATTTCTGTTTTTGTTTCAGATTTCCAGCATTCTCGGTTCTTTGTTTTAGTTTAGTGTGATGGGATACTTTCCGCTTAGGGATGAACATGGTTCTAACAATTCTCAAGGAGCTCAACGTCATCCAGTGCACAGGAGCCCACTTGATCAGCACCCCATCTTCTACCTTAAACATTTACTTCGTCTACTGCTGGTGCCCAGTAGCAGCAGTCTGTACCATCTACTCGAAGCATTACAGCAGCTCACCAAGTTTTCTTTTGACAGCATCGACCAAACCTGCAACCTCTAACATGTAGAAGCAGGTACATAGGAAAACTACCACCTGTAAATTCTCCTCTAAGCCACACATCAACCTGACTTTCATTCACCGATGATCAGGATAGCAACCGTGGCAAAACTTTATTCATGAGTTGCTGCCCATGAAACAAAGGGGGGATATCCTGCCATTTGACTGTACATGTTGCCATCAAGCATTTTCTGCTACTATCGGGACTCCCATCCTTTTGTAAAAACCCTGTTTTTTGAGTCTACCTGTTTGAGAGCAGTGCTGGATACCAGCAACATCTTGTGGTTACATAAGGAGATAGCTCAGGTTCTCCATTCCAAGAGAAATAACTACATTTCATTGCCTTTTGCTAGAGATTAGCAAGAAGTGCTAGCAAGTGGCTTTACTGGGACTTCAGACATCACCATGATGCAGGACTCCATTGACTACAGACACTTCACCTTGTTTGATTTGTGACCATCGACAGTACATCTTGCAGGTCAAACTTCAGTATCCTGGCAGTGATCCTTGAGCTGAGATGACTGATCTCCAACAAGCACAACTATCTTCCTTTATTGTCTATATGATTCCGACCGGCAGAGAGTTTTCCCTCTAATTCTCATTGACTGTAGTTTTGTGTAAGTCTCTGATTCCACGCTTAGTCAAATGTGACCTTGATGTCAAGGGTAGTCACTCCTATCTCACTTCTGAAGCTCAGCTATTTTGGCAAGATTTGAACTAAGGTTGTATTGAGGGAAGAAGCTAAGTGGCCCTGGCAGAACCCAAAGTGAGCAACTTCAATTCCCCAATCACCAAAGACCTTGCCTTGTCTTTGTCACTGATCATCACATTATCATCTTGGCCACAATACAAAAATAAAAGCCAGCACAAAATAAACATTGTAAAAAAAAATTCATAAACAACATCATGCCATGCTGCAGAAACTAATCAATCTTGTACAATTTCTTGTTGTTTGTTGCTTGTGCTCTTATGCAGTGTTACCCCAACGGAAGCACTATAGCTGGTAGAAGACTGCTTGCTTTCAGTGGAGGGTCTCAGACCTTAAGCAGCTCTGTTAGATCTTCATTCAGACTTCACTATCACAGCATAGGCAGCTGCTGTCAGGACTGGCTGACTCTAAGGTAACAAGGACATTGGTGGAGTAGCAAAGACAGGAAGATAAATGATGTTAACATGATAGAGGACAGTAAGTTTGTGTTTGCAATAATCACCTGGGGTATTGCCTCAGCAATCCTTCTGATCTGTTGGTGGGAGGACTGCTGGACCGCTGCAGTACTTTGCATGCCCTTTGAGTGCTTAGCTTGCTACTGTCATGGCTATGGATAAGAGTTTGCAGGGCTTTGGTGTGAGATGAAAATTGCCTGGAAGCTGGGTATTGGCCATTAGAAATTGGATTATGTTTAAGTTACACATGTACTGATTAGCCACAACTTCCACGTTAGAATGGATGGGCTCCTAGATCTGTGCAAAGTCCTGTGCGAAACTGCATCCTCTGATGCGATTGAATGCAGGTTATCTGACAGGTCTGCAATGGGGCAAGCATTTTTGTACACAGAAATTGGAAGGCTATGTTATATTCTTTTTGAGACTCACATCTCCACTACTCATAACAAAATAATAATTTTAACCAGATTGGTGATATGACCAATTATATATAGGTGTCAGACCAGGTCAGCTTCAATATTAAGCACAAATCAGCCAGGTTTCTTCACTACATAGTAAACAACTTTTTATTTACTTGTATTACCAAGAAAAACAGAAACAAAGATGTAAAGATTATTGACAGTTTGCAAATTACAATTATAAAAAAAGTACCGTTCGTTTTTAAAAAAACTAGCACACCCACACCTAACATGAAAATCTAAGAAGAAAAACACAAAACTTTGCAGTTTTAACTTCAGAGCATTTTGATCAAATAATTGTTAAACTCAGATAGACAGTGTAGTTAAGAGGGCATCTAATATGCTTGCCTTCATTGCTCAGACCATTGAGTATAGGAGTTGGGATGTCATGTTGAGGTAGCGTAGATCGTTGTTGAGGCCTTTTTCGGAGTACTGTGTACAATTCTGGTCATCCTGTTGTAGGAAGTATATTGTTAAATTGGAGAGGGTTCAAAAAAGATTTACTAGGATGTTGCCAGGACGAGAGGGTTTGTGTTATAAGAGATTGGATCGGCTGGGACATTTTTACTGGAGTGTAGGAGGTTGAGAGGTGACCTCAGAGGTTTATAAAAGCATGAAGGTCAAAGAGAAGATAAATAGCAGAGGTCTTTTCCCTAGGGTGGGAGAGTTCAAAACTAGAGGGCATTGGCTTAGTGTGAGAGGGGAGAGATTTAAAAGGGACCTGAGGGGCAATGTTTTCAGAGGTTTGTTTGTATTTGGAATGAACTGCCAGAGGAAGTGGTAGATGTAGGTCCAATTAAAACATTTAAAAGACATTTAGGCAGGTACACGAGTAGGCAAGGTTTGGACGGATATGGGCCAAACACAGGCAAGTGAGAGTAGTTTAGTTTTGGAAATTTGATCTGTGTGGACAAGTTGGATTGAAGGGTCTGTTTCCATGCTGTCTGGCTCTGTGACTATGACTCTTGAAAAAGGGATAAGTCACTGATTGTCCCAAATAATGCTCTGATTCTGCAGAAGTTATTCTGCAGTCATGATCTGTTGGCACTGGGGTGTCTTCCTGGAACTATCCACCCAATACTGGGCGATGCGACCGGTGTCTGAAAATCCTTCAGACTGTATGACTCAATCCAAGCTCCCTACTCCTTGCAGCTCCAACATTGCTGTTGTTGTGGTCAATGCCTTTTCCTTAGCAAAGCATCCTTTATTTAAAAGTTCAAGATATCTTTCCAGGCGTCCATAAATCACCGTCACCCTTGATCTCCTTGCCAGTCAAGAATCCATCTATCTTTGTCTTAAATGACTCAATGACGTGGCCTCCACGGTCCTCTGCGGCAATGAGTTTCACAGATTCACCACCCTCTGGTTGAAGAAATTCCTCCTCATCTCACTTCTAAAGAGTCAACCCTTCACACTGAGGCAGTGCTGTTCCACTAATGGAAACATCTTCTCCACTTCTACTCTATCCAGTCCTCTCAGTATTCTCTAAGTTTCAATCAGATCGCTACTTATCCTTCTAAACCCAGAGTCCTCAACAGCTCATCATATGACAAGCTCTTCATTCCTGGGATCATTCTTGTAAACCTTCTCTGGATCCCCTCCAACACCAGCACATTCTTCCTTCGATACGGGCCTAAAACTGCTCACAACATTCCAAATGTGGTCTGACCAGAGCCTTACACAGCCTCAGCGGTACATCTCTGCTCTTGTATTCTAGCCGTCTTGAAATGAGTGTGAACATTGCATTTGCCTTCCTAACTGCCAACTGAACCTGCATACTTGAGAGAATCCTGAACCAGGACTCCCAAGTCCCTTTGTGCTTCAGATTTCCAATGCCTTTCCCCATTTAGAAAATAATCTGTGCCCCTATTCTTACTACAAAATGCAATTCCTCACACTTTTCCCAAATGTTATTTCATCTGCCACTTCCTTACCCCACTCCTAATCTGCCCAAGTACTTCTACAGCCTCCCCACTTCCTCAACATTACCTGCCCCTGCATCTTTCTTTGAGTCATCTGCAGACTTAGCAACAATGCCCTCAGTTCCTTTGTCCAGATCGTTAATGTATAACATGAATAGGTGTGGACCCTCTGAACCCCCAAAAAAAGCATCTTGTAGACATTCCACAAATTCCTTTTCTTGAGATCTGCTATCAACCTGATTTTCCCAGTCCACTTGCATATTGAAGTGCCCCATGATTATTGTAACAGTGCCTTTCTTACATGTCTTTTCTATTCTATGCTATCCCTGATTTACAACTACATTTCTGTTTTCTCCCCCATCTCAAATGGCTCCCTGTACCACAGTACTATGGCCATCGTCTCTACAGACCCCTCTCTCATTTACACAAGGAGCAAGAATGTCAAACCTGTTAAGACAAGCTGAAAGGCTGAGGCTTCTTCAGCACTACCTTCTGGATCCTTCTACCCACCTCACTGGTAGTCACACCATCCAGCCACACACCACGCAATTACAACACATCATCTGGCCCTGCATCTGTACTACAGTCTATTACAATCATTTGATGATGGTCCAAATGATCCCAAATTCAGAGCCTGAGGACCACCTCTTTTTTTTTGAGCGTAGACCGAGGTAAAAGAGACTTGCCTTGACAGCAAGGCTGCATTTACCAAGAGTGACATCAAGGAACACCGGCAAAACTGGAATCAATGGGAATTGGGTGAAAACTCTAAGCTGATTGGAGTCATACCTGGCACAAAAGAAGGGGTTGTGTTGTTAGAGGTCAGTCATCTCAGGTCCAGGATATTTCTGTAGGAGTTCCTCAGGACAGTGTCCTAGATCCAACCATTTTCACCTGTTTTATCTGTAACCTTCCCTCCGTCATAAGATCAGAAGTGTGGATGTTTGTTAATGATTACACAATGTTCAACACCATTCGCAACTGCTCAGATACCAAAGTAGTCCATGTCCAAATGCAGTAAGACCATGACAGCACCTTTGTTTGGGCAGACAAGTGGCAAGTAACATTTGCATCATACAAATACCGGGCAATGATGAATCCAATCATTGCCATTCAATGGGGGTCTCCATTGATCAAAAACTGAACTGGACTAGCTATTTAAATACTATGTTTACAACAGTGAATCAGAGACTAGGAATCTTAAATTAACTAACTCACCTCCTGACTCCCAAAGTGTGTAAACCATCTACAGGATACAAGTCAGGTGTATGATGGAATATTCCCCACTTGTCTGGTTGAGTGCAGCTCCAACAACACCTAAGAAGCTTGACACCATCCAGGACAAAGTAGCCCACTGGATTAGCACTACATCCAGAAACATTTATTCCCACCACCATCGATCCTCAGTTGCAATATTGTATACCATCTACGGGATGCACTGCAGCAATTCACAAAGGCTTCTTGGATAGGACCTTCCAAACCCACTACCATCTAGAAGGACAAGGACAGCAGATATGTGGGAACACCATGTCCTGCAAGTTCCTCTCCAAGCTAATCACTATCCAGGCTAGGAAATATATTGCTGACCCTTAAGTACTGCTGAGCCAATATCATGGAACACCCTCCATAATGGCATTATGGCAGCTCACTCCCATCTTCTCAAGGGTAACCATGCTAGGCAATAAATGCACACCCAGCCTGTGAAGCCCAATCCCATGAACGCGTATGAACAGAAAGGCTATGAATATAATGGACTAAGGCGCCCACAAGTAGGCAGGTTTGAATTCCCAGCCCTTGATATTTTACATTCAGCACTATAGCTTCCACGTCTATATTTTTGATGGTTTGGAAAATGGAAAATTATTTATTTCCCTGTTTAATGTATAACTCCTGAAGAAGAATAATCAGAATAGGCTTCTTGTGAATTGGCAGCTGTTTTACAAGTGGGAGCCAAACAGCAATATTTCTTATTTAACATTGTTTACATACTTTACTCTAGACTTTAAAAATATTTTGTGAACACTGCGCAGCTCAGATACTGACTTTGCTAAAGGTTATTTAGTAAGACAGTGACTAAACATGCTGGAAAAATACTAAGACTGTTAGATCACTTGATTAATCAGGGAATTTCTTCTATACACAAATCAAGATGTAAACAAACATAAATACTGTCTTGGACTGTTCATTTAAATATATCAATAACTCTGTTATTCTCTTTAGACACAGCGATCTTCGAAGCTATTAATAGAAGTTATTTTCTTTATTAGATTAACATGGAAAGATGATTACCCATTAAGTTGATTCAGGGAAGTCTGCCAAGTTAATTTTATTGAATTTATTATGAAATGTTCTAATATAGACACCTCAAGAAGTGGTTCATACTATCTCTACTATCTATACTATCTATAAATATATAAAATGAAAACTTCAGATCTTCTTACCAAATAGTCTTGACAATGATGTTATGTTAATACTGTTATGGTATCACTTTTTTAATTGTTCCATCACATATCAAGAGAAGAAGTTGTGTTAACTCATTTCATTCTTTAGTCACAGATTTGGTAAATATTTTTGTAACATTTTAGTACTTATGCACTGCCAGTTAAAATACAATTTTAATTGTCCTCATGCTCTAACTAAACTAAAGTCACTGCGGCAGAATGTGTTCAGTGGCAACTGACACTGCCAAGAAAATTCACCATATAACCTGACAATAAACACATCAAGAACTGGTAGGCAAAGCATAGAAAAGTTTCTCTTTGAGGATGCTTATGGTGCAGTGGTAGTGTCCCTACTCTGAGCCAGGAGGCCCAGGATCAAGTCCCACCTGCTCCAGGGGTATGTCATAACCTCCCTGAACAAGTTGATTAGAAAATATCTAGTCATATTTCTCCAAACAAAAAAAACCTCAGCACTGGTGTCCTGTGTCATCACAGACTGCTGGCCACCCAGAGGTTGGCAACCTCTGAGTCTGCTGGTCAAAACCCATTCCTTGGGTCATCCAGCAGTGAGAAGGTAAGTCCTTTTTATACTCTTCTTCTGTGCTGAGGATGTAGAGAGAGGTGTTAAGGGGGTCAGGGGCAGGGGTCTTTGAGATGACCCTAACTGGGGGCAATTGGATGTGCCCCTCCATCCTGCTAAGCAGGTCACCCTGGCTTCAAAGTAGGGAAACTAACCACCTTTCCCAGCCTCCAGGTAGACAGGTGATCAGGGCAGTCGTGATTTCAGGCCATTAAGTGAACTTTAATTGATTACTTGAGGGTCTTTATTAGTGACTGATCAACAAAGTCACCCATGAACCTTCTTGTCCAGAGCTTGCTTAATAGGGTTGTGAAAAAGGGCTGAATTTCTCTCTAGGGCCAACTTACCCCATTATTTCCGCTTCTCATCACCCCACTCGCCAAACACTACTGAAATTATGGATGAAGCATGGTACAAAAAATCAAATTCATTGAAACAGCAATAATGTCATTTCAAATTGTACAATACATTGTAATCATTTTTTAAAAATTAAAGAGCAAGTTTTTTTTTGCTTCTGTTTACTTAATGCACATTGTAATCAGCTGCATTATTGCTACAATTTAAACAAAGATAATATACAATGCATTACTTTAACCTTTGGTATACTGGATTTAAACATCATAGTCATGTAGGTAAGTGATGATGTAATGTTGGCAAAACTTTATTTTTCACTGATAGATATATAAACAACTGACTATTGGTTGGCAGTTGAGTTGGATAGTCCCTAAAACAGACAAACAAATCAGAAAGAATGCTAAATGTAAATATTGGGCCTTCAATGAATGTGAATTTAGTAGATTCAAAGAAGGAGGTGCAGAGAAGGAAGGAGATGCTTCTTTCTGCTTCCAATACTAACAGTGGTTCATGTTACATGTAAATATTTAGTTTAATTTATCCATAACTCAAACTACCTCTATTAATTGGTAAAATAAATAAAAGGTATCAGTATTGCTACAAAAAGACTAAACATTTCATCCTGCACTCGTCAGCAAAATTTGCATGAAATGCCAAGGGAAAGTAATGAAAACACAACATTTTTGCTGGATGAAAGGGGAGTGATTCATTGGCAAGTGAACTCTGATGTTAATTATGACTGACAGCTAACTGCCAAGCCTTGTTTAAATCTTGAACAAGACAGGTGGACTCTCATTGGTCAAGGTTGTGGCCTGAGAAATGAATAAAAGAATACCTGTCACTTTTATTTTGTTGCATTAAAACAGGTGCAGTGTATATTTTACTGAAGAAGGGTCTAGGCCCGAAACGTCAGCCTTCCTGCTCCTCTGATGCTGCTTGGCCTGCTGTGTTCATCCAGCTCTACATCTTGTTATCTTATATGCAGTGTATATACATTTTCTTTCAATCTACAAAAAACACTGTATTAATACATGTAACTTCAATTACACACAGGTGTTCCTTGCTATGAGCCCAATTCACAGTCTTAAATTGGTTTTGTGAAGAATTATGCTGACTATCAGAATTGCATAGCAAGTGTTGTCTAATTAAAAATCACAAGTAATGTTGAACACTCTGTTACGAGTTTTGTAAGCAGTATGGTTCAATTTGGCCAGTACTTACTTGGTGCAAACAGCAGGAGTGATATGCTGTAGGTATGATCTGTGGTTTACATACCTGTCATCATACCAACACTCAAATTCACATACCTTATTACTCATTTGTGCAATAGACAATGTATTTTTAGCTTAATGACAGGATCCCGTCAGTGTGTTGTAGCAGCATGAAAACATTAGTTTCATCTGTTACACAAACTTTTGAGATGCCTTACAGAGTAATTTGAGGTAGACTGGGCACCTTTCAGGACCAATAGTGATGGCCTTAGGACTGTTGATGATTTTGCACAATATACACCCCACCGGATGGCATGGTTGTGCGCTACTTCAGCATCAAGCTTGCACAATAAACAAATGCTTGACAAATGTTTTCTTGACACAGTATGTAAACAATCCAACCAAGAAAGAGGTTATACTGGACCCAGTTTTGGGAAATGAGCCTGGCCAGGTGAGTGAAATTTCAGTGGGGGAGCATTTCAGGAGCAGTGACCAAATACTGTGAGTTTTAAGCTACCAATGATTAAGGATAACAGCAGTTCTCAGATGAAGGTGTTAAACTGGGGGGGAAGGTGAACTACAACAATATTAGCCGGGAACTGGAAAAATTTGATTGAAGGCAGCTGTTTAAGGGTAAATCCCCATTGGACACGTGGAAGTATTTCAAACAGCAGTTGATAAGAGGTCAGGCATGTTCCTGGAACCTTGGATGACCAGGGATGTTATGACCTTGGTTAAAAAGAAAAAGGAAGCATGCGTAAGGTCTAGGATGGTGGAAATTGACAAAGACCTTTGAAGTATGCAAGGAAAGTAGGAAGGAACTTTAGCAAGGAATTGGAAGGGCTAAAAGGCATTATGAAAGGTCGTTAGCAAACAGGATTAAGGAGAATCCCAAGGCTTTTTGCACATACATGAAAAGCAAGAAAGTAGCCAGAGAAAGAGTTGGCCCACTCAAAGACAAAGGACGGAATCCACGTGTGGACCTGGAAGAGGTAGATGAGATCCTAAACAAATACCTTGTGTCAGTATTGACCAAAGAGAAGGAATTGGTGGAGGATGAACTTAGGGAAGGGAGTGTCGATTTTCTAGGAACCATTTCCGGTTTTGATCTGTATGGGTTTGTATATGGCTTCATCAGAGGCCTCACTAATGATGTCACCTAGCATGGTGACGAAATGTCTGAGCGAGAACAAGCCAACTCGATGAGTAAGTCAACAAACTCACTTGTTCTAAATGCACTGGGCCTTATTTATAAAGTTATTAGTGAGGTCAATGTCAACTTTCAGGATCCCAGAATATATATTAACAAATGAAGGCAAGTTTGTGGTACACAGCCGAAGAGAAACTGTTGGCCAATTTCTCAAATAAACCTGATACTGAAACAGAACCATTAGCTCTGAAAAGTGTCAAGTCCACCTCAGATTGTGCTGAAACATTATTGCAAAGGTTTGAGAAACAGGTGCAGCAAGCTGTTTCGGGCTGCTTTTGTGCAGTAGCAATACAAGTGGCGTTCACCATGAACAGGATGCTGCCGTCAAGCCAATCAAAGTTTGGCCTGTCACACAATGAGTAATGCGGTATGTGAATTTTAATGTCAGTGTGATGCTATGTAGCCTTACAGGTTTGAAATGTTGAAATAGTTGTGGGCCAAACCCAGCCTCTTGCCTGCACCACTGAAATTGCCAGCAATGGGAATGGGGCTAAAATCCTGTACTTATGTCTAAATACCGTAAGGTCTGTCAACATGATTTAGCCCAATGTAGAGACGAGCATTTTCTATTTCCATCTCTACAGGTACTGTTGTATCTATTGTGTATTTCCAGCATTCTGTTTTCATTTCAGATTTACAGCACCTGAAGTGTTTGTGTTTCATGAGCACTGTGGCTTAGCTGCACTTATTGTTTCCATTATCTACGAGGATTGTGGCACAAATCTTAATACTATAACTTCCAAAATCAGTAACCAGGAAGTGATTCAGTAGCCATTTACCTCCACAAGATTGTTCACGGTCAGAGAAATAGCGCTATGTTTCTGAAGTGATCGTTTCCCTGGATTAGGTATATTTGAGTAAGATATTATTAAACTCTCATCTTTAGTTTCTCTTGACATAAATTGGGAACAGTTGGTTGTTAGTGGCATGTCCTGTGAAATTATAATTTCCTATTGTTGACTGTATTAACAGACACATATACTTTTGTGTTCTAGTTACAAAATTGTCACTACTTATTTATACATCATGACAGACAAAACAACATCATTCAGTTGAAAGGCAGAGTATTGCAGTTGCTTAAAACAGACTGTGTTTCTAATTTTTCCCATTCTGCTTAAAGGTCACAGCCCTGAATGTTAACTTGGTTTCTCGCCACAAACATTGCCGTAACCTGCTGGATAATTCCAACATTTTTTGTTCTTATTGAACATTTCTTAATTTCTCTTTCTTCACTTTCAATCTCTTTAAGTCAGCTTGCCTTCTTGTCCTAAACATGTCGAGCATCTCCCTGTTCACCTTTGTCACCAGATCTGTGCCAAAGGACATATTACCAGACTGAAGTATTACTGTGGAATGTTGAGTTAGTTTGGCAGTTTTTGGAATAAGTTTCTCTAAAGGTACGTATGCATTGCAGATACTGCCCCAAGGCCTGTTTTCATTATTTGGTTTCTGATTAACTGGAACAATAATTATCCCTTCAGGAACTCTGCACTGATGTAGAAACATGTCTGGATAGCACTCTCTCCTAACAGCTAAATATTTAAATGTGTACAGAGAAAGATCATTCTCAGCTGTTGCACATTTAAGTTAAAACAAACATAGACTTTGTGCAAGGCATTGTAAATGGTGCAAAGCACCAATAAAGCACTTTTTGATTATAGTCACTGTTGCAAAATAGGAAACACAAGTCAATTTGAGTACAGTAAGTTCGTTGAAAAAAATGAGATAAATGACCAGATAATGTGTTGTTGGCTCTTTTTATATTTAATTCAAATATTTTTAAAATGCTTGGTGAATGCAGCATACTTTTCAGAATACTTTCTATACTCTGTGTAAAACCATGCTAAATTCACATGTCACACGGTCACATACCTAAATGATTCCAGTCAGTTTTATTATAATTTGTTTAGGAGTCATGTCTTATGACTGATGTATACTTAAAATTTACTGTTGGTGTAATATGAAATTATTTCACAGTGGCGTTAATCATAAAAGCTACTCAACAATGAATTCCCAGAAGATTTTAATACATCAATTATTGCACTAGGTTGTGGCCCTGTTCAGGCTTTCATTAACTTATTTTGTCCAAGTAAGTACAATATACTTGCACTTAGACTGTCTCACTTAAAAAAGCTTCAAAAGAAATTCTGTGGAGCAGTCTTTAACAAAGGCTTCCAGCCTTTGGATGTGAATCTGAATGCAGTCTTTACTGATGAGCAAATGATCCTCTCTGCTGGCTGGAACAATCAAACTAAGTTTGAGCAGTTTCTCCCCTATTGTCTTGGATTCTGGCTGACAGCATGGAATATTTTTGACTTATTATTTATGCTGTCGTTCAGATCTGAAATTTCTCTTAGCATTAGAAAGAAAAGTGAATTTATTAAATTAAATTATAATTGTTGTCACAGACTTTAAACTTGCTTTAATTTAGTGTATACAGTTTTCAGTTTGATCTGTTCATGTTTCCAATAGCCAATGTGTTCAAAATGAAGTATCCTTTGAAATACTTGTTAAAACTCAGTGCTGAAGAGTCCAAGTGGAGTGTTACGCGTTGGCAATGGCAACAACTAGGCAGCAGTACACAAATGTGATTAATGGGTGAACTTCAGCATACATGCATAGCCTTGGCAATGCAGTGCACAAGGTATATTTTTGGAAAACCATTTAATGCCAGCTTTCTGAGCTCAGAATGCTGTCAGTGACAGTTTGAGTCCTGTGTCCAGAAAGTAGTTTGACTGAAACTTAGGGAGACGGCCTTGATTAAAAACAAAAAGTAAAAGGGTAACTATTTATAAATGGTATACAGGTACAAATTTGGAAATGTGTTAAATCTTCAGCTATAGGCAATACAAAAGTTACTTTCTAAAGGTAAAGTACTCAGCACAGAAAAGTGTTCAGAATATTTATCTAAACACGATACAAGTATCTTCAAAAATGTCCAAGGATAGGAGTAGAATACATGAATGAAGGACTGATCTCTATTTATTATTGCCATACAACCCCAAAACTATGCATGATAACATGCAAAATTAACAACAACCGTCTCCATAAATTTCAAACAAAACACTTCCCGTGCACAGGATTCAAACTATCACTGATAGGGTTTCTTTATTGTAAACAGAATGTTGCATGAGCAACAACAAGTCAAACACTCATGACTCTGTTCATTAATATTGAAAGGTTGCTTAGGTAGTACGAAAAAGTCCACTACTCACATCTGTGTTACTAAATTTGGTACCTAGATGTAATAGTTGTTGGTCTTACATGCTTTAATTGTTAGTTGATGATGCTACTGGTATCTGCAGCTGAAATGATCAGAACTTTCAGTATGCTGTTGCAAAAGTGCCAGGATGAGCGATTACATTTGAGCAACCGTATGTGGTTCATCTTGGTATCAGTAAGGTGCATAAATGTCACAAGGTGTTCCTAAGAATTCTACTAATCCTGCCAATGGCACTGGACTTCTGATACTAAAGACTCAACTGTAGTCCTATAGAACCTCTACACATCTGTTGGAAGTACATGTAGTTCTGTTGGTCTATTTAGGACAGATATTTTCAATTTCTATACTTATAAGTACATTGCAACCCCTGTAACATGACCTATAGCATAGAAATTCACTCTGTGCTCTCTGGACTCTCGGCCCTTAATAACTAAAATTTAACAATTAGTGCAAAATATGCTTTGATTGAATATGCTGTTTGTAGAAAATCTGCTGCTTCTCTGAGAATGTAGAAATTACTGGTCAACTTATCTCGCTCCTTCCTTTCCCAGTTACCTCCAGCACTTGGACTGCAAGTGTCCCTTTTTGCCCTCAGCCCTCAACTCCTTCTCTGACTGTTCCCACTGTTTCTTCTTGCATGCCAGTTTGTTCTCTCTTATCTCCAGTATCAAAATTTTACAATGAAAATAAAACCTGCAACTTTTGAAGGTTCATATGCTTTCTCCCTCCGTAGTTGCGGGATACTTGAAGTGAATGTGTTCCAGCTGCTATTTGGTGGCTTATAGCAGTGACATATTTCAGGAAAAGCAACAAATTCAATTCACCTGGGAACGAAGGATAACTAACAATGTGATAAGGGAGAAATGTGGGAGTGATAAAATATCCTGTGACACCTGGTGCAAGGACAATAGAGAACAGAATGTTCAAGCTAGGGACCTATGTAATCAATGATCAGTGCCTCTTCCACCCATCTCAGCCAGTGGGAATCTGAGCTCAGCCTTGGCTGCTGTCATTTTATAAGCATTCAGGAGAGGACAAATAGGGTCAGGTCAAGTCCAGGTCACAGTTGCCAGTTTACTCAGTTCGATCCCACCTTTACAGGATGGGATAATTTTCTTTCTTTAAATAATCTGATATTTTTAAAATCCTGCAGGTTGTTTATGGCAGATGTCTTGAAACTTCCACATGGTCCTCGAGGTTACGATCCCGTGGTGTAAGAAACAAAATAGATTGTCATATCATAAGGCTGTAAAATTACAGTGAGCAGTTAATAGTACACTACTAACATTTACCAGTAGTATGATACACAATCATGACTGCATTTATTTAGCTGCTTTTAATGACCTCAGGATGCTTCAAAGACCTTTACTGCAATGCAGTCTCTTTTGTTGTTTGCTGAGTCCTTACTTGCTTTGTCATAACATTTCACCTGAAAGCATAACCACTAAAAATCATTACCAAAAAAGGTCACAGGAAAATTAAAGCAAACAGCAATGTTTATTTACACAGAATTTTGAAGATGAATGACTGGAGATTTCAACAATCAACCAGAGAATCAGACACCTTCCCGAAATCTTCTATTCTTTTTGCTTATGGCAATAATTCAGGTGAGCCATCGACTAGTGAACAAAGAAAACTTGACTTGAGGATAAAATTAAGCAATATTTGTCTCATAGAACAAGTGGCCATTACACAGTTTTTGAGTCGAGAGTTTTGTAGAATGTGAACCACAACTGAAACTATGGCACATTTGACTGAAGCAATTGGCCAACGCATCCCATGTTACAACAGAAAAAAAATTAAGAAATGTGGTAAATCGAATAGTGCCAAGATTGGTGCTAGACTTAAAATGTCATTAACCTACATCCATTGATTGAAATGCAAGCAACTTTTATACTGCCTGCTCATAATAATTATTTCTTTATGCAGCTATCAGAAAATGCACTGATCAATGGTTACACATATCAGAAAGGAGCCAAAAGGAGTCCCCGAAGGCTACACTGCCTAACATTACCTCCCATCACCACTGTCTCAGGTCATCGACTGCTAGTCATGCCCACATACTTCTAGACTCCACTATTCCAGTACACCTGGTCTGGCAGCATCTGTGGAAAGAAATCAGAGTTTATGTTTTAGGTCTAGTGACTCTTCCTTAGTTCTGAGGAAGGGGTCACTAGACCCGAAACGTTAACTCTGATTTCCCTCCACAAATGCTGCCAGACCTGCTGAGCTTTTCCAGCAACTCGTCTTTTTCTTTCTGGTTTACAGCATCTGCAGTTATTTCAGTTTTTATTCCAGTACAGTCCTGGTTGGTCTCCTATTTCAGTTTGTGTAAACTTAACATAACCCAAAACTGTGCTGGCCATGTCTTAACTCGCAAAAACTTGACCTATACCAAGTCCGCGTTAAGCAAAATCTTGATCTTAAAATCCTCAGCCCTGTTCTCAAAGCCCTCCATGACTTTGCCCCTCCCTATCTCTGTTACCTCCTCCAGCCCCACAACCTACCAATCATCTCATTTTTGCCTTTTGACTATTCTCAATTTTAATTTCTCCATACACAAAACAGAAAGTGCTGGAGAAATTCAGCGGTCTATTATATCAGATGAGAGAAAAACAGGTTAATCTTTTTGAGTCCAGTGACCTTTCACCAGAACTTAATTCTGCTGCCAAAAGTGCAGAAATTTTCAGTTGCCTAGGCCCTAAGCCTTGGAATGCCCTCACTACATTTTTCCATCTCTCTATTTTGCTTTCATCTTTTGGGATGTCCCTGACATCCACCTCTCTGAGCAAGCTTTTGGTATCTGATGTAATATCTCCTCGTGTGACTCACTGTCATACTTAATACAATTTTATAATTTTTTGTTTCATTGCATTAAACCCACTATATAAAGATAATTTGTTGCTGTTAAAGGTTATCTGCACCTGTTAAAGGGGAGGCACATTGTGGCTGCTGGAAGTGCCAGGAGCCATGCAGGAAGTGAATCTATCCTGGGAAACAGTGAAGAATGGCACAATATGTGAGACAGAAGGTTCTGAGATTTTCAGACTCCAAGATGATGGGGCAAATAGAGTGAAGGAGCAATGTTTTATTTCATGCCTACAGATAAGAAGGGAGCGATTGCTGTGGAGGTCAGTATCAGAAGTCAAGCCCTTAGGATGTGGATGCAGTGTTGCAAGAAGTTCCATACACTTACAAGATTGGTCAACATAAGTGAATGCATCTTCAACTGCCATATTGCACAGCCTGTACCATTGTCATCCACCCAGACTGCTGCCTCCACGATGCTGTCCACAACCAGGGCTGACACACATTTCCAGTTGTTATTGAGACTCCAACCTTTTTGGGAAAATTCAGCTTGTTGTTTCAGCAGACCAGTGGCCCATTCTATCACTTTTATGGGGCAGATTTTCTTGTATTAGATTTATGCAGCCCACATGTGTGGACTTCACACTGGAGTCATCAGCATATCGACTCTGGATACCTCTTGGTGCACATGAGCTCTCCTTGGTAGTGAAATGTAGCTGGCTCAGGACAAGATCATCTTGTCTACTGCTGGGACATCAGGCACTGACCCTGCATGATTCACTGTCTGTGGCCAGGCATCAACTTGTCATACAGTAGACATGCAGCATCTGTGATGTTTATTAAGTCGCTGGCCCTATAATGCTAAGAATCTGCTCCTTTATTGAGTTTGCTTTGGTTCCTTTTATTTGTCTTGTAAAAAGGAGAGAGGAGAATATTGATGATTGTGTTTGAACTTTTTTGATGATGAACCTGCCATACCTGAATAGCTATAGGTATGTGGATACAGTGAGAGGTTGGTACCTTGTGAGGGTAGGGTGTAGTATCTGGATGGTTGACTGAATCCTGAATTTCAGAAAATACTGCTGGTTGAGTGATGGGATAATGATCCATTGACAGTGTGAGTGATTGGTGGTGCGGTGGTAGGGAGATATTCTGTGAAGATGCATTCACTGAATTTGGCTGTCTACTTGAGGTGATTAGATTTTTTGTGGCACTGTTGCCATGTCCTTTGTCCAGACTTGGGAATTGATCTTCCTGACCACATGCTCCCAACTCCATTTTGAGCATGGTCCTTTAAGGTCTGCTGGCCGCCACAAACACTCCTCCTGTCTAAATATATTACTAATGCATCCAGTGATGTACCTAAGACCCTGGAACAGTTTCTTTCCTCTAGTTTTTCACTGTTAACGTACTGCAGAATTATTTTGCCAAGCACTTCTCCTTTAGAGAAACAGGCTACTTTTGAGTGGAGGAGGCTGTCTGCATCCCATGGTATTAGCACTGTGCTCCTCAATCCCCTGCAGAGTATAGAAGCAACCAACACCACAACAGATGCTTCAGTCCCACACTGCAGTCAGAATACCAAGGTGGAAAATTAATGTGTTGCTTATCTTCATTGAAATCACTACGAACAAGTCGTGAATCAAGACACCAGTGCCTGGAAATTGGAATATGCAATTTCTGGCTCCTAAAGTCAAGAGAGTACAATGTCAGAATGCACACAAAAATATGAACATCATGATCCATTTTCAAGGTTGTGATTCCACATGTGTACAAGTTCATGGCTGTAGAGGAGTCGAAAAATGAATGGTGACTATTAATGCAGGACCTCTACCCCATTCACTTTTCACAATTCATGTGGGAAGAATATTATTTGATGGACTTTCGGACAGCAGTAGGAAGCTGCCTTCGAAAGTGAGACCTTTATTCCAAAAACTAGTTTTCTGTTAGCCTATATGCCACTTGTTACATTTTAAGGTTTGTTTTTTATTTCCAGCAACAATTTAAGGACACCAGTGTGTTTCCCAAATAAAATTTCTTTAATCGAATTACTTCAGAAAAACAGATCAAAGGAAAGGATATCATATTGCTTCTGAGGTGTTTTGTGTTGGCCCAGCAGTACCCACACACCAGCATCTGCCAACTAAAGTAAACATGCTTCGATATTGTCAATGATTAGAGCTCAGATAAAGTCGCTTACTCATGCTTTTAACCATAATGTTCGTTGTTTTCTTAGATTGTTTTAATATGATAACTTACTGTCAGTGAAACTGACCTGAATGAAGATATGAGCAACAGCTAAATGTTAGCGGAACTTTTCATGATTTTACCAATCATATTTTTAAGCGATGGTCCATCCAATTATAGCACATCTAAATATCAATGATTACGAGGCATTGACTTTTAGAGCCATGATCATTGCAAATTCAGACATTTAGCACCTATAGCTACACTATGCACTGAAGACTGTTACACTGCATAACTGCAATGGAGGACCAAATTACTGCAGATGCTGGAATCTGTACTGAAAACAAAAAATGATGGAGATTACAGGGGTCAGGCAGCATCCGCGGGGAGAGAGCAAGCTAACATTTTGGGTATAAATGGCTTTATTCCACCTCACTACAGCATTCCCGCAAACTGGAAGAATCAAATTTGAGACCACAATTGACCTTTTTGGCTTTAGAGCTATAGAGCACTATGTTTGCAATTATCTTACAGAGCACCTGCTCCAATTCAGCCATCAAACGTACCATTACCTGATGCTTGGATTTCCTTTCTCCTGTTTCTGCCTTCCCCATCTTCACTACTGTTTCTGTCAGTCTTGATAGGTATCATGTTATCAAGAGTTTAAGTGCCTTGATTTGTAAACCTGGGCCAATGCGACTGCCTGCAGCATTTTAGATAGCCTGTAGTATTTTAGATTGCCTAAAAAAATTAATGAGGAATTTTCTAGATTTTGTTCTGTAATTGGATTGGGGTTTTGATAAATGCCTGTTTCTTTATCCTAGAAGATTACATGGCTCCTGATAAGATTCAAGTATATGGTTGTTTAGTATTACAATGGGTAACATAACCTTGTAGACAGGTTGGATTAACTATAAAGAACTGATTTACTTCCAGTAGATTAAAGTTGACAGTAAGTTTAAATTCTAAACCTGAGTCTTGATATTTGCTCACCAGCTACCCGTCATGATGGATAGGAAAATTAAAATGGAAAATCTGCTGCATGTGCACCTTCTGCCATTTTAATAGTGGGTTTTGTATCTTTGGAGATTTTGCTGCAAGGCAGAAACTCTTTAACCTACTTAAAACAGGTTCCCACAGGGCTGTTGGGAGTCCGAAACAAAATTAACAGTTACTATATGGGCATCCCAGTTCTCAGGAAACCCGTTAGCAACGTGGAGGCAGAGATGCTGGCTGCAGATGTTAAATGTCATTTACAGTGTTCTATATAGGAGCGGTCCTTTATGGTTCTTTGAGGAATCTTTTTGTCTCCCTCTTCCCAAACACGAACTCTCCTTTCCTAATCAATTGGCAACTGTTTGCCAAAAGCTTTGATTGCTGCCCTTCTACTCTCCTGTAATATTCCCTCAACCTGAAATGGGAGGGAATTGATATGCAAAGGTTATAAACTTCCTAGAAGGCACAAGTGAGACTGATAACATTATAGACAAAAGGAGGACACAAAACTACAGGAAAGCCAAAATATTAAAGAGAATTAGTGGAAGCTGAATTATATGTAATATCGTAAATGAAGAGGGGGAGGATAAACCACTGGTAGGAATTTTCTGTAGGTCTCTAGGTCACTCGGTTGTAATGTTCAAATGTTTTTGGAAGTAAGAAAAGCAATAGCCAATTTAGCATTTCAATAAGATTAAGATTTTAAAAATATATCTTGCCTTCACCCAGATAAGACATTATAGCAATAGCTGGGGTGAAGCAATGGCTGGTGTAAGCTGTTTGCATGGCTATAACAATTAGGATAAGGAGTAAAAAGTATTAGATCATTAAACTTTAGAAGGGCCAGTTTGAGAGACCCAGTGATGGATGTATAATGTAGAGATTTAGGAAGGAACATAAAAAAACAAGATCAGGAAGACGGCAAAGGTAATAATAACTATTAGAGGTAGAGATTCCAAAATTTTAAGGTGCCTAGGACACAGGATAGTAATGACAATTTTAAGAAACCCCTCCACGAATGTAAAAGAATTGAGAGAAGAACAAAGCAAGCAAATGAAATTTGAATTGGAGAAAACAAGTATAAAACATTGTGTAAGTACTTCAGAAGAAATATAAATAGTCACTTGGGGCAAAATCTTACAGGCGGCTGAGTGATGTGGGCTGTGGCAAGATGTGTGGCAAAATCAACTAAGACATCCAGTGTGGCCCATCTCAACATCAGGACCATCTCACTCTATTATGTTTTTAATGAGCAGTATGCCGAGTTTCTCTCAAGGCAGCGGTGAGTTACCAAGTCTGGGGGATTGTAGCTTGTTAAATGCCTTATTAATGCCACAATTCATCTTATTAATACTCAGCTTCTTATCTTACAAATGCGTCAAACAAGGAACAAGAAATCTTGACATCGAAGGAATAGCAAGTACCTGGAGACTTCAGCATGCCACATCCTTGAAAGGACCATCACCGTAATGGACAGTGGGCACCAACATCTGAGGGCATGCTCTATGGGCACTGGCCATAGACACACTGCATCCATATACATTGACATCAACATGTGTCAGCTTCAAAGATCCCTCACGGCACATCTCTGATTCACCTATAGGACACTTGTGCACTTCAATGATGGACTGGCAGCTATCAATGTAATGCTGCAGCAGGGAAACTCTGAAATCAGGGACATATGAAAAGCTCATGGACGGAACCAGGCCGCATCACCAGGTTTTTCACTTGCTATCATTGGCACTCACTCACTATGATCCTACCTTGATGCTCACAGCATTCTTACGTTGCTTTGCCACATCTTTTTGTGCTTTGCCACCTCAGCCAAATCTACCAGGCTGAGATTGCATCTGTCTTGCTTTGCCATTCAGTGCAAGTACAAAGCTGGGAAGCTTGTCATGGTTGTTAGCAGGCCTCAATTGAGTTGAGGGAAATAGCCTGTGCTCAAGTGGCCCCATCACAGTAAGTCAAGGGCAGCCTCCAATACCTGTCCAGGGCATTGGACACCATCAGTCAGCCTTTCGTGATGGTCAAAGTCATGATGCTGTCCACATTAGGGTTGAAGAGCCGAATGTCAGGAAGCATAGCACCCTTCTCAACTTTTCCTGCCCTATTGTGAGGTTAATGTCCTGGAACAAGGGAGAACTAGGTACACTGGAAATGAAAGTGTGTGGCTCTGATGGTATTTCTGGTGCAGGTGGGGAGGTGCCCCGAGTGAGTGAACAGAAGGCACTTAGGAGTAGTGATGTTGGTGGTAGGGGTGTATGAGAACAAGTAAGGGAAGATGTTGCAGGAGTAGTGAGAGTGCTAGAGTATGAGTATTGGTGGGAGGTGGGTATGGTAGTAGAGATAGTAAGTGTGAGGAATTGGAGAGAAGATAGCGGCACTTATCCTGGCAGAGTGTAGGAGAATGTTGATGTTCCTCCTACAGTGCTGACCATTCCCCCCATGAGCACTGCTGGTCATGGCGGGGGGGGGAGTGGTCGGGGGTGCAGGGCAGAAGGGTGGCGGAGGAGGTCAGATGTCTACACCACTCCGTCCAGCAGGACCTCTGAGTCTCTGCCCACAAAACAAGGTGCCAATTTTCCCCTATCTACCAGATTCAAGAACTGTCCAGGGCAGTTCCTGGCTGCCAGTCAGTGCTTGTTCAAAAGCACAACAAGCTTTTAAAGATGGTGCTGGTGCAAGGGATGTTGGTCTTTTGGCAGATATCTGAGGAGTGTGTGTTGCTCTTGATATGGCACATGGTCAGGATGGGATAAAAACAGACATGAGGAATGCCTTAAAGATAGGGTAGGTAGTTAATGAGGTGCATTTGGTAAAATATGGTGAGAAATCTCACTGGGCCTAGTGGTAAGAATCCTTCCAAAAACCTATACACAGCTCGCACTTAGCCAAAATAACATAAAATTCAGCCCTTGGTGATGGAGAACTTGAGTATTGCTGAAAAAAGAGACCTGTTGTTAAAGCTTTTGGTCTTGCAACCGTCAGGACAGATGTAAGCGTGTCAAATTTCAAAAGGAGAGATCATCTTTGCTGCATGAGAAAACGGTGTTGATTCGTTAAGACTTATGGAGATCACACCATGGAGTTGTTGTTCCTTCATGCTTTTGTGTAATTTGAAAAAGGCACAATGCCTCGACATGTTCCCTTTTCCAGCAGAGGACAGGTCCTTACACATGAATATACCTAGCTTCTAACAAGTATTAGTGTGGTACATTGCAAGCTCAACTGATAATCTTAAATTGTTTGCTAGTACAATTCTTCAAAATCAAAAGACACACAGCACCAGGCTATAGTCAAACAGGTTTATTGGAAATCACAAGCTTTCGCAGTGCTGCACCTTCGTTAGATGAAGTGAAGGAAAGCACACAGGCACAGAATCTATAGGCAGAGACATCAAAAGATAGTACAAATGGTGTGAGTGGAGTCTTGTCAGGCTGAAAAACAAGTCTCTGAAGGGGTAATGTGTCAGACAGTGTGAGTAAAGTTTGAACATCTGAATAGCAATGAAGAGGAGTCAACGTTTCAGGTCGAAACCTTTCTTCAGGACTGGGGAGGGGGAGGGGACTTGGCGGTCAAGATGCCATCCACTTTAACTCCCACTCCCACTCCCACTCCCCTGATAATATGTCCATCTTTGGCCTCCTGCACTGTCAGAGTGAGGCCAAACGTAAACTGGAGGAACAACACCTCATATTTCACCATGGGAGCTTCCAGCCCAATGGCCTGAATATTGAATTCACCAGATTCAAAATCCCTCCAACCCCAGTCCATCTTCTGACTCACCTATCCGTTCCACCCTTCCCACTGCCCAACCACAATAACCGCTTACCTGCATCCACCTATCTCCGTCTCATCTTCCGTCCTCCAGCCCTACCCCACCTATTTATTTCTGGGCTCACCCCCCACCGTTCCGATGAAAGGTTTCAACCCGAAACATTGACTTCCCTGCTCTTCAGATGCTGTCTGACCTGCTGTGCTTTTCCAGCTTCACATCTATTGGCTCTGACTTCCAGAATCTGCAGTCTTTACTGTCAGCAAGTGAAGGGATGACCTATAATCCAATTAATTGAGGCAGAGAGATAATTACAAACAATTAAAAATAAAATGGTGCTGGAGACAAATCAGATGGCTGAAATAACATTATAGGTATGAGTTGCATGCTGAGGGTCTAACCAAAGTACAAGTAATCCAAAACTGTATAAACTAATTAATGTAGAGTGATCATGACAAGTTATCAAGGCAATGATGTTAGAACAGAACAACAAGGAAGATTTTACAAATACAGAACAGTATGGTGAGATTACATGTAGCGTAACATAAACCCAAGATCACGGGTGAGGCCGACTTCATGGTTGTGGAACTTGGCTGTTAATTTCTGCTCAGCGATCCTGCATTGTGTGTCTGGATGGCTGCCTTGGAGCACATTTAGCCAAAGGTCGGCGGCTGAATGTCCTTGATCGCTGAAATGTTCCCTGACTGGGAGGGAACATTCCTGTCTGGCGATTGTTGCGTGGTGTCCATTCATCCATTGTTGTAGTGTCTGCGTGGTCTCACCAATATATCATGCCTCGGGGCTAACTTGCATGAATTCTGACCTTGTCCACCCCAGTCCAACATCTGCACCTCCACATCAGTACAATTCTTAGTATACGTGTGATTGTTCAGCATGTGCTGCTCAATTGTGAAATCACGCCTAATGTTAGAGATTTTGTTCTGAGTTTCACAAGCAGCAGTTGGTTGAAACAATCAGTATTGTGCCTATTGCAAAGAGCCAAAAAGATGTGTTGTTAATATGATCTGCCAGTCTTTGGAATGTTTGACCCATACGCCAGGCATTTCATTGGCACTGAAATTCATATACTGCATTACTCATTTTTTATGGTAGACAGAACACCTTCTTGGCTTGACAGCAGCATCCTGTGAGTGGAAAATATCACGTGCTACTTACTGCATATCTTTATCTGTTGCTCAGATTTTTCCAAAATAATTAAAGGTAGACTGACCACTTTTCAAGTCCAAAAGTAACGGTGTCAAGCCAATTTGTGAATAAGCATTGTAAAACGGCAAGCAATGATTTGACCAGGTTGACACTATCTCACAGTATAGCTTTGACGCATACTATTACATAATCAAGTTTGCATGATGACCGAATAACTCAGACCTTATTTAAGGAGTCGCCCATAAAATCAATCTTTAATGCGTAGAACTGTAGAAATCCCAAAGAATATATTGACTAGTGACAGTAATATTGTGGTAAACTGTTGTTGGATACTCATTAGTGCATTTCTTGTCTAGAATGTTAGGAAAGGGAACTTGTTGGACTGCTCCATTTCAAAAGTGAATTTGAGCAGGATGAGTTATCATCTGGTAGATTCTGGCAGGGGTGCCCGAGATGAAGTGGAACTAGTGAACAGTTGATGCTTATACATTAATTAAGGGATAGTTAGGTAAACACTTACTTGGATGTCTAAATACAGAGGGAACAAGCTATCAGTGTTGGAATTTTTAAAGAATGAGTAGGAATAAAACCATCATGAAAAGTATACATCTCTTACAGTCAGGTGACCATGACCTCCAGGATTGTTACAGAAATATTGACATTTCATTTTAGGAGCATGGATAGTTTAAACCTAGCCAGCCTCTCAACTAGCAAATTGCAGAGATGGAACAGACAGTATTCATGCAGCCAGGCCTTGAACAATCAACTGCCTGTCAAAACCAGCCAGGCCTGGAACTGCCTGGCCAGGCACTAATGGCCACATATTTTCAGAACAAACCATTGTCTACACCTCCAGCGGGGTTGCTTTGTTAGAAGAATGATGCACAGACTTGGTGGCACCCAGCTCAGTTGGAGGAAAGGCGTAATGTGATGAGGACAGCACTTGACAGCTGAAGCTTCAAAAACCATGTTCTGCAACCTCCAAATATGGAAAGGACCCACCTCATTGGATCTCCCTGCCCCCACCCAATGACATTATTGGACACCGACCACAGAATCTTTGAGAAGGGCATGAAAGGGAGATGAATGGGAAGGGAGATGAATGGGGCCACCTGGACCCTCAGCTCCCCCTACTTTTTGCACTTTCTTCACCAGTGTCTCCAGAGAGCGCCTACGACTAGCAGACAAGCTACACAGCATCTCCAGTTCCTTGTACCTCGTGACGAGTTGTATCGGACCTTCCTGTGACTCTTGTCCCCTTTGTCTATCTCACCACATAACGTGCTTGAGTTAAAAAGGGTCATTGTAAACTAATCTAGATATGTCAGGGTACATTTATCCACCCTTTTCACTTTACAGCATTGGCATTCCTTGAAAACCCCAGTAAGAAGCGCCAAAAAGGAAAAGTAACTGACCAGAAATTGAGCAGAACCAAATACTTACATCTTGTGATACATAAACCATAGATTTTGAAACATGAGCCCTAGAGGAGAAGATAACGTATACGCTATGGCTAATACTATGAATTGGGAGAAAACCCTAATGAAATATTTAAATAAGAAGTGGCCTGAGTGGGTAAAATTTTGTGATTAAACCGACGTTGGGTCTGAAAACTGAGGGTCAGGATTGCTGGGAGAGAGCACAGTGTGGTCTAGGGAAGCTGAGGTACTTCCAAAGTAGTTAAAGCCACAGCCACAGTTGATTGATTGAAAGAGCTCCACAGTAAAGAAGAATAGGTCATAAACTTAAAGAACCATACAAAGAGTGAGAAAGAAGAAATAGTTAGCACCACGTGAGAAATCGAGAAGGAGTTGTGGAGGGTTGGGGTGAGAGAGACAGTGATCCTCAGACGAGTTAGAGGGCACTGGGTTCGAATTAGAAGGAATGAATTTAAAGCTCCTGGAAAAGAAGCACCACAGTCAAAGTTGAACCCCCCCCCCACCCCTTTGACCACTAACCACTGCTCCTCCACCACCCACTCCCGTCCCAGTACAGTCTCATGTAACCTCCCAAATCATGTAATTTACCAAATCCCAGCTCCTATCTTCTATTTATGATTATTTATCCCAAAAATAAAGATCTGCTTAAGATTATTTATTTATCTCAACTGACACCAGGCAACACACTTTGTCATACATGCAAAACAAACTTTTAAAATGTTCAGTATCTGTGATTTCCTGTGACACTTATTGATAAATGGTATGCTTCCAGCCTTTAGCCCTCCAGTATCCAGACTGAGTGGTGAGAATATTAAGGGCTGAGGGTCTGAGGTACTTGCTACACATTCCTGGTGTGCAGCAGTAATGAAGAGGAAAATCCTGACCGTTATCACCAATCTGGGGTTTATAATTTATAATCTGCTATAATTGTCATTTCATTAACTTCAACACTTTAATCTGCATTTGCCTACTTAACTTTGGTTTTTAAATTAGTTAAGTAAAGTTTATCAGCAAAACATCACAAACATGATGAATGAGACTTATTTTCATTTTATGTGGCACAGCTTTGGATTAATCAATGTTAAAAGTAGATGCTGTCTTATCAAAGTTGAAGTGTTTAATCAACTCACCACAGGAAAAATTTCCAATTGATTAAACTGATAACTACACTGATAAAGGGTCTTTGTTCCAGAAGTTCAAATTGTACATTGTTAAAAGCTGTCAGGTTCTGGGTGTGTGTGATGCAGGTGTGTACATGTGTGGCGCACGTGCATGTGTTGCATATGTGTACTTTTTGTGGTGTGTGTGGTGTTTTGTGTTTGGCATGTATGTGTAGTATGTATGGTGTGTGGCGTCAATCTGTGTTTGTATGGCATGTATTTGTGGTGTGTGTGATGTGTGAGAGTGGGGCATGTGTGCCTTGTATGGTCTGCGTGTGGCATGTGAGGAGTGTGTGCAACGCATATGTGGCATGTGTCCGGGACTTGTGTGTGTGTGGCAAGTGCATGTGTGAGAGACATGTATGGTGTGTGTGGCCTGTCAGGTATGTATCTGTGGCATGTACAGAGCACACATGTGGCATGTCTGGTGTGTGTGGCATACATGAGTGGTGTGTGTGTGTGTGTGTGTGTGTGTGTGTGTGTGTGTGT
>JAHRHZ010000013.1:17547434-17576329 GCA_024137785.1 Ginglymostoma cirratum | reverse complement strand
GTGTGTGTGTGTGTGTGTGTGTGTGTGTGTGTGTGTGTGTTTTGTGGCATGTATGTGTGTGTGTGTGTGTGTGTGTGTGTGTTTTGTGGCATGTATATACGTAGAGCATTTGAAACGTGTGTCCGTGGAATGTGTGGCTTTGGTGCGCGTGTGTGTGTGTATGTGTGTGTGTGTGCTCTTAACACAATATGTGCATCTATAATTTCAGCCATGGTTCAGTTGGTAATACTCATGCTGAACACTTCCTCCAAGCTGCACCAATATACAGTTGGGCATCAACCTAGATGTTCTTTGTCACAGACAAGTCAGTCCCTTAAATTGACTGCTATTTAAACAAATCGGCCGTGCCCAACAATTAAAGTTTTGGAAGGATGTGTTACTTTTGCCCCTGAATTAGTAGATATTGGGTCCCTCTCCATTTACTTGAGTACAGAAATCTAAGCGAATAATCCAGTGCATTTCTGGGGGAGATATGTGTTTTAAAGGAGATGTTAAAGCAAGTCTCCACCTGCTATCTTAGTTTGACATTAAAGATTCCCTGATATTACTTCAAAGAATAGGGGAGTTATCTCTAGCATCCGGGCCAATCTTTATCGCTCTTCAAATTCAATCAATAACATTATCTAACTGTGATTACATTATTGTTTGTGGAATATGCTGCGCACCAATTAGCTGTTGCATTTTCCTACATTAAACCAGCGATCAGACTTCAAAAAATGCTTCTGAAGAAGAGACACATCAGACTCAAAACTTTAAATCTGTTACTGTCCCGATAAATACTTTCAGACCTGCTGAGTTTCTCCAGCATTCTACATTTTCATGTTGAAAAAAATACTTTATTGAATGTAAAGTACTTTGGGATTTCCTGAGATTATGATAGACACTAGATCTATATCAGTCTGATTTTCCTTTCGTGATGTCCTTGACCTTTGTCAATTGTTTGAAGAGTCTTTGATTTGAAATCTATATTCGAGGGTTCTCCCAATATCTATGCACAGATTCAAATATCTGGTGGTTAAGTTCCCTACCCTGCTATGCTTGGGATTGTACAACCATGCTGGAGAACATTGCATTTGTCAAGTTCAGTTTTGGTGTTCCAAACTATTGGCAGAAACAGCTAGCAGCATCAGCCAAACAGCCACAATTCAGGAAGACCTGGTGAAACACATCCCACTTACTTGGATTAAGTAAGATCAAAATCTGCTGGGAAAACTCAGTAGGCTAGGTAGCATCTGTGGGGAGACAGAGTGAACATTTCAGGTCAATAACCTTTCAATCAGACCTGAAGAGAAATAGAAATGTGAGAGCTTTAAACTGATGGAAGAGGGTGGGTGGCAGAAGGAAGAACAAATCAGAAGTTCTGTGATAGGGCGTAAGCCATGGGAAATTAAATAACAAAGGATTTTGTGACACGCCAGCTAAAAAGAGTGATAATGGATATAGCAAAAAGCAAAATAAAAACAGAAAGTGCTGGAGAAACTCTGGAGAGAGAAGCAGAGTTAATGTTTCAAGTCTGATATTACTTCTCTTCAGAACTAGTGAATAGTAAATGTTGTTTAAAAACAAGGTATGAATTGATACTTAAAAACCATTTACATAGAACAAGGTGGATGTAGAAGAAAGTAGTTGAACTTGACAGTGAATCCAGTAGGATGTAGAATGGCATGTCAAAGAGTAAACTGCTGTCCCTACAGCTTGTATTGAGTTTCACTAAAACACAATGGCAAGCCATGGGTAGAAAGGTTAACATAGGAGCAAGATGTAAAATTAACATGACAAGCAACTGAAAGCTTGGAGTTGTGCTTGTGAATTTGATGGAGGTGCTCTGCAAAGCCATTACCCAGCGTGCGCTTGGTGTCTGCAGTGCAGACGAGACCAAGTTGTCAGTAATGAACGCAAGATACTAAATTGAAAGAAGCACAGGTTTTATTTCACTTGTGAAGGTTATTTGGGCTTGAGGCAGTCGGAGGATCAAAGTGGAAGTCAGGTTTTGCATTTCCTCTGTTTGCAGGGAAAGGTGCTATAGCGAAGGGAGGAGCATTAGGGGTGATTGAAGAGTGGACTGTGGTGTCATGGAGGGAATGACTGCTACAAAGTGCTGAAAGGGGAGAGCAGGCAAAGATGTATTTGGTAGTTTTCATCTACTTATCTTGGAGTTCCTCAGTAATGTCTTTCTCCGTCATAGAGTTATACAGCAATGAAAACAGAACCTTTGGTCCAGCTCATCCATGCCTACCAGATATCCTAAACTGATGTAGTCCCATTTGTCAGCACTTGGCCCATATCCCTCTAAACCCTATATGTACCCATCCAGATGCCTTTTAAATGGTGTAAATGTACCAACCTGCACCACATCCTCTGGCTGTTCATTCCATTCATGCACCAACCTCTGCATAAAAATTTGCGCCTTAGGTCACTTTTAAGTTTTTACCTCCTCGCTTAAACTTATGCCCTCTAGTTTTGGACTCGCCTACCTCATCAGACCCTTCAATCAGAAAAGGATTGCAGTGGAAAAATCATTGTTGGAACACCTGTGCATCTGGACACTCATGAACAGGAAGTTGAGACAGAAAGTTCAAAATTACAGATTCGTCTAATGGGGAAGAAGGAAATTGGAGGCCAAACCTTAATTCATTTTGAGTTCTGTTGAGAATTCGTACAACGCTGGAAATGCATTTGAGACCCACCATATTGATCAGTGAGTTAGGTGTATCAGTCAAAACCTCACATTGTGGAAGGAAAGATCAACATCCTTTCCCATTTTGAATGCATCTCAGAGCTGTAAAAAACATTCCAGTAAATTTACGATGCATCAATTGTATGTATTTTCAGCTCTTCCAAAATCTGAAATCAGTTTTGAATCTTAGATGAGCAATTGTTTTTATCTTATGCATGACATTGCACTACAGTTCATCAAACTGTTTCAAATTGTAATCTCATAGCATATTTTCGTACAGCAAAAGGAAAGAAAACCTTAATATAGATTTTAAATTATTCTGCTTCAGCCAGGTCCACTAGAAAATTTGACAGCTGCCATTTAAACAGCCCATATAATCTATAATAACTGTGCCTTATATATCCAATTTCTGCATTTTGAGAAAAGAAAGAATCATATCAGCAGTTTGTACAGCCTTCTGTAAATTTATAGACCAAAGTTGTTAACTACCACTGGCTATCTTGTAACATCTGGACATTAATCGAGTAGGTTTGTTCCCATAGTTTAAAAAGCAGATTGTCTCCACGGGAACAATGGATATAAATGAGTGTGCAGCTGAACACAATGAGAATGTCTGACTTTCCTGCCATGTTAGGAATTCTTCCTGTGTTTATTCTGTTCCTGGTGAATTGGGCAGCAAAAATATCTGATGTGACCAGCTTACTGAATTGGGACTGTACAGCCCTCGGGTTATATGAAGGTTTTACAAACTTGAACATGATCTGAAATAATACATACGGAAGCAAATGGGTGGCTAGATAATGGACTAGGTACCAGCTATAGTGAGTAATTAACCTTTGAAAATTAAGAATTAGTTTGGGTAGAAAATAATTTTTATTTTATTTAAAATGTCATTTTTATATATATATTCACTAATTCATCCAAGAATTCAGAATGGAGCAGTGCACTGTGTTTTGAGTTCTCACCTGATATTCAAGACGTGTAGAGATCCTGATGTGGATTTATATTTCTGTGTCATTAGTTCAGTTCCACTTCTTGACCCTTCTCCCATTTATGTCAAATTTTCAAATGCTGATTGTTGCAAGAATTGGTTCCATGTGCAATTGGTGATGCTGAACATGGCATGGAGACGAAACAAAGGCACCAACATATTTTCTTCCGTACGTATGATCAGCAACCCCCATCCTCACCCTGCAAAAGAGCAAAAGTACGTGGCTTGAGATAGCAGAAGAGGAGAGCAGTCATGATGTGACGAGGAGGAGCTGGGTCCAGTCCACCGCAAGCACTTCAATTACCTCATATAAGCTGGGGAAGTAAGAGATGGTTGGTGCTGTGTTCTAGGCCTCCACATGTGTACACACAATCAACATTCTCTATGTTCAAAGTATTTGTTGACATAGTGCTCTGTTTCGTCACGAAAATGTTAGCCACACTCGTGGGGTGCAAGTAAGATGCATCATTGAGTGCAACAGCCCTTATCAATGTCAGACTGTGAGTGTTGAGTGACAGTGGAATATTCACGCTTCATTCTCCCCTCATGGCACAGGAGAAGCTTATGCACAACAGCTGGAAGATGGTCTAAACAGGAAGCAGAGTGCCTGACCTTCACCAACTCATGGACGGTATGAGGCAGCATTAGACATTGCTCAGGGGGCATCGAATAAGGCCATTGGCAATGGCAGGGCTGGAGCCTGCAATAGGCAGGGTCATTTGATAGCTCTGTCTCCATGTGAAGCACTTTAGAGAAAATTCCTTCCCAAAGCATGCCATGGCTCATTCACAGTTGTTATCTATGGTGTTGGATAGATGGTTGCCCTACTAGGTTCTCCAAGTTTTCAGCAACACCTTCATCTGGTCTCTCCCTCAGGGCTAACAGCCTGAGCCATACAGAGGGACCCAGTGCAAATGTGTCATTGGCCAGGGTAGAATCTACAGAGCCAGCGCTGTCATATCTTACTTCTGCACCCATCCACCTTTGCAGGAACACTCACTGCAGTGGAGCCACAATCTAGGTTATGGTCGGGAACACTGATTAAGCAATACATCATGAGTGAACAGGAGGAGGAGAGTGAGGCAAAGCCAATTGTTGAGGACATAGACAGACACTGCTATGCTTCACCAGGGAAAGATGCTGGGCCTTGGATATCTCAGAAACGCAAGATATTTCTGGAGCATCAGAGGCAGATGATTTCCCAGTTGGTGAATATTGCCGATGCATTTGTGGATCCATGAGCAGACAATAGGGGTGTCCGTGCTCAGGACTTTGAATGAACGTCTTCGTGGAGAAAGCGGGCACCATCCTGGAGAGCCATATGCAGTTCCATTGTGAATGCGTGAGGAAGTGTGCTGTCAATAGTGAGACTCTGGGCAGAATCTTGTGGTGTTAGGGATTGTGCCTGCCAGCTGGAGAGACAATGAGAGACAGCGCTGCTTCTTTAAGTGAAGGTCCATTGATCCCCAGGCTAATCAGAAGCTGGCAGCTTCACCTGTCATGGTACATTGACATCATCCCTTGCCTCACTGGCCCCTCGTACTGGTGACATTTCCTCCATTTATATTTTGTCTTTTGGTTTGTGTCGTCCTGAAAATCTTGTTTGGTATTTTTGCACAGACCTTTATGTTTATAGATTCAGGTAAGGACTGTACAGGCCTAAGAAGGAAGGGTGAGAGCTTGGCCATTGACTTGTTGCAGGTGTCAGGTCTATGGGGTGGAGAAGTAAAACGAGAGAGGTTATACTTCAGTAACACAAGGCACTGTGAGCCAGATCTGTGTACAGTATTGGTTTCCTTATTTAAGGAAGGATGCAAATGAGCAAGAAGCAGTTAAAAGAAGGCTTAGTAGGCTAATATGAGAAATGAGAGGGTTGGCTTATTAGGAAAGGTTTAGAAGACCAAGTGGCAACTTGGTTGAAATGTATAAGATCCTGAGGGGTCTAAACAACATAGATTAGCTGGCAATGAGGTATAAATGCATTAAAATAACGTGGAAACAAGGTGGTCGCCGCTATTTAACGAGATTCTCATCTACCCATTGAAATTCCAGAAGAGGATTGGACTTTTCTTTTCTCAACATTGGGAAACATTTCATTCTCACCATATTTTCCCACATTTCACACTATTGCTTATGCCTCTCAAGGGCTGGGAAAATTCTGTCCAATAGATTCAGACATTTTGAGAAGAATTTAGCCTGGACAAGCATCCAGCTCCAGATTTAAGTGCACAAACCCCTGCCATTTTCACACAATTATCTTTGGTGCGCTTTCTGCTGACAGAGCCAGGAACAACCATATGGAAAGTGCTATAAATGCTGTGACTCTCTATTGACCACCAAGGACTTCACCGCAGGATTTATTGGGACAACTTTCCAATTTGGAAATAATACCACTGATCCTGGGAGACACTAAGCACCAGAGTGGACAGTTTACCTACCAATGCTGCAGGCAAAAAGCTGTGGGACATAATTGAGGAATTAAGCATTGTGATACCCCAAATTCCACTGCAATAGCTTCAAAGTCCATGACATGATTGACCTGTCCATTGTAGAATCAGCTGGGATCAACATATACTCTGACCTAAGAGTCAGGGACACTGAGGCTCTCTGTTTGACTTTTAGCACCCTGTAAAATAGGAACGAACTGGAAAAGAACTGAACTGTACTGCATGTGGCAAAGAGAGTCACTCATCTGACTGGATAAGTAAAACCCGTTACTGAAAACAGGTTTGTAAGCAGCTAACTGGTAAGTGCAGCAATAGCAGCAATAATGTTAAAGAAGTGGATCACTGCAGAACTATCCAATAGATCACCATGCTGATTCAGTTAAAATACAATAGATTCAGGAGAGTCTGTACTAACACAGGGCTTACAGAAACAAAAGACAACTCTGCAAAGCTGATGCTGAGAAGCAATGAATTCTTTGTGCAGAAATGTTGACACAGAGCAAAACCTCATGATTTTTAAGCAAATTAAGGGATTTCAGAATAGGGTAGGGAAGTGAGGTTGAGGAGAAAGTTTTATTCTTACTAAGTGGTGATGCAAACTCAAAAGGTCACAAGATCTTCTCTTCCACCTAATTTTTTCCTTCTAATATCCTTCTGATTCTGGCATCACATCTGCAGGGCTTTGAAGACAATGCCAACACAAAACCATAAAATGGTTTCTGGGCTACAGTGCAGCAATGGGCTTGAAGAAAGCAGTAGATTTCTTCAGCGATCACTTCTGCATCTTCCACATGGCACTAATTTATAAGAAATTTGTAGCATTAGCTGGAAAAAGGAAGTGGACCATTATTTCCATACAAATTCGGAACAATAACAACTATTCTGAGCACAACAAATTAAACTAGTTGAGAAAATAATGCACAAAAGAGAATTTTAATTACTTCTGTCTAGCTCAGTGCTGCTTCTGAATTTGAGGTTAAAAGTCCCAGTGACAACTTGTTGTGACTATCAGAACAGATTCTTCAACAGGATTTGGCATAATGGACTGCAGTGATACCATCTTCCAATTTAACATCCCCAATAGCTTTTAATAAATCTCAAATTTCCTGGAAAAGTACACAATTCCTGTGGAGTGGGCATATCAACTTCTTGTTGAAAACTTAATCCTTTACACATTACGATGTAGGCCATAATAAACACAAGGAAAATAAGATATACTTGTATTTATTTGGCACCTGTCACAAACTCAGTACATCCCAAAGTGCTTTACATCTCATTAAATATTTTTTGAAGAGTAGCCCCTATTGTAATGTAGGAAACAGTTGCAATCTGTTTGTGTGCAGTAAATTCTTACAAACAGCAAGTTGTTATTGACTAAACGTTATGTTATAATGATGTTGATTAAAGTATAAATATTGCCCAAGTTACTTACAAAACCTTCCTGTTTATCTTTAAAATAGTACCTCGGGCTTTTTTTTTGCCCAGCAGAGAGGGTAGGTCGGGGTCTTGTGTAATAAGATTACGTCTACAGGTTTCTGATGATAAGGGTGGGCATCTTCAGGAATCCTACAGACAGCTTCCAGTTCCATGTAATCTGATGTCACAATGACATGACTCCTTTTGCACATGCTTAGTAAATGAAGATATAATCAACCCTTTCAGGTGCAGTTTGGTTTAATATCTCCTAAGAGACACTTCCAACAATGAAGCATTACAGCACAATCTAGATTTTGTGTTCAAGGACAAGATTTTCCTGTAGGCTTCTGAGCGATGACTCTGGGCTCAAGTGGGTGTAGAACCTTGGACTGAGTGTGAAACAGTCACTCAGTGGGATTTTCTCTGCAGCAGTCAAATGAGGGTAAGAAACCAGGCTCACCATCTAATCAAGAATGATGGAGGATAAATTGTAGGCCTTCCAGCTTGGAACCTACAGCAAAGTGCTAGGGCAGGTAAGTGAGGATGAAATCTCCCAAAACAGAAGTTCGCCTTCAAACTGGAAATTAAAAATTTGTATCCAAACAGCTGCTATTGGGGATGAGGGCAGAGGGCAGGAGGATTATCTACTAGACAGCCAGTCAGGCAAGGAGAAGCTCTAAGCCCAACTAGAACACTGGCTCCCATTCTGCTGTAGGGGGCTAACTCACATTGACTCCTGGGATGGCAGACTGACTAATGAAGAGAGACTGGATCAATTAGGACTATATTCACTGGAATTTTGAAGAAGGAGGGGAGATTCTCATAGAAGTCTATAAACTTCTAACAGGACCAGGTAGGGAAATGCGGGAAGGATGTTCTCGCTGACTGGGAAGTCCAGAACCAGGGGTCACAATCTAAGGATATGGGATAAGCCATTTAGGACTGAGATTAGGTGAAATTTGTTCACCAAGACAGTAATAAGTCTGTGGAATTCTCTGCCACAGAAAGTGGTTGAGGCCAAAACATTGAACGTTTGTACGAAGGAAATGTATATGTATATAGTTCTTAGGGCTAAAACAATCAAAGTGTATGGGGTGAAGGTGGGAACAGAGTACTGAGTAGGATGATCGGCAATGACCATATTGAATAGAGGAGCTGGTTCAAGGAGCTGAATGGCCTACACCTGTTCTTATCTTCTGCGTTTCAATGTTTCCAGGCTGCCAAATTGACCTGTCAGAACCTGGGTGACAGCTGAAAAATCTAAGGCCTTAATGGTTTTTCGTTCAGAGAATTGGTTACCCACCATTTGCAGTAGGAACTTCTACTGGCACCTCTTCCAGCCTCTAGAAATAATTGCCCAGCAGAAGAATGAAGCTTGAGAACTAGCATGTTAATCAGTGGCATGACTGCACCCACTCCTTTTCAGCAGCAGCTATGAATCCTGCCCGTAATCACTGGAATTTGATTCCAACCTATAACTTTCCAAATGAGAAGCAAGAGTGCTACTAAATGAATCACAATGTCCTCTGCAGTATTACCCAGCCTCCTTTGTCTGATCTGACCTAATTAGAGTACAAGAGGAACTATCTTGAGTCTCCTTGACAACTGTTAAGGTAATTTGGCTTAACTCCTCCTGAGACACAAAAACCTGTTTCCTTCCCTTTCGAGTAGAAATCTCCTCCACTTCCCTTCACCTCCTCTCCCAGTATGTTTAATGTTAAAATGAGGAGGTTAAGTCAAATCACACCTTTTTCCAAATCATTCACAATCACTCTTCATGTCCCTGTCTCTTCAGGTTGGCACCATGCTGTTGCCCTTTTACAAATTCCTTCCAAAACTGAGAGCTGCTTAGGTTTTCATCCCAGTAATGGCACAAGAAGCTGACATATGTATTACAATACCCTGAGCATTGTCATTAAAATACAAACTGGTCACAATGCATAAAAAAAACTCCCACTGATTTAAAAACAAAATTCTGTTCCACTACCCCTGGAACATAAAACTTTCTGTTTCTAACTGGGATTTGCTTTGACCTGTCTCTTTAAGTTCTGGCGAGTGTTTTGATTTGCCTTAGGTTACTTCACTGCATCAATTGACTGTTCCTGTAACTCTGTACACAATTCACCAATTGCTATAATTAGGCTCTCAGTCCAGGTATCACAAGCCATCAAATATACCTGGGCTTTCTGTGAGAATTTTCATAGCTGCGAATTGACCTGCTAGAGTGAGTGCTATGTAGATGTGAGTTGCTCTGTCTCACTTTGAGAGGTGAGACAAATTTAGTGTTTGAAGTACAACTTGTGCTGGTTATTTATGCAGAAGCACTGAGGGAAACTGTGAAAATGATATCAGTCAGACTCCCTTCCTAGCTGAAGGCAAAGGAGTATATGAAGCATTTTGGAAGAAGCCGTCATATCCTGAAGAAGAAAAACATCTGATTACTTTTTAAAAACAATGCATTCAGATAAATGTGGCAATTGGGAGCGAGAGAAATGACCTTTCCACCCTTTCCATGAATGCTAATGGATGCCCAATGACTATATGATCCATAAAAGGTTCCCAATTGCCTTATGGAGTAGCATGTAACCCCCACTTAATCTATTCTTCTCACAGTACAGTTAAGTACTCATAGGACAGAACTTAATCCTGTGGATAAAAACCAAAGGAACTCTGGATGCTGTGAATCAGAAACAGAAACAGAAGTTGCTGAAAAGGCTCAGCAGGTCTGGCAGCATCTGTGAAGAGAGGTGCCAGACCTGCTGAGCTTTTCCAGCAACTTCTGTTTTTGTTTAATCCACGTGAGGTAGTTCTTGCTTAGGGAGCTGCTGAAAGCTGTCTTCTTTGGGGAAGGTCCACTCCGTTAAGCACCCTAAGTGTCTAGCAGTAGGCTGACCCAGGATCACGGACCCAGAACAGAAATCCAACCTCTTTGCACCACCCCAAGAGCAGCCAATCCCAGTAGCTCCATTATAGGCAGCACCACCAGGAACATTGATAACTGCTAGGAATGCATCCAGTAGAGCTCTGGGTCACTGAGGGACTTGATGGAATGAGGGTCACAAGCTAAGAATGGCAACAAGGTTGGAAGAAAGGGCAAAGGAGTGGCTCTTGGCTAATTATCTGCCAACAAGGGAGCACTCTGGGAGCCAGAAAGCAAAACTAACAGCAGCCCTCCACTCCCTCCGCTCCAATCCCAACCTCACCAGAAAACCCGCGGACAAGGGAGGGGCAGTCGTAGTATGGCGCACTGACCTCTACGTTGCTGAGGCCAGGCGCCAACTCTCTGACACCTCCTCCTACCGCCCCCTGGATCATGACCCCACCCCCGAGCACCAAACCATCATCTCCCAAACCATCCACAACCTCATCACCTCAGGTGACCTCCCACCCACCACCTCCAACCTCATCGTTCCCCAACCCCGCACCGCCCGCTTCTATCTCCTCCCCAAAATCCACAAACCTGAATGCCCTGGTCGACCCATTGTCTCCGCCTGCTCCGGCCCCACCGAACTCATCTCCACCTACCTAGACTCCATTTTCACCCCCTTGGTCCAGGAACTCCCTACCTACGTCTGTGACATCACCCACGCCTTCCACCTCCTCCAGAACTTCCAATTCCCAGGTCCCCAACACCTCATTTTTACTATGGACGTCCAGTCCCTATACACCTATATTCCCCATGCTGATGGCCGAAAGGGCCTCCGCTTCTTCCTGTCCCGCAGAACGGACCAATCCCCCTCCACCGACACCCTCATCCGCCTAGCTGAACTCGTCCTCACCCTCAACAACTTTTCTTTCAATTCCTCCCACTTCCTACAGACAAACGGGGTGGCCATGGGTACCCGCATGGGCCCAAGCTATGCCTGCTTCTTTGTAGGTTATGTGGAACAATCCCTCTTCCGCACCTACACTGGCCCTAAACCCCACCTCTTCCTCCGTTACATTGATGACTGCATCGGCGCCGCCTCGTGCTCCCACGAGGAGCTCGAACAGTTCATCCAATTCACCAACACCTTCCACCCCAACCTGAAGTTCACCTGGACCATCTCCAACACTTCTCTCTCCTTCCTGGACCTCTCTGTCTCCATCTCGGGCAACCACCTAGAGACAGATGTCCATTTCAAGCCCACTGACTCCCACAGCTACCTGGAATACACCTCCTCCCACCCACCCTCCTGCAAAAATGCCATCCCCTATTCCCAATTCCTTCGCCTCCGCCGCATCTGCTCCCAGGATGAGACATTCCAATCCCGCACATCTCAAATGTCCTCATTCTTCAAGGACCGCAACTTCCCCCCCACAGTGGTCGAGAACACCCTCGACCGTGTCTCCCGCATTTCCCGTAACACATCCCTCATGCCCCGTCCCCGCAACAATAACCAAAAAAGAATCCCCCTCGTCCTCACATACCACCCCACCAACCTCCGGATCCAACGCATCATCCTCCGACACTTCCGCCATCTGCAATCGGACGCCACCACCAAAGACATTTTCCCCTCCCCACCCTTATCTGCCTTCCGGAGGGACCACTCCCTCCGCGACTCCCTTGTCCGCTCCACACTCCCCTCCAGCCCCACCACACCCGGCACTTTTCCTTGTAACCGCAGGAAGTGCTACACCTGCCCCCACACCTCCTCCCTCACCCCAATCCCAGGCCCCAAGAAGACTTTCCACATCAGGCAGAGGTTCACCTGCACATCTGCCAATGTGGTATACTGCATCCGCTGTACCCGTTGTGGCTTCCTCTACATCGGGGAAACCAAGCAGAGGCTTGGGGACCGCTTTGCAGAACACCTGCGCTCAGTTCGCAACAAACAACTGCACCTCCCAGTCGCGAACCATTTCAACTCTCCCTCCCATTCCTCAGATGACATGTCCATCCTGGGCCTCCTGCAATGCCACAGTGATGCCACCCGAAGGCTGCAGGAACAGCAAATCATATTCAGCCTGAAAACCCTGCAGCCCAATGGCATCAGTGTGGATTTCACAAGCTTCAAAATCTCCCCTCCCCCAACCGCATCCCAAAACCAGCCCAGCTCATCTCCACCTCCCTAACCTGTTTTTCCTCTCACCTCAAGCCACACCCCCATCTCCTATCTACTAACATCATCCCACCCCATTGACCTGTCCGTCCTCCCTGGACTGACCTATCTCCTCCCTACCCCCCTACCTACACTCACTTTTACTGGCTCCATCCCCGCCTCTTTGACTTGTCTGCCTCCTCTCCACCTCTCTTCTCCTCTATCCATCCTCTATCCGCTTCCCCCTTTCTCCCTATTTATTTCAGAACCCTCTTCCCCTCCCCCATTTCTGATGAAGGGTTTAGGCCCGAAACGTCAAGTTTTCCTGCTCCTATGATGCTGCTTGACCTGCTGTGTTCATCCAGCCCCACGCTTGTTATCTTGGAGGTCTTATGGTATTGTTTTCTTTATTCATTCATGGAATGAGGGCATTGCTGGCTAAGCAGCACCTATTGCCCATCCCTAATTGCTCAGAGGGAAGTTAAGAATCAACCACTTTACTGCAAGTCCGGAGTCACACGTAGTCCAGACTTGGGAAGGAAACTGCCATCCTTACCTAAAGGACATGAGAGAAACAGTTGGGTTTCCCCCCAACAATTGACAGTGGATTCACGGTCATCATTAGATTCTTAATTCCAGAGATTTATTGAATTCAGATTCCACCATCTGCCATAACAGGATTCAAACCCAGGTCCCCAGAACATCTTTGGATTAACAGTCCAGCAATAATACCGCTAGGCCATTGCTTTCCCTAGTTGTGGTGACCCTACCTCGAGGCCTAGCCTACTCCAGAGGTATGTCCTGTCTGAATAAGTTGGTTTGAAAAAAAGAGAAAACCACAGAAGGATTTGCTTTTCAGGCTCTCTACATGGTGACTGTCCTGAAGAGGGATAAGTGCCTTAAGTAGGCATTTGACACCCTGTTAAAAGCCTCAACTGGTGCCAGAGCAGGAAGACCACTCTGACCCTTCCCTCCCCAGATTTAACTGGAGCAGAGGCAGGAAATCTTCTTCTAGCCCAATTAAATATTCCTCACCTCCAAACTTGCCTTGAGGGAGGGCATAAGATAACAAGATGTAGAGCTGGATGAACACAGCAGGCCAGACAGCATCAGAGGAGCAGGAAAGCTGACGTTTTGGGGTCTGGACCCTTCTTCATCCAGCTCTACACCTTGTTATCTCAGACTCCAGCATTTGCAGTTCCTACTATCTTTGAGGTAAGGCAAAATGCTCTGCCCATAGTGTGGAAATTTCATCTCTGATCCTATGTCCTATGATAATACAGTATGTATACTCGGGGGGCGGGGGGGAAAGTGTGGTGTTGTGGTAATGTCACTGGGTGAGTAATCCAGAGGCCATAAACAGAAGTTTTAATCCCCCTGTGACAACAGCTGGAATTTTAATACAATTAATAATTCTGGAATTGGATGTTTGTCTCAGTAACCGTCATCAATGCTCGTAAAAAGCCATCTGGCTCACTGATGCTATTTTAGGAAGGAAATAATCTGTCATCCTTACCCAGTCTGCCTTATATGCCAGAGGGGAGGCGATGGCCTAGTGGTATTATCGCTGGACTGTTAATCCAGAGACCCAGATCATATTCTGGGATACCTGGGTTTGAATCCTGTCATGGTAGATGGTGGAATTTGAATTCAATAAAATACCTGGAATTAAGACTCTGATAATGATCATGAATCCATTGTTGATTGTTGCGGGGGGCGAACCCATCTGGTTCACTAATGCCCTTTAGTGGAAGGAAACTGCCAACTTTACCTGGTTGGGCCTATACGTGACTCTAGACTGACAGCAATGTGGTTGACTTTGAACTGCCCTGTGGGCAATTAGGGATGGACAATAAATGCTGCCTAGCCAGTGATACCCTCATCCTGTTAATGAATGGGAAAAAAAGGTGACTTGAGACCCACAGCAATGTAATTGCCTTATAATGCCCTCTGAAAAGCCCTACCAAGCCACTCAGTTAAAGAGCAATTATGGATAGGCAAGAAATGTTAGATCTTAGCATTTACCAGTGCCGTGCACATCCCACAAAAGAACAAAGGAGTAAAAAACTTCTGTAACATCAAGACACACCCCATTCAGCAGTTACTTTAGGTAAGTAAGTTTTTTTTTAAACAATATTGTGCAAATTATTCCTGAGTACAGAAGTCCAGGTGCCAAACCATTTGGCAAGAGATTGACTCACTCATATCTCAACATCAATTTACATAAATAACTGTGGGGTCTTTTGCTGTTTGGCAATGAGAACAGGTTGTTTTTCAGAGTGACTATGGATTGCGATCTTGGCACAGCCAAGCTGTTTTTTTCAAGCAACTGAAAGCATTGTGTGTCATTGAGTCAATGCAGCTACACATGGAATGCAAGCCAATCTGTTTCCGGCAGACAGTCTAAACATTTTAATTTAATTTCAGAGATCAAAATGTTCCTGTAACACAAGTTTTTGAGAACTGAGAAAGTAGAATATTTTGATTATGTTGTTCCCTAAGCATGAGGCCTAGCCAGTTGAAATAATTTTTGTTGTATACTCCAAAGAAAACACAGTTGGACTCTTTTGTGATTCAGGGCACTATTACAACATGAATCAAAAAAATCTATAATAATTTCTGCATGTTGTTTACATCGGATATCTGTATTCTCCTGGAGGATGGTACAACCACATACCTGTGCACCTTTCTATGATAAATAAATGACAAAAACATCCTCCCTACAATTTTATAAGTCTTGCACAACATTTAATGTAATACAAACAGTCACTACAGTTAATAGATTTAGTAAGTGTTTTTGGGAGCCATCCAGGTTAAGCATTAGACTTAAGCAGTCAACAATGTCCTCGGACATTTTATATAAATAAAACAAGATTTTTTTGCATAAAATCCTTACTCACCAGTGTAATTTAAACCTTTTAAATATTGTGGTATGTTCAGGTGAACGTGCTTATCATTCCACTGTACAGGCTGTGACTACGTCATTTCATAATGATGTAATGTACTTTCTGCTAAGATACATGTCATGATAATTTTTTTTATTAGGATTGTTTGTTAGGTGAAAGTTCTTTCCTGTTGACACTGAGTCAAACGAACTAAGAATATTCTGGTTTCATCCAACATCACCTGAAACTAAGGAGGGAAAAGATTCCAGTTTTGAGAACTCACTATGGAGTTCTGCTGGGCAGATTGTTGCTAGGAATTGCCTCAAAGCTTCTCCCACTTCTCAGTCACAATTCCTGTGGAACCTCGTGAAAGTAGTCATCAGGGAGGCAATAGCTTAGTGGTGTTATCGTTGGACTGTTAATCCAGAGACCCAGATAATGTTCTGGGAATTCAGGTTTGAATCCCTTCATGGCAGATGGTGGAACTTGAATTCAACAAAATATCTGGAATTAAGAATCTAATGATGACCATGAGTCACTTGTTGGAAAAACCCATCTGGTTCACTAATGTCCTTTTAGGGAAAGAAACTTGTCATCCTTACCTGGTCTGACCTACATGTGACTCTAGACCCAACTCTGGGCAATAAATGCTACCTGGTCAGTGACGCTCTCATCCTGTGAATGAATTTTTAAAAAATCATCGTAGGCAAATAAAGTGCCAACCAGACCTCTATTCATACCATTCAAATTATGAATGGAGTAACACAGAAGAAGCCCTGGGCAAATACCCAGCATTCAATTGTGGGCATTGAGTAAACACGGAAACAGAATTTAAGGGCTCTTGTGGCGCAGTACTATTGTTACTGTCTCTGAGCCTGGGACCTGGGATCAAGTCTATCTACTGTAGAGGTGTATCATAACATCTCTAAATGTGTTTGTTTGAAGAAAATGTTTGGGAGCAGAATTTAATGTAGCTAATGGGCCATTTGGAGAGCTGGCAAGTGTCTTTTTGGGAAGGCCGGCCAAATTAAATACCATTCAAGCACTTGAATGGGCTTTTTTGGCCTTCCCAAGGATCATGGATCCCAGTGATATTTGGGGGGATTCAAGGGAATTCCATACCTGCTGGAAACTTCTAACCAAACAGGCTGGCTGATGTCTGTTTTTTAGCACTGCCGCCAGGGAGGAGGCAGCTGCTGCTGTGGTCTGAACCAAGGCCAGTGATCACAGGGTGGGGCTTCACAAAAAGGAGATTGATAACAAAGGCAGATAGTGGGCCCACCAGCGTCCCAATGCTAGCTCCTTTGTTCAGGTGCTGAGTACTTTTAAAAAAGGGAATTCCCTGCAACGACTAACCTCATGCCTGAGTGAATGTACATCAGCCATCTAACTCAATGGGAGATACCATTAAATTCTAGGATTACGTTCTGTTGTGAAGGGAACTTTCACCCAAAATAACCTGTTGAAAATTGCTACCTGGCTTTGTAGTATATAAATGGCCTTTTGGGCAGATTACTCAAGGGATACTAGCTACTGGAATCACAAGTTAATGTTAGTTAGTGTCTTCAAAAGAAGAGCTACAGACAACATTGGAAAGAAGTAAAGTTACAGAGTTTAAGTTGCATAATAACTGTAAACAATAATCTGTTGAATTATTTTTAATTAATAGCTTTTAGTTTTTTGTGTTGAAATATTTTTGAACCTCAAACAAGAATCTTTATTGAATTATTGTGCACATTGCTTAAAATAGTGGCTATATGTTTGCTTCTTCACTGACAGGGAATTCTTATAATTCATATTCTTTTAAATGTATCTCATATAATTTTAGTGATCAGTGCTAGATCTACTGTGAGAAACCTTAAACCAAAGGGACGGAGGTCCAAAGATTATTTCCATGCTTGCCTTTCAGGGAAGATGAGCTGATCTTTGTAATGCAGTGACCTGATGCAAGACCTGATCACCACCTGTTTATAGAATCCGCTTGCTTCCTATTTCATTGACTTTTGCTCCACTAATGAAATGAAAATGAAAAATTTACTATATTGGGTCTTAAAATGACAACAGCCCCTTTTTGATCTCTATGAGAGAGGGCTTTCCATTTTTTAATAGGTATCCCTCCTAATTGTATTGATGCCGATCCACAACAGTAGTGAATACACGATGCTTGAATGGGAGCACCCCAGATGTTAAGTCCTCGAGCGACACACTTCCAAATTCTCCTTTGCTTTATTTAGGAATCCAGAGGGGTTGGTTTAACTAACAGGCAGTCAGCTACCAAAATCTTTGAATAATGGTGTTGTTGAATAGCCTTGACCCATGACCTGAACCATCATTGTAATATGCTGCCTCACAACTGCTTTAAGATAATGTATAAACAGGCCAACTAGGATGGCAGAAACGAAAGTTTGCCAGGAAGGTGATCATAGAGAGATGGAGGCTAACACTGGGGTTAGTGGAATATATTGTATTTATGGAGCACGGTGGACCACTTCTGTTCCCTCAGTTCCGCAATGGTGATTTCACAGTCAGCTCTTTGAGGCATCTTCTTTTTGACCACCAGAATTTACTAAGGACCCATTGCCATGTAGGTTGGCTGAACAGCATTGAGTCTTATACAGCTGAGTCGACAAATGATTGACTTGTTTAGGAGACTGATTAAACAGAAGAGGTTAGAGCATAGGGATAATGGCTCTGTCCGTGAATGACTAGTGGTCACCTTCAAGGTACTGGGCTGGGGTTTCAACTCTTTATTAATGAATTAGAGTGCCATCTGTAAAAATTGTTGATGGTACAAAGATTAGTGGCATAATATAAGTAGATGGAAGTAAAAAATTACAACGAAACAATGGGCAAAGTGTGGTAAATCTATTTCAACTCTGGGAAATTTGAGGGCATCAATTTTGGACCAAGACAGAATAGATGCAAGTATTTTCTAAATGGCTTGTAGAAATCCAATGTTTAGGAGTCCACGTACACATGAAAAGTAGCCAGGTACAAAAAGAAAATGAAATGGCCGATGCAATGTTAGCTTTTTTAACTAGAGGACTAAAATGTAAAGAGAGAATGTCTTGCTGCAGCCCTGAAATGCCCTAGTTGGAATACAGCTGACACACCATGTGCAGTAGGTTTATTTTGTTCTTTCAAGGAAAATAGCCATCACTGGATAGGCCAACATTTATTGCCCATCCTTAATTGCCCTGGAGAAGGCTGCTGTCTTAAACCACTGCAGTCGTTTTGGTGTAGGTGCACCAGTAATCTGTTCACAAGGGAGTTCCAGGATTTTGATACAGTGACAGTGAAGGAATGGTGATGTAATTTAACGTCAGAGTGTTATGTGGGTTTGACGGTCTACTTGCAGATGGTGATGTCGCTGCGTTTATGAATGACTGTCCTTCTATGTGGCAGAGGTCCCAGGTTTGAGAGGGAGGAAATGTTGATGGTGATCATTGAGGAGCCAACCATTGAGGCTGCTTTATTCTACATAGTGCTGAGCTTCTTGAGTGATGTTGGAGGTGCGCATCCAGCAAGTGAAGTTCCTCATAGATGGTGGATAAGCTCTGGGGAGTAAGGAGAATTCCCAGACTCTAACTTCCCCTTGTAGCCACAGTATTTATAAGGCTGGTCTAATGCAGTTTCAATCCCTAGAATGTGTAGTGGGGATTCAGCAATGGAAATGGCAAGAGATAATTAGATTCTCTCTTGTTGGAGAAATTCATTACTTGGCATATGTGTTCTATGTATTTTGTTTGTCACTTATCAGTCCAAGCCTGAATATAGGTCTGAACTTGTCACAATTAGACACGAGTTGTTTCAGTATCTGAGGAATTTTGAATGGTGCTGAACATTGTACAATCATGAACAAACATCCCCACTTCTGACCTACTGGTAGAGGGAGAGTCATTGATGAAGCAGCTGAAGATGGTTAGGCCTAGGACACTACCCTGAGGAACTCCTGCTAAGAAATCCTAGATCTGAGATGACTGACCTCCAACAACCACAGCCATCTTCCTATGTGCCAGATATGATTCCAACCAGGCCTCCTTCATGCCACCCTCAGTCAGATTTGTCCTTCCTTTTATGTACAGGCCATATCTGGATGTATTCCTACACTGCCAAGTAGATGCTAATGTTGTAGCTGTTCTGGAATAGCTTGGCTAGAGCAGTGGCTAGGTTTGGAGTGCAAGTCTTCAGTACTTTTGCCAGAATGCTGTCAGGGCTCATAATCTTTTGTGGAATCCAATGTAATTAGTTGCTTGTTCTTAAATTGGATTGATTGAAGACTGGCATCTGTGATGTTGGGGTCCTCAGGAAGAATGAAAGGAACCATCATGCACTTCACATTTCTGGCTGAAGGTGTTTGCACATGGTCCTGCCTTGTCTTTTACATTGATTTGCTGAGCTCTTTACACATTGAGGAAGGGGCCATCTGTTGATGTCTTCTCTTTAAGTTATTTGTAAATTGTCTATCACCATTCATGACAGGATGTGACAGAACTGCAGAGCTTAGATATGATCCTATGTTCATGGATCACTTAGCCCTATCCATCAAATGCAGCTTCCATTGCTTGGTCTGCAAGTTGTCCTGTCTTGTAGCTTCACCAGGTTGACACCTCATTTTTAGGTATGTCTGCTGATGGTCCTGGCATCTCGTTGTGCTTGATGGTAATGTGAGTGGACTATTTGTCTGGCAATGGGGTTAAAGATTATAGTTGAATGTCCTTGTTGCTGCTGATAGCCCACATCAGTCATGAACAACCAGTCTGCAGTTGCTAGATCTGTTCAAAATCTATCACACTTAGCATGCTGGTAGTGCAATATAACGAAGCAGGATTGTGCAGTAGTCACTCCTAGTGATAGTGTCATGGATGGGTGCATCTACAACACATTGGTTGGTTACATGAGGTCAAGTAGATTTTTCACTCTTGCCTTTCCCTCACCCCTACCACATGACCTGTCTAGCACCTGTTTTCTTAAGGCCTTGGCTAGCTCCATCCCTGGTGATGCTACCAAGTCTTTCTTGGTAATGGACATTGAAGTCTTCCACCCAGAGTACATTCCGTACTTTTGCCCCCTTGGTGCTTCTTCCAAGTGTTTTTCAACATGGAGGAGAACTGATTCATCAGCTGAAGAGAATCAGTAGGCAGTAATGACCAGGTGGCACCCTTGCCCATGTTTGATTTGATGCTGTGAAGTTTCATGGGGTGTTCAGAGTCAATGTTCAGGACACCAGGGCAACTCCCTCCTGACCATATGCTACTGTGCTGTCACCTCTGGTAGGTGTGGGCTACTGATGGTACAGAACAAGTGCAGGGGATGATAATGCTGCTACTGCTGTTTAGAATATTGTCATGTGTAATACCATGAGTATAATTATGTCAGGCTGTTACCGGACTAGTCTGTGGACAGCTTTTCCAATTTTGATGAGGACTTTGCAGATTCAACAGAGCTGAGTGTGCCATTGTTGTTTCTGGTGCCTTGACCAATGCTGTGTGTTCACCTTTTACCCCTTCCCCCACGCGAAACATCTGGGAGATTTTTGGTGTAAGTTCTATACATTTGGGACAACTTAACCCCACTCCTGTCCATTTAAATGTAGTGCAAAAAATCAAGCCATGGCCAAGAATTAACGTTCCATTCATGGCCTGATTACTTGGGGGAAAAACCAGTTGATACAAAGCTCCCTAGCGTAGTTTGTTTTTTTTAAAACTCCTTGTGGAGCTACCCTATGTACCATTTCTACCAGCACCATCTCCTCCCCCAGCTCAACCCCAACCTCTCAAGCCGTGTCTTCTGGCTCCTTTAAATTTTTTTTTATTATTCATTTAGGGCCTGGCTAGTCCAAAGTATCTTGTCCATTCCTAATTTTCCTTGAGAAGGTGATGGTGAGCTGTCTTCTTGAACCACTGCAGTCCATTTGATGTAGATACATCCATAACACTGTTCGGCAGGGAGTTTCAGGATTTTTACCCAGCCACAGTAAAGGAACAGCAATAAATTTCCAAATCAGGATGGTGAGTGGCTCGGAAGGAAACTTGCACGTGGTGATATTCCATTATATGCTGCCCATGTCATTTTAGGTGGTAATGACTGTGGTAGCTGCTGTGTAAGGATCTTTGGTGAATTTTTGCAGTGCAACTTGTAGATAGTACACACTGCTGTTACTGAGTGGTGGAGGGAGGGTTCTACCACACTCCTGATTTATGCCTTGTAGATGGTGGACAAACTTTGGGGAATCAGGAGTTGAGTTACTCACTGCAGGATTCCTAGCCTTTGACCCTTTCACACTTTTAGCCACAGTATTTATATGGCATGTCAAGTTTAGTTTCTGGTCAGTTGGCATTGTGTACCCAACCTTGCTTTAATAACTTCCAAGGTGCCAGGCAACCTGTGAAGCTAAAGTTAAATTCACAATTCCATATCAATTTCGTTCCATTTGAATGATTAACACAGAAACCTCCCTTCCCTGAGGAGTTGCTTGCACTCACCAAGACTGTAACAGTGCAAATGATATTTAGTGGTTGTGGATTTTAAATATGCAACTTAAAAATAGCATTAGATTGGCTCATGCTGACAGGATGATGTATCTCACGCTGAATAGCTTTGGGTGGCTCCAATTCCAATGCAAGGAAATTCACACACACTAAACTGGCATAACAGCTATAATTTGGGTATGACATTTTATATGTGTGAGAACAGGTATGGTTTGTGGTTAGCTCCACAATTGTCGGATTCCATCTATAATGATATGTGAAATATGGAAGGTCTTAAGAGAAATTATAAGGAAGCTATTTTTCCAAATACTACTGTGGAAATGTTAATTAGGAAATGATAACTGTCACATAAATTCAGACCATGAGTAAGAGTGTCAATTACATGAGAGTGATGACATTTACGTCTACACTGTAAGTTCAAAAAGCAATACTGAGAATTAGATTCATATTGTACTGTTATCGGAGGAAGCTGGGTGTGAGTGTGGGAATGAAGTAAAGTGTGGCCTTTTTCACTCTAACTGTCCAAGGGCTGATCTTAGCGTAGCCTGCTTGTGCAGCAGAAATGAGATTCCTGTGAAATTAAGATAAGATGGTTGACCCGCTGGTCTGTTCTCACTATGCCACCATTTAAACTTAACCTTACTTCAGGAAAGTCCAGGCACATGCCTACATTAGAGTGAAGTTGCATTAAAATCAGGATCCTATGACATGAAAAAGAAAGCAATGTCACTTACAGGGTTACTAGGCACACTGTTCATTTGATTATGCCTACCCTTTGTCAGTCAAGAGGCAATGAGCTTCAGTGGGATACACTTGTTTTTTTTATTTCATTCGTGGGATGAGGGTGTCACTGGCTAGACAGCATTTATTGCCCATCCCTAATTGCCCAGAGGGCAGTTAAGAGTCAACCACATTGCTCTGGGTCTGGAGTCATATGTAGGCCAGACCAGTTTTCTTTCCTAAAGGACATTAGTGAACCAGATGGGTTCTTCCGACAATTGACAATGGATTCACGGTCATCATTAGACTGCTAATTCCAGATATTTATTGAATTCAAATTCCACCATCTGCCATGGTAGGATTTGAACCTGGGTCCCCAGAACATTATCTGGGTCTCTGGATTAACAATCCAATGATAATACCACTAGGTCATTGTCTCCCCCATAAGTTTTGGGTCTTGGAGCTCTGCTGCAGCATGACAATGTGATTTGACCCTCAAACTAGCTTTGTACTCCCACCCAAGGGATCAAGCAGCTAATCACCTGTGAACACCACCTCTTCAGAACCGTGAAGAGGAAGAGGGAAAACGAAAACTAGTCAAGTTCTATATCAATCAGAGGTCCCAATTTTTTTATTTTCTTTAATACAACCGGGAGTTTTTACTTGGGTTCTAAGTAAAGGCAATATTGTGTGAGGCTAGGTTGTAAAAAGCAGTTTAATTAGTGTTGATCAATTTAAACTCTCAGAATAGAAAACTCAGTAACAGTGAGCAACTTCTCTTCAGAAGAATCAAGAAACACTGCTGTTACTTTAAGAAATTTTCGTATGGGAATATAATTTTTTTACTCTTCAACGTGTGCATTTTAATCTTGTAGAACAAATTGCCCGTTAGCAGGGAACTCACTTGAGATCAAAGGTATAAACATTGGGTGGGTTCCTTAATATGTAGGGGATCTGCGCCAATGATTCTGGCCCATAAATTGAAGGTACAGATTTACTCCACTATGTTGAAGGATTACTCACATGACCCTTTGATACCACAACACATTCACACTATGTTGACGGTTCACCCACATCTATTGTATGCTTGTTCAATCTCCATCTGTTTCAAGCAATGTGTGAAGTGCACATGTGCTTTAATAATTGCTAAAACATTCAAATAAATGACCTTGTTGACAAAGAATAAAGACAGTGCTCAGTCCCAAGTTTCAGCCTCTATGGATTGGAGTTATGAACAAAATGTGGAGCCAATAATTGGGTTGCTTTATTAAGATAACTTTCACTGTTATGTGATGCGTATTTTTGTAGTAATGTGAGATTTGCACTCTGTTGAATGAAACAGCAACAGCCATTATTGAACATAACCGTATACAGAGTATCATAAAAGCAGACCTGTTTTGGAACCCTACAGACTCAGGTTCCAGAATCACAGAAATACAGAATTGTTACAGCAAATGACCCATTGATGCCCTTTTCCTCGCCCCGCACTCATTCCTGGAACATCTAGACAACAAGGACACCTACATCAGACTCCTGCTCCATCTTCAACTCCATTATCCTCTCCAGCCTGATCTCAAAACATTAGTGAACCAGGTGGGTTTTTCCCCACAATCAACAATGGATTCATAGTCATCATTATTATACTCTTAGGTCCAGATATTTATTGAATTCAAATTCCATCAGCTGCCATGGTGGGATTTGAACCTGGATGCCCAGAACATTACCTAGGTCTCTGGGTTAACAGTTCAGTGATAAAACCACTGGACCATCGCCTCCCCTGGAGAATTAATTTAGAAAAATGTGTGGTACTGCATTTTGAAGAGCAAATCAGGGCAGGACTTGTACACTTAATGATAGCTCCTGGGAGTGTTGCTGAACAAAGAGACCTTGGAGTGCAGGTTCATTGTTCCTTGAAAGTAGAGTCAGATAGGATAGTAAAGAAGATGGTTGGTACGCTTGCCTTTATTGGTGAGTGCATTGAGTATAGGAGTTGGGAGATCATGTTGCGGCTGCACAGGACATTGATTAGGCCACTTTTGGAATACTGAATGCAATTCTAGTCTCTCTGCTATAGGAAGGGTGTTGTCAAACTTGAAAGAGTCAGAAAAGATTTATAAGGACGTTGCCAGTGTTGGAGGGTTTGAGCTATAAGGAGAAGCTGAGTAGGCTGGGGCTATTTTCCCTGGAGCGTCAAAGGCTGAAGAGTGACTTTATAGAGGGTTTTAAATCATGACAGGTGTGGATAGGGTAAATAGACACGGTCTTTTCCCCTGGGTGGGGAAGTCCAAAACTAGAGGGCATAGGTTTAAGGTGAGAGGAAAAAGATTAAAAAGGGACCTCGGGGCAACTTTTTCACACAGAGGGTGGTATGTGTATGGAATGAGCTGCCAGAGGAAGTGATGGAGGCTGGTACAATGAAAACATCTAAAAGGCATCTGGATGGGGACAGGAATAGGAAGTGTTTACAGGGATATGGGCCAAATGCTGGCACATGGGACTAGATTAATTTAGGATATCTGGTTGGCATGGAAGAGTTGGACCGTAGGGTCTGTTTCTGTGCTGTAAATCTCTATGACTCTATGACTGTGCCTCACAATACTCCCAGGTAGATCATTCCAGATGCAAACCATTCATTGTATGAAATGGTTTTTTTTCTCACATCACATTTGATATGTTTTGCAAGTCACTTTAAATCTGTGTCCTTTCATTCTTGATCCTTTTACGTTTTCTCTCTGTCCACTCTGTCCAGACCTCTCATGATTTTGAAAACTGCCATCAGATCTCTTAGCCTTCTTTTCTCCAAGGAGAACAGTTTCAGCCTTCCCAAACCCTCTGTATAAATAAAGGTTTTCATCACTGGGATCATTTTTGCAAAACCTCTTCTGTGCTCTCTCCAATGTGTTCATTGGAGTGTGGAAAATTGTACACAATGTTCCGACCGAGGTCTCACAGTGTCTTAGATAAGTTCAGCATTTCCTCCTTGCTCTTGGACTCCATGCTCCTATTAATGAAGTTTTATTATTTGCTTTCTCCATCTTTCCTGCTGTATACAAATATATATCCAGGTCCCTCTGCTCCTACTCCCCTCTTAAGAATTAAATTCCTTTTTTATATTGTCAGTCCACGTTCTTCCTACCAAAATGCATCACTTTGCACCTGTCCACATTGAACTTATCCGCCTCCTATTTGCCTCCTCCACGAACTTACCCATGTCCTTTTGAATTCCTGCATTGTTCTCACAATTATATTGCTTCCAAGTTTTGTATTGTCCTCAAACTTTGAAATTGTCTGCTGCCCACTGAGCTATTAATCATTCAAATATATCAGAAAAGGCAAGGGTAATAATACTGATCCCTTGGGATCTCCACTAGTGACCTTGTTCCAGTCTGAAAAATACTCATTGACCACTATTCTGTTCCCTATTACTCGGTCCAATTTTGTAATCACACTGCCACTATCCCTTTCATTCCATTGGCTACACTTTTTCTCACATGTCTGTTGTGTGGTCTTTTAATAGTCCATGTACACCACATAAACAGCATTACCTTTATTATTTCAAAAATTTACTTTATTCATAAAAAAATGCGTACAAAGTCGCTAAAGCAGTTCAGTTCTGTACAGTAGTATATGAAGAAAACAAACAAACATTGGAGTTTGACTCTATCCAACAAATAAACCCAAGGCATCTCTTTACACATAATTTATGCACTGGGAGGGTCCAATAACTTAATAGACCACCATTTAATTTCAACGGAAAGACCTCAGACAGAGGTCTTTCCCCACTGTGCCTTGGCCACAGCTGCCCAGAAGTTTAGTGCGTCCCTCAGTGTGTAGTCTGGTCCTTGGAATGTGCCAGTCTGCAGTATTCAGTCAGGGTCAGCTCCTTGTTCTGGGAGACCAACAGGTTTCAGGCAGATCAAAGAGCATCTTTCAATGAGTTGATGGTCCTCCAGGTGCAATCAATGTTTGTCTAAGTGCCCTGGGGAACAGACCGTAGAGCACAGTGTCCTATATCATGGAACTGCTCGGGATAAACCTCGACAAAAACCATTGCACCTTTCTCCAGACTTTCTTTGCAAAGACTCCTTCCAGAAGGAGGTGTGTGACAGTTTCCACACCCTGCAGCTGCTTTGAGGGCAGTGTGCGGTGGTGCAGACAGACCGGGGGGTACAAGAAGGATCTCACAGGCAACGCTCTTCTCGCTACCAGCCAAGTGATGCCTTGGTGCTTGTTGGAAAGTTCTGGTGATGAAGCATTCTGTCAAATACTTTGACAGCCAGCTCAGGGAATCACATGACAGGATCCACCCTTTCCTTTTCCTGCAGGGTCTTTCCGCTATATGCTGACCACTTCCATGAAAAACAAGTGATATGGAATATTCCAACTACTTGGAGTGTTCCGTGGCAACGAGGCCAGTCCCATCCTTTGCAACACTGGGGACAGGTAGAACCTCAATACATAGTAGTGTCTGTGTGCTGAGAGTCTATGCACAGCTCAATGCAGCCACACACAAAGGTGGCCATCAGGATGATGGTGGCGTTGAGTACATTCTTCTCTCCCTTATTCAGACTTTCGTACATGGTGTCCCTGCAAACATGGTCCATCTTAGACCTCCAGATGAAGTGGAAGATGAGTCAGGTGACTGCAATAGCACAGATTCTGGGAATGGGCCAGACCTGCACCAGGTACAGCAACAGAGAGAGTACCTCATACCTGATGATCAGGTTTTTACTTGCAATGGAGAGGGAGTGGAGCTCCTAAAAGACCATAAACAGGATTACCCTCATCGACCGTTTCTGTTACCATTTCAAAGAAATACAGCAATTTAGTCAATATGAATTCTCCTTTAGAAATCCATATTGACTGTTTCTGAACAGCCCACCTTTGTCCATGTGACTACCAATTCTAACCCAAATAATAATTCCTAGAAGCTTCCTCACCACTGAAGTTGAATTGACTGATCTGTAATTGTTGGGCTTATTCTTATAGTGCTTTTTGAATGAGGGCATAATGTCTGCAATTCTTCAGTCCTCTAGCACCTCCCTGAGTCCAGGGAGGATTGAAAGAGAATGGCCAATGCCCCTGCAAGTTTTCACTCTTCCTTCACTTGCTTCCTTCAATATCTTCAGATGCATCTCATCTGGCCGCAGTGTTAACTTTTTAAGTATTGGTAGCCTATCCAACTTCCTCCATACCAATTTTGAATATGTCTAGTGACAGAACTTCCTCCTCTGCCACAATAGCCTGGGAAACTACTACCGCTTTGCTACAGATGCAAAGGACTTATTTAATCCCTCACCTTTGACTTTTATCCCCTTGTAACTATAATTTAGACTACTTACCTTACAATATTTTATTGACCCTGACCTTCCCTTTATCCTGGTGTTTTGCACTACTTCTTTAAAAGTAATTTGCTTTTATAATTTGCAGCAATTTAAAAACAGATCCTAATAGCAATTTCTTACCAAACAATGACATTATAAATTTTCTATCATATTACCATTGTTTTCTTCACTGTCCTTTTGAACTCAGTGTAGTCCTGTTCTGATCAGCTGAATGGTGTGCCTCTACAACTCCCAGGTAAGTGACAAAGGCCTTGAACCTTTATTCTAATTTACATAGTCCTGCTCTGAGCTGTTTCTTTGCAGTTCTGATGCCTCTATGACTCCCAGGTAAGTGGTGCAATGTGATATGAAATTTCTTAGTGATGTCATTTAACCATAATTATATAGATCTTTTCCCATTACCCCACACCACATTCCATCACCAGCACAAGTTTCTTGCTCGAGGGTCTGATAACTGACAGCACCCTCTATTGATGGAATAAAATGGCAGCTTCTCATAATGTCTGGTCGCTGGCCTGTGACATACACGAAGACTTGGATGTATCACCAATCTAAAAAGGAAGTCTGATTCAATGAAGCATCATAGGAGCAGGAAAACTTGACGTTTCGGGCCTAAACCCTTCATCAGAAATGGGGGAGGGGAAGAGGGTTCTGAAATAAATAGGGAGAGAGGGGGAGGTGGATAGAGGATGGATAGAGGAGAAGATAGGTGGAGAGGAGGCAGACAAGTCGAAGAGGCGGGGATGGAGCCAGTAAAGGTGAGTGTAGGTGGGGGGGTAAGGAGGAGATAGGTCAGTCCAGGGAGGACGGACAGGTCGAGGGGGCGGGATGATGTTAGTAGATAGGAGATGGGGGTGTGGCTTGAGGTGAGAGGAAAAACAGGTTAGGGAGGTGGAGATGAG
>JAHRHZ010000013.1:17523632-17542434 GCA_024137785.1 Ginglymostoma cirratum | reverse complement strand
TTTCCTGCTCATATGATGCTGCCTGGCCTGCTGTGTTCATCCAGCCCCACACCTTGTCATCTCGGATTTTCCAGCATCTGCAGTACCTTTTATCTCCAAAAGGCATAGCAATGCAAGGATGCTGTGAGCATTAGAGTGAGTGAGCGCAGGCACTGAGCAGGTGAACAAATAGACCTGAGATGCAGCCTGGTCTCATCCATGAGATGGATGCCTGTACCTGACTGCAAAGTGTCCTTGCAGCAGCTTTGCAATGGAATGTGCCAGTGTGCTCTAAAGTGCAATTGGATTGGAGATGTGTCATGATAATGCTGTGAGGCTGGTATGTGTCAGGTGCCAATGGGGCCATATGTGGTTGTTGCTTGTGGAAAGTGCCTTGAGATGTCTGTGCCTGGTGTCCAAGATGGAGGACTAGATGGGTAAGTGGTGAGTTGCCTTACACGTTGGGAATTTTTTCTATCTAGTTTCCAGCCAATCTGTGGGAGAATGGGAAACTGCGTATTAATGAGGAAAGATTTGGAATTAATGAGATGTTAACACGTGTATGTTGGTAAGATATTCCAATAACATCCATATTTTGAAGCAAGAACCCATGAGTTCTGGGTCCCACCATCCTGAATTGGGTGATACTTTGCAGAGTTGTGAAGGCAATAGGGAAATGTGTACAGTCACTAACTCAGTGTTGGCAATATGCTGTCAACCTTCCTGTCTCACTTTGCAAAAATATATTCATTCCTTACTAGTTGCATCGTTTCCTTATCAGAGGGCACAAGAACTTAAAGATGAAGATGATTCAACAAGTGGTCTATCTCTGAGAATATTGTGTATCATTTCTCCTGCAAATACATGGGAATTATTCATGGATTCGTGTGTGTATTCAAAGTGAAGGGGAGATCCACAGAGATATAAGGGTATCAGCACATAAAAGGGATGAAGGGGTTTTAGGTTTAGTGCATTCATAATTTAAAGTTATTTGGAAAGTCATTGTTCAGGATACCAATTGTGAAGGGTCAGTTGTTAAAGTCCATCATTCCACTAAGAGAGTGAAAAATATGCCTCTGCAGAGTTAAGAAATTATAAAAGGTCCAGTGTGTTTTCATGGTGAAATCATTGCACTTTTGTCAGCATTGTTTTGTAATCATAGGAGTGGGGAGGTTGGCACTTATCACCATCAACACCTCTTTCCAGGTGGTATGAACAACATTGTATCTGCAGCAAACATGTATAAAATTGGCATATGCTGTTGCAGTAATAAATCATTTCAAAGAAATGAGATATATTGTCAATCGCAGCCTGAAATTGACTTCCTTGTAAACATGCTGCAAAGTTGATCTCTATGGACTGTGGAGTGGAACAACAAACAATGATTCTAACGCACACTCCACAAGCCAAAGAAGTCAATCAGGTAATAAGCACCTAAAAGTTTCTTTTCTCTTTATTTCTGCCTGAATCTTTTTAGTCTCTTATCGCTTCACCTTTTGTAATGGCTGCTAATGTGCACAAATGCCTTTCAAATGTCTTCAAAGACTTTTCCTGTTGTGAAACATCCTTTTAATTGCCTGCATTTGTCTAAATTTAATGACTGTACAATTTTCTGTTCCCAGCACAAAGTACTCCTGGACCTGTTTAAACCAGTAACTGCAAATATGCTCATAGAACAACAAAACACTTTGAGCGGCTGATTTGCATTCAACTTTTCTCAACTACAATTTATGGATAGAGCTCAAAAAGAAATATCTAGCAGAGAGGTTCACATGCTGTTTACAGACCCTTCAATTGTAGCTAATGGAAGGAAAATATGGCGGGTTTTGTAACTGGATCTGTGCTTCTTTGTGAGAACAATTCTCTGATTCTGCCACTGTCTGCAACTAAGATTTCCACTCTGCTGTAACCTTGTGTGAAAAATTGACTCCTGCTAACAAACCTGCTGCTAGTCCGTCCCGAATGAGAATTTTAAGTTGATGTCTCATTCATAGAATGCTTGCAGTGTGAAAGCAGGCCATTCAGCCCATCGGTCTGCACCACCCCTCCTAAGAGTATCCCAATTAGAGCCACCCCTCTATCCTATAACCTGCATGTCTTTGGACTGTGGGAGGAAATCAGAGCACCTGGAGAAACCTGCAGACACATGGGGAGAATGTGCAAACTTCACGCAGTCGCCCAAGGCTTAAATTGAACTTGTGTCCCTAACCACTGAGCCACCATTGCCACAGTCCTGCCAACTGGAACAAATATTTTTTCCCCACACTTTCTAAATTTCCTCATAATCGGTTTCCCATTCTTGGCATCACCTCGGTGAATCTATGGCGTCTGCTTTCAATGGCTTTTATCTCTAATGTAAGACTCCCAAATCTACAGATGGTATCCCAACACTTGACGCTTCGGGTAGGGACCCTTCTTCATTTTTCTGAAGAAGGATCCCAACCCGAAGCATCAACTTTCCGGCTCCTCTGATGCCGCTTGACTTGCTGTGTTCCTTCAGCTCCACACTGTGTAATCGGTTTTTAATGACCATTTAGTAGAAGCAATTTTTCCTTAACCTTGCATAGAGAACGAGACATAGACCACAAATTTTACAACCAATGATGGAAACTTGTGTTGTAAATATTTAAATTATTTGAAATTCAAGCTCTTCCAGCTTACTTGCTGCATTTACATGTTCTAATCATTAAAGAAATCTTAGCAGGATCTGCTTATCAAACTCAACTCTTGGGATTAATGAACCTGAGTCACAACAGCATTATAGTGTTGGCAGATGCCAAAACTAACATCATTATTTGTAGGAATACAAATGGAGATTCGTCTGGTACTATAGTGCTGAGTTCATTTCATAAAGCAGCTTTGACCGAGATTTATTTATTAAAGTGTCCAAACATCTGTGTTTCGAAAGCATAAACCACCATGAATAAATTATCCTTCGTGAGTCTTGGGGAAATTACACCTGACGGAAATGCAGCATTGAAATATGTAATCACTTCACGGTCGAATTAGACCTGTTTTTGTTGGCAGTGCAATAATTAACTATAGGGCTGAAAGAAATACATTATGTCACATTGTGGTAATGATTTTTAGAAATATTAAACTACTTGAGCTAGCCATTTGGATAGAAAATTGGCTTGAAGGTAAGACACAGAGGGTGGTGGTAGACAGTTGTTTTTCAGACTGGAGGCCTGTGACCAGTGATGTGCTGCAAGGATCGGTGTTGGGTCCACTGATTTTTGACATTTAGATAAATGATTTGGATATATAGGGGGCACAGTTAGTAAGTTTACAGGTGACACCAAAATTGGTGATGTAGTGGACAGTAAAGAAGGTTATCTCAGAGTACAACGGGACCTTGATCAGAAGGGCCAATGAGCCAAGGAATGGCAGATGGAGTTTAATTTAGATAAATGTGCAATGTTGCATTTTGGTCAGGCACCCAGGGCAGGATTTATACAGTTAATGGTCAGGTTCTAGTGAGTGTTGCTGACCAAAGAGACCTTGGGGTGCAGATGCGTAGTTTCTTGAAAGTGAAATCTCAAGTAGACAGGGTGGTGAAGAAGGCATTTGGCTCACTTGCCTTCGTTGGTCAGTGCATTGAGTATAGGAATTGGGATGTCGTGTTGCAGCTGTACAGGATATTGGTGAGGCCACTTTTAGAATACTGCATTCAATTCTGTTCTCCCTGCTTTAGGAAAGATGTTGTTAAAGTTGAAAGGGTTCATAAAACATTTACAAGGACATTGTCGGGGCTGGAGGGTTTGAGTTATAGGAAGGGGCTGAATAGACTGGGGCTATTTTCTCTGGAGTGTCAGAGGCTGAGGGGTGAGCTTATAGAGGTTTATAAAATCATGAGGGGCATGGGTAGGGTGAATAGCCAAGGTCCATTTCTCAGGATAGGAGAGTCCAAAACTAAAGGGAATAGGTTCATGAGAAGGGAAAGATTTAAAAGGGTCCTATGGAGAAACTTTCTCACACAGAGGGTAGTGCATGCATGGAATCAGCTGCCAGAGGAAGTGGTGGAGGCGAGTACAATTACAACATTTAAAAGACATCTGGATGGGCACATGAATAGGAAGCTTTTAGAGGGATATGGGCTAAATGCTAGCAAATGGGACTAGATCAGTTTAAAATATCTGTTGGCACAGATGAGTTGGTCTGAAGGGTCTGTTTCCCTGCTGTCTAACTCTGTGTCTCTATGACTACCTTTTTATCTAGAATCAATAGACGTCTATCAGCATTTCAGATATATGGTATTGTGCAAGAAGTGAGTAAATATATGTAATTTGATTCCCTGACAGATGTGAGCTATGTTGTAAAAACTGTCAAAACGACAATATATTAAATGCGTAGGTGGTATCACCTGGGAAACATCCTGTAACCACAATTCCTAGTCATGTGTTATGTAAAGTACAGAGTTACTGGTATTGCCAGTAATGAGAATCCATTTCTTTAATCATGCTCACACCTGCTACAACAATTTTTAAACATTTATATCCTGAATATATGTTGGGCAAATATTTAAAACTGTGTGTTGGAGGGATTGTATTGCCTTGGATCCAGAGAGGATAGATCTTGACTTTGTGCAAGAGCACCCCTTAACTGTCAAAGTGAGGGGCAATCGGGTGCGGGCTGGGAATTTTAAACCCCAGTAGGTGACACTGGGCTGAAAACCCAATACGATCCCACTCACTTCTGAATTTAACTTGGACGGTTTGCTAGAGAGGGTGATGGGGGGAGTCCACATGGAGTTGACTGATAAATAACTAAAATATTCAAAGAGGCAATTTAGGTAGAATTTAATGCGGGATTCTGATTTTAACAGGCAGTGCATGTGTTTTCCAAACTGTGTGGAACCTGCCAGGGTCAACTAGGAGACAACACAGTGCAAAGTGCTTTAAACAATTAAATGAACAAGCTAAAGCCTTGTTAGTTGAACGGCTGCTGCCAGCAGCACTTGTTTTGAGAATATACTCTTATTGCTTGACAAGTGATTTCTAACTTCATAGAAGTCAGTTCATTCTGTCCAGGACGTCACTCAGTTTGGTTTCCACTTTCTTGTTGTGACCCTTTATGGACCCATCTTGTACCTCCAATGCAGTACAATAACATCATTAACACTAAAGAAAAAGCAAAACTTGACCTTCTGTTGAGAAATAAGGAAGGGCAAGCGCCTGATATGAGAGTTGGGCAGCACGTTGTGGCCAATGATCACAATTATATTAGTTTTAAAATACTTGTAGAATAGAATAGACCGAATCTAAAAGTTAAAGTTCTAAATTGGAGTAAGGCTAATTTTGACAGTATTAGTCAAGAACTTTCAAACGTTGATTGGGAGAGGCTTTTCACAGGAAAAGGGATGGTTGTAAAGTGGGAGGTCTTCAAAGATGAGATAATGAAAATTCAGAGACAATTCATTCCTGTTAGTGCAAAGGGCAAGGCTGGCAGGTGTAAGGAATGCTGGATGCCTGGAGAAATTGAGGCTCTGGTCAAGAAAAAGAGGGAGGCATGTGTCACGTATAGACAGTTGGGTCAAGTGAATCCCTTGAGGAGTATAAGGACAGTAAGAGTATACTCAAGAGGGAAATGAGGAGAGCAAAAGGGGGACATGAGATAGCTTTGGCAAATAGTGATAAAGAGAATACAAAGAGATTCCACAACATATTAAGGATAAAAGAGTAACTAGAGAGAGAATGGATCCCCTTAAAGTTTAACAAGGCCACCTATTTGTGGAACCACAGGAGATGGGTCAGATGCTAAACGAGTCTTTCGAGTAAGTACTTACTGTAGAGAAGGGTGTGGAAGCTACAGAACTTAGAGAAATAAACACTGATATCTTGGAAAGACAAGGAAGTGCCAGACTTCTTAAAATGCATAAAGGTGGAAAAATCCCCACAACCCAATCAGGTATATTCCACAACTTCGTGGGAAGCTAGGGAAGTGATTGCTGGGCCTTTTGCTGAGTTATTTAATTCATCAATAGCCACAGGTGAGGTGCCAGAAGACCGGAGGGTGGCTAATAGGGTGCCATTATTTAAGAATGGTGATAAGGAGAAGCCAGGGAACTATGGACAGGGGAGCCTGATGTGAATCGTGGATAAGTTGTTGGTAGGGATTCTGAGGAACAGGATGTACATGCATTTGGAAAGGCAAGGATTGATTAGGGATTGTCAACATGGCTTTGTACATGGGAAATTGTGTCTCACTAACTTGATTGAGTTTTTTGAAGAAGTGACAAAGAAGATTGATGAAGGCAGAGCAATGGAAGTTGTCTGTATGGACTTCAGCAAGGAAGGTTCTGCAAGGTAGACTGATAGCAAGGTTAGATCACATGGAATCCAGGGAGAGCTATCTATTTGGATACAAAATTGGGTTGAAGGTAGGAGAGAGGGTGGTGGTATGGGGTTGTTTCTCAGACTGGAGACCTGTAGTCAGCAATGTGCCACGAGGATCAGTGCTGGGTTGACTGCTTTTTGTCATTTGTTAAACGGTTTGGATGTGAATATAAGAGGAATGGTTAGTAAGTTTGCAGTAGACACCAAAATTGGTGGTGTAGTAGACAGTAAAGAAAGTTATCTCAGAATACAATGGGACCTTGATCAGATGGACTGATGGGTTGAGGGGTGGCAGATAAATGTGAGGTGTGGCATTTTGGTAAGGCAAACCCAGGCAGGACTTAAACAATTAATAGTAGAGCCCTGGGGAGTGTTGCTGAACAAAGAGAACTTGGAGTGCAGGTTTATAATTACTTGAAAGGGGAGTCACAAGTGGGCAGGTGATGAAGAAGGTGGTTGGTGCACTTGCCTTTATCAATCAGTGCATTGTGTATAGGAATTAGGATGTCATGTTGCGGCTGCACTGGACATTGGTTAGGCCACTTTTGAAATACTGCATTCAATTCTGGTCTCCCTGCTATAGGAAATATGTTAAACTTGGAAGGGTATAGAAAAGATTTACAAGGACGTTGCTGGGCTTAGAGGATTTGAACTCTAGGGAGACGCCGAATAAGCTGGGGTTATTTTTCCTGGAGCGTCGGAGGCTGACGGGTTACCTTGTAGAGTTTTATAAAATCATGAGGGGCATGGATAGGGTGAAAAGCCAAAGTCTTTTCCCAAGGATAGGGAGTCCAAAGCTAGAGGGCATAGTTTTAATGTGAGAGGGGAAAGATTTAAAAAGGACCTGGGGGGAACTTTTTCACAGAGGGTCATGCATGTATGGAATGAACTGCCAGAGGAAGTGGTGGAGGCTGGTACAATTACAACATTTAAAAGGCACCTGTATGGATACATGACCAGGAAGGGTTTAGAGGGATATGGGCCAAATGCTGGCAAATGGGATTACTTCTGTTTAGGATATCTGGTCTCCATGGACGAATTGGACTGAAGGATCTGTTTCTGTGCTGTACAACTCTTTGACCCTATGACTCTTTAAAACAAGAAATACCAACAACATCACATGGACTGCAGCAGTTAAAAAAACAGCTCACTACTACCTTCTTTGTAATGCCCACATCCCATGAAAAAAAAACTGCACCATCTCCCTTTTCCTCAGTCTCATGCCATTTCATGGGGCAGAGGAAATGGTCGCATAGATGCAATTCAAAAGAGTCAAGACCCAGGCAGAGGATTATTTCTACCAAAATGTGATACCAGGGTTCAGCACAGCAGGTCATTGCTGAAATCTGCTGTCTCCTGGGGAAAACAAAAGTCCCACTTCTCAGTTGACTGTCAAGGTGGCTCTCAATGGAGACCTCCACCAAATCCCTCGCACAGCACCCATCTTCCCAGGTCCTCTGCTTCTCCTGGGGTGGTAAGGGGTGTTTTGCACTTCTTTCTTTTGCACACAAACAATTGTGAGTATTAGAAATGAATTGTATGGAGAGGAGGGAAGAAATTTTGTGGAGTGCCTGTGAGGGATGAATGTGAAACTGCACAAAGGTGAAAGTGAGAGTTTGTGTGGGTGTTCAAATGAGAGCGAGGAATGAGCACACTGCATACAATATGCTGGTCTGCGGAGGGCTGGGAACGTCAGAGCACGGAGCTTGGCACCTGAATGTGTTATCCAACTCACCTTTCCTACTCTTCTGATGTCTTGGAACCTCGTGGGGCACATCGTTGAGGTTGGGTGGGCCACAACCATTCCATCCACTTCCTTGACTGCTTCCATCCATTCCTGCCTGGGTTGAGGACCTAGTCTGTTCCTGTCTTCTAAGGGAAATATCCTTTGACTTTGGTCTGTCAGATCCCACAATATAGCCTGTGATCAAGACTTGGGAAGGTAGCCTTCCTAAGTCTCCCATACTGTTTTGTCATTCTCTAATCTTAGCCAGAATCTACTTAACTAGAAATCGTTCCTTTGGAAGATATGGCACATCATCCCGCCCACTCACTCTGATTAGTTTGGATGCTAATGTCATAACAAAAAAATACTACTTGCTGGAGAAATACAGCAAGCCTGGCAACATCTGTAGAGACAGGAACATAGTTGATGTTTTGTGTCCAATATGAATCAAGAATCTTCAAGAGACCAGGATTAGATGAACACAGAAATCTCAGAGGACTTCAGAGTTGGAGGACAGGACGGAAATGGCAGGTTGGGGGTGAAGACCATGAAAAGATTTGAAATCAAAGATAAGAGTTTTTAGATCAATACCACTGCTCGACTGGGAGCTAATGTAGGCCTGTGAGTACAGGAGTTGATGGATAAATTGGATTTAGTGTTAGCCAAAACAGGGGGCAGCTGAGTTTTGAATGTCCTTGAGACTATGGAGCTAAAATGTGAGAAGCTGCCAGGATTCCATTACAAAAGTCAAATCTAGAGGTAGCAAAGAATTATTGACATTTCAGCAACAGATAAGGTGAGACAGTGTGAAGCTGGCACAGTCAGACAAGATGGTGACAGAGTGGTAATGTCACTCATAAGCCAGAGGTTTAGGCTAAATTTCTGGGGATATGGTTTCAAATCCTACCACAGCAGTTGATTTTAAATTCAATAAATTAAAGATCTGGAATATGAAACCAGTCTCTATTTTATCCTGAGATAGTAGGAACGGAAGATGCTGGATATTCTGATATAACAAGGTGTAGAGCTGGATGAACAAGGCCATTTCTGAAGAAGGGTCTAGGCCCGAAACGTCAGCCTTCCTGCTCCTCTGATGCTGCTTGGCCTGCTGCATTCTTCTATTTTAACCTGTGGTTTAAAACATAGAACATAGAACATAGAACAATACAGCGCAGAACAGGCCCTTCGGCCCTCGATGTTGCGCCGCCCTGTGAACTAATCTAAGCCCATCCCCCTACACTATCCCATCATCATCCATATATTTGATGTCATACTACAAGTTTGGGTTTGAGACAGATTGGTCAAGAAGAAGGCAAATCAAGAACTGTTATAAGTTCAAAGTAACTTTCTTTTTACATAAATACAAAATACTGCCATACATGGTAATCATTTAAATATCAGGCTCTGATCTTATAGTTACATTGGTTAAAGACTAATATATCTTTTTAGTTTGTTCTTGTCTATGTGGTCTCAAGATTCTCTAAAATTCCAGTGTAGTATAGTCTAGTGTAGTATTATATGACTCTGCCTACACTGTTCTATTTATTCCTAGTGACGTGCAGTTCTGTAATCTTGATGTGAAGGCACTAGTGTTGGACTGGGGTGGACAAAGTCAGAAATCACATGACACCAGGTTATAGTCCAACAGGTTAATTTGAAATCATAAGCTTTTGGGGCACTGCTCCTTTGTCAGGTGAAATGTCAGGGACTTCACCTGATGAAGGAGCAGCATTTCATAAGCTTGTGATTTCAAATAAACCTGTTGGACTATAAGCCAGTGACGTGTGACTTCTGGCACAGTTCTGTAGCATCATTGCAGTGTTGCTCCAAGGTCCTTATACAGCTGTCTCAATAACAGTGATCATGATGCTATCATTATTTGTTGTACAAACCATCAAGTTCACTGACGTAATGTAGCAAAGGAAATCTGCCATCCTTATCTGTCTAGTCTACACTTGACACAAGACCCACAGCAATGTGGTTGACTCTTAACTGCCCTCTGAAATGGCCGAAGAGTTCAAGGCAATTAGGAATTGACCAAGAAATGCCGGCGTTGACAGCAATACCTGCATCCCATGAAAGAATAGATACTAAAAATGTTATGGAGGTTGAAATGAGTGATCCTGGTGATGTTGCAAAAGTGTGATCAGAAGCTTATGTTGAGATCAAATATGATATCCAGGTTGTAAACAAATTTGCATCTGGTTTAGCTCAAGCTGTTGCTAAGGAGTAGAATGGAAAGAATGAGGAAGAAATAAGCATCTAAATAATGAAGAAAAGACACACCTAAACTGGTGATGAATAAATCCTTGTTGTAACTTGATCACTGTACCATTTGTGCCATTTCACTGCAGATCAGCAGGAAAAACAAGTATGAGTGTTGTATGGTAAGGTGGAAGATTGATTGCTACCTTTGAATGAAATTGTTGCTAATAGCCCAGGAGAGCAATAGGAGAACATTTTCACCAACTGCCAATGGGGTATGTGTCATTGTTCTTTGAGGAAAATGCAGATAACATTAGGCAAAAACAATGTGACAGTGATGTCCTTGCCCTTCAGTAGAAGTCAAGAAAGAACCTGTCTCCATGGGCTGGGAAGCCACACACAATTAAGCTTGGTGTTATTTCCTGAGATTGTGGCTTCCATCCTCATGAAGGAAAATGGCCTGCCTGCAAGACCTGGTGGCCAATGAGAGGCTCAGGAACCTTTCCAACTCAACAGCACCACTGAGAATCATGGCCACTTCTGGAACTGCACACAGTCCCAGAACCAGCCAGTAATGGAGGCCTGGAGTTCAGTTAAGTGAAGCGGTCATGGCAGAATCAGTCATGCAGATCTCAGCAAAGTGGGAGTGCAGGTTGACAGCAATAGGGAGATGAAGGGTGGGTTGAGTAGGAAAGGCCATTTCTACTGGTATGGGTGTGTATAATGCTGGCCTTCTGTCAAGTACAGGGTATCCAAGCAGGAGAGGTCACCCTGTGAACAAACAGACAGGCTGCCAGGGCATACCTGTGGGGGCCACCAATGTAAAAACGAGTGGTGGTGAGAAGAGGTTCATAAGTGGCCACTTGATTGATGAGAAGGTGAAGAGATTGGGTCTATTTTGTCTGATGTGTAGGAGACTGACAGTTAATCTTATTGAAATGTACAAGATTCTGACGAAACGGGTGGCACAGTGGCTCAGTGGTTAGCACTGCTGCCTCACAGCACCAGGAACCCAGGTTCAATTCCACCCTCTGGTAACTGTCTGTGTGGAGTTTGCACATTCTCCCCGTGTCTGCGTGGGTTTCCTCCGGGTACTCCGGTTTCATCCTACAGTCCAAAGATGTGCAGGCTAGTTGGATTGGCCATGCTAAATTGCCTTTGGTGTTCAGGAATGTGTAGATTAGGTGGGCTATAGGAGGAATGGGTCTGGTGGGATGCTCTGAGGGTCAGTGTGAACTTGTTAGGTCGAAGGGCCTGTTTCCACACTGTCGGGATTCTATGATGATTTCTATGAAACTTAAACAGGATAGACATTGAGTGGTTGTTTTTCCATGTTAGGGAACCTAGAGACAAAATCAGTAATTGCTGGAAAAACTCAGCAGGTCCGGCAACATCTGTGGAGAGAAAGCAAATTTAATGCTCTGGGTCCAGTGACTCTTCTTGGGAATGGAGATCTAGAGCATGAGGCATACACTTAGGATAAGAGGGTAATCATTTACCACTGAGATGAGAAGAAATGTTTTCACTCAAAGGGTTGTGAATCTGTGGAATTTTCTGTGCCAGAAGATTGTAGATGCTCCATAAATGAAGTTATTTTAGATGGAGGCCGTTTTGGTCGTGTTTGGAATCAAGCATTGTAGGGAGCAAGTGGGAATGTGAAATTGAGGCAGAAAATCAGTCATGATCATAGTGAATGGCGAAGCTGTTTAAGGGCCTATATGGGCCTCACCTGCTCTTATTTCTTATGTGCTTACCTAGGGCAGGTGGCTAGCCATCGTCTATCCCGCCAGTGGTAGGACACCAACAAAAGCAGGTAGATAATAGGTATGGTGCTCCCAACCATCCCAACCATCCCAACCATCCCACCCATTTACATGACCCTCCCGACGCCTGCTAGCCCCTCTCAATCAGAGATGGGGAATGTGTAAAATTCTGGCCTTGGTTTGATTGTAGCTATCACACTCTATTTAGTTTTGAGCACTGTATGTCTGACAAGGTATCAAGGTCATAGGAATAAGGTAACACAAATTCAGCAAAATTATAACTAAGTTTAAAAGGTTGAGACCAGGTTGCATAAGCTTAGTTTGAATTACTTTGAGTTTGACAGGATAACAGGTGATGTAATTATGGAAATCTTTTCTCTCCGATGTGGGAATTCAGAGTAGATGGTTATTAATCAACATGAGAGTGTGACTATTCAGAAATGAAATCATCAAATATACTTTCATACTAAGGTTAGTTGCAACCTGGAATTTTCCCTTTAAAATGTGATGGATGCTGGGTTAACTGCAATATTAAAAATAAGGCTGACTTTTTTGATATTATTTTAGGTAGGGTCATCATGTAAGGTTGGCATACAGATTAATGGCAGAACAGGGCTCAAGAGGGTGAATGGTCTACTCCTGCTCTTATGTTCCTACCTATACACCTAATTGATAGGGAATTAAAACAGTTATCAGACCTTTGATCATCATATGCAAAAGCCATAACTCTTGTTTTTGATAGTGCTTTGGAAAATGAGTACAGCGTTAAAACAATTTATGCACTGCAGAGAAGTTGTTTCGTTGCCAGAGAGGGTGGACCAGAATGACCTCAACAAGGATACAGAATTTAAAAAAAACAGATCCACTCAGTAGGCACCTACTTTAGTACAGGTACATCTCAGGCTCCTGCTACAAAAGAGGAGCAGGAAACGAAACATGGGCAACTATCAAATTTTTTTTTTCTGAAGAAGGGTCTAGGCTCGAAACGTCAGCTTTCCTGCTCCTCTGATGCTGCTTGCCCTGCAGTGTTCATCCAGCTCTACACCTTGTTATCTCAAAAACCCACGTGCTTTTACTGATTGATTTCTGAGAGCCAATCAAATTTTCACTTGCTACACTTTTCCACCATTTCAGCCCAGACACCACAATGGCTGCTGGTTCTGCTCATTAATGGACCTGAATGACACATTGTTCTTCACTCCCAGGCTGCAGGGTCTTAGGGAGGGCAGGTCGAAGTTGATACCAGTGTGATTTTTTTTTTTGAATCTTGCTTCCTGTGATATCATGTTTGGGAGTGTAGAAGTTCCAGCTACCAGAGGCACCAATCTAAAGATGTGGGGCTGGGCTGACTCCTAGCATATCCAGAGCCCATCCGAACTTCCCATCGTTAAACTATTCTTGCCGATTTGGGAGTGCAACTCTGGCTCTATTTCTGTGTTGGTGATTGTCTGACCTGGAGAGCCTGCCAACTTTTGTTTTTGATGCAGATATGTTTTTCACAAAGTTATCTTATCATTTTAAGATTACCAAATTCCAGCTCTAATATGCTAATGAGAATGTGTACTTAGTACAACATTGCCATCTACTGACAGACCATGTGATGATAAGCTAAGAATGGATAGCTGGAAAAGTTATGACAGGATTTTGAAGGCGCTTGACAAGGGAAACCCTGAGAGATTGTTTGGCCCTACTTGAACCCGTGTAGGGGTTGGGATGTATTGGACATTCTGTTCCTGACCCCCCTATCCAGCCTTTCAACATATTGTTACATGTTCAGATATTCATTTTATTCTTTACGAAAACCTTTTATTTTACTTGGTGCACAGTCTCAGAACAATGATATGACTGAAGAGAGGATCAGGAGAAATTTCTTCATCTAAAGGATTAGGAACCTGTGGAATCTTTTACCCAAGTGGGTTGTGGATGTTCCAACGTTGAATATAGTTAACAACAAGAAATTATATTTATGTAGCACCTTTAATATGTCTAAAGGTACCAAGACACTCTATAGGAGCATTATAAAACAAATTATGGCACATAAGGATATATTATGTCACGTGACCAAAAGCTTGATCAGAAAGCTGAGGCTTTCGAAGTATTTTAAAGGAGAAGATTGAGTTAGAGAGGTGGAGAACTGAAGGGAGGGAATTTCAAACAATAAGGTCAAAGCATTGAAGACTTGGCCATCAGCGGTGCAGTACTTATAATTGGAAATTAATGCAAAAGAGGCCAGAATTTGAAGATTGCTTGGAGGGCTGTCAGATTGGAAGAGATTACAGAAATAGGGAAGAGCAAGGCCATGGAGGGATTTGCAAGGAAGAATGAGAATTTTAATGTTAAGATGTTGCTTGATTGGGTGTTGATGTATGTCAGTGAACAGAGTGATGGAAGGAAATGAGAATTTTTTTAAGTTTAGATACAGGAAGCTTTGGGTAACCTCAAGTTTACAGAGGGTAGAATATGGGAGATCAGCCAGAAGTATGTTGGAGAAATCAAGGTTAGAGGTTAAAAAAAGGACCTTAGGTGAAGGATCAAGAAAATGGGACACACTTTTAAAATGAAAGGCAGGAATTTTAATGGGGTTTTGAGGAAAAACATTTTTCACCCAGGGGATGATGGGAATTTGGAATGCACTGCCTGGGAGGGTAGTTGAGGCAGGTAACATTTCAAAAGTACCTTAGATGAACATTTGAAGGTTCATAACATTCAAGTTAATTGGCCTAGTGCAGGATAGTGAGATGAGCATTGTATTTTGGTGATAAAAAATCGATGGGCCAAAGGGCCTCTTCTGTACTGTATGATTCTCTGAGCGGTATAGATGAGGGTTTATGGCCGAGAGGATAGAGTTTGGTCTCCTTGGGAATCAAGGTATATGGAGAGAGGATGGGACAGTGGAGTTGATGACAGAGGTCAGCCAAGATCATGTTGAATGGCAAAGTAGGTTTGATGGTAAACATCATCTACTCCTTCTGTTAGTTTTGTTCTTATGCTTTTATCTGATTATGTTTGTCTAAGTGTGTGAAAATGAACGTCTTTCAGTAATTGTTTGGTATCCTGCACTAAGATAAAACATCATACTTCTCAACTCTCGCCTTAAAGCAATAATCACTCTTTCTAGTGTTGAATTGCTGCAGGACAACTGCTGAGTTTATGGCTAGGCTCTCCCAAAATTTTTCCTAGGGAGAATGAGACCACAGTGTCCTGCAAACTTCAAAGCATAGACTTGCTTGTATTTATTGGTGATATTTATAAAATCAACAAATTAATTGATTTCTTGCATCTTAACTAATATAATTTAATTTAATCCACTTTATCAATCTCACTCTAGTCAGGAATGCTGCAGAGAATATCTCTTAGGAAAGCTCTTCTCTCTTTTAAATTAGCCACATTTTTCAAAACCATCTTCTTCTCTGGAAAAGAGCATCAGTCAATCCTTTGAGCTCATCGGTGCATTGTCCCAAGACTGAATGACATAGATCAGACTGAATAGCACTGAAATAATTTCTTATTGTTATGTCTTGAATGAGTGGCATTTTTTCTATGATTTAATCACTCTGTCGTATAGGGGTTAGGATGTATTGAACATTGTCTTCCTGACCCCTCTAGCCAGCCTTTCAACATATTGTTACATGTTCAGATATTCGTTTTATACTTTACAAAATCATTTTATTTTCCTCTTCACCTTTTGTCTCAGCAAAATTGATGGAGACCAATTTTCCTCCTGATTTTATTTCTGTTTAGTTTGTTAGACCAGCTTGGGTCATGCTTGCATAATTTATGTTTGATTATCTGGTAAATGAAGTGGAGGCAGAGGGGAGCAGGAAGAACCTTATTTCCTGTCCACACTGCCCATTACTCTTCCATGAATACCATCTCCTGGATTCACCAGATGGAGAATAAATGGTCACATATTTTTCAGGAGGGCAGATCAGTAGTAGATGGAATTTAACCCTGAAGTGTGAGTTGATGTACTTTGGAAGAGTCAAACAAGACAAGGGAGTATTCAATGAATGACAGGACACTAGGAAGCTCGGAAGAACAGAAGGATCCTGGGCTGCTTGTCCACAGATCCCTGAAAGTGGTAGGACAGCTTAAGAGGATAGTACAGAAAGAATATGGGATTTTTTATCAGTCATGGCATAGATTACAAGAACAGGGAGGTTATGCTGGAGCTGTACAGGATTTATGTTAGGCCACAGCTGGAGTACTGTGTGCATTTCTGCTTCTCATACTATAGGAAGGATATGATTGCACTGGAGTAGATGCAGAGGAGATTCACCAGAATGTTACTTGGCTTCCAGCAGATTATTTACAAAGAGAGACTGAATGAGTGCAAGTTGTTTTCTTTAGAGCAAAGAAGGCTGAAGGTCGACTTGATAAAGGTGTATAAGATTACAAGGGGCATAGAAATTGTGGACAGGAAGCAGCTGTTCCCCTTAGTTGAAGGGCCATTACTGAGAGGCTATAGTTTTAAGATGAAAGACCAGGAGGGATTTGAGGAAAAATGTTTTCACATGAAGGATGGTGGGAATCTGGAATATACTATCTGGAAGGATAGTAAGGCAGGAAGCCTCACAACCTTTAAAAAGTACTTGGATGAGCACTTGAAATGTCATCAAATTCAAGGCTATGGGCCAAATGCTGGAAAGTTGGGATTAGCGCAGAGACGGGATGGGGTTTTTTGTCAGCGTAGACTCAATGGGCTGAAAGTCCTCCTCTTCTGTACTGTCTGACTGTATGACTCTATGACTCGAAGGAAAGACAGATCAAGCAATGAGGCCTTGAACCATTAAACCTTTCCCTCAATCTTCATGACTATCCTGTCCAATTTCAGGCAGGATCACATTGTGGAATACACACTGGATGGAAGACAGACTCAGAAATAAAATATTGAGGATGATTAACTAATATTTAAAACAACTAATTTCTTATTGCGATCCTATGGGTAACTGTGGCCCTATGGCTAACAGTTGAAGTTCCAGAGCATGATGGGAAATTATAGACTTTTATTTAGTGATTGAACGTGGGTAACCATCATCTTGCCGATTGGCTTAGGACCCCGGTGTCACACAACACTGAAGGAGGGAGGGAAGCGTGTGAAAATTTCAATTCCACAGACACCACACACACACAGTCATGGGTTTTAAGGCGATAGGCACGAGGCTGGGAAGAGGAGGTTCAGGAAACTGAGAAATCAAAAATAAATAAAACAGGGCTATTAAGCCCAGTTCAGCCTGAGTTCAGGTCTGGTGAGGAGAAATGAAAGGAGAGGGAAAGGATGACGAAATATTAAACCTCAGGTTCCACAGTCCCATTATGGGCCAACCATGGGTATCAGCTGAGGGCCACAATAGGGGAACCTCAGACAGCAAGTCAAATGGAATAATTGTGGTTGGATGGGCCACTATGCAAGGTAGTGCCAGGTGCACTGCCAATACTTGCAAGGACAAGGGTCAGGTCAAGAACAGAGATCTTTGCTGCTGAAGGACACAGTCAGGGAAATAGAGAATGTTCAGTATCTGTGTCCTCAGCTCCCAGACACAGGTCTGAAGTTTTAGGTTTGATTTAATGAGGAAGTGTTATCTATCATTAACCCCATGAATTGTTATATTTGACAGATGGAGGAAATGGGTGAGGTACCAGTGAAGGTTTCAACTGGGACTTACAGAAACAGAATTTGCACAATTGGAAAATTCTGGGTAAACCCACAGACATGTCTGATGATCTAGCGACAGAAGAAACCATTGTCCAACGCGTATCCACATTTGCAACGCATAAACATGATTGTGGCCGAATAAGGGGAGAAGTGGTTCTGACTCATGATGCTGACTGATGAACACAAAAACAATATGGTTTTCCCAAACAAGACAAAAGCGAAATTTGGAAGGTAATCACAAGCTTGTTACAACAAGGAGTATTATGCCTGGTGGAGTTGACAAATAATTATCCTACTTGTCCAGTTAAAAGCCCAATAGCTCTTGACAATTAATAATTGATTACAGGTAATTAAATAAAACCACTCCACTGACGGTACCAATGGTGGTAACTAGTCCAGAGACTATGATGAAATAAAGCCAAAAATGCCATCCCCTATTCCCAATTCCTTCGCCTTCGCCGCATCTGCTCCCAGGATGAGACATTCCACACCCGTACATCTCAGATGTCCTCATTGTTCAAGGACCGGAACTTCCCCCCCCAACAGGGGTCTAGAACGCCCTCGACCGTGTCTCCCGCATTTCCCGTAACACATCCCTCACGCCCCGTCCCCGCAATAATAAACAAAAAAGAATCCCCCTCGTCCTCACGTACCACCCCACCAACCTCCGGATCCAACGCATCATCCTCTGACACTTCCGCCATCTGCAATCAGACCCCACCACCAAAGACATTTTTCCCTCCCCTCCCTTATCTGCCTTCCGGAGGGACCACTCCCTCCATGACTCCCTTGTCCGCTGCACACTCCCCTCCAGCCCCACCACACCCGGCACTTTTCCCTGCAACCGCAGGAAGTGCTACACCTGCCCCCACACCTCCTCCCTCACCCCAATCCCAGGCCCCAAGAAGACTTTCCACATCAGGCAGAGGTTCACCTGCACATCTGCCAATGTGGTATACTGCATCCGATGTACCCGTTGTGGCTTCCTCTACATCAGGGAAACCAAGCGGAGGCTTGGGGACCGCTTTGCAGAACACCTGCGCTCAGTTCGCAACAAACAACTGCACCTCCCAGTCGCGAACCATTTCAACTCCCCCTCCCAGTCCTCAGACGACATGTCCATCCTGGGCCTCCTGCA
>JAHRHZ010000013.1:17464833-17518632 GCA_024137785.1 Ginglymostoma cirratum | reverse complement strand
ATAAAGTAAAACCTGCTGAATATGCTATTGGACAGAAGGTCATGCTCCTGGTCTACCAATCAGGTATATTTTTGTCCCTAAATATTCTGGGCCCTACTGTACTATGGATAAAGCAAGCACATCAGTCCATGAGGTTCTGTTGGACTCTGGTAAGACCAGGTGCTACCATCAATCAGTGTTTCAAAGGAACATAGGCCACTTAGCCTTGCCAAATGAATCAAAACCCAGATGACATCAATCTAGTGTTTGATGCCAGAAGCAACAGTAAAAAGAGGGGATGTTTTTCGACGCCAAATGGCTAAGTGCATATTCAGTGAAACCTTTAAAAAGATAATTCAATACTTAAATGAAGAATAAAATCTTGTAGGACTACAGGGAAAGAGAGGGCAAATGAGACTATATGAGTTGTTCTTGTTCTTCAGGTAGGCCAAACTTCTTCGGTGCTGGAACTATTCCGTAACTGAGCCTGCTCCATATTTCAATAAAATCCTGACTAATCTTCTACCTGATCTCTAGCATCCTACACAATCCAGTATATCTGTTAATTCACTTAGAATTCAAAACCCCCTTGAATATATTTAATGGCTGGTACCCACAAATATCTGGAGTAGAGAACTGAGAATGAAGAAATTGCTCTTTGTCTCAGTTCAAAATAGCCACCTGGTAATTAAGGATGGGCAGTGGATGTTGTCAGTGACACCCACATTTCAAGAACAAAATAAATGCTTTGTTCTTTTTCCAACTCACATCATTCAACTGCCTTGGCACATTGCTCACTCTTTCCCCAAATATATTCACCTTAATCCTGATAGATCTTTCCTGTGACAATATTTCAATTTTTAACATTAAAGAATCGTCAATAATAATCGTAGCATGATTATAAGTAGACAAAGCTCTTCCTTTGTTGGAAGGCCACCTGTTTCCAATTTTTTCATGTCATGTTTTACTGTTTCAAGAAAACTTTTAACCAAATAATTGAGGAAAATACAGACGATAATTTCAAACAGCAGAAGTGTACCCTGTACAGCATCTATGGGAATTGGATGTTAGAACAATTGAGGGAAAATTATAAACAAGCCAATCAGGGATAGATCCCATCCTGGATTAGCAATGAGCAGCTAGGAGACCTGACCAACAGGGAGACACATCCAAATATATCAAGCTGTCACCTTCAGCAGCTGACTCGTGTTTGGTTTAGAAATAATTGTGCAGGAACCCTAGGCAAAGCCCTGGGGACTCCAAATAATCCCTAGGGATAAAATTAGGTTACATGTTTCTGAGATGGAAAATACACCTATTATTAAGGAAGGAATATGGTTGAGGCATGAGAACACTCTACCAAATGTTGTTGAGAAGGAAGAAAAGCTTGGAGGGACCACCTTGGCTAAGCGGTCAACAAACAGACAAAACAATCATCTGAGATAACAAGGTGTGGAGCTGGATGAACACAGCAGGCCAAGCAGCATCATAGGAGCAGGAAAGCTTGTCGTTTCGGGCCTAGACCCTTCATCAGAAATGAGATTTCTGATGAAGGGTCTAGGCCCAAAACGTCAAGCTTTCCTTGTGTTCATCCAGCTCCACACCTTGTTATCTCGGATTCTCCAGCATCTGCAGTACCTATTATCTCTAAAACAATCATCTGCCCTTCTGTCTATATTCCAAGGAATAACCTTTGTATGATTTTAGAACAAATGGAAGTTTAAACTGCATGATAGAAGCCAGGAATATTAGCATCAACATCCCAAAGATGGTCTGTAATGGGAAAGGGGAATATTGTGTCACCATCTCATTAAAGGAATATCAATATGGCGCATGAGCCTGTCACATTATAAATACCACCTTTTGTATTAAGCCCCAGGTATGTGCCAGGGCAGGACCCCTTCAGCGATTGAGATACATAACAGAGAAGAAACTGTTGTTAATATCTCTGAGGAAATGAAGCAAAATTTGGGCAACTACTTTTAGAAATATAAAACTAACGTTAAACCTTTGCTAGAAATTCTGCAGCAGATCAGGAACCAGCTAGCTGAAGCCCACTGAACATTTGTCAAGGTTATTCAATGAGCTAAGAAAATCAAGAAGGATATTGAGGCAATTAAATTGACCAGTTAGTGGAATAACCTCTGGAATTGAGGCACGAATGTACAAATTCACCTGTGGATCCATATTGCGTCGCATGTTATTGCATTGATAATTTTCTGTACTTTGCTTTATTTGATATTCTGTATGATAATGTTTGCCCAATAGAAAAGAGAGATATCCCACCAATTAAATGTGGAATTCATGCCGTGTAAGTGGGAATGTAAAAGATTGTTGGATGATATTACTGTATTATCAAATTTTAGTTGTATTAAGAATTATGGACTCATTGACTGCCTGCGCAGGGTGATAAGGCCAATGTTTGATGTCCTATTCGCTAAACTGTCAATGAACCAAAAGGGGGGACTGTGATCTTATGAGTGATTGTAGCCCTTTGGCTAACAGTTGAAGCGCCAGAGCATGATGGTTAAATATGCTAACTGTAAGTAAACACAAGATCAGCTTACTATGAAAGGAAGAAGTAAAACCAGACTGCTGACTGGGCAAATAGCTGATGCCAAAAGTTATTTGGCCTATGTGGTTGCAAAAAAAACGATAAGACAAGACTGAGAAGAGGAACAGATGTCTCCTGTTTACATGACTCTTGGACAAATGAACTCAGAGCTATGAGCATCTTTTGCAAGGGTGGCTTGACATCGAACATTCTGGAAAACTGGGAGTATACAAGAAGGCACATCAGAGACATCGAACAGGATTAGCTCCTTCCCAGCCATTATTAGACTGATGAATGGGCTCTCTAGCCACAAATAATAATGATACTGCTAACGTTGATCTGGCCTAGTGCAGGTCCTGTGCAATGTAACCTGATCTGTACATCCTTTGCTTACTATGATCTGCCTGTACCACTCGTAAACAAAACTTTTCACTGTACTTCGGTATCCGTCACAATAAATCAATCAATCAATAATACAGTGACAACTGGAGACCAAGCATTGTGAAGAGAATTGAGTTGAATTGAATTGAATTAGCTTTATCGTCACATGTACTCTAATGAGTACCGTGAAAAGTTTACAGTCACGCATTATAGCACCATCTTAGGTGCAAAGGTTCCTATGTACAGATACTTAAGATCAAATGTTTAGGAAACAAAAGAAATTAGAGAAGCAAAGAAATAAATAGTTCAGCTTTATAGGGCATAGGAATAAATTAGAAAAATAAATAAGTAAAAAGTTCAGAATATCAGAATTTCTGACCCAGTCCATGTCGGCACCTAGCCTCAAGAGAGACCACCACCGCCTCGCTGCTGCGTCTGCCAGACCCACCAATGTAGGAATTGCCTCACTTTAGACGCCATGTGTTCGCTGCTGGGCCTACTTCGCTGACCCCACTCGCACTGCAACTAAGAGTCCCTGGCTCTGCAGTCAAGCCAGAGCTGCTGCTGGGCCACAAGTCCCAGTTTGGCAGCAGATGCCTCTTTGCTGGCACCGCCATCTTTAAGAGTTTGCTGCCGGCAGCATCGTCATTCCCAATTGCTGGAGGAGCTTCGCTGCTGCCGCTGGCGGCCCTGAGTGATGGAAAAATGCACTCATCTGCTGCCTGCCTCCGATCACCAGGAGAACATTCTCGCTGCAGCTGTCTCCACCTCTGATCATTAGGAGAAGCCACATCCACCATTCCGCATGTGGCCTGCTCTCGCTGCTGTGCCAGTGCTGCCGACCAACCTGCCACAGAAAAGAAGGGAAAAAAAGACCAAAGGGAAAGCAAAATAAAAGAAAAAAGCAGAAACAAAACTAAAGCAAAGAAGGAAAGCAGAAAGGAGCAGATGGGCCCCAGGCAAGAGCCCGCATGCAGCCCTGTTACTCCACCATCATTTTGGACCAGAAAGTCCTACGTTCAGAACTCAGAGGAGACTACGACTTGTCGGAACAAACCTGGCCAGTTTGCCATGTATCGGTAGTATTTAGATTCTAGTCAAACAGTTAGATAATGTGTTGATTGTGTGCTTAGGAACTGAATAAGTACTTTGCGTCAGTCTTCATGTTGGAAGATATGAGTTAATATCCCAAAAATTCAGGAGAGTCGGTGGAGGGCAGAACTGAATATGGTGGCCATCACCAAGGAGAAGGTGCTAGAAAAGCTGAAAGGTCTGAAGGTAGATGAATCACCTGAACCAGATGGGCTACACCCCAGAGTTCTGACGGAGATAGCTGAGGAGATAGTGGAGGTGCTACTGGTGATCTTTCAGGAATCACTGGAGTCAGGGAGGGTCCCAGAAGACTGGAAAATCAGTAATGTAATCCCCCATTTAAAAAGGGAGTAAGGCAAAAGATGGGAAATTATAGGACGATTAGCCTGACCTCAGTCATTGGTAAGATTTTGGAGCCCATTGTGAAGGATGAGATTTCTGAATACTTTGAAGTGCATGGTAAAATAGGACAAAGTCAACATGGTTTCTAAGGGGAGGTCATGCCTGACAAATCTGTTAAAATTCTTTGAGAAGTTAATGAGCAGTTTAGACCAAGGAGAGCCAATGGATGTTATCTACCTGGACTTTCAGGAGGTCTTCGACAAAGTGCTACACAGGAGGCTGCTGAGTAAGATAGGGGCCCATGGTGTTAGAGGCTAGTACCTGTACTCCTGCTTCTAACACTGTATAGTAACCATCTTATCTATGGTCATAATCTTAACCTTAAGGACGTGTTAGTCAGCTTGAAGGTATAGATTTAACAAATTCATATTGATAAACATGTCACAATCTTTTTCATTTTTTGTTACTGAGTGTGATGTTTATAATATGTCAGATAGTGAGTTTTTTAGAAATTTCATAATGACCACTAACCTCTGCTTTGTATATCCTGCATTCTTTGCATAGACTGAAACTAAGAGCTCTGTTAATGGTTGATAAACAATACTCTGTTACATATACAGTCAAAGATTGTGGCTTGCCTCTGTATGGCAGTGTGAGAAAAGGCTGAATTCTTTGCTTGTTTCTGCTGATTTACTTGCGGGAATCATCTTTTATGCACCTTGGCAATAGCTATGTGAAAATAATGGATACCATTCTTTTCTATAACTTGTCACAATCACAGGAATTTACCTTAAATGGTATCCTCATGTAGTAATTGCAGCTAGTAGTACCTCAAACCTCTGAGTGGTAAATTAAATGAAATTTGTTGTTATTTCACTTTAGGAGTCTGAATTGAAACACCTCTCAAATACTTCAGGCGTAGAGGAACAATTGTTTGGTCAAATTATCTGAAAACTGTTGAATGATTTAACAGAACGTTGGTGCAGCAATGCAATAAATTGGGGGTAGGATAGGATAGTTAAATGTATTCAATTTTCACACAGTATTCAGTGGTAGAGAGACTGAGAGAATAAGAGCAATGTGGTGGGAATGTTTTCTGTTAGATCTCCTGCACTAAAAGTTTTCACCAGGATTTTTTGCTGATCCCATGGCTTATCTTTTGAGAGCCTTTTTCAACCTATAGCCAATAATATATATATTAAGTAACAGAGAACCTAACTTGAGTATTGCTGAAAAATAACACATTTTGTCGAAGCTTTTCATCTTGCATTTATCAGGATATTTCACAAGAAAGCAAATTTAAGGGGAAACCAACATTTCTCATGCATGAAAGGAGTGTACTGATTTATTGGCAAGTAGATACTAATTGGCAAATGCGCCCATTAATGTTGATTGACAGTCAATAGCCACTTGTTGAGTTCTGAGCTGTTAAACTTGTTCTATTGTGGAGCTCAAGTGGAATAATAGGTAGAAAGGCACGTTGTGAATAGGATAAAAACAGTTTACAGATAAATATTGATAGGTTAAGTGGACAGAATGTTGGCAAACAGAATGTCGTGGGCAAATGCAATGTTGTGTACTTTGGAAGGGAAACAAAAGAACAGAATATTATTTAAATGGAGAAAAACTGCAGAAAGCTGCAACACAAAAGGACTTGTTGTATTTATACACAAACTACAGAAAGCCAGCACACAGGTGCAGCAGGTAACCATGAAAGCTAAGAGAATGTTCACCCGTATTTCAAGGGGGTTGCAGTATAAGAGTGGGGACATCTTCCTGCAACTGTACAAGATGCTGGTGAAACCACATCTGGGGTATTGTGAGCAGTTCTGGTCCTCTTATTTAAGGAAAGATATAATTTCATTGGAGGTAGTTCAGTAAAGATTCACTGGGATGATCTTCAATATGGAGGGATTGTCTTATGACCAAAGGCTAAACAGGTTGGGATCCTGCTCCCTGAAGTTTAGAAGAATGCAAGGTGATCTCATTGAAACATATTGGATTCTTTAGAGGCTTGACAGGGTAAATGCTGAGAAGATATTTCCACTCATAGGACCAGAGGGCATAGTCTCAGAATACTGTGGTGCCAATTTAAGATTGAGATGAGGAGGAATTTCTTCATTCAGAGGGCTGAGAGTTTTTGAAACTCCTTGCCACAGAGAACTGTGGGGGCAGTGGCCTTGGGTATATCTAAGGCTGAGATAGGTAGATTCTTGATCAGTTGGGAAATCAAGGGTTAGACGGAAGGGGTAGAATGTAGACATGAGGAATGTCCGATCAGCCATGATCCTATTGAACAGCCTAATCCTGTTCCTATTTCTTACGGTCTTAAATGATATTTTTCTCTCCAGATGGCTTCTTATTAGCTACTTGAAGCTGTTGTGCTTCTTCTTTGTCTCCCTTTGCTGAGGATTGAAATTTTTACTCCAAATATGACAAGCTCATGTTGATGTTCTTTGTGAATGGTTGCAAAGATTTGTTGCAGACAGTTGGCTTCTGCTTGTACAGAAGGGGGAGGCGATGGTCTAGTGGTATTATCACTGGACTGTTAATCCAGAGATCCAAATAACGTTCCAGGGACCTGGGTTTGAATCCAGCCATGTGAGGTGGTGGAATTTGAATTCAATGATTATCTAGAATTAAGAATCTAATGATGACTGTGAATCCATTGTTGATTAGCAGAAAAACCCATCTGGTTCACTAATGTCCTTTAGGGAAGAAAACTGCCATCCTTACCTACATGTGACTCCAGACTCACAGCAAATTGGTTATCTCTTCATTGCTGGATGGGCAATAAATGCTGCCTAGCCAGCGACAGCCTCATCCTGTGAAAGAATAAAGAAAAATCAAGGTGTCCCATTGACCCTGTCTTCAGTTTTCTCAAATATCCTTTGAAAATCTGAGACCACTTCCTTGCATAATTGAAGATCTCTTTCTAATTCCATAATTTGTATAGTCTCAAATTTTGTAGTTGTTTTACTATCCTGTAGATTTTTAAAATTCTTCACTCATTTTCATTAGTGATTGAACTTGTACAAGGTTACTTTCTTGCATTGCAAAGTGGTCCAGCTTTCCACTTTGGAAATAACTTCATACAAATGAAAGTGGGCTTGTGGTTTACTGTCGCTGGTCATCACTTCAGGCTCTTAACCGCCACCTCCGGATCTGTGAGTCTGTTCATCATCACCATGTAGTTATGTGTTATCTACACTCTAGTAAGTGAACAGTAACAGGCATTGTTGAACATAAGTCTACACAGAGGAAGGTATTGGTGAAATTTAGATTTTAGACTGTAAGTGATATATGATGCCTCTATACCGAAAGCAATTTAGAAGCTAGTGTCAGCAGAGTCTCTGTAGGCACCTGTGTAAACGGGAGACAATATTAATGAAAACATTCCAAGAAGGCCTTGGGAGGAGGCAGTGTCTTTCTGCACATGCACAGTAACTATATCCACTGTAAAGGTACAATTCTCTTTATTCTATATCTCCCCCCACCAAGTTAACTTATTGTACCCTTTACGATCTCCCCAAAAAAATCAATCAAGTTAGTCAGATGTGAATGCAACAAGTGAGTTGAGAATCTTGTGATAGTCAGTGTGTTACAGACAAAGCTAGATACATTAGAGCTGGTTCAAATTGGTTCTTGATCAGCAAGAAAGAAAGGAGCTAGCTGCTTCATGAGTCTCTGGTAAGTGGTTAATGTCTTTTCTACTCTTCAGTTTTAATGGAAGATACAATGTAATGGTAAACTTAATCAAATGCATGAGAAGCACCGTTTTTAATTAAATAATTAAAACTTGTTAAGAATGGCAGTTTAGGTGATATTGTCAAGTCTGCAGCATATGGGAGCTCCTGGATGCCGTTGTGATCCAGGGCAAACAAGCTCTGTCGAAGTATTTGAAGTTTGCACAATTTTGGCTCAGAGTTTATGAGAAGGAGGCTGAGCCACCGATACTGCATTGCACCACAGCAGGGGAATATTACCTGGATTATATATACCATGAGACAGTCACAACTTAAAGTAGGGTCTTCTGATTTGATCAGTGACCAGGGGCAGTAAGGTATGACTATGAATGAGGCAGATAAAGGGACTTAGAGGGCAAGAGTGCAGGAGTATGGATCTGTACAATTGTCCAACAGGTTTGAGGTACATAAATTTACAGAGATGAATACATTGTTCAAAGATTGGTGTGGAAGAAAGGGCTCTCGTTGGTAGGCCTCTGGCACCAGTACTGGGAAAGTGGGTTCTGCACCAGTGAAACAGTCTACACCTAAATGACACTGGGGTAGTTCTGAAGAAGAGCCATGCTGGATTTGAAACATTAACTCTGTTTCTCTCTCCACTGATGTACCCAGATCCGTGATGTTTCTCCAGCATTTCCTGTGTTTGTTGGGGGCAGAGTTGTTGTGAACCACATAACTGGGCAAATAGAGAAGGCTTTAAACTATATAGTGGGGGCAACAGATCAAATGTAGAAAATGTGGTGTATCAGAGAGTAGAGTCAAGGAAAGAAAGAAAAATGGTAATATGAGAAGTGAGGGCCAGAGAATAAAAGGATGACACAGAGAGACAAAAACCAAGAATACACTAATAATCATGATGAAATGTTAAAGAGATAACAAAACACAAAATCCCACTATTCAAGGAGAGGGACGCAAAAAACAGGAAACTATAGGCCAGTTAACTTGAAGCTTGTTATGGGAGAGGTATTAGAATCAATCATTAAAGTAGATGTTCACTTTGGCAGGAACAATGAAAAAAGCAGAAAATCACTTAAACAGCAGATTACTGCAGAATCCTGCGATGCAGTGATATTTAGAGGCAGGAAAGTTGACATTTCGGGTCAGGACTTTTCTTTCTGAAGAAGGGTCCTGACCCGAAATGTCAACTTTCCTGCTCCTCTGATGCTGCCTGGCCTGCTATGCTGCTCCAGCTCCAAAATGTGTTATCTCTGACTCCAGAATTAGCAGTTCTTACTATCTCTGCAGAGATATTTAGTTGTTCTGGTGCGTGAGTCACAAAAAAAGTATATAGTAACGGCACTTAAGCAAGATGGCTAATGAAATGCTATCTTTTAATAAGAGAGGAATTGAACATAAAAATAAGATTTTATGCCTCAGTTACATAGGGCATTGGTGGGACTACATCTCATTTACTTTGGCCTCCTTATTTAAGAAAAGATATAAATGCCTTGAAGTTTAGAAGAGGAAGAGATGACATGAATAAAATATTTATGATTCTGAAAGGGGTTATGTCTGCTACTTTCCAATCTGATGGCACCTTTCCTGAATTTAGGAAATTTTGGAAAACTACTTCTGATGCATCTACTACATCATTTGCCAACTGTCCTCCTCAGAGACCTGGCACCAGGTCAACTCCAGCAAGAGAAGATCTCATGGTGTTGGCCATTAACAAAACCACACACAACACAAGCAGACACATGAGTAGCAGACAGCTTTGTCAGAGGCACTTACAAACTGACTTGAATGTTGGAGGATTCCACAAATCATGTGTTTGTACCATGCAGCCTGTGTTAAGTGAGCGTCTGGCTGCCTCTATGGACAAGTTGGCAGCTGCCATGGAGAGACTTGTACTGTACCCTCAGTGTCTGCTAGATATAAACATAGAACTGCACTCCATTGCTCTTCCCATTCATGCTGAGCACCAACAACAAGGCAACAGTGGGAAATGGGACCTTGGCCTCACTCCAGGTACTCGTCCCTCACATGGGGCCAGGATGGAGTGGGACAACATGTAGACATGCCCAGAGGTTTCTTCTAAGGACATTCCAGAGATGGCCAGGTCTTCCACCATCACCTTGACTGCCAACCTCAACCCTTTGGGAGCTCAAGCCAAGTAATGTGAACCTGCAGCTGGGCAGGGCACAGTCAACATGTCTGGGCCATCTAGCCACAAGTTCCCCTGGGGTCTCTCAAACAAAGCTCCAAGGCCAGTAGGCTCCACTATAGGTCAAGCTCCCATCATCTCCCTGGGGAAACCCAGAGTACATCCTAGATATATCGGGAGGGAAAGGAAGAAGTGACCTTCTGAGGTAGCATGGGCGACAGTGGATTGTAAATGAGTTACCACATTTGTGAATGTATGTTGATTTGTCATCTCCAGCTGCATGAGGGAATGTCATTTTAACTGCAAGTATAAAAATGATAGGAATGAGGTTGGCCATCTTCAGAGCCACAGTGTTCTAACCCAGTCCAAGCGATAACTATTCTTTCCAGAGTACTATACTAGCATGAAATTTAGTTAGGATTGAAGGAGGATTATCAGATGTTGTGAAGGCTTCCATCCATTTATAACCTTATGTTTGATGAAACCTTGATTAAACTTCAGGTTATAAACTTAAACATAGAAAGATCAAAATGTTAAATTACACATGAAGTTGGGATTATACAAGGAATACTATCCTCAACAGCATCACAATTTAGAATCGGTAAAAGATGACTTCACACGATGTAAATCCATTGAACAGCATTCACAAGGATGCCTACGTGTGTTGCTTTGTTTGATGCTGGCGACCTATAGAATGCTGATGATGCTTTTCTGATCCCTAATATCAATCCCATAGCCTCGGGTATCCTCCATATGATTGGAGCAGACATTCTGAGGATCAAGCAGGTTCCTGACTGAGCAGTACTGCATCAAAGTCCCAGACATAACCTGCATGGAAATCTGATGTGGAAGGGCCATCCTGTGGCCGTTGGTGACCCCAGTGGAAGGAGGTGTTACATTATAGAAAGGCTGGACATTATGCATTATTCCTGAGAGCCTGGTTGAAACAATACATGCTGAAGGGATTACAAGAACTCAGAGAGTAAATAGTAGTCTGACCAACTTAAAAGTCTAGGTAGTTACCCTTGACATGAAGCCAGAAAATTCAACCAATAGGTGTTAATCTGCAAGATAAGGTCCTGCACTGCAAAGAACAGACTAATTCCCCCTTGAACCCTGTTCAAATGGAGCCAAGAAAATCTTCAGAGATCATCATGATTCCAGTTGCAGGTAAAGAAAAAGCGATTGAGGCCAAAACATTGAAATTTTCAAGAAGGAGTTATGTATAGCTAAGGGTATGAGGAGAAAGCAGGAACAGGGTACTGAGTTGGATGATCAGCTGTGATCATAGTGAATGGCAGAGCAAGTTCAAAGGGCTGAATGGCCTACTCCTGCTCCTATATTCTCTGTTTCTCTGTTTCTAAGATGGATTCTGTTTCCATCATAGACAAGCTGGTATGCTCAATCTCAGTTAGTGCACCAGTCTGCCATGCAGCCAGCCTGTCAATGCCAACCATTCAAAGGAGACAGGATCTTCCTAGAAACCCCATTCCCCTACCAAAGCATGTGAAAACTGGTAAGGAAGTCGGGAATGTGGCATATTCAAATCCTAGTTCAATTTTCAAACTTTATGCTGGAATTGTGGGAAGGGTACACTGGAACTTTTTGTGGATTCCATTGTGTGTGCTTCAGTGTACCTTTTAGTGCTGTTTCAAAATTATCAATTGAAACCTTTTAATCTATCACATTCTTTCTTCACCCCATTAATTTTTAAGTTGTATCTGACAGAAATTTTAAAATATGATTTTCTGAGGAGAGGATAATATTCCACTCATAATAATGTTTTTAAAGCAAATCCTAAAGCAATGGGTAGGAAATACAATATAGTAAATTATAAATCAATGCATCACAATTTGGAAAGCCACTACTTTATAACAGATAGTAGTTGAAATGCACAGATATTAAACTTTTAATACAGTAGTGATCTCATCTCAATTTCCTCCAGTGTGGAGATTATATCTCTAAGCTCTTTATATGTTTTACATTTAAAAAAGCAACTCAGAGGAAAGAAAAGGAATTTATGAACAATAGCTAAAATGAGAAAAAGACCTGGGAAATGTGTTATGAATATTGAATGAGACTTTGCATGTGTCATATCAAGGAAAGAAGAATGTTATCATTTTCAGGATCCTACGAGAGAATTCTGTGTAAATTCTACAAATGGATGAATATTTTGAAGGAAGATGTATTCATTTAGTGAAGCCAGATGAACCATGAAACTCTCTGGTGTCTTCATTTTCTGGTTTCTATTTCCTTGGAGAACCAAACGTCATTTTTCTGATATCTTTCTTTCCGCTGCAAAATATTGCTTGAAAACTCAATGACTTTTCAAAATAATGATGTCTATATCCTGGGAAAACCAGATTTTCGGAATATGATGAGCTGGATCTTTTTTGTAAGGGCTTGTTATTGCCTCTGAATTTCAGATTTCAGTGACCATCAAATATTATGATGATGTTTGTCATTGCACTAAAGTAAAACTGTCAGAGACTTTTTAAATTTAAATTAATCCTTTAATAATTTCCTCCAACTTCAGCCATTGCCTTTTTATTATTCACAAGTTTATTTCAATCCAGCAATTTAACAAAAAAATGTATGAAATATTTCAGGTGTAAAGAAGATTCTGATCTTTTCTTTCAAAGTTTACCAAAGGTCATAGGTACTGATGGAGGTTCTGTACAACAGTGACACACTTGTTCTTGTTGGAAAATTTAAACAGCTATTTTGTACCCAGGAACATAATAACTTATACTTACCTAGCACTTTTAATCCGATAAAATGTCCCAAAGTGCTTCATAGGATCATTACAACTAAAGTGCATGTTAAAAGACCACTGATCAGGTTCATTGCGATCTCTGGTTGTAACTTCTGCACAACAGCAAAACCCTGAAAACTGTCTTAAAACTCATTTCACCACCCACCCCCAAACATTACAGAATAGATCAGAAGAATCTTTTATGTCTTGTACATCAAATTTTCCTCCATTATTTAAAAATGGATGATAAAATGCCATGGATCATGTCAAAATTCATTATCACATCATCACATCAAAATTATGCACAATGTCCTTTCTCTTTTCTAAAGAAAAATTGATGGAACCGTTCTAATGGAGACCAGCACTGCTAAAGTTCATACGAAATTAAAAGATCTGAGCTAAGACATGTCAATAAGCTGGGTTTCTTCGAGCTATGGGAAAAAACATCTGTTAAAACTCCAACTTCTGATTTTCATTCTGTGACTCCTGCTAAAGTCAGTACATTTTTTTGTTAGTTGTATGATAATTGAGTATTTCATTGTTTTCAGTCAGTAGGAAATGACCAAGGATACACAGCATATAGATACAACAGTGATTTTAGCAGCAGAGGGCGACGGAGAGGGAGAGGCATCACTTCGGTGCATACATTTGAGCCTGGAAGCTGTCACCTACACTGAAGTGTGGATTAGCATGGGCCTGGTGTCAAGGAGTGCTAGAGCATCTCCGATACCGCCCTCCCCTTCCTGGACCTCTCCATCTCACCACCGACATCTATTTCAAACCCACCAAATCCCATAGCTACCTTGACTACATGTCCTCTCATCCACACTTTTGCAAAACTGGGGTCACATACTCCTAATTACTCCGCCTCTGCCGCATCTGCTCTCAGGATGAAGTGTTCCACTCTTGGACATCCCAGATGCCCTCTTACTTCAAGGATCATAACTTTCCCTATCCCATGATTCATAATGCCCTCAACCACCTCTCCTGCATTTCCTGCGCTTCTATGCTCAAACCCTCGCCCCCCCCCCCACCAACAACAATAAGGATACAGTTCCACTGGTCCTCACATACCATCCCATCAGCCTCCAAATCCAACTCATCATCCTCCGCCACTTTCGCCACCTGCAATCAGGCCCCACTACGAAAATGATATTCCCCACCCCACCCCTATCTGCTTTCCATAGGGACCGCTGTCTTTGCAACTCCCTTGTCCGCTCCACACTTTCCACCAGCCCCACCACACCCGGCACCTTTCCCTGCAACCGCAGGAAGTGCTACACTTGCCCCTACACCTCCCCCCTCACCTCCGTCCAAGGCCCCAAACAATCATTCTGTATCCAACAGAGATTCACCTGTTCGTCTTCTAACCTGGTCTGTTGCATCCGTTGCTCCCGAAGTGGTCTCCTCTACATCGGAGAGACTGAGCGCAGACTCGGTGACTGATTCGTGGAGCATCTGCGCTCTGTACGCTTCAAATAACACCATCTTCTGGTTGCCAGCCATTTCAACTCCTCCTCCCACTCCCTTGATGACATGTCCATCCCAGGCCTCTACCAATGTCACAATGATGCCATACGTAAATTGGAGCAGCGACACCTTATATTCCTTATATTAATGGCCTCAACATAGAGTTCACCAGGTTCAAAATCTCCCCACCCCCAGCCTCAATCCATGTCCAGCCCTCCCTCTCATCGCTGCCTCCCTGACCTGACTCAACCAGTCCATCTTTCTTCTCACCTGTCCACCCCACCCTTCCCGTTGACCAATCTCCACAGCCCCCTACCTGCATCCGCCTATCACCATCCCATCTACCTTTCCCCATCCCCACTCCCATCCCTCTATTTGTTTCTGAGCTACCTTACCCCTCCCCAGTCTTGATGAAGGGTCCCGACCTGAAACGTTGACTTTCCTGCCCCTCTGATGCTGCCTGACCTGCTGTATTCCTCCAGTTCCACACTGTATTGACTCCTGGATCACTGGGATCTTTTCTGGGGCAGAGATGACCTGTTCAAGTGGGACAGATTGCACCTGAATTGGAGAGAGACCAAAATCCTGGTAGGCATATTTGCTAGTGCTACAAGGGAGAGTTTAAACTATATTGGTAGGGAGGTGGGATCCTCAACAGCCAGGAGGCAAGTGCGAGGCTGGAAGGAGATACGGAAATCAGAAATAGCAATTTGAAGAGACAGGTCAGGCTGGAACATGACCGGGAGTGAGGAATGCCTGTTGGATTAAATTTCATCTACTTCAATGCAAGATGGCTGACAGGTAAGGCTGTTGCACTCAGCGCATGGATAGGTATGTGGGACTGGGATATTATAGCCATCACAGAAACATGGCTAAGGGAGGGATAGGACTGGCAGCTTAATGTGCCATGGTACAGGTGCTTTAGGCAGGGCAGAGGTGGAGGAGAGAGGGGAGGGGGAGTTGCATTTTTGATTGGGGGAGTATCACAGCAGTAGTCAGAGATGAAATAACTGAGGGATCATCTCGTGAGCCTTTGTGGGTGGAGCTAAGAAATAAGAAAGGGATGGTGACATTATCGGGCTTCTACTATAGGCCCTCAAATAATCAATGGGAATTAGAGGAACAAATATGCAGGGAGATTGCAGAGACTTGCAGGAGCAATAGGGTTGGCATGGTGGGGGATTTTAATTTTCCTTACATAGACTGGGACTGCCAAAGTGTTAAGGGTTCGGATGGGGTGGAATTTTTTATTCAGGAAAGTTTCCTCAAGCAGTGTATAGAGGGTCCTACTTGGGAAAGGGCAAAACTTGGCCTACCTTTGGGAAATAAGGCACAACAGGTGACTGACAGTGCAGGAGTACTTTGGGGCCAGTGACCATAGTTGTATTAATTTTAAAATAGTTATAGAGAAGGACAAAACTCGCCCACAGGTTCAAGTTGTATACTGGGGCAAGGCAAATTTTGATGAAATTAGACAGGAGCTTGCAGGGGTTAAATGGAGCAGTTTGTTTGCAGGCAAATGGACCTCTGGCAAGTGGAAGGCCTTTAAAAGCATGATAGCTAGAGTTCAAGGCCTATGTGTTCCTGTGAGGGTGAAGGGCAAGGTTGACAGAAGTAGGGAACCCTACAAGAGATATTGAGGCTTTGATCAGGAAAAAGAAGGAGGCATGGCTCGGGTACAGGCAGCTGGGATGAAGGGAATCCCTGGAGGCATACAGGGGATACAGGAGTTTACTGAAGAAGGAAATCAGGAGGGCAAAAAGGGAGCACAGATAGCTTTGGCTGAAAAGATTCGGGTGAATCCAAAGAGATTCTTTAAGTATATTAAAGGTAAAAGAATAACTAGAGAAAAAAGGGCCCCTCAAGGACCAAAGTGGACATGTATGTGTGGAACTGCAGAAGATGGGTGAAGTCCTTGATGAATATTTCTCCTCTGTGTTTACCATGGAGAAAGACATGAAGACTTGGGAACTTGCGGAAATTAGTGGCAATATCTTGGGGTCAGTCCATATCACAGCAGAGGAGGTGTTGGAAGTATTAGAATGTATGAGGGTGGATAAGTCTCCTGGTCCTGACCAGATATGTCCAAGAACCTTGCAAGAGGCTAGAGAAGAAATTGTGGGGGCCCAGGCTGATATATTTGCGTTATTGTTAGCTATGGGTAAGGTCCCGGAAGACTGGAGGGTAGCAAATCTTGTGCCTTTACTAAAGAAGGGCTGCAAAGAAAAACCTTGGAATTATACACCAGTAAGCCTTACATCTGTGGTATGTAAGTAACTTGAGAAGATTCTGAGGGATAAGATATACATGCATTTGGAAAGATAGGGTTTGGTTAGGTGTAGTCAGCGTGGCTTCGTGCGTGGGAGGTCATGCATCACAAATTTGTTAAAGTTCTTTGATGAAGGGACCAGGAAGTTCGATGAGGGCAGGGCAGTAATTGTAGTCTATAAAGATTTCATTGAGGTCTTTGATAAGGTTCCACGTGGTCGGCTGCTTTGGAAGGTTAGGTCACATGGAATCCAGGGAGAGCTGGAAGATTGGATACACAGTTGGCATGATGGTAGGAAGCAGAGAGTAATAGTGGAAGGATGCTTGTTGGACTGGAGACCTGTGACTAGTGGTGTGCCTCAGGGTTCAGTGCTGGGCCCATTGCTGTTTGTTATCTATATCAATGATTTGGATGAGAATGTACAAGGCATGATTGGTAAGTTTACAGATGACACGCAAATCACTTGTATCGTGGACAGTGAGGAAGGTTATCAGAAATTGCAACAGGATCTTGATCAGCAGGGGAAGTGGGCCAAGAAATAGCAAATGGAGTTTAATATAGATAAGTGTGAGGAGCTGCATTTTGGAACGTCAAATCAAGGTAGGAGTTTCATGGTGAATGGTAGGGCCTTAAGGAGTTTAGTGGAACAGAGGGACCTTGGCATTCAGGTGCATGGTTCTCTGAAAGTGGAATCACAGGTAGGCAGAGCAGTGAAGAAGGCTTTTGGCACTTTGACCTTCATCAGTCAGGGCATTGAGTACAGAAGTTGGGAAGTTATGTGGCAGTTCCACAGGACGTTGGTGAGGCCGCACTTAAAGTATTGTGTTCAGTTTTGGTCACCTGGTATAAGAAAGATGGTATTAAACTGGAAAGAATGCAGAGGAGATTTACAAGATGTTGCCAGGACTCAAGGCACTGAGTTATGGGGAGAGGTTGGACAAGTTAGGAATTTTTTCTTTAGAGCATAAGAGACTGAGGGGGGATCTTATAGAAGTGTATAAGATCATGTGAGGCATGGATAGGGTAAATGCACTCAGTCTTTTTTCCAGGGTTAGGGAATCGAGGACTAGAGGGCATCAGTTTAAGAGGGGAAAGAATACATGGGAACCTGAGGGGCAACTTTTTTACACAGAGGGTGGTATGCATATGGAATGAGCTGCCAGTGGAAGTGGTTGAGGCTGGTACATTAGCAACATTTAAATGGCATTTGGACGAATACATGGATAGGAAAGGTTTAGAAGGATATGGGCCAAATGCAGGGAAATGGGGTTAGCGTGGATGGGCATTTTGGTCGGCATGGACCCATTTGGGCCAAAAGGCCTGTCTCCATGCTGTAGGACTCTATGATTCTATGATTTTTGCCTTTGGAGGTTGCATTGCATATTTCTAAGTAAAAGCTTGTAACGTGCAAAGACAAGGCTGCAGTCTGAGTTTTCATTGCCTGGCTTTCTGGAATTGAATTTTTATAAAATCTATTGAAGGAAATATCATATTCAGCTTTGATGTTTGATACAACCAAATTGCCTTCCAATACTCTTAAACTGTTTTTGCTTTTTGCCTTCACAAGAAAGCTCCTTTTTGGCCCTTAATCTGCCTGACCTTTCTCTTGACTATTCTTTTACTCTTTTAAAATTTATAAAAGAAATCAACTTTCCTTTTTACGTTTCTTGCTGATCAGTCCTCACATATTCTCCTAGATCCAATACTTCTTTCTGAGTTCATCATAACACTCTCTTGTTTCTCTACTGTTATTATGAATCTGACATTTATCATGTGTCCTTTTTTTTCAGTTTACTTTTAACTGCTAATGGATTTAGTCAGACAGAGAACTCCAGCTGTGGATGACTTAACTTGGCCCTTCAGAGAAATGTGTGTTTTTTGACCTTTGTTTTTAAGGATTTATTGATTATTTAATTATTATTTAACTATATCAGTTTGGCTTCTCCTTTTTCCCAACTACTGCAATATATTCAGCATAACTGTCTATAAAAATGTCCTAACCTCACCTAGTATAAAATATAAAATGCATTTCTCATTTTTTCTAGTTGTTACATACTTTGTACAAATTTCTGTCCAGCAAACATGGTTCCAAGGTGTTTGGAAGGATGCATTCTGCCCAGCATAATTGTGCCAGTCCAATTTTCTGTTCTTTCCTGTTAGATTTTATTTTTGTTCTTCTTTCAAAATTTATCCACATCTGTAATGGAAGTTACTATCAAATTAGACTCTATGACACTTAAAGATAATGCATTCATGATAATAACAATTCACTGCACAAAGAAGTTCCCCTCATATCTGCCCTGACAGTTTTTTTTTATGGTTACCAACCTTCCTGCCAGTGAAAATATTTCTGCCCACTTGCTTCTCTTAAAACTCCTCTTAACGTTGAACACTTCTATCAAATCTTTTAATCTTCTTTGCACTGAGGAGAATAATTTTAGCTTCTCCAGTCTCTCCAAAAATTGAATTCCTTCAAATTCGATACCATGACAGCAAATCTCATTTGCACCACTTCCAAGTGCTTGACATCCTTTCTACAGCCGGGTGCCCAGAATCGGAACAACCCAATCTGGGTGAGAACTAATGAGCCATTTATAAAGATTTAGCATCACTTTGTTGCTTTTTCTGTTTACATCCTCCTAAAGTCTGCTACCATGCTTCTTGTTATTTGTTATGCTTCCAAATTTTTAGGGGTTGGCAAACTTTGAAGATGTGCCCCCTATGTCCAGTCCAGATCATTAATATATATACATAAATATAAAAAAGGAGCAGTTGCTCTAATATCAACTGCTGCGGGAATATTTCCATGGACATCAGCATCCAAAAATATTGTCCACTGCTATTCTCTGCTTTCTGTCTCTTGGTCAATTTCATATGTATTCTGTCACTGCCTGTTTCATCTTGTGGACTTCATGATAAATGTTCACTATTGAGGAAAATAGTTATTGGCTCAGCATGAGCACTCTACATCACCTATGTAATAGGCTTTAATTTCTTTTTATATAGAGCTCATGTGCTTAGCATAAACACAGCGATCAGACTAGATCAGATTTAAATGTTTGTAATTCTTTATCTGAGACACCTTGCTGCGCTGACAGATTAGTTCCTTCATTGTGAGCTGGTAAACCTTAAAAATACAGTAAATTTTCCACTTGATTATAAAGACTTAGGCTACACTGGGGCTAGGACCAAATTTGATTGTTTCTCAAGTTAACAAACATTGACTACAATAGATAGATAGATAGAGTCATACAGCACAGGCTTGGGGCAGCACAGGGAGCTATCCTTGTGACTACTTGGACCCAGGGTGCCCTCAGGGAGAGACCCATCCCCACTTCCCATCATGCTGCAGTGAAGGAAGACTGCAGCTGCCATCATGTGCTACATATTACTTTCAATAATCTCTGCCAGCTAAGGCTTCTTTTTTATTCATTCACAGGATGAGGGCATTGCTGGCTAGGTCAGCATTTATTACCCTTCCCAATTGCCCAGAGGGCAGTTAAGAGTCAATCATATTGTTGTCACATATAGGCCAGACCAGGCAAGGATGGCAATTTATCTCCCTAAAAGACATTAGTGAACCAGATGTGGTTTATCTGACAATCAACGATGGTCATCATTAGACTCTTAATTCCAGATTTTTTTATTGAATTCAAATTCTACGAGCTGCCAGAGGAAGTGGCAGATGCAGACACAGTTACAACATTTAAAAGACATTTGGACAGGTACATGAATAGGAAAGGTTTAGAGGGATATGGGCTAAACACAGGCAAATGGAATTAGTTTAGTTTTGGAAACCTGTTTGGCATTGTTACTTAATCATTGCAACACTATCAAATCTGGGCAGCTATCGGTAAGCCGCTTTTGCAAGCTATCCTCTACCAGCCTTAATCCCCTTACTAATCAAAAACTTATCTAACTCTGCCTCAATGACTTGGCCTCCACAGGATTGCTACCCAGGAGACATTCCCCAACTTGGTAGAATCTTAGGCTGTCTTAAAAAGAAAGTAGCAGGTGCCTGTGTAATGATCATTGACTTGCAGAATTTATTGCTGACTTTTTCAACCGAGCTGAGAGTTCAGAAAGTGAAATCCTTTCTAATTCATACACAGTGGCATTCAGCAGTGGATTTTGTAACTCAATATGGATGAAATTCATACCTCCCCCCTCAGATCTTTGAAAATTATGACGTTCAGAAACATTGCATAACTCCCATATGTTGTTGCCAGTTGTCCATGGGAGGTGGATGAAAATGTTGTTGAGGTATCTATCATTAGCTTTTTGAATGTGTGTACCATCAGTTGGCCAATGTGGGTAATGTTATCAATGCAAGCTGGAATGATCTGCAGGTTTGGAAGTTAGAAGTCGTAATTTCACAGGCACTGGCAGCATCACGTTTGGGAATGCGTTTGGCTGAAATTAAACTTCCAGCATGTAAAACAACACAGTTTCCAATTCTGTATGCATTCATAGCCTGTGCCGACTAATTTATCACAAGTCAGAATATCTAGATTAAAGTCTTCCTTTTTACTATGGGAAGATGCAAGTTAGTAACAAGGGAATGAAAAAAGAAGTTAGTCAAAAAAAGGAATAGATTTTGAGGTATACCGTTGAGAAGTAATAAAAAATATGACTTGTGATCCAATAAATAAAGTTTTAAATAAAATGTTCAGAGCGATATATATGTGATAAGGAGTGTTGAAGGAGCAGAAATGGCCTCGAAACGAGTTCTCTGAATATATCTATATATAGAGCCTGAGAGATAGCCAGGAGAGAGTTATATGGCTCAAATCCAATATTCAAGCTTTGGTAACTTAAACAGCAAGAGCAAAGGTTAAGTTGTCTGTGATTATTTTTGATGCAGGAGAGCAGCTTACAGACTTTAGCTCTCTCTCTCTGGCATTTGCTACATTAAAGATGATGATGCTGAAATCCCATTCAATTTTAAGAATCTTCTGCTGTAGCCCTGGCATTACCACTGAGAAAATATTGGGAGTAGCTGAAAATATCTCTTAGGCACTTCCCCAGCAGATGTTTCTCCTGGATGGGGAGCCTACAACCAGGGGGCACAATTTAACTATAAGGAGGAAATACCGCTTAGATCTGAAATGAGGATCCATTGTTTTACTTAGATGGTGGTGAAACTTTGAAGTTCTCTGTCACAGTGGACTGTGGAAGCTGTCTTTGAGTATGTTTAAGGTAGAGAAGGATAGATTTCTGAGTATTAGTGCCATACAGTCCCGTTATGGGATTAGGATGGGCAAAGGCAATGAACTGTTCAATTAGCCTGATTGCATTGAACGGCAGGAAAGTTGATAGGCTGAATGGCCTAATCCTGTTCCTATGTTTTGCTAGTCTGTTCCTACATTTACAGTGAGACACTGGTAGAATTCTGTTGAATTGATACTTGAGTAGAAAGTGAAAATGGATGATAGAACATAGGAAGTTTAGGCTATTTAGCTGCTTGGGTATGGTTTGCCGTTTAATAAGCTGATAGCTCACCTGTGACCCAACTTCATGAACCTGCCATTGCTCTATATATCGCTGAAATCCTTTACATAACAATTTTCAGATTTGTGGAAAATTGTTTCAAACTTTTAGCACCCTTCATTTGCTAAGTTTTTCTTAACTGGCCTCCTGAAAGGCTTGGCTCTAAATTTTAGTGTGTGTCAACTCCTCCTAAACTCCTGAATCAAGGGCTTTAGTTTCTGTCTACCTTGTCAATTCCCCTAAACTTGTTGCAAGTTTCAACTTAAACATCCTGAGCCTTCTAAGGTCCTTGAAATACAACCCTGGTTTTCGTAATCTCTCCTCCTTGGATTCCAAACAGTATTCTTGACTGAATTTTTCAAAGAGGTGACCAGGTGTGTAGATGAGGGCAATGTTTTTGATGTAGTCTACTTGGACTTTAGCAAGGATTTTGATAAGGTCCAAAAACAGAAATTACTGAAATATCTTAGCAGGTCTGGCAGCATCTGTGGAAAGAAAGCAAGGTTAATGTTTTGGGTGCAGTAACCCTTCTTTAGAACTGGACCGAAAGATTAACTCTGCCTTCTCTCCACAGATGCTGCCAGACCTTCTGAGTTTTTTCCAGCAATTTCTGTTATTGTTTCAGATTTCCAGCATCTGCAGTTCTTTGGTTTTCTTGTTTTGATAAGATCCCATAGGAAATACTGATAGTGAAGGTAAGAGCCCATGGGATCCAAGGAAAATTGGCTAATTATATCTACAATTGACTGAGTGGCAGGAAGCAGAGGGTATTGTTGAGGGATGTTTTTCTGACTGGAAGTCTGTGTCCAGTGGTGTCCCACAGGGATCAGTACTGGGGCCCTTGCTGTTTATGGGTTATATAGATGACTTAGACTTGAATGGAGGTGGGTTGATCTATAAGTTTGCAAATGATATGAAAATCGGTGGTGGGGTAAATCATGAGAAGCATAGCCTTAGATTACAAGAGGGTATAGACAGGCTGGTCAGATAGGCTAATCAGTGGCAGATGGAATTCAAACCAGATAAGTGTGAGGTGATGCATGGACTAGTCAAAGCGAGGCAAGGAAATCCATGATGAACAGTAGGACGCTGGGAAACACCAAAAACTAGAGGGATCTTGGTGTGAATGTCGTCTGGCCCTTAAGGTATCAGGACAGGTGGATAAAGTGGTTAAGAAGGTGTATGATACACTTGCCTTAATTAACCGAGGCATGGAGTTTAAGAGCAAGGTGATTATGCTGGAACTGTATAATTGTAACAGCTAGAGTATTGTGTGCAGTTCTAGAATCTACATTATAGGAGGGGCATGATAGCACTAGAGAGGGTGCAAAAGAGATTTACTAGGATGTTGCTTGGATTGAAGTGTTTCAGTTATGAAGAGAGATTGGACAGACTGGGGTTGTTTACTTTAGACCAGAGGAGATTGAGAGGGCATATCATTGAGATATAAAATTGTGAGCGGCATAGATAGGGTAGACAGAAGGAAACCTTTCCCCTTCATGACGGGATAAATAACCAGGGGAATAAATTTAAGGAAAGGAGCAGGAGGTTTAGAGTCGATGTGAGGAAAATCTTTTTCACGCAGTGGGGAGTGGGATTCTGGAACTCTGCCTGTTAGAGTGGTAAAGGCAGAAACCCTGATAATATTTAAGAAGTATTCAGGTGTGTATTTGCAATCCCAGGACATACAAAGCTTGGGCCAAGCGCTAGAAAATGTGACTAGAATAGTTAGGTGTGTTCTTTGACAAGTGTGGATGTGATGAGCCAAATGATCTTTTCATATGCAGCTGATCTCTATGACTCAATACACTAGATTTCATGGATAATGTATCTTTTCCAAAGTATGGAACCCAGAGCTGCTCACAGTTCTCCAAATTTTGTTTAATAGTTTTCTATAGTGTAGCATATCTTCTACCCCTTTGTATTTTAGTTCTTTAAATATAATGGCTATTATTTCATTAACATTTATCAGTATTTTTATACTTGTCCATCACAATTTAATGATCGATGTGAACATGCAGCTCTAAGTTTCTATTTATCTCTACTGTTTCTAGCTTTGATAATTTAGAAAGTACTCCAATTTATCATTTTAGGTCCAAGATAGATGAGCTCACATTTGCCTAATTTGAAATCCATTTGTCACAATTTTGCTCATTCAGTTAACCAATTATACTTCTTTGTAATTTTATACTTCCATCTACACTGTTTACTACATTGTCTATCTTTGTGCCATTTGTAAACTTGGGTTTCATGCCTCTCTGTCCTATCATGTACATTATTAATAAATAGTAAATCATTGAACTCTCAACATAGATTCTTGTAGGAGGCCCCAAGCCACATCCTGCCAACTGGAATACTTGCCCATTATCTATGTTTTCCTGTTGCTCTGAAATTTTCCTATTTAAGTCAGCAATTTGGCTTCAATTCCAAGAGTTTCAAATTTAGCTAACAGTAATCTTGTGGGGGACTTTTTCAATTCTTTCTGGAAGTCCATAAAAATAATGTGCAAAGATTACTTTATTAAATGCTTACAAAATTCAAATAGGTTTATAAGGCATTCTCTGTGATCAGTTGAAAACCTTCAAGGTGTTCAGCCACTCTGTCTTTAACAAAAAACTTCAGTAATTTTCCTAAAACAAATGTTAAACTAATAGGCATTATTTCCCTGACTTTGTACACTCAGCTATCTAAAATAGCAGCGCAACATGCAATCAAGAGGAACAAGTCTTGAATAGAGAAGTCTTTGAAATATTATAGTTAAAGATCTACAATGACTTCATCAAATTCCTTTAAAAGTCTGGGATGGGAAGCTTCAAATCCTGGGATTGTGTCACTTTTTGTCTTCTTCATTAGTATTATTTTGCTTTTGTTAATTTTGCGAAGTCCCATTCCCTGATTCAATATTTGTTTCCTTGGTATGTCCAGTATGCTACATTGTCGAGTCCTATCTGCTCCAGAGATGTGGTATAACATCTCTGTATAGGTTAATTAGAAACTAACTATCCTCTTACCAACCTGTGCAAGTGTAGGTGCTATTGCTAAATTCATTTCATCTCAGAGGGTTGTGAGTCTTTCAAATTCTCTTCCTCGAAAGGCAGTGGGTGCAGAATATTTAAATGTTTTTATGGCAGAAGTAGATAGATTCTTGATTACCAAGGGGATGAAATATTATTGTAGACATACAGGAATGTGCAGTTGAGGTTAAATTGGATCGGCCATAATCTTAATGAATGGTGGAGCAGGCTCTTAGGGCTGAGTGACCTTCTCTTGTTCCTTGTTCATATGTTTGTTCATGGACGCCATTTTTGGGCATCAGCTGCCCCTTGGGAAAGCAATTTGGGACACATTCCCTATTATAGGAGCTCATTTCAAAATTCATCACCTATTTCAAACACCAGGCAAACACCTGGTTTAGGCTCCTTCTGTGGTCCTTCCAATCGGTTACAGTTTCACCAGAGGAGCAGCATGCTCTCCCATGGGGCATGCCTCTTCCCTTGCTGCAAATTGCCTGAGAACTGATGCCAACATTATCAAAGGTGAACATTAAGGTCCAGTTCACCACTGAGCTACCTGTGAACATGTAGTAGGACATGTCAAAATTTCTTTTAACTGAAGCCCTGTGTACAGTTTCTCTCAGGTCTTGGGCCCACTTTTTCTGACACGCAGTATTGTTGGGCCAACACTATGCAATTTCAAGTGTTCAAAGTTCTTGTTGTTGCATGGAGTTGCAAAATGAAAGTAACAGGTAATACCGCTCAATTGTCTATTCAGTATAATAGATTGTGATGAGAATTGGCATCATGAGTGGAATTAGCTGTCTAAGGCCAGTCGCTGAAATGGAACATCATGATTTCACCAAGGATAACATTATATAGAACACCATTTTCAGGTTATGTCTAAACAGCAGCTCTAAAACCAGGATAACAACTAGTGATTTTCATTCATTCTTAGGATGTGGTTCTTAGAAGGTCAGCAGGAACAGTCCATTCCTGACTGCTCATAAGATGATAATGATGGGCTTTCTTCTTGATCCACTGTAGTCCATGTGGGTGGAGGTGCACCAGGAGAATTTGGGATTTTGATTCAGTGTCAACAAAGGAATGGCGGTTTGATTCCAAGTCAACATAGTGTATGGCTTGCAGGAGAATTTTGAGGTGGTGGTGTTCTCATTCATCTATTGTCCTTATCCTTTCCAGTGTGGTCACCGATTTAGGAGGTGCTCTGAAAAAGTCTTGGCACATTGTTGCAGTGCATTGGATGGGTAGAACATACTGCAGCTCTTGGGTGCCAGTCTAGCAGGCTGTTTTCTCCTAGACAACGTTGTGCTTCATGTGTTGTTGGGGCTGCATTCCTCTAGGCAAATGGAAAGTATGCCATCATGCGGCTTCCAAATGGTTGAAAAGCTTCGGGAATTCAGAGAATGACTGATGAGTCACACATTACACAACATACAGGATTTGACCTGTTCTAGTACCTGTACTAATTACAAGTCTGATTTGGTTTTGTTTCAGCTCAATGGTGATATCTAAAATACCAAAGTGAAGGATTTGGCAATGGTATTGTCGTTACATTCTCTCTTGTTGGAAATTGTTATTGTTTGGCACTTGTAGGATACTGTGTTATATGCCAGGATGTTTTCCCAGTCTGCTGCATGTGGGTATGGGTTACTTCTTTACCTGAAGACTGCAAATGGAGCTGAACACTGTATAATCGTCAGTGAACAGCCCTAGATCTAAATTTATGTGGGGAAAGGATCATGAATGAAACAGAGAATAATAATGGCCTTGGGATGCTACCCTGAGGAATTTCTGCAGTGGTGTCTTGGAGCTAACATATGAACATAGATACATACAAATCAGGAGCAAGAATAGGTTTCAGCCCTTCAAACTCCGAGTTGATTGCAAAGCAACATGCATCCAATTGTCATCATTTTAGTTACTTGATATCTGTCAATTCACTGGAACATGCTTTCCATTTAAATATGTCAGTGGTGCAACAATGCTATGTTAAATCACCCTGCCCAATGACACAACCAGCATGATTTTTGTTAGTATGCGCTGATAAAACTGGAGGTGTCTTGTCACTGATATAATTGGAAGCTCAGGCTCATAATCTGGTCTAATCAAACACCAAATGAAGCGAAGGCTTTAATATCTTCTGATTTAAGTATTCTGTTTGTCACAGTTATACTTCAGAGAGCCTTCAGACATTTTTGAATCTATCTGAATTCTTTGGAAAGGTAAGAATGGTAAAAGACAGTATTTGCTGAGCCCAAGGTCACAGCAGTAACAAATCTGATTCTACCTATTATGCCTTCTCCCTACCTCTACAGAATAGCAATTGTGGGAAATGCTTTTTCTCTGAAATAGCTCATTGTTGATCTTAACATGATCATTTGTAAATTTCACCAGTAGCAGTTGATTCAATTGAGCATCGGAGTACTTACTGCTACTAGCTGAAGGATTATGACCTTGTCAATCATCCTTGGGATTGGCAGAGAGAGCAAGAAAGGGGGTGACTTGTATGACTTTGTCTCCTCACTGACATTTATATGTGCACACTAATCATTGAATGTCATAAAAACCTAGCTGGTTCACGAGTACGCTTTAGGGAAGGAAAATCTGCCTGTCCCACCTGGTCTGGCCACCTATGACACCAGATCCACAGGATTCTTAAATTAATTCTTAATTTGTGATTAATTCTTAAATTGTTCTCTGAAATGGCCTAACAAACCACTCAGTTATATCAAACCACTGTGAAATTTGATAAAAGGAACTAAGCCAGATGTACCATCTGGCACTGGAAAAGACCAATGGCACACCCAACTCTCTCGATCCTGTCAAGTCCATCTGAGAGCTAGTGCTGAAATTGGGAGAGCTTTCCCAAAAACTAATCAAGGAGCAGCCTGACACAGTCACACTCACAGATTCATATCTTACATACAATCTCCCATACACCAACACCAAAACAACTGATCCAGCAAAGATGGTAGCACAGTAGTGTTCAGGCAGGAGGCTGTTGCCCTTGGAGTCCTCAGCATTGACTCTGGTCCCATGAAGTCTCATGGTATTAGGTCAACCATGGGAAGGAAATCTACTAAATGCAACTGCATTCCTCCCACCAGCCCCTCAGCTGATCAACCATTTCTCCTCCATGTTAAACATCACTTGGAGGAAGCACTGACAGTAGAAAAAATGTATTCTGGGTTAAAGACTACAATGTCCATATCAAGAATGGATCAGTAGTACCACTACTGGGCAAACTGGTTAAAGGACAGAGCTGCTAGACTAGATCTGTGGCAGGCGGTGAGGGAACCAACAAGAGGAATAAACGTGTTTGACCTTGTCCTCACCAACTTATCTGTTGCAGATGCATCTGCCCATTGATAGCATTTGTTCGAGTTACCGCCACGCAGCCCTTCTAAAGAGCATATCCTGCTTTCATCGACAGACTTTTCCCTTCATTCTGCCATTGTTTTAACTAATTTCAGGCAAAATAAGACAGAAAAATACAGTCCAAGATTTTTGTTACTTAATTAAATGTTTCAAAGAATTTAGTTAATACATTATGAATGAGCTAATCGTTGTGAAATACATAGTGTTAAAAGATCAGTGAGTTAGTGTAATGAGAACAGTTAACAGCTGTTCATTCTACTCATGGAAACTTTCTATGCTGAAAAGGTCAACTGCATTTGTAAAGAGGCTTATAATAAATTCATTAGAGCCATTTCCAAGTAAGATTCCCGTTTCCCTGATTGATTTTATTAACTAAATGTCATAGGACGTAGATGATGAAAGGTCACCTTGTTGTAAATGTAGACTGACATCTTTGATACTGGCAGCTGAATAAGAAATGGAACTCATCCTTGAAAGTATTATTTCATTAGGTTGCAAATTTTAATAATAGCGAAGGATCACAAGTGCCTGAAAGGAGTCAAGTGACATCCAACTGGAATGCTAACAGCCTGCATTCCGTCATACACTCTTTGATCCAAACTTGTACTGAATCTCCTTAACTCTATGGTAATTGTGTTGTTGTGCCTTATACCTGATTTTAATGCAGAGCAGAATCAAGCAGGTAAGCAAACAAGGAAAGGCCGATGTTAGCTATTTAATGTCTGGGCCTTATGTTTGTGGGCAATTATCTAACAATGTGTTAGGTCATCAAAAGTTAGGTCACTACTACCTGAACTGAAGAAATAGTTCAGATGGAACTTGCGCTGAAGAAAATGTGGGGAAAGCTTTTTGGAAGGATCTCAAGATTGGCCAGAAGGGTACCTGGGATGGTTTAGACTAAATGATTCCTTGTTAGTTTAAGAGTGCACACAACTGTAAAAAGTACAACATGTTCCTGTTAGAGTCCTTTCTGGCTCCAGATCCTCTTCCTGCTCTGTTCACTTGAGGGGAGAGCAGCAATGGCATCTCTGCTCAGGCCACCATTTAATATTACAGCCAGAGTCCAACAACATCATTAGACCCACATCAGCATATTGCATGAAGAATCCATTCACTTTCAAATGGATATATTTGTCGCCTGTTCAGAAGAACAAAGCAAGAAAGGTTTGCATTTATGTAGCATTTTTCACAATGAACAGACGTCACAAACTGCTTTACAGCCAATTAAAAATATTTTGAAGTGTAGTCACTGTTATAATGGAAAAATACAGCAGCTGATATGCAAGCAGCAAAATAACACTTTTTTCCAGATGCTGTCAGTTCTGAAGAAGAGTCACTGGACTCAAAATGTTAATTCCACTTTCTGTCCACAGATACTGCCAGACCTGCTGAGTTTCTCCAGCAATTTCTGTTGTTTTAGATTTTCAGCATCCAGAGCTCTTTATTTATCCCAGAATCAGAAATGTGATAATGAACAAATAATATTTTTGTGATGTTGATTAGGGTTAAATATTACATGAGAGATCAGAGTCGACTCCTTGCTCTTCTTCAAGACAGTGCCACAAGATCTTTCTTTCCCTCCACCTAAGCAGACAAATCAGGTCTTAGCTTAACAGTTCAACTGAGAAATGGCACCTCTGAAACCATAGCACAGACTCGATTCTACAGTAAAGTTTTAAGTTTGATTGTTGTGTTCATGCTCCGGACTAAGACTTGAATTCAGAAACTTTGGATTCAGAAGTGTTAGTGCAGCCAACATTACCACAGCCAACACACCCCAATAAACTAGCGAAAATAGTAGGTGCCAGGAATAATGTGAGACACCGGTGGGGTAAGTCTTCTGATCCATTTGATTTACCTGTTCATCTGAAGAAAATTGTCTTTATATTCAAAGAAAATGGCTTAACATTCATTTTGTTCTGTAACTGAAATTTAATGGTCGTAAAACCGTGTGGATTTTGTTCATGTGGAGAGGTATGATTTGGTTGTCAAAAATTAAAACAAAATATCCGCTGAATAGGATTATTGGTTGCAATGCTTAGGATGGGGGAGAATGACTCCCCACTCCCCAGATGTTGAGGATTTCGGGTGGGATCAGGATCCGTTGGGTTTCTGTCACCTCACACCCTCCAAGTCCGAAGACCACTCGGGAACAGTGCACAGATCATGTCACCCCTCGACCTGGGTAAGTCAGATGGTACTTGCATGTAATGTCTCCACTTCACTGCGGATGGAGCTGTGCTGTCTGGTGCAGCAGTTGGAGAGGCTGAGAAGAGATAGTGGTGGGTGAAAGAGGGAAAAAAGGTGGAGATAGAGGTAGAAGGCCCAAGAAATCTCAACAGTGCTACCGTTACTGTGAATCCCTCACTGTCAATATCAGTTGTTGACCGATATTGACTAGCACTGAACTGGACTCAGTGTATAAATTCAATGGCAACAACAGTTGGTCAGAGGTTAGGAATCCTGCATTGGGTGACTCTCTTCCTGACTTCCCAAAGCCTGCTCATCATCTACAAGGCACCAATCAGGAATATGATGGAATACTCCCCACTTGCCTGGATGAGTGCAGTTCCAACAACACTCAAGACACCATCCAGAAAAAAGGTGTCATTTGCACCACATCCACAAGCATCCACACCATCCCCAACCCCCAACCCACCACCACCAACACTGAGCACTCTAGCAGCTTTGTGTACTATCTGTAAGATACAATGCAGAAATTCACCAAGGCTCCTTTGACAGCACCTTACAAACCAATAACTACTTCCATCTAAAAAGACAAGGACAGTAGAAACAAGAGAACCCCACCAACTGCATGTTCCCCTCCAAGCCACTCACCACCCTGGCTTGGAAATATATCACCATTTCTTCAGTGTCGTTGGGTCAGAATCCTCTAAGTCCTTCCCTAATGGCATTGTGAGTTTACCTACAGCACATGGACTGCTATGGTTCAAGAAGGCAGCTCACCACCACCTTATCAAGGGCAACTAGAAAAGGGCAATAAATGCTGGCTCGGCCGGTGATGCCCACATCCCATGAGTAGATAAAAAAAAGTAACACATCTGCTCTTTAAACATCTCAGGATGTGCAATGATTTAAGCTGATGTAGCAAACCTGCAAGAAAGAAATTGCATTTATGTAACATTTTCTGTGTATCAGAAGAATCAGCCGAGTGAACTGTCAATGTTGGTGCTGTGAGAAAAAGGACTTTTGAGGAAAGTCGCACCAACCTGCTTCTAAGAGGTTGCTCGTGCAGGGCACGCAGTCAATGGCGAGTCTACAGCTTTCAATGTGGCAACATCAGGGATGCTGTTTTATCATTATAGACATCACTGAACCAGGCAACAATTACACTGGAGTCTGAAACCCTCTGACCCCTTTACAAATATTCCCCAGGACATGTTGCTACCTCCTAGACCTATTCAGCTGCATATCACATCTCAAGTCGCCCTGCAGAACATTTAATAGAGCCTTGCATTCCAACTTTTTGCTTGCTTTTATGAAACCCTTTTTATGATCCAGTGGCATTAGTCCTGACTTCTGGCAGTTCAGCAGATACTATAGACTGGGGGGGTCACCTCCAGTGGTATATCTGTTGCTGGCCACCATGAAATTGCTTCTAAGGATAATTTGTTTAAATAACAAATGGATCTTCTGTAGCCATGTTCACAGTAGAGAGGAGCGGTGAGCTGGAATTTTTTTGCACTGGTAGGATAGTGGTGAGGTGTTGAGATGTTGAGATCTCTCTTGACTCCATAGTATTCCTAAAGTATTTGACACATGGGGTGGATACCTCACAGAAACCCCATCAGAAATGGAATGGGAAATAATGACACTGACTCAGCTGAGAATTGAAACTTTAAGAAGTCCAGTGTATGAGGGTGGGGTCTGGATCATTTCAAGCCTGTGTGGACCAGAAAAGGCTACTCCCTCGATCCAGTGACTTAGTTCTTGATTCATAGAATCCCTATAGAGTGCAGGCAGGCCATTCGGCCCATCAAGTTCACACTGACCCTCCGAACAGCATCGCACCCAGGCCCACCACCACTCCCCTACCCTATCCTTGCATCTCCCATGGCTAATCCACCTAGCTTTCACGTCCCTGGGCACTATGGGCAATTTAGCATAGCCAACCCAGCTAACCTATGTATCTTTGGACTGTGGGAGGAAACTTGCAGGGAGAATATGCAAACTCCTCACAGACAGTTGCCCAAGGCTGGGGTTGAATTCAGGTCCCTGAAGCTGTGAGGCAGCAGTGCTAGCTACTGAGCCACCATGCTGCTGTGAATTGTTCGCAACTGTTTCCTGGCAGCACCAGTGCTAATGGAGACAGCAGTGCTAAGCAGAGAAACTGAGGTCAAGGCAGGAAGACAGCATTTGGCCTCATCACTTCAGATTGGATAGCAGAGGAAATGTTTCTCTGAGCTGAGAGTTCACAGCACCTCCTCTGTCACAATCGTGGATAGCAGGCATTCTTATAGTCTGATGATCAGATGTTGTACCATTTGGGGCACCTTATATGGAGTAAATCAGAGGAACAGCTTGTATTGAAGCAGTACCCTTCAATGTATAAAAATGTCCCAAATAAGAACAAAAAATGTTCTTAACATTAAAGAGCCATGACTCAATGATTTGCAAACATCTCTAACTCAATGGCTAAATCTCATGAGACATTGCTTTTGATTAGAAGATAGCAATGTTTTATGTCCTTTCCCAGGGATTGCTGCAACTGGCTGGGAAAAATTCCACCTCCTCAACAAGCTAGAATACTGTAGCAGTTTAGTGTCATTGCTTTCCAGATGAACAGCACCATCTTGTGGAGGATAGAAGAATATAGGCAGTACAATTATTATCGCTGCGTTAATACTTTCATTTCATTACGCCAGGGTCATTTCAGCCTTGCCAATGAGAGTATTACAGGCATTCCTTCCCCCATTGATTTGTTATACAGAAATCTGTATTAGGCTGTGTAATATCAGGACTCTGGCATCTTGAGACTAACACCAGGGGGCTGAATCTTATGTGTTTTTGGCTAAGTCTGAGCTGCAAAGAATTGTTTGAGGGTTTCGATGCAAAGGCTAGCATGTTCTCTTGTCGTATCTTATGCAATTAGCTGCATTAACTGTCAAAATCACCCCCTCTGGCATCCGTCAAGTCTGATTCCAGCGCATCTTACCATGCACTGCTCCTTCAACAACTCAGCAGACATCGACTGAAACACCAACTTCCCCAGAAACTGCTCCATTTTAAAAGGCACCAGGATGAGCACCGGTGGGCAGGGTAGGGGGAGGAGTAAAGAAGGGGCATCCTCTTCTCAGAGGATAGCTAGAGGAGACCATTCCACCAGACCCTGGCAGCCTGGTCCCTGGCCCCACTACTTTGGTCAGTGCTATCTTCACATTCTGAACAAGCAGCCAGCAGTGTGTAGAAAGCTCATTTACTTTCCCTGCTGCATCAGGATAAGTATCATTATCTTCTCTCCCATTTCTCACACTCATTGCATCTGCTATTGTACCTACCTCCCCCCAAGGCTCATGCTCTGCCACTCTCACTATTGCCTTAAATATCTTCAATCCTCTGCTCTCACCCAGCACACACCAATAACCCACATACACAAATATTGACAAATACCTCTGTGTGGATTGCATGTGTGGAAGCACAATGTGATGAGCACTTCACAGTGACAGCACCACATCTGACTGAGGAAGAATTACCCCAGGCTGCTGGCACTGGTAGGCCTGCCCGAGACCAGGTACCTGCTCAGACCTGGGAGGGAAAGGACCCAGCGATGTTGGCGATCAGGGACTTCATCCGAATGCACAGGTAGGGGCAGGTTGGCAGATGCCTTGAACAGTCAGGTCCGGCACCCTCAGTATCTGAATGACAGGGGCACAGACCTGCATTCCAGAACCCGAGTTGTTGGTCCTCAGGACTGATGGCCTGGTGATGGGAGACAGGAATCCTGGCACACACTCCAGCTGCCCATTCCCAATAAGGAGGCCTGGTGATGCCGGGAGATAACCAGCCAGAGGAGGAGCCACACCATGGCCCCTCATGGCGCTTCAGGGGTGGCCAGGCCCACCATCTCCATCCACCCTATATGCTTTCTTCCTCCAACCCTCAGATGTCCATTCCAAGGAAGTTCCACTTGCTTCTGGCAAGAATACGTTCAGTATGTCAGGCTCATCCAAGGCTTAAGTAGCCCTGGAGTCACTCAACCAACTCACCAGGGCCAACAGGTTCCATTGACAAGTAGGTTCCTTCAAGCCTAGCTGTGGAGCTGGGGAGTACACTCACACATAGTGGGAGGAGAGTAAGTGTGAGACCTATTGAGGGCACTTTGGTGGCATGGGCTGACACTGAGTTGTAAATGATTTTGCACTCTTGTATAAATTTCAGTGCTCTAACCATGCAGCTGACTGCTTGTGTCTTTGTGTAGGGTTGAATGACTTGTTCACATGGCCACGGATGAAGTTCTGGGGATAGAGTTCAGTGCTTCACCATCTGGAAGCAAGAGGGACAATGCCATGGCATTGATTCATGCTGACAGCTTTGACCCTCCTCTTACAACATCCCTGTCCTTTGATGGCCTCAGTGTCCAGAATTCTGTAAGTGCATTGTCCAGCAGTGTCTGTGACAGAGAAGTGCGACACATTGAGGGAGGATTCTGTATCCTATACCCGACACGAGTGTGTCTGTCAATGTTCTTAATCATTAAAACCCCCCTTGCTGGTGGTGCAGACCCTCCCTGACAGGTCGGGTTATTTACCCTGCCCACTCTGAGTGTGCTCAAAACTATTTTCTTTCCCCTTTCTCTTTCCCTGCAATTTTGATTTTCAGCACAATGGAAGGTGACAATGAGCACTCGTAAGCCAGTGGCTTGCAGGCTCTGACCCTGAAACATCCAGATCCCCTCCTGACAGTCTTTCTCATGAACCCCCTGGTTGTCACACCTACCCAGGTCCCCACCAAACCCATCTAAATGCCCACCTTTCCCACCCACTCCAGGGATATAAGGTGACCATGCCAAGTGCGGTCATTCACTGCCCCCGCAACCCAAAAACCAGGATGCTCCTGACCATGGATGAACCCTCCCCCCAACTATGCTCCATTGCCAGATATGTTTCACCCTAGCTCCTCTTTGAAGATCCTGTTGGCCTCATTCATAATTGCCATTCGTCCTTTCCCACATCCTGCAGCCCTGCTCCCAAAGGCTAACTCACTATGTCTCATTCCCACAGTAACATTAACCCGGACCCCCACTTACCTTTCCTACAGTTTCTGTAGACTAAACTGCTGCACTGACTGGGGTCACCAACTTGAGCGATCTGATTGGTCAGCCTCAGACGGGAAGTACCCAGACCGCTGACCACTGCCTGTATATTTTACTGACTGCATTAGCCCTGCTCACCCCGCCCGACTAGCCACAGGACTCACTGTGACCTATTCCACAGACTACAGAGGATGGGCCTCCTAACTGAGAGGACCCCGAGCAGACACCTGAATGTGGTCAATCCCCTGGACTGGATGTGAACCTACTTTTGACTCTTGGGTGTCTCTCTGCATCTGGAAAGAACTACTTGCCTAAGATTTTGAGACATGGCTGTTTGCTAACTGCACATGCCATTTGTTTGCTGCTGAACTGCTGGCACATGATGCAGCTGGGAGACTGGCATGACACATTGCTGTACAACAAGATATCATGCTCTGGGCTGCAATTGGATCTAATTCAGCATGGAGCTCATTTAGAGCAAGCGGCGAACACTCCTTCTAATTTCCATGTCTGGTTTTCTCGGTATTTAGCTTGCCTGGTAAACTTAGCAAGATAGAAAGCTGAATATTGATGAGGCAAGTCGAGCTATCAGCAAGCTCTCATCAAGCAATAATCCTCCCTAATTCACAACTACTGCTGCCTAGTGAGAAACTCACCATGTTGCTTGTGAAAAGCATAAACAACGGTGCAAGATGTTCCCAACATCGCAATGGGTCTTGCCTGACTTCTCGACTAATTCATCGTGGTCAACATGACTCAGGTTCCGATTAGATTCTGTGCCAGGGGTTTAATATCTCGACTGATGACATTCCATTGGCTAGATAACACTCATGAAATTCTTGTGACATAGCTCATTACAAGTCAGATTTTATGTCCTATAATAGCAACTATGTTCTATATAATACGTAATGGGTTGGGATTTCCTTCTGAAAGTTCATTTTTTTGGAAGAATTGAAGGGCCAAATAGTGAGTACTTCACATAACATTTCAGGTCCCAAATTCTTACTTCTTGTTTTTGTGTTAAATTGATTCAGAGTACAGGAAGTGGGGAAAGAAGATTGCATTGGTATTTTTCAAGTGTGCCCTGAAACAGTTGACTGAAGCAGTAGGTCTTTTGTGCGGGAAATACCTGAGCAAAATAAGGCCTCAAACAACATAGGCAGTGCAAGTGCTGGGGCATCTTGTGTCCGTACCTTGGATAAAGTTAATGAAAATGATGAATTCTTTGTGCTATTTAGCATTGATTTGAGAAGTGTTTTGTAGCTTTAAAGAGCATTTCGACTGAGTATTTGCGCAGAGCCTTTTCATAAAATCAACAAGGACTACATGTTCTACAAATATGGGACAAGAAAGGACATACTGTTCCTTGCAGGGGTCAAGAAAATGATTAAGTCTCTGGGAGATCAGCCTGATAGGAGGTGGCACAAGGCAATCAGTGTTGTCACCTATGTAAATATAGGAACGTAGCAAAAAAGTGACCTGTTCACCTCATCCAGCTAGCTGCACCCACACAGTTGGATCATGGCTGATCATCTACTTAATACCACTTTACTGTGTAGTCCCTGACATCCCTTGATTTCATTAGTAACCAGAAATTTATCAATTTCTGTCCTGACATGCCGAGTGATTGAGCTTCCACACTCCTCTGGCGAAGAGATTTCCAAAGATTAACCACCCTCTGAATGAAGAAATTCCTTATCTCAATATTAAATGGCCCAACTCATAATCTGAAACTAAGTCCCTTTGTTCCAGACTCACCAGTCAAGGGAGACATCCTATCTACAATCACCTTTCAACATGCTGTAAGAATTTTGTTAAAATGAAATCACCTCAGTTTTTAAAATTCCAGAGGATAGAGGCCCAGTTTCCTCATTATCTCCTCATAATACAATACTGGGCATTAGTCTGAAGAACCTCTGATGCATAGACTTTAAGCCAAGCAAGAACCAAAATATTTTTTCTTTTTCAAGGGCTCTTCTTCAGATTTTCTCAAGGGCTACTTTTAGTTTCCTGGGAGCTTATTTTTCATTGTCACTACATCAGTTGTTGGTTGCTTCTGTCACATGGTAGGTGTGATTTGAACTCACAAAGAAGCAGAATTACAATAATTCACCAATATCCTCAATAATTATCAAGTCTGCATTAAACTTAAAGCCACAGCACACAATGAAAGCACAAAATTCATAGGCACTACAGTATATAAATTAGTACAAGACAGCAGGCATAAATTAACAAAAGTATTTTTTTGAGAATATCTGACACCTCTGCTTGTGAAAAGCCATCATCCTAAGTACATCTTCTGCAGACTGGTGACATCCTAACCATTGTGTTTTATCACTTATACACAAAGCTGGAGCATTTTAGTCAGTTCCAACCCTATTTACTGCAACTCAGATCTCAATCTCAGATTTAAATTTCACAAGTGACATCATTCATTACAATAGGATACATTGCATTTTTCCAAGAAAAGAAGCTTCTGAATTTATGTCACCCTAAACCAGACATTCTTCATTACATTCAGTTGCAAGATTTCAAGACATCAGTTAGCTTAGTTGGCAGGACAGATGATTTGTGAGGTAGAGTGACACCAACAGCATGGGCTCAATTCCTGCACTAGCTGAAGTTACCACGAAGGATTCTCCTCCTCAATATCCCCCCCATACCTGAGGTGTGGTGACCCTCAGGTGAAACCACTACAAGCTGTTTCTATCTAAGGAGAAAGCATCCTGATGGTCTGGTACTTATTTCAGTGATTCGAGGTTTTCTTGGATTCCGGTTTATTTTGTCCATTCATGTAATGTGCATGTCGTTGCCTGGGCCAGCATTAATGAGAAGGTGGTGGTGTACTGCCTTCATGAATCGCTAACAGTCCATTCAGTAAAGGTACACCCACACTGAAGTTAAGGAGGGAGTGCCAGGATTTTAATCCAGTGACATTAAAGGAACGATGATATTTCGAAGTCTGGTACTGAGTAGCTCAGGGAGGCAATTGCAAGTGGTGGTGTTCCCACATAGCTACTGCTCTTTGTCTTTCTAGGTAGTAGAGACATTGATTTGGAAGCTGTCTAAGGAATGTTGGTAAATTTCTGCAGTGCAACTTGAACATCATGCACATTATTGTGATTGACTATCGATGGTGGAGGAAGTGGATGTGATGACAATCAAGCTTTGTTCTGGATGGTGTCAAACTTTTGAGTGTTGTTGGAGCTCTGCTCACCCAAGCAAGTGGAAAGTATTCTATCACACTCCTATATTGTGCCTTGCAGATGGTGGATGGAATTTGTGGAGTCAGGAGGTGAGTTATTCCCTGCAGAATTCCTATTCTCTGACCTGGTCTTGTATTTTTTGTTTCAAAAATATACTTTATTCAGAAAAAGATCTACATATATACATACATAGTCACATATACAGTTCAGTTCTGTACAATAGCATAAGAAGAAAACAAGCAAACATTGGAGTTTGACTCTATCTAACAAACAAACCAAAGGCATCTCTTACTTGTACAAAGACTTTATTTACATGTATTTGAGGCACTGAGAAGGTTTGATAACTGAACGATCCCCCGTTTAACTTCAGTCTGACCTGCTGTTGTAGCCACTGTTTTTATATGGCTATACCAGATCGGTTTATATTCAACATTCAATTCACTCAGTTGTAGAATCCATCTTGAGCGTTGCCTGCTCAGTGTAAGTGACTGCATCAGCTGCCCATGGGTCTCCTGATGGATCAAGCCTGGGAAGTGCTTGCCTCTGCCATGGTGAGCAAGGCCATAGTGTCTCATCACAACATCCCATACATGCTGCTGAAAGAGAGCCAATGAGCTGCAAGCACAGGAGAGATCCAAACTGTGATTGAAGGAAAGTCTCTTCATCATTTTCCTCCATACCGTTAATGGGAGTGACTGTTCTCCTATTGTTCATCCCCGTGAGAGAATTTTTGGGGTTTATTTGGTGATGTTTAGGGATGAATTCACCCACTGCCGTCGTGTATTTTGAGCAATGCGCCAAGTGCAACCTTCTTTAGATAAGAACACCAAAACTGTACACAACACTTCAGATGACAACTCACCATGGCTACAACTGCAGCAAGACATCTCTACTACTATACTTCAATCCCCTTGTGATGAGTCCAACATACTATTTGTCTTTCTGTTTGCTTGCTGCACCTGTATACTACATTTTAGTGACTCTTGAACAAGGTCATCCTAGTCCCTTTGGAGATCAACACTTCCCAAACTCTTACCATTTGAGAGATACTCTGTCTTTCTGGTTTTATTTCTACCAAAAGTGGATAACTACACATTTATTCACATTATATTCTATGTGCCATGTTTTTGCACATTCACTTAGCCTGTCCAAATCACCTTGAAGCCACTTTGTATCCTCCTAGCAACTTTCATTCCCACCTAGTTTTCTGTCACCAGCAATTTTGGAAATGCTGAAAAAGATACATTTTGTTGAAATCTGATATCTTGAACTCATTGCAACATTGGTTGGCAAGTGACCCTGATTGGTAGAATCATAGAACCATAGAAAATGCACCAGTCAGGTTGACACAGTGGTTGAAACATTGCCCTGAAGAATGACAGAATAGCTGTTGCCTGTTGTTTTAAGTTGAAACAGTGCAGCATGAGTTCGTGTTCTTTCTGTCTGCAGAGAACAGGCCCTGTCTTTTCATATATGTGGCTTCATCTCCATGCAATACACTGTGAGCCCGATTGACAATCTTAAATTGATATCAGCATAATTCTTAGTACACTTGGGATGAAAGTTGACTAACTACAAAATCACATTTAGTCTTGGACACTGTGTTGCAAATTAGGCAAGCACGGGTTTATGTATAACAAATGGTCCACCTACCTCAGCATGCTGTTCTGGTACAGGATAAAAATGTTGTTTCCCATGAAGGTGGTACTTTTGGAAATGTCCTGGTGAGTGCAAGATCAAAACTTTGACAAAATCTGTCTATTTTCATCAGTACACAAGTTCTCTACTACCAAATGACCAATTTGTAAATATTATATTTAGTTCCCACATCCAAGATATTTAGGAACTGGAGACAAGAAATGGGAAAAGAAAACAAATTAACAGTGAAACCATAATAAAGTTAAAAGAGCCAACACTCCAAGGGAAGACGTTATGCAACTGCTCAATTGCTGTCCAATTGTTGTTACCCTCAAGACATCTTACCATCACCCTCCGCATCCATCAAATTCCAACAAAGCTCCATTTATTCCAGGGGTAATGCTTCAGGATAGTATTGAGGATGAAGTAGTGAGTGCAATTGGAAAATAGGAGCCTCCATAGTGCTGGCAACAGAGGTCTAGATCTGCAGGTTAGACTGCTGATATTGAACAATCCAAGAAGAATTGCATTATCTCATACACTTTCTACCATTGGTAGCAATTGTGGAAGAGTCCATCAGATGCATATCTTGTGTTCTTATGTCATCTGAAGCTAGGACCTCATCCCTCATTATTCCTGCAATCTCTTGAGCAGCAATTTCCTAAGTTAGGTGGCCGGGAGACTTTCAAATGAATTTCATGCCACTCTCAACCTGCAAACCTGTCATCTCCATTGCTAGATTGTCACATTGCAAAGGAAGACTCGCAGCCTGAAGGAGGCTCATTTGGAGCTCATCATGCCTGTGCAGCTGTAGCAAGACTTCCTTACTTTCATACTCCAGTCTCCTTGGCCAACATTCTATTTGTCTTGATTTGCACGGTATTTGCATGCTAACCTTTTGTAATTCATGTACAAGGACACCCAAATACCTTTGTAGTGCAGTAGTCTGTAATCTCTCTCAATTTAGATACTATTCTGCTTTTCTAATCCTCATGCCATAGAAGACAACCTCACATTCTTCTATATTGTACTCTATCTGCCAATTTTTTATAACATATGAATTCAGAGCAAGAGTAGACCATTCTGCCCCTTGACTAAGATCATGACTAATCTAATCGTGGCTTCAACTTTACTTTCCTGCCTACTCCCACTACCCTGTCAGGTCCATATTAGTTAGTTATCCTGTGCCTTTGTATACTCTTTGTATCTTCCTCACAACTTCCTTTCCTACCTACCCGTATATTGTCACAAATCTGATATGTTACAGTCCAAATTATTAATATAGATTGTAAATATTTGAGGGACTTGCAGTGATCCTTATGACACTCCACTAGTCACAGAACATCAACCTGAAAAAGACCCATTTGTTCTGACTGTGTTTTCACTTAGATAGCCAATCCTTTATTCTTTTTCCATGCTGATATATCATCCACAACACCATGAACACTTATCTTGTGTAGTGACCTTTCAGATTGCACCTTATTGATTGTCTTTTGGAAATCCAAATACACTAATCTACTACTTTCACCTTACTACTTCCACTCTCCTTGTTCCCTTTTTGAAGAATTCTAACAATTTTTTCAAACACCATTTCCCTATAACAAAATGTGTTGACTCTGCCTGATTTTGTAATGATTTTATAAATGTTCAAGTACCTCCTTTTAAAGTGTTTTAGCTTTTCCCAATGACAGATGTTAGATTAATTGGCCAAAGATTTGCTGTTCTTCTATTCCTCCTTTACTTCTGCATTTTTGCAATCTACTGGGACCTTGTCAACATCTAGGGAATTTTGGTTGCGGTGCAGTGGTAATGTCCCTACCTCTGGGCCAACATGGCCTGGGTGTAAATCCAACCTGCTCCAGAGCTGAGTAATAACATCTCGAGCATGTTGATCAGAAAATATCTGTAACGAATGCTTCCATTATCGCACTTACTTTAAGACTATGTGTAGACCATCAAACCAGGGAACTTATTCTCCTTTAGTCCCATTAGTTTGGGACTGAAGCTCAATCTGTACCTGATGTTCGAATGCTGTGCAATTGGAAAGGCCAAACTGGCAACACCATAGATGGGTCTGTTTCCATGCTGTATGACTCTATGTTGACACTGCCAAAGTACATGAGTAGACAGAATAAGACAATATTACTGAAACATCGAGCATTCAGTTAAGATAAGGGAAAGGGAGGAGGTTGATGCAATGAAACAGCATCAAAAGAATGCACAGCACTCAGAAAAATGGAATGTGCGGGAGCTGTGGACCACTGCATTAGTTCACAATCGAAGAAAATGTACTGCTTATGAGTCAAGCTACAGAGCTTGTAGAAAGCCCAATTTCTAAGAAAAATGTACAGACCAAAGAAAGAAGATGGTGAAGAAATTACCAGAGGCAGAGCAGCAAGACCAATGCTAACAAAAATACCCTGGAACATGATGGGTTTGAGGATGTAATTGTCGTAAGAACCACACAATTACATGAAATGGCTAGCTGCAACAGTTTCTGAGAAAAGAAATTCACAGTCATTCAGATTTTGAAGAAGATTAAAACTAGGCCCACCCACGCATGAATCTGAAGTTGGAGCTTGATGACTGGAGTAAAAAGTAGCGCTCAGCTGATATCAAAGGATTTTGCCTGAAAATTTGAAAGAAAATGGTTGCTTATGCTGATTTAAAATGACCAAATTGTATGGGTCTTCATGAGCACTTTAAGGTGACTGAACAGCCACCAAATTTACAAAGAACATCTCGTATGTTATTAAGCAAAGTGTTCTTAATTCTCTCTCCCTGCAGCAGCTGCCCTCTGCTGCAGCTTTGCTATCTCTTTGTCAGATGCGGCTACCATTCTTGAAAAGATTTGATTCACTCATAGTCATACAATCATAAAACATGGAACTGACCCTTCAGTCCAACTGCTGTGTGCTGAACATAATCCCAAACTAAACTTGCCCCACCTGCCTTCTCCTGGCCCATATCCCTCTAAACCTTTCCTATTCAAGTACTTATCTAAGAGTCTTTTAAATGTTGTGACTGTACCCACATATTCCTTGGGAAGTTCATTCCATGGGTAGGGCCTCTTGAAGATCAAGGAAGTCACCTTTGTGTTGAACCCCAGGAGATGGAAGAGATCCTAATTGAATACGTCATGTCAGGTTTTACTATGGAAAAAGAAATGGAGGCTACAGAACTCAGGGAAATAAATATTGCTGTTTTAAAAACAGTTCCCATTACAGAAGAGGAAGTTCTGGAGGTCGAGAGAATATAAAGGTGGATAAATCACTAGGACCTGATCTAGTGCATCCTAGATTGCAAGACACATTTGCATCATCTATAACCACAGGTGAGGTGCCTGATGACTGGAGGGTGGCTAATGTTGTATCTTTGTTTAAGAAGGGTTTTAAGGAGAAACCGGGGAACTATAAACTTATGAGCCTGACTATAGTTGACAGTAAATTGTTGGAGGTGATTCCGAAAAATAGGATTTATATTAGAGAGGCAAAAATTGATTAGGAATAGTCAGCATGATTTTGTGCGAGGGAAATCGTGTCTGACAGACTTATTGAATTTTTTGAGGAAGTCAACAAAAGATTGATAAGGGCAGAACAGTAGACATTGTTTACTTGGACTTTAGTAAAGCCTTTGACAAAGTTCCGCATGGAAGACTAATTAGTAAATCAGGTCACATGGGATTCAGGGCGAGTTTGCCAATTGTTATGTGATTGAATGGAATGTTGTAGAATCCCCACAGTGCGGAAACAGGCCATTTGGCCCAACAAGTCCACACCAACCCTCCAAAGAGCATCCCACCCAGACCCATTCCCCTACCCTATCTCTGTATTTCCCATGGCTAATGCACCTAACCTTCACATCCCTGAACACTATGGATAATTTAGCATGGCCAATCCACCTGACCTGCACATCCTTCTACTGCGGGAAGAAACCAGAGCACCTGGTGGGAACTCACACAGACACGGCGAGAACATGCAAACTCCACACAGACAGTCGCCTGAGGCTGGAATCAAACCTGGGTCCCTAGCACTGTGAGATAGCAGTGCTAACCACTGACCCACCATGCTGGTGGATGCATAATTAGCTTAATGGCAGGAGACAGAGAGTAATGGTGGAGGGTTGCTTTTCGGACTGGAGGCCTGTCACCAGCAGTGTTCAACAGGGATCGGTTCTGGGTTTGTTTTGTCATTTATATAAATGGTTAGTAAGTTTGTAAATGACATCAAAATTGATGTCATTGTAGACAGTGAAGAAGGTTTTCTAGGATTACAAAGGGATCTTGATCAAATAGGTCAATGGGCTGAAAAATGGTAGATGGAGTTCAATCTGGATAAATGCAAGGTATTGCGTTTTGGTATAGCAAACAGAGTCAGGACTTATACAATTAATGGTAGGGTCTTGGTTAATGTTGTAGAACAGAGGGACCCAAAGGTACAGATGTGTAATTCTTTGAAGTTTGCATCACATATAGACAGGTTGGTAAAAAAGGCATTTAGCATGCTTTCCTTCATTGCTCAGTCCTTTGAGTAGAGGAGTTGGGATGTCATGTTGAGGTTGTACAAGACATTGATGAGGCCTCTTCTGGAATACTGTGTCCGGCTCTGGTCACCCAGTTACAGGATGTTGCTGGGTACGGAAGGTTTGAGTTATAATAGAAGGCTGGATAGGCTGGGACATTTTTCAGTGGAACGTAAGAGGTTGAGAGGTGACCTTATGGAGATTTATAAAATCATGAGGGATATAGATAGGGTTAGTGGTAGATGTCTTTTACCTAGGATGGAAGATTTCAAGAGTAGGGGGCATATTCTTAAGGTGAGGGGAGAGAGATTTAAAAATGACATGAGGGGCAACTCTTTTACGCAGAGGGCGGTTTGCATACTCATTGTAAGGAAGAGATTGCCCAAGTTTGTCTCTTTCAACTTTGTCACATGCACACCACCACCTTCTCAAGGGCAACTAGGGATGGGCAAGAAATGCTGGCCAGCCAGCGACGCCCACATCCACAAATGAGTAAAAACAAAACAATGGAAAGCTCTAGGTTTTTTTTCCAATGGTCACAACAAAGGAGCAAGGCTTGACATTTGAAAATATTATTTTATTTATAGTGGGTGAAATGAAGCAGTCGGGGGAACAATCTATCAGCCACACTGAGACACTGAGAGCAGATTGGAAAAGACTAGGTGATGGGAGCAAAAGGGTGAGTTTGTAATGAAAATCTCAGTGGTGGTATTGGTCTCAGTGATAATTGTGCAATAGAAAAATCTAACAAATGCACAGCGAATATGAAAAGTGGAAACAGCAAAAATAAGTCCCCTATCCTGGTAGAAGTAGAAGATAGGAGAAAATAGTTTCCTCAAAGAGATTGATCAAAGTACTTTCTAACTTTTTAACATCTAGAAACAATGGCTGTCTAAAGAGGTCTAGAGATAAGGCCCAGATCTTCTGATTATCATCTAAACTGATCCAATCAACAGTAATCCTGTTAAAGATTTTCCAGTTTCCTGCCAATAAGTTATAGAGCTAGACTTCCAAGATTAGCCTGATCTGGATGTTTTGATCACGAGACACCAGCTAGAAGTTCACTCAGTGCCGGATCAGCAATGAAGCCAAGCGACATCCTCCACCACCCCACCCCACCCCCATCTTTTTTACAGACACAGGCTGCAGTATTCCAGTGAATAAAATGTTTAAAGTTCCCAAACCCACTTTGACAGCAGGAAAGGGGTTAGGGTGTCAGGTGGGTAATGATGTAATATGCCAAAAGGGTGAGGGGTAGACAGCAGGGTGGATCAGGAGATAGGGTGCCAGGTGGGAAAATGGGCAGGGTGGCGGGTGACTGAGGGATCAGGGTGGAAGGTAGAGTGGGAAACTATTATGGCAAATAAACTGGGGCCCTGCCAAAAATCCGCTTTTATCTCTTGAGATGGGTTGTTTTTAGAGGGTTCCAGATATCATGTAATTGCCAGTTGGAAATATCAAGATCCTGGGCAACAACTACATGGTCATTGTGTTGGGATTTTCTAGAGGTCCAGTTCACATCTTTCAGGATATTGTTGCAATCATAGTGAAAATGGTCCTTCAAAATTCAACTTTCATTATTTGGCTTTAATACTGAGACTTTCATGGACCAAAAAATGGTTTTAAAAAAGACATTATTTATCTAAAATGGCTGCTGTGTTCATCTGACAAAGCCAGTCAACCCACAATGAATATATGAAACCCACGGCAGCAGAATTGTCATTTTTAAGAAAGAGCTCTGAAACTCAGTGAGGGATCAAGAACTCACATCTCTGGTGTTGCACAACCTTGCACAATAAACTCACATATTCCCAGGTGAGGGGGCGGGGAGGGAGTGGGGAGTGAGGATGTGGGAGGTGAGAGGAAAGTGAGGCAGGGAGGGGCAACTAAGGATGGGGGAGATGGAGTGAAGCTGGGGGAGGGGGAAGTGAGGACTTGGGCGATGGGATAGTGAGGACATTGGGGAGGGGAATAAGTCGAGGAGAGGGACAGGGAGGAGGAAGCGAGGATGGGGGTGTGCGGTGAGGAAGGTAGAGAGAGGATAAATGAGGACGGGGAAGGGAGAGCGAGGATGGGGTTGAGAGAGAGGAGTGAGGATGGGGGAGGAGGGGAATGAGGGTGAGGTGAGAGAGATGTAGGGAGGATGGGGGGTAGAGGGGAATGAGGATGGGGCTAGAGGGGAGTAAAGATTGGAGGGGAAAGTGAGGAAGGTCACAGAGCAGTGGTCCTATGGGCAGTGCTGAGGAGAGAATGGGGGCATGCATTGATGTGGGAGGAGGGATTGTGATGAGGAGAGTGGCCTCACCCTCCCCCTACTCCGCTCACTCACTCACTTATCCCCCTCCACCCTCATCCCTCCCAGCCCCCTCTTCACAGTTGCCTCCCTGCCCGTCTTCACAGCTTCTTTAATTTTATAAGCAAACCCTTTGAAATGTGCACGTGTGAATTCAAAGCACTGCATCGTGAGTAGGTGTGATGTGTCAAAAGACATTCAGAATACAGGGTGTCTTGATTGAAGTTTTCATGGAAACTGAAAGTGCTGATAAAGAGAAGCTATTTTTACTGGTTGAGGAATCTTTGTAGAATTTGGAACCTTTTGTGCAACAGCAGGTGATTCTAGGTCAATTATAAATTTCAAATCTAAGATTTTTGTAAATCAAAGGTATCTAGGAATATGGAGCAAACGTGGGCGTATGGAGATAGGTCACAGATAGCCATGATCACCTTGAATAGTGGAACAGGCTCAAAAAGTTAAATTGATTGATCCTGCTCCAATGTTCTATGACACTATCACATACAAAGCATGTGACAGCTGAAGGTGCAGTCTGATGCACATCCCAGTTCTGACCACTTGGTGTCAGATAGTTCCCAAAAATCAAACTAGTTTGATGAGAAAAGGTAACTGTATGTATTTGACAAAATATAGAATTTTCACAATAGATTAAGGAAAAATTAAAATGTTTGAACATCTAGGTCACTTCTAATATAGATTGTATCCTTTTGCTGGCCAATAGAAATGCCAACCATTCCCTGTTGTCTCGATATCTGAAACACTTAAAAAATTGTTTTATTTATTTATTCATGGAATGTGAGAGCTACTGCCTAGACCAGCATTTATTGTCCATCCCTGATTGCCCTGGACAAGGTAGTGACAAGCTGCCTTCTTGAACTGCAGGAGCCTTTGAAGTCTGGAGACTTCTAGAAAGGAGTTCCAGGATTTTGAGCCAATGACAGTGAAAGAACAGTGATATACTTCCAAGAAGGTGTGAGCCTTAGACAGAAACTTGCAGGTATTGGTGTTCCCATGCATCTGGTGCCCTTGACCTTCTAGGCAATACAGATCATGGGTAGTGAGATAGTAGGAACTGCAGATGCTGGAGAATCTGAGATAACAAGGTGTAGAGCTGGATGAACACAGCAGGCCAAGCAGCATCAGAGGAGCAGGAAAGCTGGTTGCTGCTTGACCTGCTGTGTTCATCCAGCTCTACACCTTGTTATCTATAATAGAGATCATGGGTTTGGAAGATATGTCTGAGCAGCTTTGCTGAGTTATTGTCATACATCTTATCAGTGGTACACACTTCTAATGTTGTGGGTTGGTGGCGAAAAGAGTGAACGTTGAAAGTAGTGGATGGGTGACAATCAAACAGACTGCTTAGTCCTGGATGGTGTCAAGCTAAGCTGCACCCATCAGGCTGATGAAGGTTATTTCATCATACTTCTGACTTGTTCCTTAGGCAGTGGGGAGACAGGAGGTAAGTGTCTCATTCAAGAATTCCTAGCCTTTGACTTGCAGCCGCAGCACTGACATGGCAAGTCCAGTTCAGTTTCTGGTTGATATGATTCTATGTTGATAGTGGGAGAATTTCAGTAATGGTAATACCACTGGACTTAAAGACATGACAGTTAAATTCTTTCTTGTTGGCAAAAGTCACTGTTTGGCTCGTGCGAGTTGTGAATATTACCTTTCTTTATTCACTCATCGGGATCATGGGATGACCAGCATTTCTTGCCCATCCCTAATTGCCCCGGGGAAGGTGATGGTGACATGTCTTCTTGAACCACTGCAGTCCATGTTCTGTCAGTGGACCCACTATGCTTGAGGTTTATAAACATGTTATAGCCTTACCTTTAAACACCAAATAAAGTTATTCTACAGCCTATTTGACGGTCTGCAGTTTGCAACCTAATTTATGGGCGAATTTGTATTGGTCACACTGAAGTCAATGATGTGTGACCACACCTGCAGCACTTTGTTCGCCTGGTGGTATCTGTTTATGTTAGGAGAACATATTCCATTAGAAATGGGTCTGTAATACCAGTTAATACTAAGGAATGAGACATTTACTGCTGATACTTGCAACATGGATGTTAGAGGCTTGGTGCCAGTTTTATATTTGCTGCCAGCTGCACCACGCCCAGCAAATAGCTCTGCAAAATCTCTCAAGGCAAGTTTGCACCATTGCAAAGGCAGCAGGAAATTCACGCAGCACTTGTACAGCAGTGGGGCTGCAATAGATGACACTGTTGCTCTAGTCAGTAAATGAAGAGACCAGGGTAAACTGAATGGTTTCACAATCAGGAGGAAGTGCCTGATTGACATCAGATTCCTGAGCTGAGAGTAATGAGTTAATCAGTTTCTTTTTGAATAATTGCTACAATTTAGATTTTCATGTTATGCTGAATACTCAGTGGTTAGAGGGCCCACACTGAACATCTCAGTATGATATGTGTCTTTAGCACATCCTCTTTAAGCATTAGCAAAACAATAGTCAGTGTTGTTCCCTTGTTAAGCTATTAGCAAATGTTTGGAAATGTTAATTTCACACTGCTTTTGGACTATGAAAACTGCAGTCAAACAGATTAGATAAAACAAGAAAATAACTAGTACTTATATGTAAACATTTACAAGATACTTATTTGCTTCTTTAATAAAAGGATGTTTAAGGGAGAGCGAAAGAGCTGGAGTAGGAGAAAATAACAAAGTGATAAAGCAGTTACGAGTCATCACCCTCTTTCATTGTTTCACCCTCTTTCCCTTCCCCAGAGTTTCCCACTGATTAACCCGAGCAGCCATTCATTTCCTCGCTACCTGTTTGTGGCCAGAGCACAAAGTGACAATTCACCTTAAGTCTTTGAGGCTGAACAGTTTAACCTAGAGTTTGACTTAAACTACGGTTTAAATTTGACAACAATTCACTGCCATTGGACACTTAAACTTCCCAATATTTCTTCTCACGGATTGATTCTCACCAAAATACAGGAATATAATTTTTTGTGTCAGATGACAGAAAAGTATGCATTTATGTTAAAGGCAGCAATCACATAACCCTTTCCAATATACTGTGGCAGTGTAATCACCGCATATTAGTGAAAATTATAGCCTAGCACACTGTATAATCAGCTCAAACTATTGTCGAATTGGTTTCTGCCAATTTCCCAAAATTCAAGGAGGGGTGGTGAAAACAACATTGTAACTATGAACCATAGTCTTGGAATTATTTTTTTCTATGTCTTCCATATTGAACCCCTTTCTAATTTTCAATAGTTCCACCTGATCATACCTCACCTTTCTATTTTTCTGCAATGATTCCAAGTCTGTTTAGAATTAGGATTGGAATTAGCCTTCATTGTCACATATACTCAACGAGAACAGTGAAAAGTTTACACATTGCCACTTGCAGTGCGACTTAGGCACAAAGATACTTAGGTACAGCTTCTTTAGTTAGAAGATCTTACAAAATAAAGAAATAGAATGTCCAGTGTTGCAGAAATAAAAGTTCAGAAGAATAGTCTTCCAACCCAGATCACACTGGCACCCAGCCTCAAGGTCGCACGGGGGCCTGGGTCTAGACTGCACTGGGTTTCACATTGAGGTTAATGAGGCTGGGAGATCGCTTCAGACCACCATGCCAGGCTGAGGACACTGTGTCAGGATAAGGGGCCGCCACACTGAGAGGCTTTCCAAGTAGGTAAAATCTCTCAGTTTTTGTGTCATCTTTCTAAATCTGTTTTGTACCCTCACGGACATTCAAACTCCATCATGTCATAAATCAAAAGATAAATTTTTCAATCTCTTTAGTGTGAAATCATTAACAACTTTTTCTTTCCAAGCATAAATAAATGTAGATTGACAGTAACTTTGTAAACCTCATTTGTAGTTTCTTTAATCTTGAACAGGTCAGAACTATTTATAAGATATGAGAGTGGCTCCACCTTTGGATGAAGGATCTAACATACATCACATTCTCTTTTCAGAGGCTAATGGACCTGCATCAAAAGGCTTCCAGGCTTCACAGTTGCTGGGTGCCAGGTAGGGAGAGGAGATCACCATTTCCTCTAAGGTGTGTGGCTGTGTGTGGATGTAGCTGCATGGAGGGTCCTTGTGTGTCAATTGGTGTGCTGACACTGTCCGTAATATTGACGTCAGTTCTAGAAGTGAGATTGCCAGACTGGCTGTGCTTTTCCAACAATTTCTGTTGTAAATTTGAATGATAACTTCGATCATATCTTGTGGTGAAGGCTCAGAGTATATGGAGTCTGCATTCTCACATTTGATCTTTTCTTGTTACTACAGGCCTGAAAGAGCAACCTCACAGTCCTACCATGGTCAGTAAAACAAGTCTCGACAACTTCTACCACTCTGGGTAACATTTCCAGGCAGCAGGACAACAACGTCTGTATCGCATGATGTATTTGATGAGCTTTGCTAAGGAAGTCACAATGCACAGGTAAGAAACAGTAAGTTGGTCGTTAAAACAAGCAGGAATAAGACGCTTGGATGGCCATCTGATACCTGGGTGGTCATATGAAGGTCAGAACACTATCCCAGACTACTTGATGCCCTGACGGCTGCCAAGGGCTTGAATGAGCACCTAAAGCCTGGATGACCTAATGCCCAGATAATGAATTCCTGTCTGATGACTATTTGAAGCCTGAATGATTTGGTATCAATAACATGTGGCACTTTATAAAATCTAGCCCTGAGATATCTTTGGACTGCTATTTCTTGGTGGTTTTGCTGTTGATTGAGAAAGGAGATGAAATTATGAATTAAAATTTCACAATTTACCATGATGGACCTTGAACCAAAATTCTGATGAAGGGTTTAGGCCCGAAACGTCAAGTTTTCCTGCTCCTATGATGCTGCTTGACCTGCTGTGTTCATCCAGCCCCACGCTTGTGTCCTCCATACTTTGGGATGGATTACAAACCCAGTGACATTACCACTACACCACCGCTGAGATGAAATTGGCTATCGTGTTGCTGGATGCATGTCACCTCTTTGACCTATCTGTGATCAGCATTGGGACTGATACTACAGTCAATTCCTGAAGCAGCTTGGGCTTACCATAACTGGCACAGGCAGTGGGATTTGCTGTGGGAAAATTTTGCTACAAATGTCCTTGCAGTAGATGATGCCATCAGATTGTCTCCATGATCAAATCCTGTAGAGGCACTTGAACATTATTATCGTCAATTACGTTTGCCAGAGACTTGGAGATTGAATTAGTGACATCAAAGTACAACAAAAAATTCAAATATCCTTGTGCGTTTCATAATAGCACATGAGCTGACACCAAAATTCATCCACTCAAAATGCCCTTAGCTGGGATCCCTGAATTTGGCAACCTTTATAAACATTAAATCACCTTCTATGCTGTTTTCAATCTAGTTGTTTAGATATTTTTGTTCCACAATGGTCTACAACTCTGCAAATATCTTGTTTCTTTAATGTAAGAGAAACCCCTCACCAAAAGAGGTTAAAAGAGTGCTGCAAATGTAAACATCAATACACCTTACAAAAAAACATGCATCCAATAAAAATGTCTTCCTACATGAAGAATATCTATACAGTAATTACAGCCCGACAGTAAGATTACGTAGTGCAGTTGTGTTCTTTGTTAATGTAAAAAAGAACACCATTCCAGATTCACATATATCTAAATTAATTTTAATATTTATGATAAGCTGGGCTGGTCGAAGGTGCAGCTGAACACCTTGCTGGCATATACTCGGAAATAATGATACTCAGATCCAGTGGTGCAGGACCACAGCATGAACCATAAGACCATGAAATACAGGAGCAGAAGTCTGCTCCGCTATTTGATTTGGCTGATATGTTTCTCAACCCCATTCTCCTGCCTTGTCGCTATAACCCTTGACCTCCTTATTATTCAAGAATAGTCAAAATAGCTTTGTGCATGGAAAATCGTGTCTCAATAGCTTGACTGAGTTTTTTGAAGAAGTGGTAAAGAAGATTGATGAAGGCAGAGCAGTGTCTGTTGTCTACATGGATGTCAGCGAGGCATTTGACAAGGTTCTGCATAGCAGGCTGGTTAGCAAAGTTAGTTCGCATAGAATCCAGGGAGAACAAGCCATTTGGATACAAAATTGGCTTGAAGGTAGGAGACTGAGGGTGATGCTGGAGGGTTGTTTTTTCAGACTGGAGGCCTTGACCAGCAATGTGCTGCAAGGATCGATGCTGGGTCAGAGATAGTAGGAACTGCAGATGCTGGAGAATCCGAGATAACAAGGTGTAGAGCTGGATGAACACAGCAGGCCAAGCAGCATCATAGGAGCA
>JAHRHZ010000013.1:17435805-17464433 GCA_024137785.1 Ginglymostoma cirratum | reverse complement strand
GATGAACACAGCAGGCCAAGCAGCATCATAGGAGCAGGAAAGCTTGAAGTTTCGGGCCGAGATTTCTGATGAAGGGTCTAGGCCCGAAACGTCAAGCTTTCCTGCTCCTATGATGCTGCTTGGCTTGCTGTGTTCATCCAGCTCTACACCTTGTTATCTTGGTGCTGAGTCCACTGCTTTTTGTCACTTGTATAAATGATTTGGATGTGAATATAGGAAGTACGGTTATTAAGTTTGCAGATGATGCCAAAGTAGTGTATGATGAAGAAGGCTATCTCAGAGTGCAAAAGGACCTTGATCAGATGGACCGATGGGCTGAGGAGTGGCAGATGGAGTTTAATTTAGATAAATGTGAGGTGTTGTATTTTGGTAAGGCAAATCAGGGCAGGAGTTGTACATTTAATGGTAAGGTCTGGGGAGAGTTCCTGAACAAAGAGACCTTGGAGTTCCTTGAAAGTGGAGTCACCGATAAACAGGTTAGTGAAGAAGGCGTTTGTTATGCTTGCCTTTATTGGTCACTGCATTGAGTACAGGATTTGGGATGTCATGTTGTAGCTGTACAGGACATTGGTTAGGCCACTTTTGGAATGCTATGTTCAATTCTGGTCTCCCTGCTTTGGAAAGATGTTGTTAAACTTGAAAGGATTCAGACAAGATTTACAAGGATGTTGCCAGATTTCGAGTGTTTGAGCTATAGGGAGAGGTTGAATAGGCTAGGGTTGTTTCCTGTAGCATCAGAGGTTGAAGGTGACCTTATAGAGGTTTATAAAGTCATGAAGGTTAGGGATAGGGTGAATTCCAAGGTCTTTTCCCTGAGGTAGGGGAATCCAAAACTAGAGTCCCAAATGAGAGGAGAATGATATAAAAGGATCTAAGGGGCAACTTTTTCACACAGAGGGTGGTGCATGTGTTGAATGAGCTGCCAGAGGAAGTGGTGGAGGCTGGTACAATTACAACATTTAAAAGGCATTGGGATGGGTATATGAATAGGAAGAGTTTAGAGACATATTGGCCAAATGCTGGCAAATGGGACTTGATTAATTTAGGATATCTAGTCGGCATGGACGAATGGGACCAAATGGTCTGTTTCCATGCTGTACAGCTATGACTCTATAACTTTATAACTTTATAATCTATCTCTGTCTAAAATGCACTCAATGACTTGGCCTTGACAGCCCTCTGTGGCACTGAGATCCATAGATTCACCACCCTCTGGCTGAAGGAATTCCTCTTCATCTCAGTTCTAAACAGTCAATCCTTCACTCTGATGCTTTTATTTTTATCAGTTCCAATCAGGGAACTCATATTCTATGAGGTCCTCTTGGCTGAATTCATTACAATCACTACATTCCTTCCCTTTTGAAACCAAGGGTATAGGCCTGTTCTTTTTTGTAGCACCTTCTGGGACATTTTAGCACCGGCTCAGCTTCCTTCAACTCTGCCTCTGATATGGGCGGCGTGTAACATACAGTAGCTTGCTTCTTGCACCCAGAGCAGCTCGAATGAAATTAATTCTCTTCTTCAGGCAGCAAAAGCATTGAGGCGGTCACATCTGCCACGGCCGTCTCAGATTCCAAGGTATCTTCAATGGAGAGGGAGAACCCATGGGTTCTGGAACTTTTTATATATATATATATAAAGAGCAAGAGGGTAGCCAGGGAGAGGATTAGCCCACTCAACGACAGGGAAGGGAATTTATGTGTGAAGCCAGAGGAAATGGGCGAGGAGATTAAATGAGTACTTTGCATCAGTATTCACCATAGAGAAGGACTTGATGGATGATGAGTCTGGGGAAGGGTGCGTAGATAGTTTGGGTCATTTGAGATCAAAAGAGAGGAGATATTGGGGGTCTTGAAAAACATTGATGTAGACAAGTCCCCAGGGCCTTATAGGATATACCCCAGAATAGTGAGAGAGGCAAGGGAGGAAATTGCTGGGGGCCTTGAGAGAAATCTTTGTAACCCCACTGGCTACAGGGGAGGTCCCAGAGGATTGGAGAATAGCCAATGTTGTTCTTTTGTTTAAGAGGGTGGCAAGGATAATCCAGCTAATTACAGACCAGTGAGCCTTACGTCAGTGGTAGGGAAATTATTGGAGAGGATTTTTCAAGATAAGATTTATTCCCATTTGGAAATAAGTGGGCGTATTAGCAGGAGGCAACATGGTTTTGTGAAGGAGAGGTCGTGTCTCACTAACTTGATTGAGTTTTTTGGGGAAGTGACAAAGATGATCGATGAGGGTAGGGCAATGGATGTTGCCTGCATGGACTTCAGCAAGGCCTTTGACAAGGTCCCTCATGGCGGGCTGATACATAAGATAAAGTTGCATGGGGTCAGAGGTGAGCTTGCAAGATGAATAAAAAAACTGACTCGGTCATAGAAGACAGAGGGTAACAGTGGAAGGGTGCGTTTCTGAATGGAAGGCTGTGACGAGTGGGGTTCCTCAGGGATCAGTGTTGGGCAACTTTGCTATTTGTAAAATATGTAAGTGATTTGGAGGAAAATGTAATTGGTTTGATTAATAAGTTTGTGGATGACACAAAGGTTGGTGGAATTGCGGATAGCGATGAGGACTGTCGGATACAGCAGGATATAGATTGGTTGGTGACTTAGGGAGCGAGCTGGCAGATGGAGTTTAATCCAGAAAAATGTGAGGTTAAGCATTTCAGAAGGTCTAATCCAGATGGAAAATATACAGTAAATGACAGAATCCGTAAGAGTACTGACAGGCAGAGAGATCTGGGTGTACTGGTACCCAGGTCACTGAAAGTGGCAACGCAGGTAGAGAAGGTAGTCAACAAGGCATACAGCATGCTTGCCTTCATCAGCTGGGGCACTGAGTTTAAAAATTGGCAGGTAATGTTGCAGCTCTATAGAACCTTAGTTAGGTCACATTTAGAATATTGTGTTCAATTCTGATCGCCACACTACCAGAAGGATGTTGTGGCTTTGGAGAGGGTACAGAAAAGATTTACCAGGATGTTCCTGGTATGGAGGGCATTAGCTATGAGGAGAGGTTGGAGAGACTTGGGTTGTTCTCACTGGAATGACGGAGGTTGAGGGGCGACCTGATAGAGGTCTACAAGATTATGAAGGGCATGCTCAGAGTGGACAGTCAGAAGCTTTTTCCCAGGGTGGAAAAGTCAGCTACTAGGAGGCATAGGTTTAAGGCGCGAGGGCCAAGGTTTAAAAGTGATGTACAAGGCAAGTTTTTTACACAGAGGGTGATAGGCGCCTGGAACTCACTGCTGGGGGAGGTAGTGGAAGCAGATACGATAGTGACTTTTAAAGGGCATCTTGACAAATGCATGAATAGGATGGGAATAGAGGGATACGATTCCCAAAAGGGTAGGGGGTTTTGCTTGTGACCAGCAGCATGTTGGTGCAGGCTTGGAGGGCTGAAGAGCCTGTTCCTGTGCTGTAATTTTCTTTGTTCTTTGTTCCAGTTGGAAAGGCAGTTGAAAAGCCGGGCATGCTTTGCTTCCCTACTGTTTGTGAGTTTGCAGCTTTCAGATAGTCCATAAGCTTGTTCAGGACTGTTGCTCCTACCCAAATTTTATACATCACTGAACTTGAGCTCACGTTGTCCATGCCTCTTACCATTGCAAGGCCATTCCCATGGTTCCTACAATAAACTTTATTCCCTGAAGTAAACTGCCTCTCACTTGGCGGAGTTTTGTGTCAGGAATTGGCATTTCTGATGCCATTTCACCATCCCCCCAAGTTACAGGAAGATCAGATTTATGCTGGTGTGGAGTCTTCTCCCCATTAGCAACTCTGTTGGAGCTATCCCTGTAGTTGCATGAGGGGTGGTCTGAAAATCAAATAGGAACTGGGACAGTTTGGTATTTAATGAAGCGATAGGTTGTTTCTTTAAGCCGGCCTTCACAGTATTGAAGACGATATATGCAGTTTTTCTATCATCATCCCTGTATTTGACAAATGAATTCTATGCATGTCCAGCCATTTTCAGTGGGCATCCATAATGACTAAGAACATTGAGGCCATGAAAGGACATGCATGGTTGACATGTAACTGAGCCCAGGGTTTATCTAGCCTTCCCCACAAATGCTGGGGTGCTGCTGGCTGTAATTATTGTCCTTGTTGGCACCCTGGGCACTGCCCACCAATGCAGCTATGTCTGCATCCAATTCTGGCCACCAGACATAACTTCTTGCCAACATCTTCATTATGGAAACTCCTGGAATACGCTAGTGGATTTTAGCCAGTATCTCGTGGTGACCTTTGCTTGGGACAATCACTCTTGCTCTCCATAATAATATGCCGTCCTCTACTGTGATCTGGTCTCTCCGGGTACAATATGGTTTTAATTCTGGTTGTGACAGCCCTCTGGTTTCTCCCATTACCACCAGCTGTTTCAGTTTTTCCAGGACCAGATCTTTCTGCATCCAAACTCTGATATGGTCAGCTGTGCCTGGAAGTGTGTCCAGAAAGTTTAAAACCATTATGGACCTTTCCAGTGGAGGTGCTACCAGTGTTGTATTGGCCAGCAGAAGGTGGATCCACGCATCCGCATTTGCTATTTGGCCTCCCGGACAGCGTTCCAACTTATAATTGTATGCTCTTAGTACTGGAGCCCACCACTGAATTTGACCTGATTCTATGGGCAATACTTCCTTGTCCTCTTTAAGTAGACCTAGTAGGGGTTTGTGGTCTGTTATTATTTCAAGTTTACACCCTTAAAGGCATTGGTGAAACTTCCTGACCTCAAATATGATTGCCAAGCCTTCCTTCTCCATCTGGCTGTATTTACGCTCTGGATTAACCAAAGTCTTGGATGCATACGCTATTGGGCTTTTCTCTCATATGGGCCACCTTTGAGTTAATGCTACCCCAATGCCATAGAGGGAGGCGTCACATGTCAATACCAGATCTCACTTGGGATCATAGTGTGCCAATGTCTGATAGCTGTTTCTTCACTTCCCTGAAGTCCATGGGTTGGCTACGTTGCCATTTCCAAGGCTGACTATTTTAATGAGTTGATGCAAAGATGCCAGGATGGAGGCCAGATTATGTATGAACTTTCCATTATAATTCACCATCCCAAGGAAAGATCTAAGCTCAAGTGCTGACGTGGGAGCCGAGGTGCCTTTGATCACATTCACTTTGTCTTCCAATGGGTGTAGCCTCATCTTGTCAACTCTGTAACACAAGTAGGTCACATGGGATGCCTGGAGCAAACATTTTTCCTCCTAAGGCCTGCCTGGGATAAATGTCTAAGGACTATATCCAAGTTCTCAAAGTGATCCTTATTGGTCTTCCCTGTTATTAGCAGGTCATCTAGATAAATCACAACCTGGGGTAGACCTTGTAATGTGTACTCCATCATCCACTGTAATATTGCACAGGCTGACGATACCCCAAGTGGCAGTCTTGTATGTTGGTACAAACCCTTATGGATTTTAATTGTAGCATACTTCTGGGAACCCTCATCTAATCACAATTGCAAATATGCATGGCTCATGTTCAGCTTCGTGAAGGATACCCACCCTACCAGCTTTGCATATAAATCCTCTATGTGAGGGTTTGGATATTTATCCAGCTGCAAAAAGCTGTTTACTGTTTGTTTAAAATACCCACAAAGGCAAACTGACTCGTTGGGCTTCACAATTGGTACGACCGGTGCTACCCAGTCTGCAAACTGGACTGGTTTGATGACTCCTTTGCCTTCCAGCCTTCTGATTTCTGCCTCTACTTTTAGCCATAAAGCAAAATTCTGAAGAAGAGTCCCAACCTGAAATATCAACTTGCCTGCTCCCCTGATGCTGCCTGGCCTGCTGTGTTCCTCCAGCTCCACTTCTTATTTTGATTGGTTTTGATTTGGATGTTGCTAAGCAATTTAACTGTTACAAACCAAATGTAGACGGACTTTCCAGTGTGTGCATTCTCCTGGATATTGGCCTATAAGTTCTCTTACTCAATTCAGGTCTAGGGGGACTCTTTTGCTGTCTTTAATTTGCATACTGGCAGCAACTACAATGGCACGCAGGCCAGGATCCTGAAGAAAATTTTAACCGTTTGGCCAAGGCTTGGCTTTGTTTTGGGATTTTGCTGCAGTCCCTCTGTTCAGGATATGTCCTGAGTGAGACTATGCAATTGCCTTCACTCAAGTAGTGTTCCCCATGCTCAGGAGGACTGGGAAAGCTGTCCACTTCCATCAGAATACCCAGCAACTCTGGTGCTTTTGCATGGTTACATCAGTAATCCCTCTCTCACTGTCACTGAAGTGACCCCACAGAGGCCACCATCCCATCACCAAGTCACCCTTTATTTACACGTAGTGAGTCCTCAACACTGATCCAGCTCACTCAGAGCCAGCTCTCAGAGTGACAGGATCCTTGACACTCCTGTTTATATCTGTCAGCCAGGGCTCCCTGATTGGACCAGGTTAATAGCCCCATTCAGGAAACTCATATTCTACAAGGTCCACCTGGCTGTTCCTTACTGCCAACTGAATCTGCATGTTAACCTGAAGAGAATCCTGAATTAGGACTCCTAAGTTCCTTCGTGCATCAGATTTCTGAATTTTTCCTCCATTTAGAATATAGTCTGCACCTCTAATCTTCATACCAAATTGCATAACCTTGCACTTTTCCACGTTGTATTCCATCTGCCACTTCTTTGCCCACCATATTAGCCTGTCCCAGTCTTACAGCCTCCCCATTTCCTCAACACTACATGCCCATCCACCTATCTTTGTGTCATCTGCAAACTTAACAACAATGCCCTCAGTTCCTTTGTCCAGAAGATCAGTTCATGGTATGCAACATCTGAAATACACTAAACAGAAAAACAAAGATGTATACTGCAAAGAAGGGGTCACTGGACCTGAAACATTCACTCTGCTTTCTCTCCACATATGCTGCCTGACTTGCTGAGATTTTTCAGCAATTTCTGATTTTGTAACATTTGAATTGCTGTGTACTTGGATGAGTAAGTGGTTTTTGCTCAAGGATTATTTATTGCAGGGTGTTTTTCTTTGTCATTTTGTGGCACTGGCAGGTCTTTCATTTCCTGCCTACCTTTTGTTCAGGATGCTTGTGGTCTGTTGTACTGCCTGGAAGATCTGCAATTTCCTCAAAGGGTGTAATAGAAGATAGAGTAAAAGAAGGATTCCTTTTCCTTTGACTCTATTTCAAACTTCCATATGACACCTTTACCTTAACCAAAGTCATCATTTTGTTTTGCTTCATTGCTGGCAGTGGCACTGGCTGTTCAATATTGCCAATCTCTTCTCTGAACTGTTGTGGTCTATAAACCAATTGTATTCAAAGTTCACCGCTGCAAGTCGAGTCCTGATAATCTTTCCTTAAGGTGAATAACAAACACATAGCTATTTCAGCCCTTTGAAATCAAGATAGACAAACAGGAGGCTGGAAGAACACAACAAGCCAGGCAGCATCTGGGGGAAAGGAGCTGTCAACATTTCGGGTATTACCCTCCTTCAGTCTTGACTGCGTCTTTCCTCCAGATGCTGCTTGGCTTGCTGTGTTCTTCCAGCCTCCTGACTGTCTAACTTGGATTCCAGCATCTGCAGTCTCTAACCTAGTTTTACCACTGCAAAGTCTCTTCAAATGATGCCCAATTTGAAGAAGTTCTGTGCCTCCCTCAGACGTGAACTCAGTGAGTCTCTTTCTCACTGCCACACTGCTGTGACCTCTTCAGCCCTTCAGCTCTTCAACCACAAGATGAAACAAACCTGCTATTACAGCTACGTGACCTTCCCAGCACCTGTCTTCACTACAATCTCATCCATCTGGGTATATTTTAAACCTTCAAAATTTGGATCTACCTTCAAAAAAAAAGTCCCAAAAAAGGGTAATACCCAAAATGTTGACTGCTGCTTTCCTCCGGATCCTGCCTGTCTTGCTGTGTTCTTCCAGCCTCCTGTTTGCCTACCTTGGATGTGAAATAATTCTTCAATACCACCGTAACTAATCTCAGTTAGTGTGCACTTCTTTTTGGGTTCAGCAGCATCCTTTTGAGACCAATGAAATCTCCTTGTTACTGATGTAGGTCCAGTTAGTCAATGGTAAATGTCTTCTTGAATGATTGGAATCTTTCATCAAATTCAAATTTTTCAGGCAAAATATGTCATTTTGACTCGGAAGCGAAGCCCATAGTTCTGGTTGTCAGAAACATGTTCTGTGAACTAATGATCTTTATATCTTAAAGAAACTTTCAAGATCCTTTGTAATCTTAGGGGTTGTTCTGCCTGCTCTGTGTAAGATTAGTAGGTTGTGGCTTACTTGCTTTTTCAACTAAGGTGCTTTGTCGGTGATGCTCACTCTTGTATCAAGCTTGAATTGAATTGGGTGTCTATTGACATTTTTGGGTCAAATGGGGTCACTTATCTCCCCTAGGAATAGCAGTGATATTTCTTTTAAAGGAGATATTTCATCATCTAAAAATTCATGTTCTGATCGAAGTACATCTTGGACATAGGCCAAGCAGCATCAGAGGAGCAGGAAAGCTGACGTTTCGGGTCTGGACCCTTCTTCAGAAATGTTTTGAAATTGTCATTGGCAGAAGAGGCACCTACTCGAGTAACAAGAAGCCATTTATCACATAATCCTAAAGTAACAGTTTACATCAATTTAAGACTGGTTAACTACATTAAAGGTACTAGATCTGTGGACTACTGAACTAACAAGTAACAACAAAGTTAACTAGCTCCATCCAGAAATAGCCATTAATGTAAAAGTAGGTGGGGGCTATTCCAAAATTACTAAGTTAACTGGTAAAGGCCAACTGCCTTATACAACACCCACCTCCTTAATTGGATGGCATATATATATATATATATATATCACATATGTATATATAAAAATATATCTTGGCCACTACTTGGTCAAACATCAGTTCAGCAGTCAGTTTTTGTTACTTCTGAGTTCTTAACACATGGGGAACAGTAACTAGTCACTAGTAGTAACTAAGTGATAGTGCGGACTTGAAGATTCACTCTAGGTTGGCAGGTGGCAGTGATGCCTGGCACAGTTGAACTGCAGCAGAACTCACAATAAAATTATGGGAGGTCATTGTGACCATCCTTTGACAGCATTGATTTATAATGTATCTCATTAAACAGTAATCCTATCAAATGTAAGCTGCAAATCTTCAGGAGTAGGTGTTTGTCTCACTGCATTCCGGGATATTTGAGTCATATTCGATACTCAAAACTTCTTTGTCAGAGATACAACAGAATGGGGACATGAATGGGACATGAATCTCCGATAAGGAATCTTAGCAAAAACAATTTGGGAACTTCTTGTCTAAATTAAGTGCTTAATGGGATTTGAATTCATAATCATTCGATTCTGTATTATTGAATGAGCAAAATTGACCCCAGTATCCAAAAATAGTCTATATAAATTTACCATCGCTTGTGTTTAAAAACAGATCTTCATGCAAGAAAGAAAGATTGATATTTATGTGTCTCCTTTTGTGACTCAGGATTCTCAAAAACTTTACAGCCAATGAAGTATTTTAAAGCACTTTTAGTCACTGTGTACCTAATTGAAGAAGGCAATTTGAACTCAGTGAGGTCCTGCAAATCTAAATTAGATAATCATCAAATAACCTGTTTCATTTAATGTGACTAACTGAGGAACAGTTATTGGCCAACTTACCCCTGCTCTTCTTTAAAATGGTCTCATGCAATTTTTATATTAATCTCATGGGCACAGGTGGTCTTGGTTTAATGGCTCACCCAAAAGATGCATTTGAAATTCAAGTGTATCAATGTGAATTATGTGCTCGAGATTCCAAATTTCACAACCTGCTTACTCAGAGGCACAAGTCCTGCCATCTATTATGAGGGGCTTTGGCCAAGAGATTTTCCATTAAGAGGCTGACACTCAGAATTGAGTGTAATGGATCAGCTTAGGTTAGTGCCCTCCATCCGGCGACCTTTTCTCATTGTTGACCCACATCCAACTGGTGATTAGATTCTGAATCTAGTTGGGCATTGGAAACCCTTTGCTGCAGACTAGAACTGTTTGATTGCATGTCTTATACACGACAAGCTTAACTAACATTGGGATTTCATTGCAATTGAAGTGAAGTAAGAAGGAACAAATTGCTCTTTACACTTCCCTGCAAAGGACTGCATCCAAGCTATTGATGATATCCATGGGATCCCTAGTGCCAACATAAATCAAAGATTGGAACAGATTCTCTTGTGTTTTCCATAAATAGCTTTTTGATCCCTCACTGAGCTATGTAGAACCATGATAATGTACTCAGAGGTGCCCACCACCACATCCCACTGATAAGCCCAAATTGCTTCTCAAATCTCACCTGAAATTTCCTTTGTATAGAGTATTCTAATAAATTAAGTGTACCTGCATAATCTCCCATCTATTTATTTTAATTAAAAATGTGGTAAATGAACTGAAAATGGCATGGGGTGCTCTAACCTTCACATTCCCAATGCAGGTGAAGTTTGGTTGGAAGCCCAAGGCTATAACATATACCTTAAAAGGTTTAATTAGATTTATAATTTAATTATTCACTAACATTGATCATATATTTCACTTTTAAAATTTCACTAAATTGGACAACTCTTGGGTGTACTCTGGAAATCTGAAATATAGTGTTTTTTTAATGCTCAGAAAATGTGTATTTTTGACAGGTTTGAACTATAGATAAGAACAAAAATAAAATAGTCTCCCCTGCAGGCAGGTGGGGCGTCATGTGAGCATAGCACTGGCTTCATAACCAGATGGTCACAGGTTTGGATCCCAGAGCCGCTGGATACTTGAATTCACCTGCCACTGTTGTAATGAGTTTCATCAGCTTTTGGCCAGGCTGCTAGATGGGTGCCTCACAATAGCTGCGTATTCCACCTGAAGGGAGGAAACATTGGCATTGCCCATCTTGCCCTGTTACAAGAACATCTCCTGACATCCGTTAGAATTGGTGCAGAGAGTGTGAAGCTTGCAGTTCTAACTGTTTTAAGCTCCTGTTTAATATACCTGGACAAGCCATGGGAAACACAAGCTGGGCACAACTAACTTTTGGGTTAGGAGCCAAGTTTGAGGTTGATGATTGTTTATTTTCTTTTGCCCCTTTGTTACTTGATCACAAATGGCTACATTTTATTGCTTAGCTTCCAGTGTTGTTATAGCATCTGTGGAATAGGTTTTCTTATGCCTTATTGTAGTACAATCATTAAGCTATTTCATCCATAAAATGTTCAATTTGCTTAGTTCTTTGAAGGTCTTTTTATATTAAATGTCTGTTCGCTGTTTCCTGTTTTCTCCTCAAACCTCTATTGTTGTCACCACAGTTTCTGTCCTGTATCAAAGCGTTGGTGCTGCTGTTTGCAGACCTGCTGCCTTTGTGTAAGGCCATATTGTTACTGCAGGTGGGCTACACCAGCTGTGCAGATTGAAGAGAGACATCTTGCTTGCAAATTCCTCTGACTGAGAAAAATTAGTCTCATAAAAAAATTAAGTACAGTCTCAGCATCAGAGAATGGAAATAGAGAAAGAAGTCAAAGAACTAATTCATCAATAATGTGGACAAAAAAATTAAAGACACAGAAATGTAAGAAACTATGACAGAAAATTTCAAAAAGGAACATGCAAGTAAGACATGAAAGAGAAATGAAATAAAGATAAAATAATAAATTGATAAAGAAGAACAAAATGTGAGATCCTGAAATAAGATCCTCATTGAAATGAGTGAAGAAAATATGTTTCTGTCTGCCCCCAAAGATAAGCTAAGAAAGACACCAGCATATCCAATCTTTTACTAAAGTGTTTTATTTTGAGATGACTTGAACTTGGAATGAGCAGGATTCACTGTCATACAAGTGAGAAAATGAAAGAAAAAGGAACGAAATAACAAAACCAAAATGAGTCACCAAAATGGAGAGAAACAAGAAATAAATGTGTTGTTCTTTATTTTAGACTTGAATTTCTGAAATTGAACACAGAGTATGTCCTGTGATGCCATCCATGGCTCCCTTAAATTTTAGGTTTAAGTCCCAATTCAGGGATTAAATTTTCATTTCCTTGTGGGTGGATCCCTCTCCAGACACCAGTGATGGCTGGCAAGCAGATATCCTGATGCTGACCATTGTGCCAAGGTCAATTCAGAGTTGGCAGGGCTACCAACCATGCAAATGCTCAATCAAGCTATTTAACAATATTGTTAACCAGAATTAAAGGGACTTTTCAGCCAGCCTCCAGCTTTCAAATGTGATGAAGGACAGAGTTAAATGTCTGGAGATAGGCATCCAGCATCAGGCTAGTTGGATTTGGTGAGATCGGAGCTGTGGGACAATGCTCCAGGCAGTTCTATATACTTTTCCCACTTGCCTTGGTGGTGACTCGGCTGAAGGCTGCACTTTCAAGGGGATACTCTTAACCGGTCCCATCCTCCTCCCGACCCGACCTTGCTTCTTGGGTGAATGCAAAAAGTCCTAAGGCACTGTTTTGAAGACCAGCAGGGGTGATGTGCCCAATTTGCTAGCTGATTTTTACTCCTCAATCAATATCATAAGAAACAGGTTATCTGGTCATTATCTGGTTATTGTGAAAGATTGCTTCTTCTTGAGGCAGTCCCTCAGGATCAAGGATGACTATGGTACAATGGTATCCTACAATGGCTGTTAAGATTTCTGGAGGTTTGTGCGCTCCCTCCAACATTATCTCTGCATACTCCCTGCAAAGTCTCTCAAGGTGTTTAGTGCATTCCTGAATGTACCTTCTCCATTTTGGTCAGTCACAAGCCAGGGTCTCGCATGAGTTAGTGGAATTTTTAATCTCTTCAGGAATGCTCTAAGGACATCCCTAAAAGGATTCTGTTGTTCTCTTGGGAGATTCCTGCTATAACTGAGTTCCAAGTAGAGCAGGAGTCTGGTAACAGGCATAAGAACAATATGTCCTGCCCAGTGGAACTGGTTTTGACTGATTTTCACCTTCATGCTCTGCAAATTAGTTTGGGAGAGACAATGTTGCTGTTGGATTGTATTTCTTTTGCCACTGGATTTGGATGATCTTGCGAAGGCTTCACCGTGACACTTTTCCAATTCTTCGACGTGCCAGCTGCAGGTTGACCAAATCTCCGAAGCATACAGGAACATGGAGATTGTTGTTGTCTGGTAAGCCATGGTCTCAGTCGCAGGGTTGAGATTCAGATCCTCAAATTTTTTTTTCTTTAGTTGATCAAGGAAGTGATGATCTTCTTTTATGTCAACTGTGACTACCTTTATCAAAAGGAAACTCTCAATTTATTGAAAAAAATATAAATTTTGCAGCAACTCATGATTGATCTTAATTCACAAAGAGGAATATTGTGCTTTGGGAGCTGATTGAAAAAGGACATTAGTTTTCCCATGTGTTTAGTGAAAGGCCCATTTGAAGTTGCTGTGTGAAAATTGGCTGCCACAATCCTGTATTGCAAAAGGGAATATACTTAATCTGCTATTAAATGCTTTGGAGAATCTTGGAAAGTGCTTTATATGTGCAAGTCTTTCTTTCCTTTAGACCAATAGTCCCCAGGCTATTTACCAATGTGATATTGTTTAATGCTTGAAAATTAATGTGCCCCCATGCAAATGTCACAAAAACTAAAGTAAATATTAACAGAGATAACAAAGTGTAGAGCTGGATGAACACAGCAGGCCAAGCAGCATCAGAGGAGCAGGAAAGCTGACGTTTCGGGTCTAGACCCTTCTTCAGAAATGGGGGAGGGGAAGGGGATTCTGAAATAAATAGGGAGAGAGGGGGAGGCAGATAGAAGATGGATAAAGGAGAAGATAGATGGAGAGGAGACAGACTGGTCAAAGAGGCGGGGTGGAGCCAGTAAAGGTGAGTGTAGGTGTGGAGTTGTGGGGGATAGGTCAGTCCAGGGAGGATGGACAAGTCAAGGGGGCGGGATGAGGCTAGTAGGTAGGAGATGGGGGTGGGGCTTGAGGTGGGAGGGGATAGGTTAGGGCAGATTAGGGAGGCAGGGACAAGCTGGGCTGGTTTTGGGATGTACATTATGAAAGCAGATCAGATCTGTACACTCTTTGCGTATGGAGAGAAAATAAAGGGGTTTGAATTTCTTGATAGTTACAATGAACCCAAAGGCATTCCTTAATTAAGTGAGGTATTCTTTACATGTATCTGAGGCAAACACATCACCCTCTAGGCTCCACCCCAAATCTGAGGAGCTGGCCAAACAGCTTTGCTGTTGGTGTCCAACTGAAAGGCTTCAGTCTCTGCAAACTAGAAAGCTAGAATCTCATTAACTGCTGGCTCCCCTTCCCCTGTCTATTGAAACTGTCTGGATGTGGCCTGTGTATTTTGGAAGCAGCTATATGGAACAGAGGTGTTTATCCCATGCTGCCCACAACTCTGTTAATGTTACCTATGTCTCATAGTAAAGTTACTGTTCTGTCAGTGATATTCTTCAAAGCTCTTTATGTTATTTGGATATCCAATTTTGAGTAGTGCTGTATTTAAATATACACATATCGGCCATGATCTTCCAGGCTCCTGGAAGTTTGCATGACAGGCGTGCATGTTCCCCTGTTCCCTAGGAACCCACCAAAGAGGTCTCCAAATCTGAGTCTGAGTTAGGCTCTTTGGATAATTCCAGTTTATTGACCATGACAGTTAGTTAGGAAATGTTAGATAGAAAGGTCAAACTCCTGGGTAACTATACACCTGAACCTTGATTTACCACTTGAACACCCCCTCTCCCCGACTAATGCCACAATCTCCCAATTATCTCCAACTCCATGCCTGACTCCTAGGCCCACCCCCCTTGAAGCTCCCTCGGCTCACATTTGATCCCTGTCTCCTCCCAATGCCTCAACTACCCTGCCCAATTGTCAAAATCCTGCTAAATTCCTCCTAACCACACCTCCCCAAATCCACCCGCACACCCTGAGTTCCTCCTTACACCTGACTCCCACCTGATCTGACCCAACCAACCCCTTCACCCACCGACTACCTTAAACAGCTGTCACCCTACTCATAGAGTCATACAGCATGGAAACAGACCCTTTGATCCAACTCATCCGTGCCGAACAGATATTCCAAATTGATCTCGTCCCATTTGCCAACATTTGGCCCATTTCCCTTCCTATTCATGTACCCATCCAGATGCCTTTTAAATGTTGTAACTGGACCAGCCTCCACCACTTTCTCTGGCAGCTCATTCCACACATGCACCACCCTCTGCATGTAAAGGTTGCCCCTTAGGTCCCTTTTAAATCTTTTCCCTCTGACCTTAAACCTATGCCCTCTAGTTTTGGACTCCCCTACCCTGGGGAAAAGACCTGGACTATTCACCCTATCCATGCCCCTCATGATCTTATAAATCTCTATTAGGTCACCCATCAGCCTCTGACGGTCCAGGGAAAACAGCCCCAACCTTCTCATCTGCCCTTGACACACCTACCACCCTCCTCAGTTCCATTATACCCAATTTACTCCCGACACACCACTCTCCCCAGTTACAATTTTACTTAGCTGACCCTTTGCAGCTGTATAAACGAGACACACTGGTTCTGACCCATCTTGTATGCATCAAAATGGAGGCCCAATGCATTCTTTTCCAACTTTTTTTTTCTGGGTGTCTAGCTGCCACCCTACCCATCTATTTACATATCTCAGCCCCATTTATAACCCGCTCATACACCTATTTACTCATTCACTGAAATGCTGTTAAAGTGTCCCAAAACTTTTCAGTTTATTTGTGAATGAAATCTTGTCAGAATACAACAGCAATATTCATTCACAGGATGTGGGCATTGTTGGCTGGGCCAGTATTTATTGCCCAGAGGACAGTTAAGAGTCAACCATATTGGCATGTGTCTGGAGTCACATGCAGCGCAAACCAGATAAGGACAGCAGCCCATTTCTGAAGAAGGGTCCAGACCCAAAACGTCAGCTTTCCTGCTCCTATGATGCTGCTTGGCCTGCTGTGTTCATCCAGCTCTACACCTTGTTATCTCAGATTCTCCAGCATCTGCAGTTCCTACTATCTCTTTACTCCAGATTTTTTTTTGATTGGATTCAAATTCCACCCTCTGGCATGGTGAGATTTGAACCCAGGTTCCCAGGACATTACCTTGGTCTCTGGATTAATAGTCCTGGCCGTCACATCCCCTCAGATAACTCTACAAAAATCCAAGGAGTGCAGCCTTCCTTTCCGTGTTACAAAGACAGATTCCGATGGAAGAACACTCTGGAATTCTGAAGTGCCCATAGTTAGAAGTCCTGTTCAGAAATGTGGAGATTCTGGCCTGCGTATTTTACATATTTTTTAAAAAGACTTACTTCTGTTGTATTTAATTGTATCACTTAACATTCTGACAGGTGATGAAATCACCCATGTGATAGTCCACAAGAGGGCACTCTTGTCTAGTAACGAACTAACCTGTTGCTGCATTTACATAGATTTAAATGTGTTTGTTCATTTCAACATGTCGACGTAGGTACAATACATAGATAGTGCCAGACACAGTCAATATTGTCAGATTCAAAGACAGACACAAATGCAGAGAATGACACACAGAAAATGTAGAACGTGTCTGTTTCCTTCTGACTTCCTCTGCTTTTTCTATTCTAAATGCAATTGTAGATTTCAAAATCTGAGACACACTATCCTATAGAAATATTTCCTGTTTCATTTCTGTAAAGTGGCTTAGATATTTAGTCTGATGCAGACTATGTTGTTCATGACAGGACCTGTGCATATGTGGAAATATGGTATATCGCGTCCCACGGCCAAAGGCCTCATGTGGTGACCAGCAAGCAGAAACTGACAGACCATTTCCTCTCTGACCTTGCCCTCTTGACCTTCTATTGCTAGTTTAACCTCCTGTCTGTGCATCGGCCTCCTAGTTACTCCGTATATTTATTTACTTCAGTGTATACTGTCATTTTGTTGACCTGGTTCTGAATGCTACCTGCATTCAAATGTAAAGTCTTTACTTTTGTCTTTTTGTTACCTTTGAAATATCAAGCCTTGATTGTTGTTGTGTTCTGTTATTTTTCTTTCAGTCCCTTCCTGCCAGTCTGTAACTCTTAATTCCCACATTACTGTCTCCACTGTTTGATATTTCACATCCCTCCACATTTAATCTCTTGCCCCGACACTGAATCAAGGTGGCGGCGGCAGAGTAGCCAGTTTCCGGGCTCCTGTGCCCGGGGCTCATCCACTCCGTCCACTTTTCTTCTTTTATTCTTTTCTTTTTTCACTGTCGCTCTTACTTTCCTCATCTTTTGGCAGAAGCTGGCAACGACTGGTGAGCCCGGAGCGGGACTCTGATGGATGACGGCGAGGAGGTGGCTGGCGGATGGGTGGTCACGGAGTCCCGGTGTCGGTTGCTGTGTCGGGGCTGGTAGAGGCATGTTTTGGGCAGCTGCTGCAATGGCCTTGGCAGTTCCTCATGGCCATCGTGGCTATGTCTGGTGGTGGTTTACTTCTTCAGCAGCACAGCGCGGGATTCCAATGGACAGGGCGGCAGTGGCTTCAGTGGTGGGGTGGTTTCAGCCTGGCATCTAGATTCATTTGGGTGGACTCTGCGACATCTCCTATCCCGGGATCAGAGACCGGCAATGAGATGGGTTCTTGGCGTGCTATCTGCAGAGTCTTACGGCCTGGGATTCCAGCAGCCTGGTGTGGATGATCTGCTTCAGCAGTGGCTTCCAACCCAGTATTCCAGCAAACCGGCATGGTGGTCTTGCAGCGGTGCTGTCTTTTCCCAAACCCAGTAGCCGTGAATTTAACTAAACTGGACTTTGTCTTAATTTTTTAAAATTCTTGTGTTATTTATGCCTACTGTTAATATTATAGGCGCCACTTTTTTTGTAAAAAATACAAATGACAATAAATGACTGTTCTATTCTCTCATTTGACAGCTGGCACTGTCTCTTTCCTGTGCCATAGACCTACCAGAATCATTCATGCTAAATGAAGCTCCAATGTTATGAAGAAATGGATTTCTGATGAAGGGTTTAGGCCCGAAATGTCAAGTTTTCCTGCTCCTATGATGCTGCTTGACCTGCTGTGTTCATCCAGCCCCATGCTTGTTATCTCAGATTCTCCAGTATCTGCAGTACCTTTTATATCTTATGAAGAAATGACTTCTTTTGAACCTACGAATGCCAGAACTTAGCCCCTGTATTTAAGCTGGCTTGCAGTGTTTACCACCCTTGTAACTGTCATTGCTAACATAAAGGTGACAGCATTGACATTCAAATTTAAAAGTAAACTGAAAGCCCATCAGAATAAACACACAGTCAATGTAGATTTTTTGTTTGAAAAAAAAGATCAATTTATGTTCCTTTTAATTTTGACTCACCAGCACAGACAATGCTAGGCTCGTGAAGGAAGTCCAACTGCTGGGTGAGAATGCTTGGAACATACATATCCGTTTCAAGCTGCCAGTTTCATGCAGCAGCTTTGCAGAAAGCATTGAAAATAACAGCAATGCAATTCATTTCTTCTACATTAGCTGTTGAGCTCTAATTGAGTATTCTGCTCCATTAATTCTGATTGCAAGACAAGGAGGGTTAATATGAATAACTAATTAGCAATCATTTTAATCAACTCAGAAGTGTTGTTTTCAATGCAATAGCTATTAAAATACTTTTTGTGAAGAAACTTTTTGAATCAATTGAACAAAATGGGAAAATAATTAGATGCATATTTATGAAATTCTTATATTTGTTGGGCAGAATCTGATCAGAAATTGACAAAAGTGTCAAATTTGGCAAGTTTCATGGAGGGCTTCTCTCCATGAGTCTTTACGGGTTTTATCACACCATCATCCCAAAACTCATGTCATTACCTATGCACCATGATTCTATGGCACCCTGTTTATTCTATCCTCTCACTCCCATCACATCTCAGGATTTCCAGCCTGCGCCATCTTTAAAGGCCAGCCGTGCACCCAGTCAAAGGCTGGCAGTCCACTGCTGCCCTGCAAGCTTCCTGTCAGTTGCCCCTGACATGTCAACAGATTGGCAGCCTGCTTTACCAACTGGAGGTCCTAGTGGATGGTGTAGCAGCTGCCCATGAAGCTGCTGAGATGTTGGTGACTGATTAAGGGCCTGATGAGCAAGCACCAAGGTAGAGTCACCAGGTTACCTGTCTGACTTACATTTTGAAAATTGTCTCCATCTAGTTTCAATCTGGCCGGTGGGAGAACAGGAAACTGAAGCTCATTGAGGAAAATGACAAAATAATGAGGATATTAATGCATGTAAGTAGGTTTCTCACCATTCAGTAATGAAAACCTCAACTCGCCGTTCAACAGTTGGTTGAAAAATGGTACTTCTTGCTCTCGATGTCAGGAAATACCTGACTGGCAATTCTCCCAAATTTCTTGCCATTGCCCGTGTGATTCAGCATGGAAACATTCTGTCTTTCATCATCTTTCTGTCCACCATTCTCCCCTCCCTTTTTGAGAGCAGTGACTCATGGGAACACAACTGAAATTTTAGATCTTGAGACCAAATGCCCTAAATGCTGATGCAGCAAAGACTGGCTAACCCATTAGGTGTTATGGTGGCTGAGTGGTTAGCACTGCTGCCTCACAACACCAGGAACCCGGGTTCAATTCCATCCTTGGGCAACCGTCTGTGTGGAGTTTGCATGTGGATTTTCTCCAGGTGCTCCAGTTTCCTTCCATAGTCCAAAGATGTGTAGGGTGGGTGGATTGCCCATAGTGTTCAGGGATGTGTAGACTAGGGGAATGGGTCTGGGTGGGATATCTGAGGGTCAATGTGGACTTGTTTGGGCCAAAGGGCCTATTTCCACACTGTAGGGATTCTATACATACATAGATCAGAGGTCAAACATGCAAGATCTCCAGGATCTGTGCCTATGTGCTTCATTTACTTTCATAATTGAACCAAGATCTCTTATCTCCTTCTTACAACAACAGTCAACATTTTTATCCACTTTGTTAGTTTGTCAAAATATAATTTAAAAATCCAATACACAGTCCTAAACCACCAAATTATAGGGTGAGACTAAAATATTAAGGCTTTCCATTATGTAATATGTATACTTGCTCAAACAAAGAGATAAATCTATAAAGTGTGAATAAGTATGGATTCATCTATATTTTACATGAATGCTCTAACATGATTCGTTTTCAACACTCCTCTACCTTAGCAGACTTCTAATCTCAATGGGAGTGCTTCATTAACTGGGAAAACTAAAAGTTTTGCGTAGATCAATTGTTATTAAATGTCTCCCCAACGTAAAATAGGTGCCCAGATATCATTGCCCTTCGATGAATCCTACAATTAGAATAATCCAGCTCACTATCCACTTCTATACTTGAATTTTTGTTTCTTAATTTAATATCTTCAATTTGCAAACAAAGATATTCTGAAAATTTATATCCATCATATTTAGTCTTTTAGAAGATATCCATAACATTTAATTGAGGATTATTTTATCTTCTTATCAATTCTAAAGTGAGAACTATATAGAGTAGGCACAGAACCATATAAACATGCATTAGTTTCTGTCAGTAATCATACGTACGATGCACTAACCTTTTTGGAGCTTGATAAAATTTAAAAGAGACATTCAGTAATTACTTTTTAGCATAAAATCAATATATGATAAAGTTGTAAGTTATATTAGTGCCGTAAGGAAGATTCCTTTTCATTTCTACAAGTAAATGAAGTTTACATGTTTAAGTACATTGCCAAATTGGCATTTTACACTGAATTTAATATGATCAAGCTAAAACCTTAGGTTAACAACACTTTTAAGTTATGGTTGGATTTTCAAATTTGCACCAAATTATAGATAAAACTTTTTTTAAAACGGCAATGACAACATTTTGAAACACACATTGCGACCTTACCATGCAAACAAATCCCTGCATCGAAATCCAAATAAAATAAAGATTTATTGTTCTTAAAGTAAAAGATGACTAAGATCTGCCTTCACTGAATTTTTCAACCTTCCTGGCTAATTATATAGAGTTATAGAGATATACAGCAAGGAAGCAGACCCTTCAGTGCAACTGGTCCATGCTGACCAGATATCTTAAATAAATCTAGTCCCATTTGCCAACATTTGGCCCATATCCCTCAAACCTTTCCAATTCATATACCCATCCAGATGCCTTTTAAATGTAATCGTAACAGCCTCCACCACATCCTCTGGCAGCTCATTCCATACATGCACCAGCTCTGTGTGAAAATGTTGCCTCTTAGGTCCCTTTTATATCTTTTCCCTCTCACCTTAAACCTATGCCCTCTAGTTTTGGACTCCCTCACCCTGGGGAAAAGACATTGCCTATTTACCCCATCCATGTCCTTCATGATTTTATAAACATCCATAAGTTCACTCCTCAGCCTCCGATACTCCAGGGAAAATAGCCCCAGCCTATTCAGCCTCTCCCTATAGCTTTAACATTCCTTCCCTAGCAACATCCTTGTAAATCTCTTCTGAATCCTTTCGAGTTTCACAACCTCCTTCATAAAGGAGGGAGACCAGAACTGCATGCGATATTCCAAAAGTGCTCGAACCAATGTCCTGTACAGCCGCAACATGACCTCCCAACTCCTATACTCAATGGACCAATGAAAGCAAGTATACTAAATGTCTTCTTCACTATCCTAACTGCCTGTGACTCCACTTTTAAGGAACTATGAACCTGCACTCCAAGATCTCTTTGTTCAGCGAGACTCCGCAGGACCTTACCATTAAGTGTATCAGTCCTGCGCTGATTTTCCTTTCCAAAATGCCGCATCTCACATTTATCTAAATCAAACTCCGTCTGCCATTCCTCGGCCCATTGGCCCATCTGATCAAAATGTACTCAGGTAACTTTCTTTGCTGTCCACTACACCTCCAATTTTAGTGTCATCTGCAAACTTACTAACCGTGTCTCCTATGTTCACATCCAAATCATTTATATAAATGACAAAAAGCACTGGACCCAGCACTGATCCTTGTGCTACACTGCTGATTACAGGCCTCCAGTCTGAAGAGAAATCCTCCACCACCATGCTCTGTCTTCTACCTTTGAGCCAGTTCTGTATCCACAAAGCTAGTTCTCCCTGTATTCCATGTGATCTAACCTTGCTAACCAGTCTACCATGAGGAACCTTGTCAAACACCTTACTGAAGTCCATATAGAGGAAGTGTCACCGTACCCGAAACATTAACTCTGTTTTTTCCTTCATAGATGCTGCCAGACCTACTGAGCTTTTCCAGCAACTTTGTTTTTGTTCCATATAGACCACATCCACCTCTCTGCCCTCACCAATCCTCTTTGTTACTTCACAGAAATCCATAGCAACTCTACAGTGTGGAAACAGGCCATTCAGCCCAACAAGTTCACACTAACTCTCCAAACAGTATCCCATGCAGGTCCATATGCCTGCATTTCCCATGGCTAACAATCTAACCTATACATCCCTGAACACTACAGGGTAATTTTGCATGGCCAAGCCACCTAACTTGCACATCTTTGGACAATGGGAGGAAACCAGAGCACCCTGAGGAAACCCGAGCAGACATGGGGAGAATGTGCAAACTCCACACAGACAGTTGCCCAAGGTTGGAATTGAACCTGAGTCCCTAGTGCCATGAGGCAGCAGTGCTAACCACTGAGCCACCGTGTCACCCACTTCCTCAAAAGACTTCATCAAGTTAGTGAGATATGATTTCCCATGCAAAAGCCATGTTGGCAATACCTAATCAGTCCCCGTCTTTCCAAATATATGTAAATCCTGTCCCTGAGGAATCCCTTCAACAGCTTACCCACCACCGATGTCAGCTTCACCAGTCTGTAGTTCCCAGTAACTCATCATAATATTGACCCTGTTCTACTTTGTGCTGGACATAATATTTTGCAGCAAGAGAACCTCAGTTTAGGCTACTTCATATCGAGCTATTGCTGGAAAGATCCTGCAGCAAATGTAATTGTAGCCTTTTTATATTTCAAAAATATATTTCATTCATAAAAATATCTTTATGTACATACATAGGCACTAACGCAGTTTGATTCTGTACAGTAGCGTATTAAGGAACAAATAAATATTGGACTTTGACTATCCAACAAGCAAACCCAAGGCATTCGTTACCTGTTCAAGACATAATGCCATCTATTTGAGGCACCATGGTGTCTGATAACTGAATGGACCCTCATTTAACTTTGGCTGAAAGACCTCAGATGGTGGTCTTTTCCCACTGTCCATTGGCGGCAGCTGCCCCAAGCTTTAGTGCATCCCAGAGCACTTTGTCCTGGACCTTGGAAAGTGCCAGTCTGCAATACGCGGTCAAGGTCAACTCCTTGCTGTGGAAGGCCAACAAGTTTCAGGCAGACCAAATAGTGTCTTTCACTGAGTTGATGGTCCTCCAGGAGCAAATGATGTTTGTCTTAGTGTGCGTCCCAGGAAACAAACCGTAGAGCACAGAGTCGTGCATCACAGAGCTGCAGGGGGCAAACGTCAACAAAAACTACTGTGTCTTTCTCCAGACATACTTTACAAAGGCACATTCCAGAAGGACAGTCTCTAGCCTCCCACTCAAGGGCAGGGTGCAGTAGTGCACACAGAACGTGGCTACAAGAAGGATCTCACAGGTAATGCACCTCTCACCACCAGCCAAGCGATGTCTCGGTGCTGGTTAGAATGTTCTGGTGATGAGGCATTCTACCAAATGATCTTGCCAGTCTCCTCAGGGAGCATCCCTACAGGATTCACCCTTTTGTTTTCTCACAGGGTCTCAACGCTACATGCTAACTACTTCCTGATGGTGTTGTGGTCAAAGGTGTTTTCCTTTGCAATTTTCTCCATGAAGGACAGGTGATATGGAATGGTCCAAATTGGGGCGTGCCGTGGTCATGAAACCAGTCCCATTCTTTGCAACACCAGGCGCAGGTAGAACCTCAGTGCTCCCAAAAGTCCAGTTTCTGCTTCACTTTGGCAATGCGCTCCTCTCAAGATATTATGCACGCCCCGGCCCCTCCAAACCATATTCCCAGCACCTTCAGGTAATCTATCCTGACAGCGACAGTGACAGAGTCATCCAGGTCCCAAAGAACATGGCTTTGCTCTTGTCTCGATTTACCCTGGCTTCTGAGGCCAGTTCAAACTGATTGCAGATGATCATGAGTCTGTGCACTAACAGCTGATCCAAGCAGAAAACAAATAACGTTATCCATGTACAGGGAGGCTTTGACCTGCAGGCTTCTGCTGCCTGGAATAGTCACCACTCTCTGGCTCACATCCTTCTTGATGGACTCAACAAAAGGCTCTATACACCACACAAACAAAGCACGAGAGAGTGGGCAGCCTGACTCTGATGGGGAAGCTCACTGATTGTAGCCTGCTGAAGGCTGGTTTCTGTCAGAGACTGATTCCCAGAAACCTTCTTCGAGGTTCAGGTATTTCAGTTGCCAAATCCACTTTGCAGTGCAGCCACAACTTGGTATTTGTGAGTTCCGAAGAAAACACTCACAAATTTTTAACTTAACTGGAACTTTGTTCCTCTCTTTGTAACTCAGATTAATAGATTTTATTTGAACAGACTGAAACATATCTTAAAATGCATTAATAAGTGCAATTCTCCATGGACTACTTTGCAAACTCATCATTCACTATGATTTAATTGTACTATGCAAATCATTACCATTTAGATCCAAAAGGTGTGATTTGGTCAGTTTCAACAGTTCATAAGTTCCATAATATTATAGAGTAAGATCTGATGCTTTGAAGTGGTGTTCACGGTCTTATACTTCTGCTGTCATCGTCACCAAAGTGTGGCAATGCATGTGCATTGTCTATAACTAAAACAGCAACTGATCAGGCTAGGATAACAAGCATGGGGCTGGATGAACACAGCAGGTCAAGCAGCATCACAGGAGCAGGGACTGCTGTGTTCATCCAGCCCCATGCTTGTTATCTCGGATTCTCCAGCATCTGCAGTACCTTTTATCTCTGTTATAATTGATCAGGCTAAGTTTAGCAACAGTAGAAACCTCACAGTCACATGGCATGCACTGTTAACTCACCCAATCTTTAAAATTTAGCCCATTCCTTGATGTGCTTTTGAGCTCAATACATGTGTTTGTATGCTTAATGGGTCATTCATTTCATTTGCCAATGAGGCTTGAGATTGTGATCTCCAACTGCATTTTAAACAATATATAAGTCTTACGCAACCTTCAGTTGGTCTGTGGGCGACTGGTGTTGCTCTTGTCACTGCCAATCACCAGTTTAGAAGGAACCACTAAGAAACACAAATGCGTGTTCTAGATTTTAGAGCTGTGGACAAACTGTCAGCCTGTAGACTAATTTATTACATTATATAATTCAAATACAACTAACTGATATCATAAGGTTCAGCGTTGTTTACAGTTTTAGTTGTGAAGACTTCCTGACCTTTCTTGTGAAATTCAGGTTTTGTTGAAAATACACTATTCCATTTATTTCCTTTAGCAATTTTTCATTGTTGTTCTGACCTTTGTAATGCTGCCATTCATCCAATTAAGATTTAAAATGGAAAAAGATCAGTTATTGGAGGAAATTTGTCTAAGTGGCATTGGATAAACTCCTATATGGGTTAAGACCTTAAGACATAGGAACAGAAGTGGGTCATTTAGGTCCATTAAAGCTGCTACGCCATTCAGTGAGATCATGGCTGATCTGCTAATCCTCACCTTACTTTCCCACCTTTTCTTCATAAGTCTTGATTCTCTTCATCCCCTTTAAAATCTATCCATCTCAGTCTTGAATATACTTTATGACTCAGCTTCTGTAGCCGTCTATGGTAAAGCATTCACAGATTCACCATCCTCTTAGAGAAATAAAAGTCCTTCTAATCCATCCCATCCCTCTCTTAATGGGTGTCCCCTTATTCTGTGATTACACCCTCTGGTCCTAGACTCTCCTACAATATGAAATAACCTTTCTGCGTCTACCATGTCAAGCCCCCTAAGAATCTTAGATATTGCAATAAGGTCTCCTCTTGTTCTTTTATCTATAATGATGACAGGCCCAACTTACCTAACCTTTCTTCAAAAGAAAATCCCTGTATACCCAGAATCAATCTAATAAACTTCTCTCTGGACTTCCTGCCATACCAATTTATTTTTCCTAAGCTAACCGGACCAAAACTATTCACAATATTCCAACGACAGTCTGATAAGTGCTTTGTATAGTTTTAGCAAGATTCCCTATTTTTATACTCCATTCTCTTTTGAAACAAAAACCAGCATTCCACGTGCCTTCTCTACGACCCATCGAATTTGTATTCTAACTTTTGTGACTCATGCACTAGGATCCTCAAGTCCCTTTGTGCTGCAACTTTTAAAATAATATTCAACTCCTGTATTCTTCCTCCCAAAGTGCACAACTTCACATTTTCCCACATTATTTTCCATGTACCAAGTTTTTGCCCATTCACTTAAGCTGTCTGTATCTTTTTGTAGATTCCTTGTGTTATCCTCACCAGTTGCCGAACCACCTATTTTTGTGTCATTCACAAACTTGGCTGCAATTCACTTCTGTCATCTAAGACATAATTATATTGAGTCATTTGGTTGAGTCATTAGTTGAGTAATCAGAGGTTCCCTTTTGCATTTTATTTATGGTAGCAGAGTACTGATGGCTACTACTTACTACCAACTAGTTTTATCAATTAAAAATACTACTCTACACTAGCAGTCACAAAACCCTGTACCTCACAGAGCAGCATCCAAGAGTGCAGAATTATGTACACTGCTCTTTTACTCACATTAAACTGTTCTGGAAAGTTTACTTTGTTTACTCCAATCCCCCTCAAATTAGCATGCTTTTGAATTCAACTTTTCTCTTTGGGAAAGTGGCAGTGATCTTGACAATAGCTCGTTGGGGACCTGCATTTTCTTCAGTTGGTCCTCTGTGTACACTAGAACAGGACTTGACCTAGCTGACAGGATATAATGGGTAGACCAATTCTGTTCTCACCCAACATCTGTAAGTGCAGGTGATATTTCTGGGACAGATCCCATGCTGCTATTTCCTCCCACAAACCCCACCCCACTCCTTGGAACAGTTGTGATAAGCCCAATTGTAACACCTATACCATCAGTTGTATGCTCTGGGTGCTAAATCAACAGCAACTAATTGCATAAATAAAGCACCTTTAATATTGGACAAACATCCCAAATCTTATCAACAAAATTTGGTACCTGGCCACCGTATTGTTAGGAATGACCACCACAAAGTCTTTCCGCAGGTCAAGTTCTGTCTTCATGTTGAGGACAACGTCTAACATGTTATGTAACACTGTCAGTGTGCTTAACAGGATAGAGCAGTGCAGGAGTAGTGGCTCAAAACTGTGTATCTATCAGGCACTGTGAACCATCAGCTGCAGTACAATTGTATTCAGCCATAATCTCTAACCTCATGGCCCAGCATGTTCCTTACTTGACCATTACCATCAAGACAAGCGTTCAACCCTGGTCCAATATGAGTACAGGAAAGCATACCAGGTGTGTGGCACTAGTGTATACCTTAAAAAGAGATGCCAACCGATGAAACTACAACACAAGACTGCATGCAAAGCAGCAGATGTAGGTTGAAATAGACAAAGTGATGGTTTGATCAGATGCAAGCTCTGCAGTCCTGGCACATATCATGGATGCTGATGAACAAACCAGTGGAGGAAGATCCAAAAACACACTTAATCTCAATGGGGGAGACCAGGCTGTCGATGTGAAAAAAACATAGAACATAGAACATAGAACATTACAGCGCAGTACAGGCCCTTCGGCCCTCGATGTTGCGCTGACCTGTGAAACCAATCTGAAGCCCACCTAACCTACACTATTCCATTATCATCCATATGTTTATCCGACGACCACTTAAATGCCCTTAAAGTTGGCAGAGGTTGAATCATTTACAATAGCCTTATATTCAAAACACTGAATAGATTTTCTGTCTCAGGATCTCTATTATAGATGCCAGTCTTCAGACAATTGGATTCAATCCACATCTTATCAATAATAAAAGATATATCTGAAGGCACTGAATGCAATAAAAGCTATGGACCTTCATTCTACTTGTGGCACAGAAAGCTCATGCCCCAAAACAACCTGTGCCCTGGACCAAGCTGTTCAAGTACAGCTATAAGGCAGGCACCTGACAATGTAGAAAATCAAAATCAAAGTACTGGAGATGCTGTAATGTGAAAAATTATTCAGTTAAATTTTGTCCACACAAGGCAGGACAAATCTAAGATGGCCCATTATCATCCCATTAATCCCTTTCAACCATCAGCATTGTGATATAAATTATGTTTGATAGTGCTATCAAGAACAATTAACTCAGGAGCAATCTGCCCCTCCACCATGTTCAATTTAGATTTTGCCAGGGACACTCAGATCCAGATCTCCTTACAGCTTCTGTTTAGTCATGGCCAAAAAATCTGCATCCAGGGGTGAGGACAGATAAGCAGGCCGAGAAAGCATAATTAGGCAAAATACTGAACAAAAACTGAAAGAACTGCGAATGCTGTAAATCAGGAACAAAAACAGAAGTTGCTGGAAAAGCTGTGAAAAAAAATCAGAGTTAATGTTTTGGGTCCAGTGACCTTTCCTCAGAACTGATGGTAGGTATGAAAATGTCACTTTAT
>JAHRHZ010000013.1:17419921-17435405 GCA_024137785.1 Ginglymostoma cirratum | reverse complement strand
TAAACCCTTCATCAGAAGGGTTTAGGCCCGAAACGTCAAATTTTCCTTCTCCTATGATGCTGCTTGACCTGCTGTGTTCATCCAGCCCCATGCTTGTTATCTTGAGTTGATAATGATCTGGCTAGGAGGGTGAATAGTTGTTAATGGGGATTGTTGGTGACTAAAATTGGTGGTGTGTAATGGCAGGCTATGTGATAATGAGGCTTAGTGTGTGGGGTAGGGGGCTAGGACGTGGGAGAGTTTAGGTCCTAAAATTATTGAACTTTTGATATTGAGTCCAGAGGGCTGCAAGATCCCCAAGCGGAGAGTGCCATGTTGTACATCCAGCTTGCAGTGAGCTTGCTCCAACACTGCAGCCAGCCTGAGATAGAGGTGTTGACTAGGTAACAGGGTGGCGTGTTAAAGTGGCAGGCAACTGGAAGCTCAGGGTCTTTTTTGCGAGCAGAACGTAGATGTTCTGCAAAGCAGTCACAGAGTATACGCTTCGTTTCCCGAATGCCCCCAATATGTCTCTGTTGCATATGTTCAGATCAAGCCAACTTTGACAAGGGAGCCTCTGAAATGTCTTCCTCAACTGAGGATTCCCCAGCACTGTTGTCGACAGGGCCCTCAAGTGTGTCCAAGCCATCTCCCGCACTTCCACCCTTGAACCCTCTCTTCCCTCTGCACCAGTGATAGGGTTCCCTTTGTCCTTACCTACTATCCCAACGGCATCCACATCCAGAAGATCATCAGACGCCATTTCTGCCACCTCCAGTGAGATGTCACTACCAGACACATATTCCCCTGAAAGGTTTAGGCCCGAAACGTCAAGATTTCCTGCTCCTATGATGCTGCTTGACCTGCTGTGTTCATCCAGCCCCATGCTTGTTATCACATATTCCCCTCCCCTTCCTTGTCTGCATTTCATAGGGACTGTTCCCTCCGGGACACCCTGGTCCTCTCTTCCTTCACTCCCAATACCCGCCACAGCCCTATGGCACTTTCCCCTGCAATGATGAAGGTGCAACACCTGCCCATTTACCTCCTCCCTCCACAGTATCCAAGGGCCCAAACGTACCTTCTAGGAGAAGCAACACTTCACCTGCACTTCTCAGAATCTAGTCTACTGCATTCACTGCAGTATGAAGTGGGGAAATGAAGCACAGACTGGGTTCTACATTCTGCTCGCAAATGAAACCATAGGCCTCCAGTTGCCTGCCACTAACACACCACCCTATTCCTTGGCCAACATCAAGTGCCTTGATCTCAATACAAATGTTTTCTCCTTTCTTGAAGCTTTCAATTTCTGCATGTTGTTTTTAAGTCTATTGAATAGATATCACTTTGCATCATGAACAACTCCATCTTTAGTCTTTATTTACTCCAACATTAGCCTCACTCTGACATCAGATAGAACTCTGCTTTGTCTTCCTGCTTATCTGAATACCTCCCAGACACTAATTTTCCTCTATTTGCCAAACACTGATCTTCTTGCCAGCTAATTCCCATACGTAATGATGAAAAATCTCTATTTTATGCAACACTGGAAGCTACTGACATCAGTACAATTGTAACTCTGTTTGACTCAGGTTGGGCATAAAGGGAAATGAGAAAAGAAACCTTCAAATGCCCGTGATATGAGAGTGACACTTGCAAAATCATGTTTTTCTTTTCCTGTTTAACTAAATCAGATTACAAGAAACCTAGTTTTGAAACTGAGGCTCCAAATCACAGGCAGCTTGTGCAAAAATCCAAATAACGGCTGAGAAATTGCTTTCTAGCCACAGAACGTAATTGGAAGCATTCTCCTGTAAATGAAATTCTGATATCAAACATGCTTTACCATAAAAAGAAAGCTATCCAAGATTGTGTGATTTTCATGTGATATGAGGAATATAATTAATTCTAATTTGAAACATATTTAAAATACTACGGTACCGATAGCATAATTATTGAAGTAGTCAGCAATGTAGCTTTGGTACTGAATCATGTCATGAAAGCATGTGAATTTAAAAGTATTCTGCATAGAATGCATTTTGCAGGATGATTACTTGAGGATATCAGTTTGAGGATTCAAAAGTTTCTAGAAAAGTGCCACACACAAGCGACTGCTGGGATTCTAAAGAATGAACAAAGAACAAACGACAAACAACAAAGAACAATACAGCACAGGAACAGGCCCTTCAGCCCTCCCAGCCTGTGCCGACACATTTTACCCTTCCACACTAAAACTGACTTCACTTACAGGATCTGTATCCCTCTATTTCCTTCCTATTCGTGTATTCATCCAAGTGCTTCTTGAGTGCTGCTATTGTGTCTGCTTTTAGTTTGTGATCAATTCATTTTGGATTCTTTATTAATAATTAAACAGCCATTCAATATTTTATACTCATGACCAGGAGTCTCTAATCAAAAGTTAGGCTTTATTCAGGGAGCATCTATAGAATAAGAAAGTAGGGGTTTCTTGCTCACCTTTAATTCTGTACATGGATGGTTCAGGCAGGGCAAGATAGAGCATGGAACTGTTCCTTTGGTTCTGATTGCTCAATTGTTAAGAGAAGATGAATGAAAAAGATAATTACATTAACAATTAACTTGATCTGGAGTCCATATTAAATACCACAGTGTGTGTGGGAAACAGAGAAAAGAGATAGGAACAGAAACAAAAAAAAGTTAAAAACTACAGCTGCTGTTCACTCATCAAAGTTCAATGTCTGCAGTGCAGACAGTAATGTTCAGCTCTCTGGCATGACCTTCAGGTGGATATGTTGGTTAATTATTGGAGTTGTTAGGAAATAGCCTAATTGAGATGAATAATCAGATAAGACAACAACATACAAACATACAAATAAATAGCAAGAATAGATCACTCATACCCCTTGAGCCTGCACCATCATTCGATAAGATTGTGACTGATCTGATTATTCCATATTCCAGTATACCCTTCACAACCTTTTATCCACTGGCTTATCAAGATTCCATCTGCCTCTGCCTTAAAAATATTCAATGATTCTGTTGGCACCACTTTCCAGAAAGAGAATTCCAAAGGCTCATGGCCCTCTGAGAGAAAAAAAATTCTCCTTAACTCTGTCTTGAATGGGTAAACCCTTATTTTTAAATAGTGACTGCTAGCTTTAGATTATGTCAAAAAAGAAAACATTTTTCCTGCATCAAGCAGTCAAGATCCCTCAGGATTGTATATGTTTCAGTCAAGTTGCCTCTTATTCTTCTACATGCCAGCAAGTACAAGCTCAGACTGTCCAACCTTCCCAGCACGAGGCAACTTGCCCATTCCAGATATCAGTCTAGTTAAAAAAAAAGCAAAAGAACTGCACATACTGGAAATCAGAAACACAAAACAGAAATTGTCGGAAAAACTCTGAACTTTTTCTAAACAGGTCACTGGACCTGAAACGTTAACTCTGATTTCGCTCCATAAATGCTGTCATACCTACTAACTGACATGTAGTTTGCTGCTTTCTATCTCCCTTTTTCAATAATGGAGTCATGATCACTATTTTTAAATCGAAAGGAAACTTCCCCAAATCTAAAGAATTTTGGAAAAGTAAAACCAGCACATCAATTATCTTATGAGCCACTTTGTTTAATACCCTAGGGTAAAGTTCATAAGGATGCAAAGACTTGTTAGCCTGCAGCTCCAACAATTTGCCCAGTGCCACTTCTCTGGTGACTGTAATTTTCTTCCATTCCACCCTCACTTCCATTTTCTGACTGATAGCTACTTCTGGCATATTGCTTGAACCCTATGTAGATAAGACCAATGCAAAATATTTGCCCAACTCATCTGCCATCTCCTTATTTTTCCTTATTTATTCCCCAGACTCACTTTCTGTAAGACCAGCACTCACTTTGTTAATTATTTTCTTTTTTAAACTATCTATCAATATTCTTACTATCTGTTTGTGTATTTCTAGCCAACTTTCTCTCAAACTATTTTTAATCCTTATTAAGCCTTTAGCTGAACTTTGCCTGTCTAACTTTCTGACCTGTCACCCATCTTTGCACAAGTAATTGTTTTTCCTTAAGTTTGATATGACCTTTACATTTTTTAAATTAGCCACAGGTGGTGGGTCCTCCACTTAGAACTTTACTTTTCTCACTGGAAAGTAACCATTCTGTGTATTCTGAAATATTCCCTTAAACATTGCATTTCTATTTAACGATCTCTTAACCTAACCTGCCAGTTCACTTTAGCTAGATCAGCTTTCATGCCCTCATAAATGCCCTTATTTAAGTTTAAAAATACTAGCCTTGGACCAACTCTTCCCTCCCTCAAACCGAACATAAAATACAACCATATTATGTTCACTGATACCTAGGCATGCTTTCATTACAAGATTGTTAATTAATCCTATCCAGTTGCACACACCAGCTCTGTTACACCTGCTCTCAGGTTGACTCCTGAACATGTTGTAAGAAACTATACAAAAAAATTCTTTAATTTCCTTATCTATGCTGCCTTCACCCATCTGATTTTTGCAGTTTTTGCATAGATTAAAACTCCCCCCTCCTCCAGGTTATTACCATATCTTTCTGACAAGTCCTATTGATTTCTTCCTTCATACTCCATCCTCTCTGTAATTACTGTTAGGACCCTGTACACCACTCCCATGAATGATTCTTGCCTTTATTTTTATTCATTTCTACCAGACCCACTCAACATCTTGACTTCCCAAACTTAGGCCCTCTCTCCATTGTACTAATACTTCCTAAATGCCACATTCCGTTCAATATTCAGGTTCCAATCTATATCATCTGCAGCCATGCCTCTGTAATAGCTATCAGAACACACTTAAAGGACAGAATTTTACCAGTCTTTGAGTGACTTGGGCACTGGTGAAAAATTATAGAAAAGATGGTAGAATGAAAAAGATCTGATCTTTGACTTTGAAAAGAAAGTATTTGATTTTCCCCTTAAGTTTCAATGGTTAGATAAGAATCTACCTTATAGGAAACAAGTTCCTTATTTCTGTGCATTAGTATCTCATTATTGATTAATCACACCTCATATATATGAAGTTTGCGTTTCTCCTGTGCACAGTTGAGAAATTAGAAGGTGTTGGAAGATATTACTATGAACTTATTATTTCTCCAGTTTTCTAATTTATTCCTATGAACTGTAATGCTGGATTTTTTATTTCTTTATTTTTCTAACTGGTTTTCCCCTAAGAATTTGTACTGAAGAATCTGTACCTAGGCACCTTTGTACCTCAGATGGCACCATAAGTGATGACTTGTACACTTTTCACTGCACTCATTTGAGTACATGTGACAATAAGGCTAATTCCAAGTCCAATTCCTAACAGGAAGGTCAGAACAATTACCTGGGAGATGCAGCTTGCTGGTTGCTTTATCTTTAGGTCCGTTCATCAAAATCTTATTGCATGGTCCATGGGACAGTGACTGCCCCCGCCCTTCATGCACCCGAAGTGAGCATCATCAAAACATCAGCCTCACCACATTATCATGGCTGATTTAGATCTAACTTTATCTCCCTTCAGTAATTCATTACTGCCTTTTAGAGCTCACAGGCACCTTACATTGTAATCCTCTTGCCAGGTCACCCTGCACACTGGAACACGCACATGTCTCATGCATTTGCACAGGACATAAGTTATGGCTATCAGATTGCTTCCACAGCGATCAGTCTCTGTTCACCCCACTTAGTCAAGGACATCATCTGATCTCAGTCCAAGGGGTTGGCCATGGTCTGTCAGGCACTTGGGGCAATCAGGGTCTGGGTATCTATGCCTTCCACCCCAGGATTGGAGCTTTGGTCAGTCTTGCAGGTCAAGTCCCACCAGTTCTGGGGTTACTGGTAAGCAATCAGGGAACTGTGGAGACATCAGTCAGGGAACTGGGCCGGGCTCAGATGGGACTGTGCTAAGGAGTCAATCCATGGATCGGCCACAGTCAGCCTTGGGGGAGTGGGGGTGTTTGGGCCGGTGAACATCACGAGGTTAATCAGAGGGTAGTCCATACGTTGGAATGACAAGTGTAAAATTCAGATCTGGGAATGGGCTGAATGATACCGTGTCACTGATGGAATACATGATGTGGACGTGCTGGTTTTGGACTGGGGTGGACAAAATCAGAAGTCACACAACACCCAGTGAAGTGATAACTTCACCTGATGAAGGAACAGTACTCTGAAAGTTTGTGATATCAAATAGACCCGTTGGACTATAACCTAGTGTTGTGTGACTTCTGACTGATGGAATAATAAGAGTGAAGTGGGGGAGGGGGTCAACTCCAAATGTAAGGTGGGTATCTGATACTGCACAGGAGGGAGAGGCACTTTCTGTGACTCACCACCAGCTTGGTTTCAATGGGTAAACAATAGTTAAATTGTCAAATGAAAGGGTTAAATGGGAATGTGGGTGTCTCAAAGCTGATGGGGTTAACAGAAAGAGCAACACAATTTGGAATTATATGCAGAAAATAGGGAGGGGGATGGCGGGGGGAGAGGGGGGGAGTAAACGATAGAATAGAGGTCCAGGGGAAAATAAGAGGAGGTATTTTAGAGCTGGTGCTCAGCCTCTGCAGTGTTGAGGTCAGTGTACCAGACTACAACAGCACCACCCTTATCGGCAGGCTTAATAACAAAGTCAGGGTTAGATCTAAGTGCATGGAGTGCAGTCAGTTTGGAGGGAGATAGGTTGGATTTGGTGAGGGGGGGGTGCGCAGAGAAATTGAGGCGACCAATATCACGCCAACAGTCCTCAATGAACAGATCGAGTGCAGGTAAAACGCAGAGGGAGGGGTCCAGGTGGAGGGAGAGTGTTGGATCGGGGTAAAGGGTCTGTGGGTCAGGGTGAGGACTCTAATCCAAAGAAATGGGCACAGAGGCGAAGACAGTTTGACATCATGGTGTTCCCAAAATTCATTAAGGCGGGAACGCAGAGGAATAAATCTGAGGCCCTTGCTGAGTACAGAACGTTCAGCATTGGAGAGCGGAAGGTTAGGAAGAATGGTGAATATCCGACAGGAGGTGGGGTCAGGGGAAGGGATGGAGTCAGAGGGAAGGGGAGGAGAGGAAGGTTCCAGAGGGCCATGAGTATCTCTGAGTTGTTGCATCTTGTGGGACTTGATGCCTCAAAGGACAAGAAAAAGTTTCTTATTAGCACGATGAATGAGCCAGAGGATGAAGTGGAACTGCGGAGTGGTGCAGCCCTGAGCCAATGTGTTGCGATGCTGTTGGAGAGAAAGGTTGAGAGTGTGCATGTGGCGCCACATGGCACTAAGTATGGATCTCAGGATGGGGAGAGAACAGCTGTCCATGCAATGTTGAACATCACGGAGATATATGTGACCCTGGGAGGATTCAAACATGAGGGATGAAACTTCAGTTGGAATCCGCGTGGCATGAGTCTGAGCCGGAGGCAGTCACTGAGGAATGTGATATGGCTTTGGAAACAAGTTTTAGCAAACATTCGGTCAAACACCAGGAGTGACGGTGAAATTAATGTTGGTGGGCAAGAAGAAAGATTGGAACGGAAATCCCGTCGGAGAAAGGAGCAGAACTTCTTCAAGGTGAGCATGCCTGGAAGAGATGTGGCAGTGAATTAAATACTAAATAAGAACTGAAACAACTGCAGATGCTGTAAAATAGAAGTTGCTGGAAAAGATCAGCGGGTCTGGCAGCAGCTGTGAAGAAAAATCAGAGTTAATGTAAGGTCTGGTGACCCTTCCTCAGAACTGATGGTAGCTGGGAAAATGTTGGTTTATATGCAGAAAATAGGGAGGGGTCTGGTAGGGAGTATACAACAGGGTAGAGCCCAAACAGAGAGAGAAGAGCAGTTGGACAGACAAAGGAATTGATAACGATCTGGCTAGGAGAGTGAATAGTTGTTAATGGGACTGTTAGTGACTAACAATAGGTAGTGTGTAATGACAGGCTATGTGATAGCAAGTCCTGGTGTGTCGGGTAGGGGGCTAGGACATAGGATAGTTTATGCCCTAAAATTATTGAACATGATATTGAGTCCAGAGGGCTGCAGCGTTCCCAAGTGGAAAATGAGGTGTTGTTCTTCCAGCTTGCATTGAGCTTTGCTGGAACACTGCAGCAAGCCAGAGACAGAGAATTTGGCCAGGGAACAGGGTGGTGTGTCAAAGTGGCAAACAACAGGTAGCTCAGGGTCTTTTTTGCAAGCAAAACGTAGATGTTCTGCAAAGCGGTCACCCAGACTACGTTTCGTTTCCCCAATTTAGAGGAGACCACATTGTGAGCAGTGAATGCAGTAGACTAGATTCTGGGAAGTGCAGGTGAAGTGTTGCTGCGAAAGGCGGACAAGGGAGAGGAGGGGAATATGTGTCTGCTGTTGGCACCTCGCTGGCTCCCTTTTGGACGCTCCCTTGTCGTAGTTGGCCTCATCTGAACATATGCGATAGAGATGTAGGAACTGAGAAAATGGGATGGAGTCTTTACAGGAACTAGGGTGTGAGGATGTATATGTGGGTGTCAGGGGGTTTGTAGTGGATATTAGTGGGCCATTGGGTACTGGGGAGGGAGGAGGTAAATGGTCAGGTATTGCACCTTCACCAAAATGTCCACTTTCTTCCTCAACCAAGGACTCCCCAGCACCGTTGTCAACAGGGCCCTTAACCGAGTCTGACGCATCTCCCGCACTTCCGCCCTCACCCCTTCTCTTCCTGCCTGCAACAGCAATAGGGCTCCCCATCCCACCAGCATCTACATCCCGAAGATCATCAGATGCCATTTCCACCACCTCCAGTGAGATGCCATCACCAGACACACATTCTCCTCCCCTCCCTTGTCCGCCTTCCACAGGGACTGTTCCCTCCGGAACATCCTGGTCCACTCTTTCTTTACCCCCAATACCCCTCACAGCCCTATGGCACCTTCCCCTGTAAACGGCGAAGGTGCAACACCTACCCATTTACCTCCTCCTCCCCAGCATCCAAGGGCCCAAACATACCTTCCAGGTGAAGCAACACTTCACCTGCACTTCCCAGAATCTAGTCTACTGCTTTCGCTGCTCACAGTGCTGTCTCTTGAGGAAACGCAGCATAGATTGGGTGACTGTTTCACAGAACATCTACATTCTGCTCGCAAAACAGACCCTGAGCTTCCATTTGCCTGCCACTTCAACACACCACCCTATTCCTTGGCCAACATCTCTGTCTCTGAGATAACAAGGCGTAGAGCTGGATGAACACAGCAGGCCAAGCAACATCAGAGGAGCAGGAAAACTGACTTTTCGGGCCTAGACCCTTCTTTGAATTTCTGAAGAAGGGTCTAGGCCTGAAACGTCAGCTTTCCTGCTCCTCTGATGTTGCTTGGCCTGCTGTGTTCATCCAGCTCTACACCTTGTTAACTCAGATTCTCCAGCATCTGCAGTTCCTGCTATCTCTGTCTCTGGCTTGCTGCAGTGTTCCAGCGAAGCTCAACGCAAGCTGGAAGAACAACACCTCATTTTCTGCTTGGGAACGCTGCAGCCCTCTGGACTCAATATCGTGTTCAATAATTTTAGGGCCTAAACTCTCCCATGTCCTAGCCCCCTACCCCACACACCAGGACTTGTTATCACATAGCCTGTCATTACACACTACCTATTGTTAGTCACTAACAGTCCCCATTAACAACTACTCACCCTCCTAGCCAGGTCGTTATCAATTCCTTTGTCTGTCCAACTGCTCTTCTCTCTCTTCAGGCTCTATCCTTTATCCTATTGTTTATACCCAACCCCATCCCCCTCCCTATCTTCTGCATATAAACCAATGTTTTCCCAGTGACCGTCAGTTCTGAGGAAGGGTCACCAGACCTGAACTGTTAACTCTGATTTTTTTTTCACAGATGCTGTCAGACCTGCTGAGCTTTTCCAGCAACTACTGTTTTTGATCCTGAATTACAGCGTCCGCAGTTCTTTCGGTTTTTACAATGTGGTCTAACAGATGCGGCCTATAAGCCACACAGGAGCATGAACTGGCCACCTTTGACAAACTTTGGTTGTGCAACAAGGATGAGAAATAGTTAGCCGCCCACTCATATTGGGCAGAGTACGTTTGTTTTGTTTTTTTGGTGGAGTTAGGATGGACATGTTTGCAATATAAGACAGTTCAAAGAATAATTGCATTAACCAAGCATTCATAACTTCAATGGTGACTTCAAATGACACTTCACGTGCACTTGTAATCATTCTATTGGTCATGACACTTTAAACCTCACAACCTATGAGCAGAAATCAACACAGGCAAACTTTAAAACGATAATCAGCTGTCACCAATTCTCAAACACATTCCAAATATTTCTTTGTTGCACAAGGCCTAGGAACAACTATCCTCTGACAAGTAAACTGTTAGTATGTGACGTTAATTAAGTTAGATCACACGGGATTCAGGGTGAGCTTGCCAATTGGATACAAAGTTAGCTTGGTGGTAGGATACAGAGGGTGGTAGTGAAGGGTTGCATTTTTGACTGTGATCTATGACCAGTGGTGTTCCATAGGGATCTGTGCTGTGTCCACTGTTATTTGTCATTTATATATGCGATTTGGATGAGAATTTGGGATGCCTGGTTAGTAAGTTTGTGGGTGACACCAAAACTGGTGGTACAGTCGATTGTGAAGAAGGTTATCTAAGATTACAAAGGGATTTTTATCAATTGGGCCAATGGGCTGATGAGTGGCAGATGGACTTTAATTTGGATTAATGGGAATTATTGCATTTTGATAAAACAAACAAGGGCAGCACTTATACAGTTAATAGTAGGACACTGGGTAGTGCTGTCGAACTGAGAGATGTAGGGGCTCAGGTACATAGTTCTTTGAAAGTTCTGTCACAGGTAGACAGGGTGGTTAGGAAGTCAATTAGCACGCTTGCCTTTATTGCTAAGACTGTTGAGTATAGAGCTGGGACATCATGTTGATGTTATACAGGACATTCGTGAGGCCACTTTTGGAGTACTGTGTGCAGTTCTGGTCGCCCTGTTACAGGAAGGATATTATTTAATTGGAGAGGGTTCACAGAAAAGATGTACAGGATATTGCTGGAACTGGAGGGTTTGAGTTATTAGAAGAGGCTGGATAGGCAGGAACTTTTTCACTGGAGCACAGGAGGTGGAGAGATGATCTTATAGAAGTTTATAAAATCATGCGAGGCATTGATAAGGTGAATGGCAAGGTCTTTTCCCTAGGGCAGGGAAGTTCAAAAACTAGAAGGCATATTTTAAGGTGAGAGGAGAAAGATTTAAAAAGGACCTCAGGGGCTACATTTTCACACAGGGAATGGTTCATATGTGGAATAAACTGCCAGAGATATATACAGGCACAGTTACAATATTTAAAAGATATTTGGACAGGTACATGAATATGAAAGGTTTAGAGGGATATGTGCCAAATGCAAGCAATTGGGACTAGTTTAGTCTGGGAAACTTGGTCAGCATGGATAAGTCGGACTGAAGGGTTTGTTTCCATGCATTATGGCTCTATGACTCTATAATATGGGTTCTTATATTTAATGTTGCATTCCTCAGTGAGGAAATAGTCCTGCCACAGTTATGATATTTCAATGTTGTTTGTCCACACAGCTTGTGCTGCATACATCTGCATAAGGTGTACTATGTCAGAGATCCACATAGAGGCATTACATGGGCCTCCTTCTCAGTGGCCTCCATGCTATCTTGTATTGTAGTCTATGATGAAGTCTCATTGCCCATGGTATGACTGTTCAGGAATCACATCATTGAGAAGCTGTCCTGTTTGTGATTGCCTCATATAGAATCAGTGAGCAAATCTTGAATGAATCCATCAATGGCAGGCACTCTCATCTCTGTCACAGTCCCACATTGACAGTGCAGAAGAAAACAATGGTTAGAAATGTGACAGCAATCCAATGAGCCTCCAGCAGCTGCTGCACAATTTCCTTCGGAAGAAGCTATAGCAGCAGGTCCCCTCAGGATGTGGAGGAAGATTTAGACAGCCTGAAATTACCATTTCCTCCAGATACCAAACCTCAGTGCAGGAGCAGACCTGAGATCCCATAATGGAGCTGAGTCATCTGCTGGAGCAGGACTTGCAGTCCGAAGGAATGGGTGGCCATCCCATCCTGATCATTATCAAAGTAACAGCAATCCTTAATTTCTAAGCAACTGGATCATTCCCAAGGATCCTCTGGAGATCTGTGTGCAATCTCCCAATCCTCAATGCACAACTATATCGAGGATGTCAAAAAGGCAAAGATCATGCCATTGCATCTCATTTCTCTGTGATAAGGTCATTGCTACAGCCCTGAGCAATGGGATTCTTCAATGTGTAATTCATTAACAGTCCACAATTCCACTTGATCAATGTCCAACTCATCCGTGATTGGTGTCAGGTACCGTGGAATTTTCTATAATGCCTTTATGTTTAATGACTCACAAGTTCCTTCCTTATTCCAAGGGCTAAATGCCATGATGGATGGCTGGTGAGAGATATGAGCTATGTTCTCCAACCATGCTCGATGACTCCTTTACAGAACCTACTGACTGAGGCACAATGCAAATATATCAAAGCCCACTCTTCAACCCAGCCCATCATGGAACAGATGGTAGGGGCCCTCAAAATGAGGTTTAAATGTTTGGATCACTCTGGTGGGGCCTTGCAGTTCATTCCAAATAGGATGCATTGCAAAATAATGGTGTGTAGCACCCTGTACAACTGAAGCAGCCAAAGATGAATTGGTGAGGATGCTGAGGAACTGAGGGAATTGCAGCAGTCTTCTAAGATTGAAGATAAGGACATTAACCAGGAGGAACACCACGCTGTTCGGCTGAGAAGCCAGACAGAATTTATGTCATTGCCTCCAAATCATTGACATATATTACAAATGACAGGGCTCCCAGCACTGATCCCTGCAGAACTGCACTGACCACAGATCTCCAGTCAGAAAAATACCCTTCCACTGCTACTCCCTGTCTTCCATGACCAAGCCAGTTCTGTATCAATCTTCCCAGCTCACAATGGGTCCCATGTGACTTGCAGCAAGATATTCTTGTACTTGTACTCGGATCCTCGTGCTTCCAGGTCAAGGTGGCATGGAGTAGAATGCTCCAACTGGAGCTCCTCCACTCCTTCTGTTTATTTCCCATTTACTTCTCTTTTTTTCCCCTTTTCCCCTCTTGGTGTTCTCTCCTGGGGTAGAGCAGGCAGAAGGTTCTCACGGAGCTGGGACAGCTAGTGGGCTAGAGGTTCGAGTGGAGTGGGGATGACCAGTGGGCTGGAGGCCCGAGTGAAGCGGGGGTGGTTGTTGGACTGGGGAACGCTGCTGGTGGTCAGCTGGTTACGGGCTCGATCAGACCATGTGTGGAAGCCCCCTGCACTGATCTCCTGGAAGATTGTAATGCTCATCTTTTAAACTTTATTCTCTTTTTTCTAATTTATACTATGGATAATGGTAAGTAATGTAACCTTTGCCTTTCTTTTTCCCATTATTTCTGTATTTGTATCGAAGATGTTTGTACCTAAGATGGCGCCATGTCGGGCGATATTTCAAACTTCTCACTGCACTCCTGTACTCCCGTACTTGAGTACATATGAAAATAAAGATATTCTAATTCTAGTTCTATTTCTAAGAAGGTCAACATACAATTTACCTCATTTTTATTGCCTGCTGCACCTGCATGTTTACTTTCACCGACTGGTGCAGGAGATCATCCAAGTCTTCTTGGACATTCCCTTCTCTCAATTTACAACTATTCAAACAATGACCTATTTACCTGCTTTTGTCACCAATGTGGCTAATTTCACTTTTATCCACATTATACTGCATCTACCAAACATTGAACACTCACTCCCTGTTAAAATCACAATGCAACATCCCTCCATCCTCCTCACAGCTCACCCTTCCATCCAGCTTTGTGTCATCTACAAGTTTTGCGATATCACATTTTGTTCTCTCATTTAAATCATTAACATATATTGTGAATAGCTGGGTCTAAGTACCGATCCCTAAGGTAGCCCACCAGTCACTGTCTGCCATTCAGAAAAAGACAGATTTATTCCTACTGTGTTTCCTGTCGACTAACCAATGTTCTATCCATCTCAATGCATTACTGCTAATTTCATGTGCTTTAACTTCACGCTTTAATGTCTTATGTGGGACTTTTGTAAAAGCCTTCTGAAAGTTCAAAAAAGCCTCTTTCACTGGCTCCCCCGATCAATTTCAGCTACTTACATCCTTGAAGAATTCCAGTAGATTTGTCAAGCATGATTTCACTTCTGTAAATCCATGCTGATTGTGACTGATTTCACTACTGTTTTCTAAGTGGTTTGCTATAAAATTCTTGATAATGTACTCTAGCACCTTCTCTACTACTTACATCAAACTCACTGATCTATAATATACTGCCTTCTCTCCACCTCCCTTTCTAAATAGTGGGGTCACATTAGCTACCCTCCAATCTGTAGGAACTATTCCAGACTCTAATCAATCTTGGAAAATGACCACCAATGCACCCACAATTTCTCTGCCACTTCCATTAGTATTCTGGGATGTAGATTATCAGGCCCTAAAGATTTATCAGCCTTCAATCCCATCAGTTTCTCCAACACCATTTCTCTACTCAAACAAATTTGCTTCAGTTTTTCCCTCTCACTGAATCTTGTGTTCCCCAACATTTCTGGTACAAAATTCGTGTCCTCCTTTGTGAAAATAGAAGTGAAGCATGAATTTAGTATGTCAACCATTTCTTTGTTCCCAATTATGACTATAAAGGGAGCTACATTGGTTTTTGCTAAACTTTTTCTCTTTACATACCAAGAGACTTTTACAGTCTGTTCTTTAGTTCCCCACAAATTTACTCTCATGTTTTAGTTTTCCTTTCTTATTCAGTCTCTTGAACCTTCTTTGCTAACTTCTGAACTGTTCCCAATCCTCAATTCTATTGTTTTCTTCTTGCTGATTTTATGCCTCTTTTTGGCATCTAATACAATTTATAACTTCTCTTGTAAGCAATGGTTTGGGCACTGTTCTCTTTGTACTTGTGCCATACAGGAATAAACATTTTTTATAGTTCAGCCATTCACTCTTTGAATGTTTGCCATTGCCTAGTCACTGTCCATTCCCTTCAGTAACATTTCCCAATCCATCATAGCAAACTGGGCTGACACCTCATATTTCCATAGTTTTCATTATTAGGAGCCTAGTCTCAGGATTGACTATTTCACTCTCCACCTTGATGAAGAATTCTATCATCCCCAAGGGCACTCTCGCAACTATTACAATTATTCCTTTCTCATTACATAATACCCGGGTCTGAGATGGCCTGTTCTCTAGTTGGTTCTGCAATGTATTCGTCCAGAAAACCAAAAATTACCCTAGAAATTCCTCCTCTGCAGTATTACGACTAATCTGGGGCTGGATGAACACAGCAGGTCAAGCAGCATCACAGGAGCAGGAAAACTTGACGTTTCGGGCCTAAACCCTTCATCAGAAATGGGGGAGGGGAAGAGGGTTCTGAAATAAATAGGGAGAGAGGGGG
>JAHRHZ010000013.1:17300676-17419521 GCA_024137785.1 Ginglymostoma cirratum | reverse complement strand
TCAATGTGGATTTCACAAGCTTCAAAATCTCCCCTCCCCCAACCGCTTCCCAAAACCAGCCCAGCTCATCTCCACCTCCCTAACCTGTTTTCCCTCTCACGTCAAGCCACACCCCCATCTCCTATCTACTAACATCATCCCGCCCCCTTGACCTGTCCGTCCTCCCAGGACTGACCTATCTCCTCCTCACCCCCTACCTACACTCACCTTTACTGGCTCCATCCCCGCCTCTTCGACTTATCTGCCTCCTCTCCACCTATCCTCTCCTCTATCCATCCTCTATCCGCCTCCCCCTCTCTCCCTATTTATTTCAGAACCCTCTTCCCCTCCCCCATTTCTGATGAAGGGTTTAGGCCCGAAACGTCAAGTTTTCCTGCTCCTATGATGCTGCTTGACCTGCTGTGTTCATCCAACCCCATGCTTGTTATCTCGGATCCTCCAGCATCTGCAGTACCTTTTATCTCTGTTACGACTAATCTGATTCACCCAATGTATATGCAGATTAAAGTCACCCATAAATTACCGCATGTGTCTCCGGTTTCCCATTTAATGTCATTCCCAACGTCACAGCTACAGGTTAGATGTCTATATACCACCTCCACTAATGTATTTTTCCCTTGGTATTTCTCAATTCTACAGACATAGATTTTACATTATCTGAGCTAATATCTTTCCTCAATATTGTGTTAATATCCTCTTTAACCATTAATGAAATTCCACAACCTTCTCCTTTTTGCCTGTCCTTCCAAATTACTGAATATCCCTGTATGTCCCTGGACACCTTGCAGCTTTGTCTCTGTAATCCAACTATATCATGGCAAAACTCAGCAGGTCTGGCGGCAGCTATGTACAGAAAGCAGAGTTAACATTTCGGGATCAGTGACGTGAAGTGTAGATAAATTGTTGCTCCGCCTGGAAGGTGTGTCCGGCGCCTTGGATAGTGAGGAGGGAGGAAGTAAACAGGCAGGTGTTACACCTTCTGTGGTTGCAGGGGAAGGTGCTGTGGGCTGTGGGGAGGTGTTGGGGCTGGTGTAGGAGTGGACCAAAATAGCCCCGAGGGAATAGTCCCTGCAGAAGAATGACAAGGGAAGAGAGGGGAATATGTGTCAGGTGGTGACATCCCATTGGAGGTGGTGGAAATGGTGGCTAATGATCGTTTGGATGTGGAGGTTGGTGGGATGGTAGTTGAGGACAAAAGGGATCCCATTGGTGTTATGGGAGGGAAGGGAGGGGGTGAGGGCTGAAGTGTGGAGGATGGGTCAGACAGGACTGAGCACCAAGGTGCTGGAGAAGAAGGTGGATATTTCAGAGGTCCCTTTGTAGAAGCTGGCATTGTCAGAACAGATGCAACAAAATGTCCACCTTCTTCTTCGACTGAGGATTCCCCACAACCATCCTCATCTATCATCCCACCCGCATCCTCATCCAAAGGACCATTAGCCATCATTTCTGTCACCTCCATCACCAGACACATATTCCCTCCCCTCCCTTGACAGCCTTCTGCAGTGATCATTCCCTCCAGCACACTCTAGTCTATTTCTCCTTCTCACACCCCACAGCAACCGCAGAAGGTGTAACACCAGGGAGGCAATGGCCTACTGGTATTATCACTGGACAGTTAATTCAGAGACCCAGATAATGTTCTGGGGACCTGGGTTTGAATCCCGCCACAGCAGATGGTGGAATTTGAATTCAATAAATATCTGGAATTAAGAGTCTTGTGATGACCATGAATCCATTGTCAATTATCAGGGATTATCTGGTTCACTAATGTCCTTTAGGGAAGGAAACTGTCATCCTTACCTGGTCTGGCCTACATGTGACTCCAAGACCCATAGCAATGTATTTGACTCATAACTGCCCTCTGGGCAGTTAGGAATGGGCAATAAATGCTGCCTGGCCAGCAACACCATCATCAAAGAATAAAGGAAAAAAAAGCCCATTTACTTCCTCCCTCCTCACTATCCAAGGTTCCCAGACACACCTTCCAGGTAATGGACCAATTTACCTGCACATCACTCAATGTAATCTACTGCATTCGCTGTTCACAATGTGGTCTGCTCTACATTAGGGATACGAAATGCAGAGTGGGCAACCGCCTTTGTAGAACATCCACACTCTGTCCACAAAAATCTGTCCACAAGAATTTTCTGTTACCTGCCACTTCAACACACCACCATGTTCCATGGCCAACATCTCTGTCTCAAGCTTGCTTCTGTGCTCCAGTGAAGCTCAGCACAAGGTGGAATAACAGCATCTCATTTTCCACTTATGAACTCTGCAGCTTTCAGGATTCAATATTGAGCTCAAAAATTTTAGGGCTTGCACCCCTTCTCCCAAGTTCTTACCATAGCCCCACACTCCAAGCATTTTCATCACATGAGCAGTTACCACAACCAACTCATTGTCAGCCACTAATGATCCCCATTAGCAGCTATTCATATTCCCAGGCTGACCTTTAACCATTCCTTTGTCTGCCCAACGGTTTTTCTCTCTCTGTGGGCTCTAACTCCACCTATCATTTATTCCTGCCCCCTACCCCTACCACACATATACCAACCTTTTCCTAGTTACAATCAATTCTGCTTTTTCCCTACAGATGCTGCCAGACCTGCTACATTTTTTCAGCAATTTGTTTTTGTTTTTGATTTCCAGCATCTGCTGTTAATTCATATTTTTTCCAATTATATCATAGCCATTTGAATCTATTTGCATGATTAATTCATCCACTTTATTTTGAGTGCTCTGTGCATTCAGACACAAAGCTTTAAGGCTTGTCTTTTGAGAGTTCCTTGACTCATTTCCACTACTTTTTTTTAACCGTGGTCTTGTTTGACTCTGTCTATCTCTTCTCTTATTTCCTTTTCTGTCTTTTGTCCTTGTCTTTGATTCCCCTTCCTCTGACGTCTTGCAGAGGTCTCATACCCCTGTCAATTTAGTTTAAAACCTCCCCAACTACACTAGCAAATACTCCCCCTTGGGCATCAATCCTGCCCAAGTCTGACCAGTTTATACCGGTCCCACATTTCCCAGAATCAGTCCCAGTGCACCAGGAATCTGAAACCCAACCCCTCAAACCATTTCTTTAGACAAATGTTCATCTGATATATCCCACTATTTCTAACATGTGCACTGATAGTAATGCTGAGATCACTACCTTCGAGGTCTTACTTTTCAGCTTGCTTCTGAACACCTTATATTCTGCTTTTAGGATCTCATCCTCTTTTTAGCCTATGTGGTTGGTACTGATGTGTACCACGACCACTGGCTGTTCACCCTCCCCATCCAGGATGTCCTGTAGCTGCTCTGAGACATCCTTGACCCTAGCACCAGGGAGCGAACATACCATCCTGGAGTCGCATTTGCGGCCACAGAAATATCTATCTGTTCCCTTACAATTGTATCCCCACTCTTTGCTCCTCCCCTGCGCAGCAGAGTCAAATGTGGTGCCATGAATTTGGCGGTTGCTGTTTTCCCAAGGGAGGACATTCCCTCTATATGTTTTTCAGGAGAATGGCCACAGGAGATTCCTGCACAGCCTGCCAAGTCCTTATATTCTGCCTGGTAGTCACCCATTCCCTTTCTGCCTGTGGAGTCTTAACCTGCGGTGTGACCACTGATCAGTACTTGATCTCTGGTTTGTGCATGCTTCACAGTGTCCCCTGCTGCCACTCCAACTCTGAAACCCAGCAGCTGCAGATGGAGACACTTCCTACACTGGTAGTGTGTCCAGCTTCCCACACAGAGCGGCAGGAGTACACCAAGGCTTGGAGCTTTCCTGTCATGGCTTAACTCTTTAAATTAAACCTTTCAGAAAATGATTACTATCAAATAATATTAATTTCACTCAGGGCCTTCCTTCTTGTTCCTTGTTACTACAGAACACAACCCTTAGAACTGATAAATCACAAAACAACCTTACAAACTGTAAGTGACTTGACCTTACCTATTAGTTACCAATCAGCTCTCTCCTTTGGAGCCTCTATGCCTGCGGCAGGTTAAGACCACACTGGCTTTCCTGTGATATCACTCTTTATGTTTTCCCAACAAGCAGTACAGCTTCCCAGAAAGGAAAGGAAGAAATAGTGGAGACAGTGACCATCATTTTTTCAACCCTCTTTGGAGAAACGGATGGCTCAGGAGAACTAGTAATGTTGTTTCATTGTCTAAAAAGGGTTGAAGGGATAGCCCAAGTAAATAAAGGCTAGTCAACCTAACCTCAACAGCATGAAAGTCTATGGGAAATATTCTTAAGACTCTAGAAATGATCATTTATAGAGGCACATTAAAAACAGCATGTATTTGTTATAGAAAAGCCATGTCTGACTAGTGATTAACTTTTTGAGGAGGTAACAAGGAAGGTAAATCAGAGTATGTTTTAAATGTATGTTGTCTGCATGGATTTCAGCAAGGCTTTTGACAATCTGGTCAGAAAATGAATAATTCATGCCACTGACATTCTCTCTAAGTAGCATAGTGTTCCTAATATCCTTGCATGTTGCTTGGCGTGCTGACACATTCACTCTGGTTCCTCCAGCTGCAGCCATAGAGGGACCTTAGAGGTTTATGCAGTGGCTGGAGAAATTAAGAGGGGTATAGCATGGGACTGAAGTAAAAGTGGCAAATGAGGTTCAAGACTGGCTAGAGGCAAGAAACAATTGGTTTATTTGAATAGGTGCTTTCGTAACTAATGCCATTTCCAGTGGAGTTCTACGGGGCACTGTGATGGGTTCCTTATTGTTTGTGGTAAATATTAATAACCTAGTCTTGAGAGGTTGAGATTATGAAATTTGCAAATCATATAAAAATCAATTATGTTGTTGATAGTGAGGAGAGAGTTGTAGAACCGCAGGAAGATGTCAATGGACTGGTCAACTGTGCAGAAAAGTCACAAATGCAATTCAACCTGGAAAAGTTTGTGGTAATGCATTTGTGGAAAGCATAAAAAAAATAAGGAAATGAACAAAAAATGACTGCATTCTAAGAAATTTAACAGAAGGGCCTTGGAGTATATGCCCATAGGTAGATAAGGTGGCCCAGAAGACATCAGGATAATTTCCTTTATTAGTTAAGATCTGGCATATACAAGCAGGGAGGTTATGCTGGAATTGTGTCAACACTAGTTAGATCACACCAAGACTACTCCTTACACTTCTGGCTATTACATTACCAGAAGGATGTGCTCAAATTAAAGAAGGTGCAGAGGAGATGTACAAGAATGTTGCAAAGATGTGAGAATGTCAGTCAGTGATGAAGAAAGATTAGAAAGGCTGTGTTGTCTTCTTTGGAACAAATGAGGGAAAATGTATTTCAAGTATATTAAATTTTGAGGGGCCCAGAAAAAGTGAATGAGAAGGACCTATTTCACTTAGCTTGAGCTTAATAACCAGGAGGCATCGATTTAAGGAACTAGAAGAATTGGTGGGGGTGGGGGGCGGAGTTGGAGATTAATTTTTCACCCTGAAGATAGCGAAGGTTTGGAAATCCTTATCTGAAAGGGTAGTAGAGACAGAGACCCTTGTGGCAATTTAAAACAAAACGCTTGACTATTACATACCAAGCCAAAACGGACGAAGAGTTGAAAGTGAGATCGGGCGGGACAGCTCTTTACACCATTGGACAAGATGGACCGAATGACCACTTTCTGTGTCGTAAATAGATTTGTTTCTATGCAAGCGTTTACGGGCTGGCAGCACATTAACTACTTGAGGGCGATCTTTCGAGTAAAAATTGAGCAAGTGCTAATTTCCGCTAATTTTTGGGGTTTGAATTACTTTGGAAGTAGGCATTGTCACACCATATTCCTTCTATCAACGAAGGAAAGAAAATATCGATTGAAGTTTACTCTTTCTCCATTTCGTTTAGTTTGAAATCATAACTGAGTTTTAAAACAAATGAGCTGAAAGAGAACATGGGCCCAAGGCGGCGATGACCAAAAACATAATTGTAGACTTCCTGCAAACATGTCCATTTAGTGAGACATAGTCCTTGCATAAAATACAATGAAAACGTCATTAAGATGCACAGAAATTGTACCTTTATGGAAGGAATGTGTCCGCTCCGTTGTTGCTAGGTTCCATCTCAATTGTCTCTTAATTAAATAAAATGTTTATCTTTCTTTTTCTACCAGATTGTAATTTGGCCACAGTGCCAGTCTTGATAACATGATCACGGGAAGAGAGATATTTAATATTCAGAACCAGTTCTTAAAATGTTTACTTTCGAGTTAATGAGATAGTTCCGTTTACAATTAGAAGCCTGACACTCGCATTTCAGAAACTCCTTCTAATTCGCGGGTGTTAATTGAAATTAGTTAAAATGAAATTTGGTGTTAAAAGCAACAACTTTTTGGCCCAATAAATTAGAACACTAGGAGCTGAAGCCGAGTCTGCGTTTAGAGCGTGAAAATATTCGGTGGGTTTTCAAATGTGCTGTTAAGAATGTTCCCATTCTGTTTACAGTTGTACGAGGAACAGAGGGCGAATCGGTATTCCCATTTTTATCCTATTTCCACCGCCAGACATTTAGAAGTAGATGTCAGAATACACGCCTGGTTAAAGCAAATATAATTTATTGTTAAAAGTTAATCCTTTTAACTTGGGCTGTTACAGATAATACGGTCATTTACAGAGTTTGACAGCAAACAGCATGAGAGTGTTTCTGGGTCTATATAATCTACACAGAGGCCGAATATGCAAGGTAATCTTTATTAGACAAATATTAAGTTTCATTTTCTTTTCATTTGTTGGAAGGTCGTCTGATTTCTCAGAACTGACTGATTCATAAATTTCACCAGTTTGTAAGGTGTTATATCTCGGAATCTCTGCTTTCTGGCAGTGGGAACTGAGCCAAATACATTCCACACCTTGGAAACCAGCTTGTTTCAGGCGCCATCTGATTCAACCAAATCGGTGCTGAACACTCAGCCGCCGTCATTTTATTGTTATCTAACCCGCTTCCGTTTAAACAAAGCTGCCGAAATCCTTCAGAAATGAAGTCGACATGCATTCCTTCATTTCTATCTTTCAAAAGTTTCAAATCCACATCTAAGTGCGAATGTCTCGCCCTTCTGGTTTTCCCACTGTGGGTGTTACGTTTCCGTGACACTTTAACGGTTAAAAAAAGCAACCCCCAAAAAACACACACAGAAACAATGTTAAAATCCAAACAAAACAAGCAACTCCAGCCCGAAATGTTTGGTTTTTCCTGAATTTTGTTTTGCGCTGGGCTGACAGAAGACCGTACCCTGGCGTTACACGTTCACTTTAAGAGGCAATTTAACCAGTAAACGATTACTTGCAAATCATCAGTTAGTTGTCATTCATTTGTCTTTTTCTGATCATCTACAAAATGGGTCTGACCTTTGTTTATACTCGCTGTATCTTTCGAGCGTTTTAACACATTAGGACTGACTTGTCCAAACAAAAAAATGGAAATGCTGCTGATGTTGCAATTTGACATTCAAACATAAAACGTTTGAAATACTCAGCAGATCTGGTACTGTGTTTGTGATGGGAAAGGGACTAAAGGTGGGCCACAGAAGTGATCTTGTTTTTCTGTCTGTACACACACGTCCCTGAGCTGGCTGTTGATGTGGGAACCCAATGTCTCTCCAACACAGCAGCTGAGTACTTTAGGTGCCACGCACATTCAGTCAATTTAAATTATTTCCTGTCCTCTAATTATTAAATATTGTAAAAGGGGATGAATAATCGTTGTGCCTGGTGTAATGCAGATGATGTACTACATTGGACTGCATTCACTTTATCGGATGCCACACTTAAAGGGTCAAATCGGATCAAGACGTGAAAATGCCAATATCTAAATGTGGCGTTAAGTTTGCGAAATGTTAACCCTGATTTTGTATCTTTCGAAGGTTTTCACTTGAATTCAGCACCAACACTCATCAAATTATATGAAGGGACGAGTCTGTAAGGTGAAAAATAAGGTATTATAAGATGATTGCACTAGACAGAATCTATTGGTAAGTGTCTTGAATCAACCTATATGGATGTGTTGTGACACATCTCCCGGGGAAGGTGGGACTCGAACCCCACAGCACTAATTGCACGGTGACATACCGTTGAATTGGTTGAGTTGCTCTTTTATTCTGAGCGTTCCTTCCGAGCCGCCACAAGATGGCGCTTGCAGACATCCCTCCCCTGCATTTATATAGCATCTTTAACAAGCGCAATCAAATTCCAACACCCGCTTCCAAAATAAGTTTACAGGCGCTGTCAAAATTCACAAGGAGCCAATTTGGGAGTATTGTGTCAACCACACAATATCGCCGCACAAAGGTAAAACTGATATGAGCCTCCACCCTGGCCAGCAATTTTTTTTTGCTTTTTTTTTTAAGGCTTCTTCCATTGTTCGTGTGGTTTTGCACTCTCGCAAATTGAAACGCGGTTCAGAAGCATTTGATTTAACTGTTTTCGGAAGGCGTAAATCAAACAGAACAGCAAACAGTACGACCCGCGTGTATGGAAGGACCAAAATAAATTGAGAAATTTTCCACAACTGCGAGATTGGCCATTAAAGTGTAACTGCGATGAAGGTGAGATCGCGAAGCGACAGAGATTTCGCACTGGCCAAACCGAAAGGGAGAGAGCATTTACCGAGCGCGCATTTCATTAACCAAAGGAATGCAGCAGCTAAATGCTTTAGACAATGCGTCGATTCAGACACACAACAAAACAAAAAAAAACCCCCGTCAGTCTCGCCTACCGGCTCTGCATGAGCTATAATTTAAATGTGTCGTCAATTGTGGAACATTTGCACCATTTCTAGTCATCGCGATTATTTTTCCCGATTGCTTTCTTCTTTGTTAGACTCGCCAGAATTAAACCTTCACCATCACAAAGCAGGCGGACTTAAAGAACATTTTTATTCGGAATTCTCTCCGATAATTGCGTCAACCATCAAAAATATTCCAAAAACATTTCGTTATTTCTTGCTGTCTGATTTCTCTACTTAGAAGGCATAATTTGGAAATAATCAGCAAGAAAACCGTTTTCCCACGAAGCCTGGCTGTGAATGTACAGTATTGTCAGTGAAGGGATTTCATTACACTGCATTTTAACTAATTCTTGAAAATCTCGTACTTTATTTTGCAAATAAACCACGTACCGACGCCATTTTTAAGTAAGCCCTGATTTGTTTTTTTTTAAACTCGTAGCAAATAACATTCCAAGACAACTTCAGACTGTTGGCTTGATTGTAGGGACATGTAAAATGGTCTGAGTTCAGCAGGTACACACAGGGTAATTGTACGTATTGAAAAAAATTGTTTGTTAAAGGCAAAAGTTTGAATTTGCCGAGGTGCCCATATGCTGAGACTTTTAAACACATCGTTACTTGAAGAATGATTTGAATTCTGTGTGAGATTTTAATTTCCGCAACTACAATCAAATGACCACCCGAAGCCTGATAAATGTGTAACTAAGGTGCCAATAGGTCTTTCGCTATTCTATTTTTTCACGTGAATGAGGATGGAAATGGTCAGAATTATAAGTGCATTAACTATGCATTTATCAAGACTTTACAAATACATTAGTTCCCTCCTCACATCAAACCTTGGAAAGCTGAAATTATAGAGTCTGAACCAGTCTTATTTTATTGCTTGTGAAAAATTAATGCTTGAAAATGTTTTTGCTTAATCTGTACATGTTGATGGAATTGGAAAGGACTGGGTTTTATTCATTGAACTAACACTCATTTTCTTTTACACCATACTGCACCCATTCTACAGTAGACTATAAAGAACAGGAACTGTACATATTTGTATTGTCAAATAAATAAAACCACATACAGTAAACGTCAATCTGGTATTTAAGCCCCTCCCACCAAGAAATTCCTCCTAAAGTTAATACTATATGTTATGGGACATCACATTAGATCAGGCTTAGCTAGAATTTCTCCATCTTATCGCTTACAGCATCAGATAACTTTGGCACCTTCTTAAAAATTTGATTGCACTATTAGACTGTACAAGGTCAGTTCTTAAGGTGGAAGGAAACTTCAGTCTTTTTGGCACTCCGAAGACCATCTCGACATTTGGTGAATGGATTGGATATATACAGGCAAACTTCTCGGGAATACCTTAAGGGCTGGTGTAGAAAGTATAATAGCCCATTGCTTTTGCACCATCTTTGTTATACTCTTTAGAAGTAATTGTCTCACATTTAATTGTTGGTGAACTTTCACTGCTAGAGTTGCCAGCTGAAACCCTTCTTCTCTTGCAGGCATTTTCATACAGTCCAGAGTCTGAGTCCATGGATTTAATGGATGGTGGGGTTTCAATCCAAGGTGAGTTGGCTTCTTCCCTTGCTTTGTCCTCGGAGGACAACACTTGATCTTCAGGGAAAGCTGGTGGACTTGTTCTGGAGGACCATGTTAGCCCAGAGGCTATCTTTCTCTGGTACTGGGAACTCCTGGAACCCCAACTAAATGGTGGGTCAGGATAATAGCTCAGAGAATGAGCTGACTGAATGGGTAGAGGCTTGAGACCATAGGGCAGCAAGGCATTGGCAGCATAATCTGCATCGTAAGAGGTAAAGTCCAACCTGTTGGTGCCAGGCTGTTGCACAGAGGTGACAAACCACCTCTGGGGAGGATTGCTGGACTCCTCGGTCTGTTGGGGGGACAGGATGCCACTTGTTTGGGGCACTGCACGTTCACCATTGTAGAACCGGGCTGACGGTATGCTGTTGGCAAACTGATCCTGGAAGAAGGGTTGCACGGCATAACGGGCCCCAGGCACTATCTGATGGGATCGGGGTGAATCCGTGGGAGATGGGGTCAATCGGTCATTTTCTGGAGTAGTGAACATACTGAGGAATTAAACAGGAAATTAGAACATTGACCATGATATCTTGTGAGTTAAAGAACAAATTTATCTGAATCCAATGTTATTACATTAAAAGCATAAACTTACGAATCATAGTTGTCTCTGAAACCTTTGGCAAAAGGATTGTGATCTATCTTGAGCTGGGTAATCTAATGAATGTGAAAAAAATTGTGCAAAAATAAATTGTCAGTTGCCAACAGTTGCATTAGCTTTAACAATTCAAATCTGCAATAAACTATACTTACATCAGTGTTCTGGTAGGCAGTGACAGCAATGAACTGCGATTCTGGGAATGTATACGTTTGTGTTTTTGAAGAATCAGATACGTCCTCTACACCATCTTCATTCACCTCCACGATATGAAGGCGTGGTTGGTATTTGTGCAAGGACTGCAATACAACCATCTGTAAAAATGAAAGACACACAACTGTTAAGACACTCACCACAGAGGGTTACTATTAGTCTGACACATCAGAGATAGGTGTTACCTGTTCACTGGCTCACCTGAGTATTGTTGTTGGTTGCGCCCTTATTGTTAGTCAGTTTAAGTTTCCCAAAGGAAATCTCTTGTCTCATCCAGTGAGCTCCAGTGTTTGGAGACTCAGGGTGGACATAAGATCTGTTACCTGAAGGATAAAGTGAAAGATGACATTGTAAGTAGCAAGTTAGGAAGAATGGGAAATCTTAGTTTCTTTTCTGATTTTTAAAAATATTAATATCAGTTTCAAAACTGAGTGCAAATGAATGTTTTTTTCTAGTGAAATTAGCAAAAAATTGGGTCTTTAAAATACTGCATTGCAGTTTGATCTGACATGAAGCTACTGCGACTAGTTCACATTATTCAGAAAAACATTTACACAAAAACAAAAGATTGTAGATTGTGCAAATTTGGAAAAAACAACAGAATAATGGAAATAAAAAGCCAGTCTTCATTCATGGACACATAAATTATTAAAATTTCAAGTCTGTAAATCTTCATCAGAATTTGTCAGAAGACATACTTTTATCGTACCCTATCTCTACAGCCTTGCAGCCCCACATTCCAAATGAATCCTTTGACATTCAGTTGGAAACAATTTCAAGACATCAGTGTTCTCTGGTCTGAACTTTAAAGACCAATGCATTTCTACAGAATGTGTAAAATTGTACTGATAACTTATTCCACAAATGAGGAAGGAGCTCCAAATTTTAAAGGTGCAGCACCCAAATTGCATACTGGGAAATCAAAGCTTGCTTTGACACCAAATTGTTCATGCAGAATTGCACATTTTTAAGTAGGCACAACTACCATGTTGAATACGACAGGGGCAGGTGAATTTTGACTTTACATCGGAAAGAAGCACTGTTCACAGTTTTGAAATAAATTAATGTTATTGATTAGACTTTACCAAAGTACAGATGAAGTATTAATTGTGCACATTTAAAAGTTGGTCCAGTGAACTTGATTTAAGGCCGAACAGTGGACACCCTCTGCAGATTACACATTTCTGAAACTGTATTTGCAGAATAAAGCCTAAGACTATCCTAGAACATGATAACCTGCTGACAATTGGTGGATTTGAATCCTCATGATTTAATTGCAAATTTGACCAACTGCCTGGCCTACTTTTATTGCTAATACCCTCTTCATGATTGCCAATTTACCGATCAAACACCAAACAGTCCTAGTACAAAGATACCCAGCAGTCCCTGTACAATTACAGAGACATTGATGTGAGGTTGTTTTCACAGAGATGAAAATAAAACTTATCTTTGGGCATTTAAATAACATAACATGAAAAACAACAGATAACTAATTCTGAACATTCAGAAAAAGTCATATCAAACTCAAAACATTATCTGTTACTGTCTCCATAGATGCTGCCAGACCTGTTGAGTTTCTCTGGTATTTTCTATGTTTGTTATTAAAAACACAGTACCTCAACCAAAAGGAAACTTTAAGTACAGCCAGAAAAAGTCACATGCAATTTCCATATCAGGGGATTGTTTCTCAAATTCACTGATCAGTACAAGTCCTTCTTGTCCTAACGAACTACCAACATTAGTAACACAAATGGTGGACCATCCAACTTAAATTTTGTTTAGTAATTGGCCCTACGAAGCACTCTGGGACAATTTAGTATGTAAAACGCACTACATAAGTGCAAGTTGTTTTAAATGGCAAGAAATGGGTCAGGAGTGAAAGAGTGGCTGAAGAGTATGTGCAGCAACACAGGAGCCATGGAGCGAATACAGCGTTCGGTGCTAAAAATTCTCATTTCAGTATGAACAACACCCTTGACCCAGGCAGGAGCAACATTCCGTTATATGCAATCGATGAAGAAGAATAAGATTACAAATTCCTGCTCAAAACTTCTTGACAATCTTGACATGAGAGGCCAACCACCTAGACGTCAATTGTTTCCCGTCTGTAAAATGATGAGTTATTCCAACATTTTCTGTTCTTTCCAATATAACAGCAAAGTCCTGCGGATGCTGGGGATCTAAAATATAATTGACTACACCAAAGCTGCACGGATAAAACAGGGCTAATTGAAGATTACCTACAAGGCAATGCTTGCCCAACGATAGAAATTCATTAATGCCTAACAGTTGACAATTTACTGAATAAAATTATATTTGGGAGAATTGCGTGCCCAAATCTTAATGAAGTGTAACTTTATGCGCATTTCACTGGCATCATGTCTTGCCATTAAATAGAGGATCCGTTTCAGAATATACCGATAGATACAAACAGATCTACGATTTACACAGTCGGCACAAGCTCGATGCTGCACAGTACGCGCGCTCACACACACCTTGAATATGGTTGTCAGCTTTTCCGCAAGTCACCCATTTTCCACCTTGAAATCGCCAGTGATTGGGATCGGACAACACAACCTCCACAAACACATTGTAATGAGCGGTTGGGTTGAGAGCAGAAATATTGAAACTCAGGAAGGGGAACATACGCCTGGGAGAAGCAAAGGAAATAAACAACAAAACGATACAATACCAGAAATGCATAAAAAATAAACGACAGAAACCCGGATCGGCAGTGAATATTGAACAAAACCAGAGAATTTTCAAATATCAGCCAATCTGACATGTAAAAAACAAACGCAGATCTGAAAGCTTCACTCTGTTTCTCTCCCCACAGATGTTGGTTGACTGCTGAGTGCTTCCAATATTGTCTATTTGCATTTAAGCCATTGCAGTCATTTGCTTTGGCTGTAGCGAGAAATAAGTTTTCTCCTGTCATCGGCATTGAGGAGCGTTAAACATGCGCAGTCAGGTCAGATGGGCAAGAGTAATAGACTTTGACAATAGTCTCATCTTAGTGATAATTTACAGCATATGATTCCTGATCTAACAGGTGCAAGTAACAATTGCTTTGAACTTTCAACATTCACACACCATCAAATGTTTTCTGAAGCGTGAATGACTTCGAGTACGCGGAAGGAGGCATATGCCCAAAACAATGGCCGCCGAGTTTTGCACTCTTTTTGTGACTTCACTAGTGTTGAAAATTGAGTTCCTAAACGACAGCATGTTAAGCGCGCCGTTTGGTGCACAGACACTGAACTGACCTGATGTTAACGGCTTTAAGGGTAGGACCGTTATCAAATCTGGTCCACGGGCTCTACTGTCCGTGTTCATGAACCTGGGGGGTACTGAGCCTCTCTGTTTCAATATCTCCAACATTCATTTTACGAAGGTGGTGGATGAGTAATTTAATACAAAGTTTTCAATCTAAAGTCTACTACATGCTGACAAGTATGTAACTCTAAATAAATAACCTTGTGTTTCTAGGCTGAAATGTTGCAATTTTCCACTTAGGAGTATTTCACAAATTGTAGCAAGACAATGCCGGGCATTTATAGCCCACTCTGACATCTTAACATTTAATCATTTCTTGGGGCAAACCGGATTGCTATTGGAAATACGAAATTAGAGACGAGATTGATTTAAGCATGTACACACAAACTGTACAGAGCTATTATTATTGAAATTAGAAAATTGGGCTTAATTATTATGTACTTATCCGGATTGATGTCTCCCACAAGGCATCAAGAAATATATGAAATATCACTCATTCCAAGTAAATACATCAAACAATTCGTCTAATTCAATAAAAGATCGGGTATCGATTTCAATTAATCCATCATTTAAAAGACCACAATTGGGCTAAATTGATTACTTTCGGTGCTGGCATCCGTTTGATACAGGATATCGGCCCCAATTTATTAAAGTACTATATAGTAGCATTTAAACCGATGCTCTTTTCCGACATGAAACTGGGGTTCCTTTTCGCAATGGCGAAAAGATGTCAGCTTCAGCAACCAACCCGTGTTCACTGGCGCTCCTGTGGCACTGACACTGGGCGCGATTGAACTTATTGACTCCGAATTGGCTGCTTTGAAAAGTGGCCACACTATTTCATAAAATATTCCGCACCAGATCCCCAGGTACAGGCCGTGACAGGAAATTCGGGCCAGTCTATCATGAATAACTGATCAAACATGAGTGATGGACCTCATTCAAACAGGAGACAAGTGGAACAGCTGGAGTTAGCTTCATAACACCCCGTCACTGAGGAAATCAGTAATGACACTAACAAAACGTGATTTCATTTTCTTCCCTCCACCAATGAAACCAAAACTGGATCCAGACGTTTAAATGTGTAAAAAAAACACACACAATGTACTTTGTTTGGGTAAGAGTGTGAACTTCGAAGTTACAATACCTTGCCCAGTTAAATGGTGCATGAAACTTCTACAGGCAAATAGAGAGGATGGGAATTAGGAAATAATAGGGAAATTTCATGGGTGAGAGATTGTATATACCTCTCTGATGGCCAGCCCATGTAAAGGTCTTCGACCTGAAACATGAACTGGATTCCCCTCTCCACAGATGCTGCCTGTTCCGTCGAGTATTTCCAACATTTTCTCTTAACTTCAGCTTTCCAGCACCCGCTTTTGAAAGTATATACGCCATTCTGTTTGAACCCATTAAACAGACTTGGCGAATCTATTAGTACGTGTACCTCCTTCGGGTGACCTTGTGGAAGATTATTAGACCGGATAACGTGAGTAAGTCTGCAATTACCCCTGATCTCTCAGATTATCAGCGCAAGAAAAGGGCGAGATGAGCCTCCCGCTACATGGTAGTTTCACCCTTCGAACGTAAATCTAAAATGTATATGGTGTGCAAATACCATTTTAAATTGCACATTTCACCCAGCCCCACATACAGTCATATCACCGGGGATCTTCCTACCTTAAAATCGTCAGTATTGGAAAGTGTAAATATATAATTGATTTTGGGACTGAGTGCAAATTCTCCCGCAAATCAGAACGCTCCCAGGCCTTTACATAGTAAAAGAGATGGTCGCTATCTCAGTGCGCTCAAAATTAAGGCGTTAAAGAGTTGATTACCTACATCAATCGAGATTCCGTTAGGGAGACTTAATTTCTTTCAAAGAAATCAGCTTCCTAGTTCTCTAAAAAACAGAAAGTCAGGCGCCAGTGGCCTGGTTCCATCATTGGCCAGTCTTCACAGAATCCTTACATAACGAAATATGTCAGACATCTCTGGGCTACTTAGGATCTGACACACATCTCTCAGGCTCTGAAGTAACTCTGTGGAGTCCCAGTTTGAGAAAAAAAACGCCACTTCCAGTGAGAACAAGCCAGGCTGGGATGTAAGGATGGTCACCAATCAAATCTGCACATTTACAGTCGATTAGGCGTTATCTATCAACATGAATACTCTCCAGAATGCAGCAGATCTAACTCCTGCGGGAGTTGGAACCTGACCTCGGCAATGGCCTGGCACAGCTTCTTCAGCAGTGTCTTACTGTGGCTGGGAGATTGTATCACGGCTCCAGGACACAGAACCAGGTGTGTCGTTCACCACAGGTACCCCACATTACACAGCAACACTCCCGAATCTGCAAGGCTCTTCTCGATTGGAATAGAACAAAATCTAAACATCAGACCTTTCCTAATTCTATGAGATATGGCTGTCATCTCTAATGCTATCGAGGCTTGGCGTGTCTTAGACTGGGAAACAACTTGTTAGCACCGTTACCAGAGACAGCTCAAACAGCCCGGGATAACGGGGGATCCTAATCAAAAAGTCTAAGATTATCATGCAAGCTTTTATTTAAAAATATAGTTAAGTCGTTCTCAGGACTGACATTTCAGAGCTCAAATGAAATCCTATAACTCCAGAAAAGTGCTGTTTAGCTGAATGAAGCAAAGCTAAGGTGAGGGGTAACCGTGGATTTCCGAAGAAGTCTGATGCCTTACCTGCCCTGTTTGGTAATGATCATCTCGGTCTGATGCCGGTGAAATTTCAGCCAAAGTGCCCGATTGCAGAGGTAGACCTGTGCCCGGGTTGGGTGCGGGATGCTGGGGGTGTACTGTGGATAGAGCGGTCCGCTCTGGTAACCGTGTCCATACTGAGAGCGCCCTGAGCCGGGGTACGCTGGATAAGCCGAGGGGGCTAGAGCCTGGGCTCCGGCCGGCGTTAAAATCGGATTGTAGGCGCCGTTGCTCAGCACGGAGTGAGGACTCAGGTAACGGCTGGCCCCGTTCACCGGGAAAGCTGAGGGGTGTTGCCCGGGGTATGGCAGCAAGGAGCCGGGGTTAGGCGCTACCTGCTGCTGGGGCTGTGCCTGGTGCTGGTGGCCGGGGCTCAGGTTTTGCGGGGCCACGGGAGACAGGAAATACCGATCGGGCCCCAGACTGTCCAAACTGTAGCGAACTTCTGCCAAGTCCTCGTCCGCCGCCCCAGACGGGGAGCCCTTGGCCCGGTCTGCGGCCGCCGGCGCCCCTACTTTAGCCGTGCTGAAGCTATGGCTCTGGCTATCTGTCAGCATCCCGGAGCCGGCGAACTTCTTGTGGATAACGCCGGTGTCCTGGAGACTGTCGGCCCGCTCGCTGTCCGGGAAGTCGAGCTGAGAGGATGCCGGACTCTGGCTTTCGGGAGACGAGGACAAGCTGTAGAAAGGTTTGGGCAGGTTGGAGCTGGAAGTGAAGCATCGTTCTGCTAACTGCATCATTCCGAGTCCAAAACCCAACACCACAGCCCCCCCTTCCCCAGGTCCCACCAAAGCCCCACCTCGAGAGACTCACACACACTCACAAATTACAGTGCAGATCGCTGTCTGCGTAAAATACACACACACACAGTCAGAAACCACAAGCCGGCAGCTAGTCTTCAGTGGGGCTAAAGTCAGCTTCTTGCAGCGTGCTCCCTCCGCCCCTCCCTCGGTCCCTCCTCCTCCAGCAATCCTTTTGCAAACACAGGCCTCTCAGCCCACTGCCCCCAGTCTCATTGGGTGCGAGAATTCAGGGGTGGGTCTAGGGGTGGAGTCAGGATCCCGGGAAACGGGGGGGGGGGGGGTTTGGGGCGTGTACGTTAACAAACAAATAGCAAACTTGCTCTCTCTCTCTTCTCCAAAACACCTTCCACCGATTCATTTTACACTCGTATTCTCCTCCCCTCCCCAACCCACCATCCTCCCCCGCCTCAAGTATTTAATGATTTCAGGAAATGGAAGGCTTAACGTGCTATAAAATCAATTCTTCAGTTTCGAGCTTTTCCCATCTGACAATTAGATTGCAACTGGGAGAAACCAATGCATTTTTTTAAAACCTAAAGCAGCATTGCGCGGGTGCTGGAGAATCTGAAAGAGACAGAAATGCTGTAAATAGTCAGCGTGTCTGGCAGCATCTGTTGAGACAGACAGAGAGAGAGAGACAGAGTCAATATTATGAGCCTATGACCTCTCAGCAGAACTGTAAATCTACCCCTCGCGGAGGTCACTGCCTTTTATAAGTCGCCGTCTGAAGCGGCAGTAACCTGATTTGATAAACTCTGGTCTGGTACTGCAGTCCACCGGGGAGTGGGTTCCCGTCCATAAGGCTGGGACACAACCACGACTTCGAAGATCGTTGCAGTTCTATTGTTGATATATTTTCGCATTCAAATTAACTTGATCCATAAACCCGATTTTTTGTTTGGCACAGTTGTGTCCTTATATAAAGGTGGCAGACTTTATTTTTCACGTTGTATATTCGAGGTAGACAATCCCATCACTTTGCATATTGAATTCCAAACCAGTCGGTCACAAACCAGCAGATTTTAACCAAATAAAATACACGTGTCTTACAAGCAACCGTACCCTCTTCTCCAGCACTTCCAGGTACAATATTGGCCTCAAACCATTAAAATGAGTCAGAACAGAGGTATTCCGGTTCACTGAAATGCAACCGAATTGTCAACCCCTAACAAAAATACATGTTTATATATTGCCGTTAACTGGATGAACTTTTCTTGTAAATCAGATGACAATTTGGTGCCTGACAATTTGGTGTGATTTCTGGAGGATTTCATAGACGTTTGGGTTCCATTCGCGACCCGAAAACGCGTCGGAAATTTCACGCCTGCGGTTTCTCTCGTTCTCCTCTAACTATCTGCTATAGTTACTGTTTGCAAACCGATCGCCACCCCTCCCCGACACAGCAAGTTGAATTCTTAATGATCTGGGCTATTGCATTTCACTGCATTTTGTGATATCTTTATCAGATCCAACGAAACTTTTCAGATGATAACAATTTCTTTACTGACATGTCTTTCTAGTCCCGGGGGTGTCACTAACTTTCTGCTTAATTACCCTCACTATTTTGTCATAGTTATGCAGTCCACATTAACCCTTACCCATGCGAAACTACTGCCCAATATGATTGCCATATCGCGACATTGTTTCCAACCAAACCCCTCGCCAACCTTTTATGTTGTTTTTAAAGCGGCGCTGGCATCTAACATTTGATATATTTCTTTCTCTCTCCTGGAGTAAATCTCGATTTTTGCTATTCGTGTGTTTTCGGACAGATTTTTTCAAACTTTCAGGCCGTGAGACGGTTAGAAACAAATAGACAGGAAAATGAACCCGAAGTTACTGCTCCGAATACATTTGATGTAATTGTTCCAGAGAAAAAAATGTCTTATTCCCACCGGGTCCCCGTTTCTATGTAGGATAAAAACGGCCAATTATTTTTCTGTCTGAGGGAGTCTGTGATGTTCAGAAGAGTGACAGCTCGGCGCGGCGAGACAACATCATTAAAACAGCTATTATACACCACTGAATATTCGTCTATCAGAGTCCCTCACATTAAGCTTCTACCTGTGAAATGTAAGAACCCAAAACATATCCACTCTCCAGATCCCGATAGATCAGCTTTTGAACTCCAACCTGCTAATGATCTTTATTTGCACAACCGCTTTTCAAATACATTGGCGAATTTATATGAAACTTTACTGAAATGGTTCCAGACGTTTAAAGACGCTGTTATATATTTACGTCGTTAATTAAGAATTAATTTTAAAACTACCCCAAAGATTACATATACAGGTTTCCTTTCGCCTGTCTTCAGCACAAATGCTTTGAGCAAATTTAACAAAGGACGGATGAGTGGACCACTCGGTTTATTGCCTGCTCCCTTTGTGTAAACCCTGGATTATTTTAAAATCCCAAATCGCTGTCTTTTTTTTCTCCACATTTTGTAACAATTGCAAAGAAATTGCCTCTTAACTTCTGATGAACTTCGCATCGGTCCTTAGCCTTTATCTCAAAGGTTTCTGTGGTTCTAGAAGGATGGAGCAAGCGGCCTCTTCTGGTTTTATACCTTGCAATTTGATCAAATTCTAAAATGCTGGGCGGAGTTTTTTTCTCATAGCTGCTGTTGCTTTTGCAAACACAATCTCCACTCATAGTCATGTAACTGGAGATTGAACCGTGCATCGAGCAAAACTTATGATGGAAAAATGAAGACAGCTTCCAGTACATTCCCGGTTTTGGGCTGAATCACCTATTAGAGACGGAGGGTCTTTTACAGGATTGAATCATTGCCCTCGCCCCAATTCTGTTGGATTTTACCTAGAAACACCGGTCATGTTTCATGCCTCTCGACATGCTCAGTCAACAATCGACTCATCTCAGTTCCTAAAATGCGATGATCCCATAGTCTTTTGGGGAAACCAGTTCCAAATTTCCCCCTTCCTGTACGACAGAGGCGTCTCAACCTTGACTGAGCAAGATTTCACTTTTAATTTGTGCCTCTTGTTTTCGATCTCCAGCACTAGGCTCCCGCACCACCCCCTTCCAAGGAAATAATATCTCCTTGATCAATTCAATGTTTTAGCCTTTGAAACTTTTAGCGTTTGAAATTAGATCACAACTCCAATCTTCTAAACTCAAGTGTATACAAAGCAAGTTTTGTAACGGGTCATTGTAATTTATTCTGAAGCCCTTGTCTAATTCTAATGGTTTGTACTGAAACAAAAACAGAAGTTGCTGAAAAAGCTCAGCAGATCTGGCAGCATCTGTGAAGTAAAATCAGAGTTAAGTTTCGAGTCCGGTGACCCTTCCTCAGAACTGTTTCAGATTTACAGCATCAGCAGTTCTTTTGGATTTATACTGTACACCCTCCACGCTCAAAGCGTTGTTCCTGAGGTTTGCAACAATTAACTGATGAAAGCCAAATTTCCTCAACCATTTATTTTCATCCACTGACTGTAGCCTCTTGAGTTTAGAGTAACGACTGCAGCAATGACATCTTGCATTTTCATCGGGCCTTTAACGCAAGGTGCTCCTAATGTGCTCCTCAGAAACAAACTAAAAGGCGGGGGGGAGTTAAGCAAGATATTCAGATATTAGGAGGAGATAAAATATAAGGGCTTGAGGAAAGAAGTGGACCTAGACAAAAACCTTAAAATCCCCTTCGTGCAAGCTGTTGACAATAGAGGAGACTGAAATGGTGGAAAGGTTTTGGAAGAGAATTCTATGGTATGGAGTCACATTGGCTGAAAGTTTAGCAAGGAGGGATGAGGTGTGTAGGGTTGAGGGAGATGGGGGTTTGAGCTGTCACCACAAGCTAGAAGAATGGAGGAGGTATTATAAGCCTGCAGGAGCGAACAGGTTCATCTTATTCCAATCCTATATTTTGCTCATTGGTGTATTTTTACAGATTGAATGTCTGTGAATTTCTCCACTCTGCCTAGCTCCAGTTTTCCCCATAATACCAGCATGATAGTTTTCTGTTATACTGTGAAGAATGAAGTAAAACATTTCTTGAGTAATTGCAGTCAGTTCTTCTTGGGTTATCATCACCACACATACATTTGTCATTAAACGGCCCAATTCACTTCTACTTTCAGGTACTTATAAAAACATTTTGAACTAACTGCAATCTTTTTTGATATTACCCTCCTCCCCACCCCTTATTCTTCTTATTACATTTTTGGCTTTTATTTTTTTTTTAGTCTTACTTAGCTTTCTTCTTGTAACAATTTTTCAACCTCCGCTTCTTTGGTTTAATATCAATCCTAATCAATCTCATAAAGTGGCTGTACTATCTAGAAATGCATCATTTACTTTCTGTGGCACATATTTGTTTTAACAATTGCTCATACAGATTCCATTGTTGTTTCATAGGTTAACTGTCTGACTGTTGCCACTAAATCAAAATAGTCAAATATCATTGCTCTATTGAACCAGGCATTATTTTGCTAAATAAGATGTATGGATGTGGAATTGTTTCCCTCATCAATTTTAATATGGTAACTCTTTAAAATTAAATCATTTTATAAATGACGTACTGTATGCATGTAACTTGGTTTATTTTTATTTCTAATTTTTTTTGTAGCTTATTGTTAAACTTGTAAACCTTCCTTTAAAATCGTAGAAAATATGACACAGAAAGAGGCCACTTGGCCCATCATATTTGTAGTGACAAAAAAATGAAGTTACTCATCCTAATTCTACTTGCCAGCATTTGATCTGTAGCCTTGCAGTTACTGAAATTCCAGACCATTTAACTGAGTTGAGGACATGTGCATCTATTATACTTTTGAACAGTGAGTTCCAGGCTGTGCCATCCTTATCAATCCTCCTTATTACTCTCTCAAAATATCAGTCAAGTTAGCCAGGCATGATTTTCCCTTAACAAATCTGAGCTAATTATCCTTTCTTTAATCCATACCCTTCTAAGTGACTGTTTATCCTGCCTTTCAGAATCAATTCCAATAATTTGTTAACTCAAAGATTACTGACTGGCCTGTAATTATTTTGTCTATTCATTACTCTCTTTTTTTGAAAAAAGATATGACATTAGCGATCCTCCAACTTTCCACACCACATCGCACTAAGAGGACTGGAAAATTATGATTCAATCTTTTTCTATGTCCCTCTTAACATAATTTATTGGCTTAGGGCACACTTAATCTGACCCAGGTAAGGTATCCACTTTCAAGGATGCTAGTCCCAATAATACTTCATCTCCTTCTATGTTGTATCTGCAACCTTTTACATGATTGATCACAAACACACCTCCTCTGTTATCTAGCTGGTGGGAGTGCTCTAAGCAAGATCGCTGAGGGACCCAGGCCAAAGTTGAGAGACAGCGGAATGGTTGGGATGCTGGGACTGAGACACGGAGTTGCGTTCAGTAGCCAATCCCTGGCTCATGCCAAGTCCCTTGATTGGACACTTAATTTCTTTATGGGACGCCCCTTCTTTTGATTTCCTGCTGACCTTCAGGAGGCTACAGAAAACCATGCCACCCTCACATAATTCTTGAGTCACCATTAAATTCTGGTGGGCCAGGCATAAATGATGCCAATTGGCTCAATAATCAGCCTAATTGACAGCCTGCCAGAAGTGGCTGAGTTTGCCCCATTGTCCTGAGCCCAAATCCAACTCAAGTGCTTCAGGGAGTATTTCTGTTGCCAGCAGACTATTGAGGGACTTCTTGTGTGATTTACTGAAACTAGCCTCATGTTTCCTGTCACATCAAATTGCATTAAAAACATCCTTCAGTTGCAGGTAAAATCCCCCAAATGAGATTTGAAGTTCGGATCTGGGTAAGAGGACTTTGCTGTACTGACTAAACCAGAAACCAGGATGGAGTTAGTAGTAATGGTGTGTAGCATTTGATTTTAGTTGAATTGATTGAAAGGACAATCCTGAGAGTCCACTGACATCTGGTTTTGGTTTTCCAGAATGCACTCTCATTGCACAAACTCTGTACTGGGGTCTCAGTTTTGTTTGGGATTGCCTTTTCATAAGCTGATCTGATTTGAGCTTTCCACGCTGATTTGATTATGTAACAATTTTAACTTCCAGGTTTGATCATGCTTTAAATATTGTATTGAATCACTCAAGCCTTAAAATTGGAACAGGTATTGTGCTGACATTACAGATTTCCCTCATCTATAAGAATCACTAAATTTCACAAGTACGTTTTGGTGAAACTACGATGAGCAACCCACAACTTGCATCTTGATGTCACCTTCAGGGTGGAAACTGCCCACAAGATGTTGCAGTCATTGAATCAACACCTTCATCTTCATCAGCCAAATAATGTTCAGAATTTGACTGTGAAAATCTTTCCCACACCCTGTGACAGAATCAAAGACACGTGAAACTCTGTATACAGTTCAGTCAGTGGGTAAAAATCACTGGATATTGTAATATAAATCTGAACAGCTGGCTCATAGATGCCAATCATCAGAATCACAGCTAAAGAAGCACCATTTAGAAAGTAGTTTAATACTTAAATTGAATGTAAATGTGAAGTTTTAGTAGCTTTTTGTAGGGGATAGAAAGGCTATGTGGGAAACTGAAGAACAACAACTCCCTTTCCATTTAGAAAAAGTCAGATAAAATCAATTTATGAACAAATGTGTGATTTTTTTCTACTCATTTTACAGCACCTGATAACTAAATCGAGTTAATTTATAAGAAAGTAAGTGTCTGTATTGCTGAGACGAGAGACATGTCATTGATCCTTTTTGTCTTATATTCAGCAACATACCTCTCTTCAACAATATTCAAGTTCAGTATGACCAAAAAAGCTTTTGTTTTTGTCAGGAGATCTACACCCACAGTGATTTGCATTGGAAAAGGGATTGATAACATTTCAGGAAGCAGACTTTTCTGATGTAATGTTCTACCTGCTGTTAACAGTAATTACCTCGTTTACATTGAGCCCCCTCCAGATGAAAAGGCAGTTCCTGTTAGGACTTTCCTCCAAGGTTGTTTGCCTTTAAGGTAAATATTAAGATTTGGTGTCAAGTTGCAAACCCTTTTAATGGAAAAATAGCACAGACAAATTTTGATTAATATCAACCTGGAGTTAAGAATAAATAAGTTGAACAATTTAAACAGTGAAAGCTTTTAGAAAACCACTCAGCATATCATTACATAAAACATATACTTATGTACAAATGCTATGACAAATAATGTCATTAATGGGCTGTGGCTTATTCCAATATTAATAACTTACAGGTCACAATTAAATAAGGAAATCCACTGAAAAAATGCATTTTTAAAGCATGAGTATACAGTTAGCTTATTCTGTGGATGGAAAGAATGCATATGAAAGCAACAATCTAAATGGTTACTAGCAGACATAGTATCTGTCAATGTCATTAAACATCGATGTCTATCTTTTTCTCGACTTCATAAGTTCTGTCCCTTTTCTCCAATTCTCCAAACATGTTATTTTTCCTGTGGTATAGTTCCAAGGACAAAAGTCACTGTCTAATATTTTGGACAAATGGCTAAGTGAAACCTGCTTCAGTCTTATCTCCAATGACAAACTTTGACTCTTGAGTTTGGACAATTGTACCACCCTAACAGATGTGGCAGATCCTATAGCCATCCTGATTCTGGCATTCTTCTTGCTGCAGTTTTCCACAACTTCAACACTCTCCTTAATTTTCACTTTTCAACCAACCCTTCATCATCTTCCTATCTTGAAGGATTTCTTCATCACAGTCGAACTATGGCCAAAGATTTCCTGAGAGTCGCTCATCCTCTGCCATTGTGTAAAACTGTAAGTGTGATATAAATAAAGCTTCTGCTGCACTTCTGGTAAAGCTACAACAGTGGAGTGGCAGCAGCTCTGAGGAATACGACCATATTTGTTTCCATTGATTTACTTCTTTTTGACACAGAAATAGGGATGGAGGTGAGAGGGGAGGTGTAGGGGCAGGCGTATATCGAGAGACCAAGCACAGATTAGTGGCCAATTAGTGGAGCATCTGCGCTCTGTATGCACCAATCAACACCATCTTCTGGGGTTGCCAGCCATTTCAACTCCCCGTCCCACTCCCTTGGCGACATGTCTATCCTGGGTCTCCATCCAACGACACAAACAGGCCACATGCAAACTGGAGGAACAAAACTTTATATTCCATCTGGGGAGCTTACGGCCCAATAGCCTCAATTCACCAGTTTCAAAATCTCTCCAGCCTCATCCCATGTCCAACCCTCCCTCTCATCCATGCCTCCTTGACCTGACACAACCTGTCCATCTTTCTTCTCTCCTATCAATCCCACCCCTCACATTGAGTAATCTCTACAACCTTCTATCTGCATCCACCTATCGCCATCCCATCTCCTTTCCTGCAGCCCCACACACCTCCTTCTATTTATTTCTGAGCTTCCTTCTCCCTCCTCAGTCCACATGAAGGGTCCAGGCCTGAAACATCGACTTTTCTGCTCCTCCAATGCTGTCTGACCTCCTGTGCTTCTCCAGCTCCACATTTTATTGACACTGACTTCAGCATCTGCAGAGAACTGTTTTGGTGGATGTGCCATTCTGTAGGTCTATTTATGATTGCCTTCACCCAGATTTAGAAACTGAATTTTCAAACCTGCTGATGGGAGGGCAAAGTAGTAACTCATTGTGTGCTACTAGTCGAATTGTTTGATCCTACCAACAAATACTGTGTCTGTGATCCACATGTCCATGTGTTAGACAGTACACTGCAAATATTGAATTGTGTTAGTTCCTTCCAAATGCTACATCCTTTTCACACTGGTGTGCACATTGTAAATTGTTAAATTTTACATTACAATTGTGCTTTCAAGTAAATTTTTGATCTTTTTAACTTCACAACTGAGATATTTTTTGTAAATTTAAAGAGAAATCAATAGATAAATGAGATTTGGATTCATCTGTATTCAACAGTAAAACAAAACTGTTACCTTGCAATTCGAGAAGTCTTGCTGCTCTTCAAAAAGGAACTCTGCCAGTCCTTTCCCATCCAAAACAATCAATGGCATGCTCCCCATTTTATCTTCCAATTTACAATTGCACTCTTAATGATTTCGCTGTTAACAAGTAAACTTTCCTCTTTAACTTTACTTTTTCTTCAATAGTGGCATATTACTCTGCCATTAGTTAAGAGAGGGACTCCTAATCCCTGTGTTATATGGATGATCCCCTTTCTGACATTATACCTCTGGCCCTAAATTCTCTCAAAGGAGAAACAACCTTTCTGTATCTAATGTGTCAAGTTCCCTAACAATTTTGTATATACAAACCGTTGCCTCTCACTCCTCTGAACTTCAGTGACTAGAGACCCAACTTACTTAATCTTTCCTCATAAGACATACTCTCCACACATGAGATCAACCTATTGAATCTTCTCTGGACTGCCGCCAATGCCAGTATATCTTTCCTTAGGTAAGGGGACTAAAACTGTTCACTGTATCCCCAATGTTGTCTAACAAGTACCCTGTATAGTTTTAGCATGACCTCTGACTTTTATACTCCATTCCATGTAAATTCCTGGGCATCCTATTTGCCTTCCTTATTACCCACTGAATTTGGACACTAGCTTTTTACAATTTATGTACGAGGACACAAAATCTCTTTGCGCTGTAGCTTTCTGTGATGTTTCTCCACTTGAACAGCATTCAGTTCCTCTATTCTTCCTGCCAAAGAGCATAATCTCACATTTTCCCACATTATATTCCATCTGCTAAGTTTTTGCCCATTCATTTAACTTGACTATACCCCTCTGTAGACTCTTTGTGTTATCCTCAGTACTTGCCTTACCACCTATTTTTATGTCATCAACAAATCTGTTTATAGTACATTCATCTTCTTCATCCAAATCATTTAATAATATATAATTGCGGCCCACACACTGATCCCTGAGGCACTCCACTAGTTACAAATTGCCATTCAGAATATGTCCCCTTTATCCGAAATCTGTCTTCCATTACTTAGCCTGTCTATCTATGCTAATATATTATCTCCAACACCATGTCTCTTTTCTTATTAAGTAGCCTGATGTATGGTACCTTATCAAAAGCCTTCTGGAAATCCAAATAAATTAAATCCACTGCTTCCCCTTTATCTATCCTGCTTATTATCTCATCAAAAAGTCTCATCAATTTGTCAGATGTGATGTCCACTTCATGGAGCCACGTTGATGCTGTTTTATCATATTATACATTTATAATGGTCTGCTGTTACATTCTTTATAATAGCCTCTGACGCTTTTTCACAATATCAATTTTTAAACCAACTGGTCCGTAGTTACCTGTTTTCTTGTCTCCTTCCCTTTTGAATAAAGATGTTACATTGGCTGTTTTCCAATCCTTCAGTAGATTTCCAGAATCTAAGGATTCCTATAAGATGCTTTTCTGTGGATCCAGGATCCCTTAAGTTACTTATTTTAATATCCTAGGATGCATGCGTTCAGGCCTAGGGCTTTTATTAGTCGTTAGCCCCATTAGTGTTCCTAGTATTTTTTCTGCAGTGATAGATATTGTATTTATTTCCTCTCCACTTTTTGCTCCCTTCAATATTTGGTAAATTTGAAATGTTATGCTCAGTGGTTAGTACTGCTGCCTCACAGCGCCAGGTACCCGGGTTCGATTCCACCCTCGGCTGACTGTCTGTGTGGAGTTTGCACATTCTCCCTGTGTCTGCGTGGGTTTCTTCTGGGTGCTCCGGTTTCCTCCCACAGTCCAAAGATGTGCGGGGTAGGTGCTAAATTGCCCATAGTGTCCAGTGATGTTTGGGTTAGATGTGGGATATACGGGAGAATGGGTCTGGGTGGGATGCTCTTCGGAGTGGCAATGTGGACTTGTTGGGCTGAATGGCCTGTTTCCACACTGTAGGGATTCTATAATAAGACTCTATGATAAGTTACAGTGTCTTCTACTGATGCAACATATTTATTCATTCTCTAGGAGGCCTATGTTCATTACGGTCCTTCTTTGCCTTTTTATATATTTAAGAAAGCTCTTGCTGTTCCTTTTGATATTGCTTTCAAGTTCATCCATCAAAGTTTAATTTAATAAAACAAAACACGATGGAAGCTGAAGATCTGAAACAAAGCAGAAGTTGCTGGTAAAATCCTGCATCTGTAGAAAGAACACAGAGTTATCATTTCAAGTACAGAGACTCCATCAGAACAGAATTTGTGCAACATTTTATGTTTTTCTTTCAATTTGATGCTATCCTTAACTTTCCTGGTTAACTATTGTTGGCTTATTATCTTCCTAGGGTCCTTCTTCTTCACTGGAACGTATCTTTATTGTGAACCAAGAACTATGTTCTTAAACATCGGTCATTTTTCCTCAACTGTCTTTGCTGTTAAACTCCTTCCCCAGTCCACTCCAGCCAGATGTGCCCTCATTCCTTTCTGATTACCATTATTTAAATTTAGCACAGTTGTTCCTTATCATAGTTTTTCTCTCTCAAGCTGAATGCTAAATTCCACCAAGTCACTACCAGGTCATGGTTTTCTAGGAGCTATTTTACTCTCAGATCATTTATTAATTCTGCCTTATGGCACAACAGCAGATCCCAAATAACCTGATCCATGGTTGTATCCACAGCACACTGTTCCAGCACACTGTTCCAAATGTACTGTATGAATTCTTCCTTGTTGCTACCTCTGCAAATCTGATTTGCTACCTCTGCAAAGATTAATGTTACCCATGATTAATGTACTGCCTTGCTTACATGCCTTCATATCTCCTGATTTGTTATCTATCCTACCATATAGCTATTTTTAGGGTCTACAGACCACTCTTACTAGTGTCTTCTGCCTCTTATTGTTTCTTATCTCTACTGTTATGGATGCTACATCTTTTGATCCAGGATCATTTATGGCCATCATACGGTTGGTCCACAAGGAGCAGCGACCCACAAGAAAGGGTTGTTCATCCATTACCCCAGAGCAAAAGGCTGGAAAGCTGAGCAGCTCACTGAAGACACATTCATGTTTGATACGGTTGTAAATGCTCTTGAAAATTTCTTGCAGATAAGAAAATTCAGATGATTGAATAATGCTGATTCTTCCCACAATTCTAGGGAAATACTGACCCCATAAAACAATAGGTGACAGCATTGCTTGAATGTACTTACACAGAATTGTGTAAATTTAGAACACAAACTGACTAAACAATTTGCAATCAACTTATTGAAAAACATTAAGCTCCATGAATTGCAAAATGCCAAATGCATTGTCAGATTCAGGGACTCAGATGTAGTTTGTTCAATTAGCTCTAGCATGAGGGTTACAAAGAGACATCAGCAGTTTAATTGTTTCAGAGATAGTAGGATTAATTTAATAAAACCGATCACCAAGCACTGACTATTTGTACATTGTTAACCATGTCTATATCTGGCCATTGGCTTCTTCTCACCTACGGATCTTCAAATTGCCTTTATCAGTTCAAGTTTGAAGTCGAGTATCTCTTCGGTTCGTGCAACGGAGTAGCTGACACGCTTAGGGGCACCGCTATCGCCGTGTTAGCCATAGTGAAGCCCCACTTACGAAATCATAGAATATGCAGCAGTGGTGATCTCACACGTAGCAGCAGATCTTGTTATGCAAGGAGAGTTGGAAGCAGAATCTGCAACAGACGCCGCTGAGATCATTGAGGTATGCTATAGGAAGTAAACCACCAGCTAAAACCTGAGTGACCTTGAAGAAACCGATCCGGCATTGCAGAGAACATGGTCAGCTGTCATTGCTTCCTAACCCAACTGTACCGTATGCAGATCCCAAAAGTATGAGAGCACCGTGTCTCTTGTAGTTGGAGACCATGCTGATGTTCAAATGAAGCAATGATCTGTGAATCAGTCTGCTGGCCAGAAATACACTGTTTTCTCAGAAACTGCAGAGCTTCATAACACTCAAAAGAAAAATCTTTAAACGGTATTCCGTCCCTGTACAACCAACCCCACCGCCGCCAAAACAAAAAGCCGCGGCAACGACTCCAAGATGGTATTTTTGGAGAAGTGCAAGCAATCCATAGCAATCGGCATTGCTTGTTTGTTGCTCTTGGTCTACATGCCCCTACCAGAAATTCCAGACACCCACCATGTTAGTATTGACATTCGAGGCAAGTTGTTTGTAAAATAGCAAATAGCAAGAACTGCAGACATCGGAGTCAGAGTCTGTGTGGAGCTGGAGGAACACAGCAGGTCAGGCAGCATCAGAGAAGCAGGAGAGTCGACCTTTTGGGTCGGGACCCTTCACCAAGACTCCTTCGGGTGTAAACCCGAAACGTCGACTTTCTTGCTGCTCTGATGCTGCTTGACCTGCTGTGCTCCTCCAGCTCCACACTGTATTGACTTGTTTGTAAAATATGTTTTGCTGAAGACCACCATTCCAGACAATGGACTGCAGTTATTTTTAAGTCAGTTCAGAAATCCCGGCAGACTATGGAATTCCCAACATTTAACACAGTGATACAACTTAAAATTGGACGGTGCTGTTGCACGATTCAATGGGGTGATCAAGGATAAATGTGAAAACTCGCACTATGGAGGGGGTAATATTTGAAAACAAATTCTTATCGTACTTTACACTTTTCTACGACCGCACACCCTTTGAGCAGAGAAACAATGGCTAGCCGTAACATTTACTTGCCATCACTGCTATATGGTGAGAATTTCAGAACAAAGGCAGAGGGAATCACAAAGCAACAAGATGAAAGAAAAGTGCACTTCCACGAGAAAACATGTACGAGGAAACCCTCAATTGCAGTTAGAGATTGGATTTGCATTAAATTATTGAATCACGGTCACAAGCGTGAGGGGCGTGATAAATTCTCCCTTCAGAGTATAGTTTTGGTGAAGTGGGAACTCTATGCTGGTCCATTTTCCTAGTTCAGAATGTGCTATTTTACAGACCCCAGCACATCTTCCTCCATTAAGACAGAGCCATTTATTGCACGAGTAAAGAATGCAAGAAACAATGAAGCAGTGTCAAAGTGACAGAAGCACACTGAGGATGAAGAGATTGTTTATTGAATGTACTGGCTGAGTCCAACATACTTGAGAATGAATAATAGAATGAAGGGGTTCCAAGGCCACTAACAGACTATCACCTTTACCAGATCATCTCAGAAATTCTCCTGCCTCTCCTCTCACTGCGTTCCATCATCACACCTAAGTTGGCCATTGAAACAGGTGATGGTGAGCATATTGAAGGAAAATCCAACAGACACTTACATTCTGTCACCGTTTGCATTTTGCTGCTACTTGTCCTGCCGGGGAGTGGGAAATCCCAACCAGGATGGCCATTAAGTAGATGTCGCTGTCCGATTTAGCACATTGCCACCATTAATCTAGTAGCAAGGATTTTGTTCAAACACAGAACCGTTACTCGCATCAGCCTGGTTTACATGTATTGGTTGAGTTCTCAATGGTAATTATTTTTGCATTTTGGAGCTCACGGCTTGCTTGCTAGTGGCAGATAAAAAATGACCACTGCTAAAGAAGACCAAACTTATAGGAGTGAATATGAATTTAACAGTAAAAAAAAGTCATAGAGTCATACAGCATGGAAACAGACCCTTTTGTCCAAGCAGTCCATGCCATATTTCCAAACTAAATTAGTCCCATCTGCCTGAACTTGGTCCATATGCTTCCAAATCTTTCCTATTCATGAACTTATCCAAATGACTTTTAAACATTATGCTGTGTTTGATTAATTCGAAAATTCTGCTGATGCAATAAGCCAATTTATTATTTGCTGAGATATTAATTGTCCCCTCTTGATTATTGACATAATTGTTGACAATCTAATTCCTCTAGCAATATTGGATATGATGATTGCTGCTATTTTTACAATCCAACATTGCAAATGTGATAATGGTGGAAAGTGTGATTTGAGAGAAACCTCCATAAACACTGGCTAATTTGAGCACATCTGTCAAAATAACTCTTCAAAAGTGAAGTACAATGAGTTTCAAACAGAGCCAATGATCTAGCTTCCTTGGACCCAACTAATCTGCAATGCCTACCTATTTCACTACAATTAGGTTCACACCTTCAAACTCAGAGATAGTAAGAACTGCTGATGCTAGAATCAGAGATAACACAGTGTGGAGCTGGAGGAACACAGCAGGCCGGGCAGCATCAGAGGAGTAGGAAAGTTGCCGTTTCGGGTCGGGACCCTTCTTCAGAAATTTCTGAAGGGTCCCCACCCGAAACGTTAACTTTCCTACTCTTCTGATGCTGCCTGGCCTGCTGTGATCCTCCAGCTCTACACTGTGTTATCTCACACCTTCAAACTGCTGCCTTTGTTCTAAGTGGCAAGCCTCCAACACCTCTTGCTTCCTGCATTGTTTAGAAGCAATGGAAGTGATGTCTCAGCCAACTGCCCTGTGTATCTGGATCTAGGGCATTAGGCAGAAGAAATTGGATTGAGATCTAGAACACAAGGTTCTCTGCTTGACTGAAATTTTAGAGCTCATACCTGAAATAGGAGATGAAATTTATTTATGAAAGTAATGTAGAAGGTACATCACAATGTCCCATTGATTTTTCCAAGATCCATTTTGGGCAAAGCAGAGAAGAGGATTTTCTTGAGAAAGCATCTGAGAGAGAGAGATTGCTGCTAATCCTTCAGATTAGATGCTGTGATAAACCTTCTGATCTCCATTGTGTGCTAGTTTTTTAGTCCTGATCGGGGCAATCCAAGTAGTCACCAAAGATATTCTTGCCGGAATCCATTTCTGGGATGATAACGCTCTGATGGCATGAAGCAAATTATTCAGAACTGAATACTTTTCGTTGAGCAGCTCTGCATGAATGTGAAAATATAATTAACATATCCTAGTAAAATAGAACAATAAAAGGAATGAGTGCATACTTATTCTTAGAAATACCATCAGGATTATGCATATATTCCAATACAATCTAAATGTTGATTCTGTAACTCAGTCTGCAACAGCAAGTGTATATATATTTCATACCTAACATTCAGCAGACACCTAGATGGAGACTGAAGTTGCACTTTTGAATGTCAGAGGTGGACAAGGTTGTCCTAGAAGCTCATCTGCAGTTTCCCTCACTGAAAGCCAGCAGCCTTTCACCAGTCATGCTGCAACCATTGGATGAGCACCAATTGGAAGCATTATGACAGGCAAGACATTAAGGGAACAGTGATTTAGATTCAGTATGTCAAAGGGTTGACATGTGGAACCAACAATGATATGCGCCGCTATTTGATGGCTAGGCAAGAAGACACCAAATCTTATAAAGCTGTTTGCATGTCTCTCATTACAGAAAATTAAATCCACCTTTCTTTGGGTACGAAGTCTCAGTGATCTTTCTCACATAATAGTGGCTAGCAAACTGAGAACTGTTGCATAGAGTATTTGCCTCCTCTAGCCTAGACGGAACCTATTGCATAAATGCTCATCACCATGCTCAATGTCACAGCAATGCAGTTCCTGCTGTGCTTTGAGGTGCCAGCTGTGGTTGCAATAGGTCATAGAATTCAGTGAAAGCATCAGTGGTGAAGTGCAAGCATACCTGATACAGCGGGCAGAATTTATTCAGTGGTGTGCCACTCCCAAAGGTGGAACCAGAATGGGTGCCACTTCCGCTTTCATTCAGAAACCAGATCCCACATGATTCATATTTATAGGCCTTTGGTGTATCTGCAATACACATGCAATTGCGAAGCTGATGGGTTTCCACTGGAGGATCCCACCCCATCAGGTGACAGTTCAGCAGGTCTAGCTAGGTTATAAAATAGCTATCTGGACAGGCAGGGAAGCTTTGTTCCATGGGCTTCCTTTGTTTGTTTTGTAATTTGGTTGGTTTGTTCCGGCAACTCTTCATAATTCAGTCTTCCTCAAACTTATCTCAATATCACTCTCCACCTCATTAAAATCTATTGTCCTTCTATCATATCCAAATCCCTTATAATAAACATTATGTTGTTAGAGCACCCCTGCAGATTCTGCCCTAAGCCATCAGAGGATGGCAGGATGTGCTCTTCCTGAGTGATGGCAACGGGTGACCATCGTGTCTGACCAAAATGGCCTAAATGGAGATCAGAAATGAGTTTCGAACTGTAAGGTCCGTTCAAGATCCTGGTTGTGGAGCTATTTAGAGTCATGGAGGCATACAGCATGGAAACAAACCCTTTGGTCCAACTCATTTGCACGAACCAAATATCTTAAACCAATCTAGTCCCATTTGGGCCATATCTCTCTGAACTCTTCCTATTCATGTACCCATCCAGATGCCTTTTAAATATTGTAATTCTACCAGCCTCCACCGCTTCCTCTGGCAGCTCTTTCCATACATGCACCACCTTTTTCTTAAAAAGTTGCTCCTTAGGTCCTTTTTAAATATTGCCCCTCTCAGCTTAAACCAATCCCTCTAGTTTTGGAGTTCTGTACCATGGGAAAAGATCTTGGCTATTCGGCCTATCTATGCCCATAATGATTTTATAAGCCTCTATAACTTCTTTATTTCAATAATCTTCTTTGATCCACACAGGTAAGTGATATGTAACATGGCATTGCCCCTTACATAGGCACCAGGTGATGTATTTGTGGAAGTGTGAAGCTGGGCTAAGGAGGTGAATGCATGATCACTCCAGGATCACATGGCATTTTTGACCAAAGTATTTGACAATTTGATTTGAGTAAGCAATTGGATATAAAGTAACACATTGATAGGCCACTGTGTGAGCTGGGAGACGCGTGTAGACAAGGCAGGGCAGTTGGCATTAGTCAGATTATTAAATCTCCTCTTTCTTCTACAAGTGAAGCAGGCCCATAACCAGAAGGGAAGGGTGAGGATGAGAGGAGGGGTACGTGATCTCAAGATCCTCACCCAAAATCAGGAAGAAACCCTCAAGATTGCTGGGGAAGAGGAGGCCAATGCATTGCTGATGGCCAGGCTTGAGTGGCAAGGCTTCAAAGCCAGAATCCACCCAACTTGGTGCTGCCAGGAAGGACACTCAGGAGCACATAAAAAATTGTCCTATGCTCTCATAGACTCTGTGGAAGTTTAATGCCTTTCTTCTTGCTCTGTTTCAAAGGTGCTCATAATTGTGACCCCAGACCTCAATCAGTGGAGGGAGATGGCTCCACCTCTGGACATGATAACATCAATGACTCAGAAGATTCACTATCACCTGTCTCTCTCATACCCTATTCCAGTTTACCTGAGTAACAGAGGGGTCAGTTAAAGAACTGGGGTCACATTCTTATGAGCACAGAATGGCCCAGCAGCTGAAGACGGCTGTGACAGTCAAGGTTTCAGGCATTCAGAGAACTGCTGGGGATTAGACCCTTAGTGAACTCCATGATTAACAGGCCTCTGGTTGTGGCCATAAGAAGTCTGCTGGAAATGCAGCAGCGGTTGCGGGGGGTAAAGTGTTTTCACCTCCAGCAGCGTATTTTTACCTGATGGGACAATTCCCTCGTAGTGTACGAGGGAATTCCCTCGTATGTTTCCCTTGTAGTGTAAGAAATTATGCATGGATTATGTGTCAATGAAAGAGTCAACAAACATTTATCACAACTCATGAATACATATAAAGTGTACATTTACAGGCACATCATTGTATAGGCCAGTACTAGATTATTAGGATACAACAGATCCGCATCCTTTCATTAGTATGTGATGCTTCAAATAATCCCAAGTAAGATGGTGCCTGATTCTCAGGTCATTTATATTCTCAGGTCACATGCTATGATAAAATCACGAGCATGTCTGTTAAAGGTATACTGTCATACTAATTGTGTGAGATATTGGAACATTGCCCTTTTGCCACAAATAAAAAAAAAGTCCTAATACATATTCATGGTTGTACATAAGTATGTCAATTTAATAATTATATAAATTGATCAACAAGGTTAACAATTCAGACTTAGATGTAATGCTTTCACAACTCCTCCTGATTTGCTGGTGCTCTGGAGCAGTCTGCTTTTTCACGACCTGCACTTGTTTGACCACTTGGTTATCTTGCTGCTGGTTGTTGTTACTGAACATCGGTGCGCAAACATCATTTTCAGTATGTTCTTCCTTGTTTTCCTCATGCATGGTTAATGTCCCATACGTTGGTCTGAGCTGGCTTCTGTTCCTTTGAGATGTGGTGCCATAATTTGTGATGATTTTGTATGATCTAATCTGGTAGAGTATTCAAGGAACTTTACCGATATCCAAATGTTCATATTGTGCCTTCTAACTCATATTCTTTGCCCAATGTTTGTTGTCTACCTACTTGTTTGATGCATATTTCTTTCATTCTCCTTTGCCTTTGAAGACAGATTTCCTGTGTCTCAGAGCCAGCACTGTTTGCCCTTGGTTTCTGAGCATATGTTGTGCCTTGACTGGTCATATCTTCTCCATTGTTGATGCAAGAAAATGTACTAATTGCAATACAGAAATCTTGCTTTGCAGCTTGACACTTGATGATTATTGATTTGATATTGGGTACCAGATTTTCAGCTGGACCACTTGAGTGAGGATTAAAAGGTGATGGTACGATATGGGTCACTTCCGATTTATTACTCATCTTGAAATAGTTTGCCAGTAAACGACAGTCCATTGTCAGACACTATCTGTGTATCCTGACAAGCCATTTTTCAAGAATTGGTAATTAGCAATCCAATTACCAATAACATTATGCCATGATATCAAGTCAATATTACACCAGGGACACATGGCTATCGAATGCACAAGATGATTAACATGTAAATCTGTGTACAGGCCAGGGACGAATCAGGATATTCAATGACTCTTGAATACACATGAGGCATGTCAAATGTATTAGCTCTAGTAGCCAAGGGATCCTCTACAATCAATGTTCCATCCATTTCTCAGATGAAATTAACAACAGACTTTTTTCAAGGTTCGTGAGGAAGGTTACATCATTGTGATGGATTGCTTCTCCAAATTTCATAATGTTCAACAATTTACCAACTTAACAAGCATGACTGTCACTGAATTGGTGACAGATGTTTTAGGTTAATTTGGTTTTGTGCCTCTTGGTGATGTTTGTGCAAATAAGGAGAGAGGACATCACCTGGGGCTTTTTCTTCAGTGCTGTTTTGAAGAAATAAAGCAGTATTTTCTTTAAGGAAAGCTTTGTAGCTATACTTTCAGGACCATTTGACTGACATTTTTAAAAGTTGGAACTGTAGACTCCCAGATTTTTTCTTAATCCAAAGAAAGAGAGTGTTGGCTGTGTAGCTTTCAGTTTTGCTTGTACTTTTGCCCTTTTATTTAAGGAAAGCATTGTTAGAAACTTTTCCTAGTTTGAAAAAAGTATAGAATTTGATTAGAATGAAACTGTCTCTTTTTTCTGGCAGATAAATGCCCTATCTACTGATCAAAAAATTGTCTGAACTTATAGAAGCTGATGTTGGTTTTTTTTTTAAATTCTGTGGTACCCAAGGCTGTTGTCCGTTTGACCTTCAATTAGTTTTCCAAATATCAACTGCTGAGATCTTGGAGTCATTTCTTTACGGAGAGTCACCACTGCTACCAATGAACTTCGTATGTACCTAGCAGGAAGGGTCTAGGCCCGAAACGCCAAGCTTTCCTGCTCCTATGATGCTGCTTGGCCTGCTGTGTTCATCCAGCTCCACACCTTGTTATCAGGGTAACTTTACTTGATGCATCAATGCTTATTTAAAGCTTTATAACACAAGAAACTATATATGAATCATGTGGTACAAAAAGATCTGACAGATTTTTATAATAGCACGCTAATATGTACAAATATTACATGCATAGGCACATTCAGATTTTTGGTTACAGCAGGCAGCATGCTTTCTTAATCATTTTATGCTTCAAATGATCCAAATAAGATGCTGTTTGAAATCTTTATACCCTCAAGTCACATGTTATGATACAGCGATGATATCTTTGTTTTAATTCAGTGGTGATAAATGTTGGCTTCTGCTGTCATTCTGAGGGCTTTTGGCTTGGGCTTATCACCAATTGTATATAATTGAAGGTCTTGCCTCAGCATCTGGCAGATTTCAATGGCCACTTCCCAGAATTTCTTCTGCCATTTGCTTCTCGGCCATCTGGGGTTGATTTCTGTGTGTCCTGGGGACGCGATTCTGTGTCAGTCACCTTCCTTTCCTCGAAAATAAAATAGAGAGCTGTGGATTCTGGAGATCTGAAACACACGATAAAAGAAATTGCTGGAGAAACTGAGCAGGTCTGGCAGCATCGGTGGAGAGAAGAATAGAGTTATCATTTCAAGTTCGCTCTTTCCCTGCATGGCTGCCTCCTGGCCATTCTGCTCCTGTGGTGCTGCCTACTATTAGCCTCACAGCCTCAGTTGTTGACCAGCGAGAGCCATCCACTGACAAAATCCTATCCTCCTGCTCCCGAGATTGTAGGACAATTGGGTAGGATCAGACCCACAGTTATTCTAACACAGTGAATTGGGTGAAAAAGGCAAACAGTGAACCTGCGTCCACAGGTTTTGAGCTGAGAAGTGAGATTTTCTGTACTCCAAGCAGCTCCAATGAGTTGTTTAAAAATATCACACCTACAGTGAGCTAGTGACCTGCATGTGCCCTTGGTAACCTCTGAGCTTCCATTTGCTTCCTGTCACCTTCAACGTTATCCCTTTCATCGCTGACCCTCCCTCCCCTCCCTTCATTACCCTGGACCATGTCATCATGGAAGTGGCCATGTTATCTGTCAGACCTCCCTACCCCACCAAAGTCCCACCCCAACTCCAAGCCTACTTCTGTTCCTCAGGTTCCTCCTCTGATCCTCCACAATCATTCTTTGATCTTCTGTTTGATCTCTGGATCCACCAAGACCTTTAAATATCCCTACTTCATACTAACCTGCCTTCCTACAAAATTATGGTCTCCGTTCCCTCTATGTGCCAACTCCCTGAAATTTACCCATAGGACCCATATGGTGACATGCTCTTTAGGCCTCATTTGTTTATCCAAACTGCCTGTACTCATCTCATCACACCCATGGCCAGACTGAAGATGATTGGCCATTCCCACTGTGCCTTTCCACACTCTGACCTTGTATCTTCCCTTGAAGACCTCTTCTACTTCTCCATGGCCCAGCTGAAGCACTAACACCTCCATACCCCGACTTGATCTTACTGGAGCTGAGCCTCTCTCCAAGTTACCATTCTCCTGCTGCTCTCCTTTGTGCTGTGGAATCCAACTAAGCTAACACTCTCATTAGAGACAACTTACATGAAGCTGACTGGTGCAAAGCCACCTTTAAACAAATGTGAACTAAATACGATGAGGTTCATGCATTGTTTGCTTAATTGCAAGAAATTTTAATATAATTGGAGTAATAGGGTTTAATAAATATGTAGATGAGTGCCTGAGATAAGTGTGATGGGCTATAACCTGAATAGTCACGTATTAGTGTTTTACTTGGAAGGCGGACCTTCCAAAACCAACATTCCCTCAAAGCTGCACAACAGTGAGACAGCCGCCATGCCAACACTGTTTGTAGCATTGACATAGGATAAAGAACAAAGAAAATTACAGCACAGGAACAGGCCCTTCAGCCCTCCAAGCCTGCGCTGATCCAGATCCTCTAGCTAAACCTGTCGCCTATTTTCCAAGGATCAGTATCCCTCTGCTCCCTGCCTATTCATGTATCTGTCCAGATACATCTTAAATGACGCTATCGTGCCTGCCTCTAGCCACCTCCGCTGGCAACACGTTCCAGGCACCCACCACCCTCTGCATAAAGAACTTTCCACGCATACCTCCCTTAAACTTTTCCCCTCTCACCTTGAAATGATGACCCCTACTAATTGAGTTCCCCACTCTCGGAAAAAGCTTCTTGCTATCCACCCTGTCTCTCCCTCTCATGATTTTGTAGACCTCAATCAGGTCTGCCCTCAACCTTCATCTTTCTAATGTAAATAATCCTAATCTACTCAACCTCTCTTCATAGCTAGTGCCCTCCATACCAGGCAACATCCTGGTGAACCTCCTCTGCACCCTCTCCAAAGCATCCACATCCTTTTGGTAATGTGGCGACCAGAACTGTACGCAGTATTCCAAATGTGGTCAAACCAAAGTCCTATACAACTGTAACATGACTTGCCAACTCTTGTACTTAATACCCCGTCCGATGAATTAAAGCATGCCATATGTCTTCTTGACCACTCTATTGACCTGCATTGCCACCTTCAGGGTACAATAGACCTGGATACCCACATCTCTCTGTGCATCAATTTTCCCCAGGGCTTTTCCATTTACCGTATAATTCGCTCTTGAATTGGATCTTCCAAAATGCATCACCTCGCATTTGCCTGGATTGAACTCCATCTGCCATTTCTCAGCACAACTCTCCAATCTATCTATATTCTGCTGCATTCTCCGACAGTCCCCTTCACTATCTGCTACTCCACCAATCTTACTGTCATCTGCAAACTTGCTAATCAGACCACCTATACCTTCCTCCAGATCATTTATGTATGTCACAAACAACCGTGGTCCCAGCATGGATCCCTGTGGAGCATCACTGATCACAGTTCTCCATTTTGAGAAACTCCCTTCCATTACAACTCTGTGTCTCCTGTTGCCCAGCCAGTTCTCTATCCATCTAGCCAGTGCACCCTGGACCCCGTGCGACTTCACTTTCTCCATCAGCCAACCATGGGGAACCTTATCAAATGCCTTACTGAAGTCCATGTATATGACATCTACAACCCTTCCCTCATCTATCAACTTTGTCACTTCCTCAAAGAATTCTATCAAGTTGGTAAGGCATGACCTTCCCTGCACAAAACCATGCTGCCTATCACTAATAAGCCCATTTTCTTTCAAATGTAAGTAGATGCTATCCCTCAGTATCTTCTCCAGCAGCTTCCCCACCACTGACGTCAGGCTCACCGGTCTATAATTACCTGCATTATCTTGCTACCCTTCTTAAACAAGGGGACAACATTAGCAATTTTCCAGTCCTCTGGGACCTCACCCGTGCTCAAGGATGCTGCAAAGATATCTGTTAAGGCCCCAGCTATTTCCTCTCTTGCTTCCCTCAGTAGCCTGGGATAGATCCATCCGGACCTGGAGACTTGTCCACCCTAACGCCTTTTAGAATATCCAACACTTCCACCCACCTTATGCCGACTTGACCTAGAGTAATTAAACATCTATCCCCAACCTCAACATCCGTCATGTCCCTCTCCTCAGTGAATACCGATGCAAAGTACTCATTAAGAATCTCACTCATCTTCTCTGACTTCTCGCATAACTTCCCTCCTTTGTCCTTGAGTGCTCCCAATCCACATTCCCCAGATCCTGCCGAATTTTGCTATAGTTGGCCTTCTCCCAATTTAGCACTGTTCCTTTAGGACCACTCTTGTCTTTGTCCATGAGTATTGTAAAACTTACGGAATTTTGATCACTATTCCCAAAGTAATCCCCTACTGAAACTTCAACCACCTGGCTGGGCTCATTCCCCAACACCAGGTCCAGTATGGCCCCTTCCTGAGTTGAACTATTTACATACTGCTCTGTAAAACCCTCCTGGATGTTCCTTACAAATTCTGCTCCATCTAAACTGCTAACACTAAGTGAATCCCAGTCAATGTTGGGAAAATTAAAATCTCCCATCACCACCACTCTGTTGCTCCTATATCTTTCCATAATCTGTCTACATATTTATACCTCTATCTCACACTCGCTGTTGGGAGGCCTGTAGTACAGCCCCAACATTGTTACCGCACCCTTCCTATTTCTGAGCTCTGCCCCTATTGCCTCACTGCTCAAGTCCGCCATAGTGCCCTCCTTCAGCAGAGCTGTGATATCCTCTTCGACCAGTAATGCAACTCCTCCACCCCTTTTACCTCCCTCTCTATCCCGCCTGAAGCATCTATATCCTGGGATATTTAGTTGCCAATCTTGCCCTTCCCTCAACCAAGTCTCAGTAATAGCAAAAACATCATACTCCCAGGTACTAATCCAAGCCCTCAGTTCATCTGCCTTACCTACTACACTTCTCACATTAAGACAAATGCACCTCAGACCACCTGTCCCTTTGCGTTCATCATCTGCTCTCTGCCTACTCTTCTCCTTAGTCACACTGACTTCATTATCTAGTTCCTCACAGGCTTTAGTTACTACCTCCTTACTCTCCACTAACCTCCTCATTTGGTTCCCATCCCCCTGCCACCATATGATTACGGAAGTCACTGCCATGCACAGAACTCCAAGACGAGTTCAGAAAGAAAAGTATTAGTGGGAATGTCCGTAGCCTTACTGTCATGTGTCGTGTGACAATAAACATAGTTTAACAGCCACGAAAAAGTCTGACCTGAGCTTGTTTCAAGACTCAAAGAATCCACATGAGAACACAATCAAACATTAATGAGTATTCATTGCATGTAAATACATTACAAGAACCTACCACAGGATAGGGTAAGGCCCGAGCCACTGCTTTCATGCCGCAGACTTAGTTTTTCAGTTTGAGCCCACTGTCGTAATTTCAACAGCTTGGCGCCTTCTTGCTTTATTCAGCACACCTGTCATATTCCCCACTCACAGAATCTTCATTAAATTTCAACCACTGTTCCCACTGAGGCTCAGATCAGAGATTTGATTCCTGAACATTCTGGGTGGATATGATTCCCGCTGAGAGACCTCCCCTGCCTCAGCTTCCTCTTCCAGCAGTTTTTCCAGCTCTTATTGGCTTTTGTTCATTCTCCTTGTCACAATGTCATCCAGGGCAATAAAAACGTTTGCACTTATGACTGAGAGCAATTGGTTTGTGCAGGATCCTTGAACTCAGGACGAGGCATGTGCTGCAGCCTCCCCGTAGACTGTAGCAACTTTGGCCAACTTTGGAAACCACCAAACACTTTTATGATCACAGCAAGAGTCAGGAGTAATGCATTAGCAACTTGCCTGAGGGTAGCTAATGATTCCTTTACAAGAGGGTTCTTTCTGCCGCTGAACTCTTGGTTCTCTGTATGCATTTAAGACAGTTTGCTAACTGGAGGTTTGAACTCCAAGATAGGACTGCCAAAGTTCCAATCTGCCTATTCGATTTGTTTTGATTTATTAGTGCCACATTTACAGTGAAAAGTCTTGTTTGGCATTCCGAGCAGGCAGATCATACCATACAAAGTGCATTAGGGTGATAGAAAAGAGCTACGAGTTCAATATTATGGCTGCAGGGAAGGTACACAAAGAGCGAGATCAACATTAACTTTAATTTGGGCCTGGTCGATCGTAGAATTTTCGGACTTGCAAGTCGATTTAAGAGATCATTGTTAGTAATTTTAACAGACTTAGAATCGAGTTTTAAAAGAACAGAATGAGTGTGAGATATGCAAGAATAAGATCTGCTGTGAAATGCTCGCAAACAGTCGCCATGTTTCAGCGCCATCTTGAATCTTGATTTCTGTAAATCTCCAGCAGTTGCTCCATTCGCACATGCTCATGGCTCCACTCACATGACACATTTGAAAACAAAACAGTATTCATGCTGAAAACTGCAGTGCTATGGATTCAAATTTCATAAGCTAATTTCTGGATTGTTAATCAATATTTAGGTATTCAAGAAATTAATTCAATTATTGGAAGGAAAAGTAAAGTTGAAAGCCTGGAGACCAGATTTAAAACTGACATGATTTCTATCCTAACTTTATGTGCAGCTGAAGCCAATTGGGATGAATGCGACCTGATTGAAGCACACCAGAGTGTGTGGAATCATGTCAGTCATTGATGGTTTGTTTTACACTACTCAAATCTCAGAGGCGTAGATATTTCTGGAACCATTACTCAGGAAGAAAGACAATGCACAACTTTGCCACATTTCCAAACAGATACTGTGTGCTTCAGAAGTCTATCAGGGATTAACAAGGTAGTTAGAAGTAAGTGAAGCACAGTTGAAATAGGGTAACCGAGAATCAATACTTTGCTTTTAAACTCTGAAGGACAGACCCAAGAGGATTGCACTATTAACTGGTTCCTCAAATTCAACTCACAAAGGGTCAACTAAAAAGCTACAACACTAGTAAGCTGCATTTGGGTCACTGTTTTGCAGAGACTGAAAAATCAAATAACACTAGATTTCGTTAGCACAGATATCAAGATGCTAATGACACATGTTTTTTTCTTACCAGTGCCATGCACTCAATAATAAAAATGTAAATTATAAGAATCCTGTGATGCATTCATAAGTGAGAAAAATTAGTTTACAGAAGCGACAGTCTATTTGCTGTGCTTGATCTTTTGCAGGTATAGGGATAGATGTTATTTTTCCCAGAGAGTGGAGCAAGTTTATTCCAATGAGTAGTTGAGCAATAAAGATCAGGAATATCAGGAATGTTAATGTTAGCCAGATATGGTGTACAAGTTCTGTCAATTATTTCAGAACCCCTGGGTTAAGGAGCAAAGTATATCAGTTTCCTGCTCAAGGAACAGTAGCTGGAACTGTCTTGTGAAGCTCCTCATAATAAAATAGCTGGATGGCACCCACTTGGGTGAAGTAGCAGAGGATGATAATGCCTATGAATCCATGAAAGTATACTCCAACAGAGTGCTGATACCTGGAGAGGAACAGAAAACATCAGCAAGAAAGTAAAACGATCATCCTTAAAGTAACAAAGAGAGTTAAAGGGATGTGGGAACAGGGCAGACTCATAAGATAAGGAATATAGCCTAAGCATGGGATAAACAGCAACATGGAAAGTTTTAATTCGTTGTACCTGCTGCGTTCACTTGGGTTGTTATTTACTCAAAAGGAGAGGATGGTGAAAAGGCTGATTTTTATCCCTCTGAGTATATGTTGACTGCTATTCACTGGATTGTTGGACAGATTATGACCAGATTTACTCCAGACAGTGCAAGATGAATAAGTCTGCATTTGTTTGAATCTGTATGACAGGCTTTTGAAAATGGGTGCCGTTTTGCTCTATTTCTGATTCTCCAGTGTCAAGTTAAGTCAACGGAATTAGAAATCAGGGCTGATATTTAACAGGCATCTGAGCTTATAATGCTATGGATCCAGTGCTATGGATTCAAATTTCATAAGCTAATTTCTGGATTGTTAATCAATATTCAGGTATTCAAGAAATTAATTCAATTATTGGAAGGAAAAGTAAAGTTGAAGTAAAGTTTTGTGTTGTTGCCAAAAGTCAAAATGCACCCAAAAACCTAATGCATTGATCCAGAATTCTGTCTTTAGATTTTGTGGTGGAGAAATTATCACTTCTTTTAAATTCTATTAAAATACATAATGATTTCAGGTTAAATATTCCTGTGTAAATATTTCACATTGTGTGAATCCCAATATGGAATGCAGGAAATTCTCATGGTTCATTGGTTTCCTTTCAGGCTGCAAGAGCGGGTCAGAGACTAGGAATACTGCTGTGAGTAATTCACCTCCTGACTCCCCAAAGCCTGTCCACCAACTACAAGACACAAATTAGGAGTGTGATGGAATTTTCCTCACTTGCTAGGATGAATGCAGTTCCAGCATCACCCAGGACAAAGCAGGTCACTTGACTGGCACAACATCCATAAACATTCAGTCCCTCCACCATTGATGCTTATTAACTGCAGTGTGTACCATCCACAAGCATCACTGCAGAAGTTCACCAAGGCTCCTTAGACAGCAACTTCCAATCTCACAACTATCATCCAGAAGGATGAACAGAAGGGTGGGAACACCACCACCTGCAAGTTCCCCTCCAAGTCACTCAAAGTCTTGATTTGGAAATATATCATCGTTTCTTCACAGTCACTGGATCAACATTGACAGTGCCTTCATTTTATGGTATGACTGTTCCGTGTAACTTATCAACTGAAGTCTTGAGCAGAGGCTGTTGTGTGCAGGTATGGATTTCATCAGCATTTAAGGACATGGCAGGTAATGGTCAGGCACACTCTCTCCTTACCTCTGGAGTTCAGCTCTTTTGTACTTTGGTCTAATGCAATGATGAGGTTTGGAGCAGAATGGCTATGGCAAGACCCAAACTGAGTGTTGATGAGCAGGCTATTTCTGAGCAAATACCACTTGATAGAGGTGTTGTTGACACCTTCCATCACTTTGCTTGATTGAGATTAGAGGGATGAGTTGGTGATTGGCACCTATACTATTCACTTCAAACGCTCCCTATCCCTGAAATTCCATATTCTTACCACTCTTTGCAAGAAAATTCTTCAGAATTCCCTATTCGATTTCTAGGTCACTATATTACACAGATAGCCTTTCCTGATCTGTAGACCTACACATTTTAAACACCATCTTGGTAAATCTCTGCTCATTCTCCAGAGTCTTTTCCCATTGATTTTATAATATGACAACTTGGCCTGCAAGCAGTACTCTAAATGTACTCTAACCAAAGTTCAATACATGTTTATCATAACTTCTCTATTCCTTACTTTTTGCCTCCAGAAATAAAGGCTAACTCTTGGTTTTTTTTTCACAAAATGTGGCACCACCTTTAGTGATTGCTGTTATTCATATTTTGAGATGACTTTGTTTCTCTGCCGTGCCTAGACTTGTACATCCTAAGTAATAAGTAACCTCATTTCTCTCCCTAAAAATATTTACCATCCTATAGTTCCTGTTTTGAACTTCATTTATCAAATATTTGCCCATTCTTCAAGTTCATTAATGTCTTCCTATAATTTGTTACAGTTCTCTTCTGTATGGGCTATGTTGTCTCTCAGTCCTCATCTTCTAATGTGTGTCATCTGAAAGTTTAGAAGTTGTGATCTGAGTACAAAGTCAAAATCATGAATGTAAATTGAGAACAGGAATGATTAAAACACTGATTCTTGTGGAAAACCATTTCCATTCTTCTACTATTCTGAATAACTATCGCTTACTACCACTCTCTGTTTACAGTCTTGAAGTCAATGGGCAATTCATTCAATCATTTGTCTCTGACTCCAAAGTAATTCACTGGTCTACTATTGGATGCCTTACTAAAAGCCTTTTGAAAATCTAGATATGTTACATCTATCGCATTACCACAATCTACTGTTTCTGTTATCGTCTCAAAAAAGTCAATCAGAATGGTATTTAAGTATTTCCTTTTGAAATCCATTCTGACTATTTATTATTATACTTACCATTTCTAAATGTTCTTCTATTTTCTCCTTTAGTTATGATTCTTTTCTTTTTACCGATTAATATTTAGCTGATTAGTTGATAACTCCTTGGATACATTCTGCCATTTCAGGTATCTAATGTTAGAATCAATCATATTGGAGTATATGAGGCACCACTGGTGAGGAACAAAGGAAACTCTTACAACTCTAAAGCACTTCTCACAATCACCAGTCATCCTGAAATACCTTATAGTCAATTAGGTACTTCTGAAGTGTAGTCATTGTTGTAATGTAGGAAGCAACGTGGTTAATTTGCATATAGCAAGTTCCAGTAAAAAGGAATATGATCGTGATCAGCGAATCTGTTTTTGCAGTGTTTGTTGAAGGATAATGAATGATCAGGAGACTGCGGATAATTTCTCAGCTTTTCTTTGCAATGATGCCATGGTATCTTTCATATGTACTTGACAGGGGAGACTGAACCTCAGCATTTCTAAAAGTTTTTTTTATTCATTCATGGGATGAGGGCATTAGTAGCTAGGTAGCATTTATTGCCCATCCCTAATTTGCCCAGAGGGCAGTTAGAGTCAACCACATTGCTGTGGGACTGGAGACACGTGTAGACCAGACCAGGTGAGGATGGCAGTTTCCTTCCCTAAAGGACATTAGTGAACCAGATGGGTTTTTCCAACAATCAACAATAGATTCACAGTCATCGTTAGACTCTTAATTCCAGATATTTATTGAATTCAAATTCCACCATTTGTCACAGCGGGTTTCAAACCCAGGCCCCCAGAACATTATCCGGGAGTCTGGATTAACAGTCCAGCACTAATACCACTAGGACCTTCAATACTGCAGCACTCCTGCAGTACTACTCTAGAGGGTCAAACTTGACTTTTGGGCACACATTTCTGTCATAGGACTTAAACTCAGAACCTTAGAAATAAAGTGTTGCTGACTGAGCCAGAGCTGACACTCTTGCAACAGCAAATCTCAGGAAATTGCTGCACAGAGCCAATTATTTTCTATCCTTTGAAATCCCAGGCTGCAGGTCCACGATTTGGCATGGTGCTTTTCTGAAAGTGTCACAATCCACTGTGATGCAGTATTGTAAAATCATTCAATTTGTAACATTAGGTTCAAAATAAAGCTCTTTACTCTGTTTGACAATGGATCTCTGTTCAAACTCCATAAGAAGTGTCAGATTTTAGAAAAATTTTGCAACACCTACCTTTTATCTTGTCAAATTATCAACTCTTTCTTCTCTCGTCAGTAGTACTGAACTCAAATAGTCCAAAGTCATTCTGACATTTAGCCCTAAAAGGAAACAAAGAGAACTCCTCTTCTCTAAACCTGGTCAGAATTGAATACAGCACTGGAAGTAAAAGATTAATTGGTAATCCACCGTACTACCTGTCTCCAATTCTAATTTATCACGAGTATTGCTGCAAAAAGACATGTTTTGTTGAAACTTTTGTCTTGCATTCATGAGGACATTTTGCAAGAATATATATTATCACGAAACCAACATTTATTCTGCATGAGAGGAATGTGCTGATTGGTTGGCAAGTGAACGCTAATTGGTAGAAGCTTTGCCATGGAGAATACATCCATTGATGTGGATTTACAGATAACAGCCAGGCTTTGGTTAAATTATAAATTAAACATATAAACAAAGCCTGGTTATTAACAGTCAATCAGAATTAATGGTTGCAGCAAACCTTCTATTGATCAGAGTCGACTTAGTAAAACTCTCCTCTTGGACGGAAATGTTGGTTTATCGCCTTGAATTTGTATTCTAGAGAATAGTCCTGATGAGTAAAAGACAAAAAGTTGTGACAAAATGTGTCTTTTTTTCAGCAATATTCAAGTGTTGTACTATCAAAGTGGGCTATCAATTACATCAATTTCCAATTTCATCTGGCTCAGATATCAGTTCTTTACAAAAAAAAGGTGTGTATTACAAACAGCATTTATTGCCCATTCCTTGTTACCCTAATGGTGTGAAAATGGCCTATTCTGCTTCAAGGAACAGGTAGAAATCAAACATAATTGTATAATGCTGGAGTCACATGCACACCTGACAGGTAGAGTTGGCAGGCCTAATGAAAAGGTTACTTGAAGCAGTTGGGTCTTATCTCATAATCAGAAAATTTTATGGCCTATTTCTGATGGTAGTTTTAATATTTCCTGAGGTTAAAGCAAAAACTGAATTTTAATTCACAAAGTGCCATGCCAGGATTATTACTCTAGTTCTCTGATTTCTGAATGCAGTAATTTAATTGATACACTATTACATTCTTAACAAATTAATTCTCCAGCTCATCATAATGTAGGTAGGCACACCCCATTAAGGTTTGAGACTTGATTTAATTGGTACTTACAAAAATAGCATTGTGTCTGGAGAGACTGTATGTTGGCCAATGGATGAATTATGCTACAGAGTGAAGGAGCACGGCATCTGGTGAGGAACTTGTTTCATGCCTATGTGGAAGCAAAAAGATTCAACAGAGGGACCAAATCAGCTATTTCAGAAATTTGGCAATTAAATAAATTTTAAAGCCAAATTGATAAAGGCATCAACGGAATGCAATGTACAGAAATCCTGAAAGAATCTAAAGTGTTTCTGGTTTCTCTGGGTCACTATTAGCTAAGACCCAGTCTGATTAACTTTCCTGTGCAAACCAGTCTCAAAGCATGTATTAGATAGACAGAAAATTGTCAGCTCTTAGAAGAAATACATAAAAGGTAGGAGAAAATGAAAGATTAAATAAAGGAATTAGCCAAATGCATTGAGAGTGAATTGATTCAATATCTCAATGAAAAACATTGTAAACCTTGTAATTTTTGTTTGTGCATGATGTGCTTAATTAAGAGGCTCTAGATCATCTGAAGTTAGGCACACTTAAAGTAAGGTTCTTCTAATCTAATGGTATCATGGCCAGTCTCTCCCTTTACACCCCTTGTAAGCTTGAGCTTATCCAAAATTTTACCACCTTCGGTCTAATTGTTTCAAAAAAGTGGCACTATATGGACAAGAAGCTTGGAAGGAACCTGTGAATTCTTTAGTTTGTAAGAATCATGGCAGCTCCCAGAACAACTAGCAGACCTCAACAATTTCATGGTCACGGAGAAGCATCCGTGGTGTTGGAAGACTTTTCAGTTGTCAAACGCTGCAGTTTGACAAGATGCTTTTAACATGGCTGCAGTTGGATATGCCCTACAACTGGGGAAAGCCAGCGATGGTGAAGAATCCCAGTGTCTGACTTGTTTGATTCCAGGGGACACATATGAAGAGATGTAGTCCAGAGAAAATGTCATCAGTAACATCCTGGATATAGTTGAGGATTGGGAGATGCCACATCGGTCGCCAGTTGCTGGAATAAGACACTGGCATAAAACTTCACAGCAGATGTAACCTTGGCCACCAGAATGGCTGAATTTTCTATCCTGCTCCAGCAGACAATGGAGGTCAGAGATGATGGAGTGGGATATCCTTAACCAATGCCTACACTGTCTTTCCGACAGTAGATGAAAATGACTGTGGGGCCTGTGGACCCAGGGACTCATCATTCCCCTCTGCCTCAATTGTGGATCCTGACCTGCTGCCTCTGCCTCTCCCTCTGGAAGCTGTGCAGCTGCCGCTGGAGGTTACTGTTCTTGCTGTGCACACTCACAATGCTGTAATCGCTGTCTGCTTTGACACTGTCTTCAGCGTCATACATTGTTTCAATCAAAGGTGCTCACTGTGGAAGAACTGTGAACAGATAACCTGTGGGCAATACCAGAAAGACAACAGTATCCTGAACCCTCACATCTGTTACAATGAAGTCTCATGTTATGTCTTCACACCATGTGGCATGAAGGCTTCAATGATGCCTCCATGAAGAGCTCTAGGGTATATGTTCTTCCCCAATTGTATGTTGCACAACCAAAGTTTGCATGCCTTTTCATGTACGCTTCCCCGCAACAGACTGATGCCTCTATAGCACTCTGACTGACTGCCTTTAATCCACATATTGGTTTCACTTAGCCTGCAAGATTAATTGTAGCTTAATTACTTGACTGCAAGAACGTGGATCCCTAGACCCTGGTAGGACAAGGCACCTGACTGATAATGGTCAACCCTTGGACTGGAATCCGATGAGCTGTCCGACTGAGTGTGGTGGCATCCCTGACTGACTGTAGTTCCCCTGACCTCACTAAAGACAGGTCCTGTTTGATTGAAACACATTGATGTAAGCCAGTGCTTGAAATGACCACCCTCTATTTTACTCATTGTTCATTGCTCCCTACTCCAAAGACTGGATAGGCTGGGTTTGTTTTCCTTAGAGCAGAGGAGGCTGAAGGGGGTATCTGATTGAGGTCAACAAAAAAGTGTTACGAGAATATCTGGCATCCCCACCTTGTCAGGCAATGTTCTCCATATTTCTACCATCCTCTACATGAAAGAAAGATTCCTCAGATCTTTTCTAACTACTTATTCCTCACCTTAAACTTATATGTTTTAGTCTTCAATATTTCTGCCATGGGGGGAATGTTTCTTATGATCTCATCTGTATATGGCTCTCATAATTTTATATTTGGAGTTGTTTAGAGAAGATCTGAGGAAAAAGATTTTTTTCATATGAAGGGTAGTAGAAATATGGAACACGCTGTCTGAGGGGCCGGGGGTGGCAGATATTCTGTCAACGTTTAAGAAACATCTGGATGAGCACTTAAAATGACAGGGCAAAGTAGGCTATGGACCAAGTGTAGGTCAATGTGATTAGTGTAGGTTGGTGTTTGTTTGTTGGCATAGACACGGTGGGACAAAGGGCCTGCTTTTATGCTGTATGCCTCTATGTTTCTATGACTATGACAAGTGGCCTGCCTATCCGTCAGCATTAAAAAGCCACAGGGGCAGCAAATAAGTCAGTGCTGAATTCAGTGAGTGTGTGCAATGAATAAATACTTCATTAAGAACAGGTGGAAGAGTGGTGTCAGCAGTTTCTCAAGTAAATGTGAGAGAGATTGGAGTCAGCAGTTTCATTATGAGAAGATTGGACCTCCTTGGGAAAAGCAACAGCAGTGGGAAATAAAGACCAAAGGCAGAGGCCTCTTCAATCAGTTTCTACTTGTCAGAGCTGAAGTGCAATAACACAGCAAACAATGGGAAGTGATCAGTGGGTATTCCTTCCGTGTGTCTTTTGATAGTCAAATGTATTAATTCAGTAGATGTCACTGCAGTTGGAGTACCATTAAGAAATTCGCTTTTAAAATATTTGATATCCAAATTCATTAACAAAATAGAATAAAGAATGCTGAGCAGGCTTTGCATTGCAGCTGCAGTGTATCGGAGCTGGTGTATATCAATGAGATCCATGGTGACAAAATTTGCAACAAGTGTTGGCTGCTCAAGGAACTTTGGGTCAAAGTTGCTGATCTGGAGTCTCACTGTATTTTCTCACCATTCTCGCCATTACTGACACCACAATAGGGAGGGAAATGTTCTGCCCATTGGGTGGAAATCAATCAGAAGTCAGTGCTTGCTGATGAGTGAACTAAGTGCATGTCACTTCTGCTTTCACCTTGGGAGTCACAATTTATGGTGCAACTTATAAAATGCTTCTTGTAGGGATGAGAACCATGTTTAGTCTGTAAGAAGTGACCATCTCTTTTCATCAGATTCAATATAATTTTGGGACAGGATATAAAAGTCTTGCCTCTGAAAGACTCTGAGTGTCACAGTGGCTCAGTGGTTGGCACTGCTGCCTCACAGCACCAGGGACCGGAAATCGATTCCAGCCTTGGTCGACTGTCTGTGTGGAGTTTGCACATTCTCCCTGTGTCTGAGTGGGTTTCCTCCAAGTGATCCAATTTCCTCCCACAGTCCAAAATGGGCAGGTTAGGTGGATTGGCCATGCTAGATTGCCCATAGTATGCAGGCTAGGTGGGTTAGCTATGGGAAATGCAGGGTTACAGGGATGGGGAGTGTCTGGGTGGGAGGCTTTTCAGAGGGCCAATGTGGACTTGATGGACCGAATGGTCTGTTTGCACACTGTACTGATTCTATGAAACATCCAGTCTCTTCCGGCTAAGAAAATCGATTGGAAGTTGGCAGCAAGATCTTCAACATGCTGGGCCAGTGAATGGTTTTCTTTCTGAGCAAAGACCTCTGTCACCTTAGATAGCTTTTGTGAATTAACCTCATTCATTTCCCTCCTCCACATCAATTATCTCAGTGAATTCCACGAGCAACATATCTACATACAGCTGAAGAACAGCCCAATAGTCCAGCGATATCTCCCTTCAGGTTCTTCTCCAGGAATGAAGGGATATGCTCTACCCCAGGGATAGCAATTGAAATCTCTGCTAATTGCACAAGGTTGCCTGGATGGCAATTACAGAGGAGGTGAGCAGCAGTGGTGTTCAACAATGAACATGGCCCAGTACCACAAAAAGATCAATGACATGAGGGTGTCCAGTAATGTGCCACTACATCAACGGTAGTATCAAACTTTGTAATGGGAAGAGGCCAGGCTGGGCAAATGCAGTCTCCTCTGTGGCAATGGTAGGTCGCAGATCACTTTGGGTAATCTGAGTTGCTATGGAAAAATGTACTTTTGCATGCATTTTGTAGTCTGGAGCTCAAGATAATGATGGCAGAGATACCTTTTCCTTTATGTCTTTTCCTTTATGGAAGACCAGACTCTCTCCTATTCAATTTGAATCAGTTCAAAGGATTTACAGGTTGGAAATCAATCTATTTGGCCACATTATGAATGTATCTTCTTTGGGCATAAAGAATGGGACTCAAACTTGGATTGTGGCTCTAAGGCAGAGATGCCATTCACTATGCCCCAAGACTTCCTACATCATCCTCAGTGCTACATCGCATTTAAGGCAAAATTCTGTGGCAATTGTACATATTACAGTGACTGGACACCAGTTACTATTTTGGGTTGGGTGTCTGGCACAGGACCTCAAAAGGACAAGGAAGTTAATTGTTTCTTGATGTGCTATTAAGTCTCTGCTTTGTTATTGCAGACTTCTCAACTCAATTTGTATTTCAAGAAAATATCCATTTCATGCTTATCCTTCATAATTTTGTTTTGTGTGAGTGTGACAGAGACCTTCAATGTCAAGAAGAGCGCCAAGCTGGGGGGAGGCACTTTGAGTTGATGGTTTTAATGCCTTTGAGGAACAAACCATGAAGATTGCTGAAGAGGAAGGTGCCATTCCATTAGAGGCAGAAATGCTAGATGTCCTGGCCAGCAGATTTTGAACACTTCCAAAGTGGCACTGAAGCTTGGGCACTAGAGATACATGTGAAACTGCTTTTTTTCGGTAGACCAAGCTTCCCTTAATGTGTTTTTTCTTGCTCTCCAATGCAGGTTTCTAGTTAGGATTCAAAGACCTAGGAAAAAAGTGATAGCTTTGAGAATGAAGATCTCAAAGTCCAGAATACACACTGACATCTGCTTCTCCCTCATTCTCTACCAGGGTAGTGACAATCACATTGATGTAGGATAATTTGTGAATAGTTTCAGGGTCACATACTAGTGAAGGCTTATAGAATCATAAAATTGTATAGCACAGAAGTAATCCATTCAATTTGTTATGTTTGTATTGACTCTTTGTAAATTTATTCCAACTCGTTCCATACCGCCACTTTCTCTGCATAATTCTGCACACTTTCCTTTTCAAATAGTAATCCAATTTCCTCTTCAATGCTGCAGTTGAACCTGTTTCCAATATATCTTCAGACAGCACATTCCAGATCCTATACTCGCTATGTGAAAACGATTTTCTACATTGTGCTATTGCTTCTTTTGCCAATGATGTCCGCCCACTATAAAACAAGAGAGAAAAAACTTTTGTTTAAAGATAACTTCTGAAAAAACTGCAAGTATGAAATAATGACACTTCTAACTTCTTAAAATATATTTGGTTATGATGTACAGTTAAGAATGTAGCCTAGATTTTACATTAGTATTGATAGTGAAGCTGTTGGCATTCACCATTGTTATTCATTCATAACTGACAGGGATGTCTGGTAGTAAAGCCAACTCAATTCAGATCCCTCATGACTTTGAAATTATTTTTTTCTACCACATATTTTCTCAACATCCCTTTGTCAAAGGAAAGCAGCCCTAACCTCTCTAACCTATCTATGCAACTTAAGTTCCTCATCCTTTCAAGTATTCTCATGAATCTCTTCTGTACTCTCTCTAAATCTGTCACATCTTTCCTAAAGTGTGGCATTCAGAAATGGATCAAACACTGCAGTTCAATCTGAACAAGTGTTCTAAACAAGTTTAAGATAACATTCTTTCTTCTGTACTGTATGCCTCTATGAATAATGGCTGACAATATCGAATGCTTCAACCTGTCCTGCCACCTTCAATTATCTACGCAATTATACATCCAGGTCCCTGGATAAGCCTCCGTACTTATTTTAGAGTTGTGACATTATTTTATATTTTCCCTACCTGTTCTTCCCACCAAAATGAGTCATTTCATTTCTCCACATTTGTTCCAATTCACGGGGGTAGCAAGCTGTAAATCAAGACCCTTTATTCCTGTAGCCATCACAAACTTTAAAACTTTTATAAAGTACACACAATTCCCCAATATACCCAATGTTCAGACTCAGATTGATAGAAAGTATGGTCCACTTTTCTGTACTGTACAAGAATGACAAATTATGAAAAGTAGTAAGATTTTAGCTGTAGATAAACAACCGCCATCACATTACACTACCAGTTAAAACTCTAATCCCCAAATAAACTCTTCCTTATGCACATACAGACAGATAAACAGACAAGGTAAATTGGCTATGGACACAGAGGAAAATGCTGGAAAGGCGCTTCAGTCATCCTGGTTCCCAGTTTCCATTGTGGAGATGGTCCTCGTCGCTCTTCTGCTGATCAGCACTTTGCTTCAATTGTCTTTCTATGGGTGCTTCCACTGATTGCCAAGAGACAGAGGCAGCCAATTCACTCATAAAAAGTCTCTGACTTATGAGCTAAAAATGACAGCTTGCAACAATAGTTGTAGGAAAGACAAATGTGTTTTCATCAGGTTTACATGTAGTTTTGACTGCAGGGAACAGAGAGGCTGCTTCCCAGCTGGAATTTAAACACTGACCATATATTAATGTCAATGAAGCAAAAAATGCCAAAATTCCACTCACCTTCTTAATTTCTTGCTGCATCTGTAGGCCGACTTTTCACATTTAATGCACAAGAACACACAGTTAAATCTATGCCAAACCTTTTGGGAGTCTGTCCAATTAAATAATAGAGATAAAATGTTGTGGAGCTGGATGAACACAGCAGGCCGAGCAGCATCAGAGGAGTAGGAAAGCTGACGTTTCAGGTCGAGACCCTTTTGATTCTTCTGACAAAAGTGCAAGATCTCACACTTTCCTACACTAAACTTCATTTGCCAAGTCTTTGCCCTTTCACTCAATCTACCTATACCACCTTACAAATTCGTCACGCCTTCATGATATTGTGCCCACTCACTTATTTTTCTATCATCAGCAAATTTTTATATATTACACTCTGCCTTCCTCCAGATTAATAATATAGATAATAAAAAAAAATGCCCGCAGGCTGATCTTTATGGCACTCCAGTAGTTATGTCTTTCCAACCCAATTATCCCAACTCACTGTCCTTTGAGGGTTAATCAAACCTCAATCCATATGAATACTTTACCTCCAATACCATGAGGTCCTATCTTGTGCAATAATCTTTGACTTGTCACCTTGAGGGCCCATAGGTGACTCTCAGCTGTGACCTCTTTCTTTTCTGATATATTGTGTCCAATTATGCTCTCCTTACTTGAGGAAGGATGTGGTGGTACTGAAGACAGTTTGGAGAAGGTTCACCAGGTTGATTCCAGGGATGGAAAGACAGTCTTATGAGGAGCAGTTGAATAGTCTGGCTTGTACTTGCTGGTGTTCAGAAGAATGAGAGGGGATCTGACTGAGGTATATAAAATGTTAAAGGGGATTGATAAGGTGGAGGGATGATCTCTTTTCTGGGACGTCTCAAACAAGATGTCATAAGATATAGAGTGAGAGAAGAGAGGTTCAAAACTGAGATGGGTGGAACTCACTGCCCCAGAGTGCAGTGGAGGCAGAATCAACCAACACATTCCAGAAAGAAGTAGATATATTTCTGATGAAAACCAGGAAAGAAGATGATGGGGAACAAAGCAGGAAAGTTGAGACCAGGATAAGCTCAGCCATGTTCATGTTCATTTGCCAGCTCTTCATTCCTACATTCCTTATTTCAACCCAGATTGATTCTGTACCCTGATCTATTGCACCTACATTACAATTCATCACTTATCGGATATCCTTTATTAAAAAAGTTCCCCACCTCCTTTTACTTTTCACCTATTCTTTTGGATTGTTAAATATGTTTAATATTGAGTTCATCTTACAAATCCATCTCTGTCAAAGCTAGCAAGTCATATTTGTTTATTTTTATTTCTGCCATCAACTCATCTACCTTGTTACAAACGCTGTGTGCATTCAGGTTAAAAGCCTTAAACTTTGTCTTTTTACCATTATTACTTACTCTAGCTCTAATTTCTGCTGCTCTCTTTTATGGCCAGCTAGCACTAATTTCAGCACACTAAAATCAACTCCTGGATTTCTGTCATTTACAATGCACAACGCAATGGGACATCTGCTAATGCATTTTAAATATAATGCTAGTGTTATTTTATCTTTACAAACATTGAAGGTGGTATTCTGCTTTGGAAGACAAATAACTGCTGTAACAAATTGGCAAATATTATATGCAGTGCATCTTTCAGGATTTTCTGAGGTTGGTCTAATTGTATTTGCGCAATGAGCAGGCCAAACTAAATTGGATTTGACTACTGAAGCTTGTCAAATTTTGTGAGGGAAGATTAGTTTTCCTGTTGATCAGAGAAGGAGAAATGGCTACATTTTCAAATGTGTGCTTGATAGTGTTAGAAGAAAGAGAAAACCAAGCAAAATGGGATAGCCCTCTTGAAAATAACAAGACACCATCATATTTAAAAATATGTGAAGAAGAATTTCCAGGAGGTGACTATCAAGCTAAATGCAGTCTACAAAGTCTAGCTTACCTGGAGGAAGATAATTGTGACAAAACCATTTGGAAAGCAAGCCGAAAAGGAAAGGGATTGCATTTATACAATTCATAGCGCCTTATACCAATGAAGTGCTCTGGAAGGATATTCACTGACCATATACATGGATGAACACACAACAAGATACATGACCAGATGAGATAACAAGGTGTGGAGCTGGATGAACACAGCAGGCCAAGCAGCATCATAGGAGCAGGAAAGCTTGATGTTTCAGGCCTAGACCCCGAAACGTCAAGCTTTCATCAGAAATGGCCCGAAATGTCAAGCTTTCTTGCTCCTCTGATGCTGCTTGGCCTGCTGTGTTCATTCAACTCCACACCTTGTTATCTCGGATTCGCCAGCATCTGCAGGACCTGTTATCACATGACCAGATGATCTGCTTTCAGTTATGTCGATTAAACCAAAAGACTTTGCAAACTCTTTTTTGAGTAGCTTTAGTTTATTTTATTGAGACTGTACAGACAGGGCTTTAGTTTATTATCATCTTGAAGAACAACATCTCCAACTCCCTCAATAATGCTGTGAGATGATGACCTTTACTGAATGTACTGGGATGGAATACATGCATCCATTTGTACGGTTGAATACAGCTCCGACAAAACCATCCACGAGAAATAGCCCATTTGATCAGCACTTCAACCACAACCTTAAATATTCTTTTCCTCCACCAACATGGCTACAGTGTCTACAATTAGATGGTGCACTGTTGCAACTTGTCAATACTTCTTCCGCAGGAGCTTGCAAACATATGATCTTGCAAGCAAGGACAAGGACAGCAGGCACATGGGAATGATCACTGGGAATTCGCATGTCGTCCTGTCTTGGTAATATACCGCCATTACTTCATTATTGATTGATCAAACTCTGCAGCTCCGTCCCCACCAGCACTCTGGGAGAATCTTCTCCAAATGCATCTCAGCAGCTCAAGAAGGTGTTTCATCGCCACCATTTCAAAGACAGTTAGAGAAGTTTAATAAATTCTGACATTTACTCTAATACCTTGAATTAATAAATGAAAAAAGGAGCACATCATAAATTTTAATCTGAAGGTCAGTGAACTTTCTGGAATGTTCTACTCTTGAACGTTCTCCTCGTGCACTAACTATGTAACAGGAGCGCAATCCCTATCTCATCACTCACAGGGTAAACTGACAAAAAGCGGAAGGAGATAGACCTGAACAAGGGGAATTCAAGGAAATTGGGCTGGTTTTTATTAAGCATGACTTTTGATTACATTGCAATAATAAAGTGAAACTCAAACGTATTTTGCGCATTGCACAGTATGACCGGCATCTGTCCTTTCAGCTCTCAGCACCTGTGTACCACTCCAAAGCAACTGGAAAATGTTATTCCTTATTCACAGAATTGTGATGATGTGACTGTGAGCCCTATTTCACAGTACAGTAACAAGTAAGTCAATGCAGTGTGGAGCTGGAGGAACATAACAGGTGAGGCAGCATCAGAGGAGCAGGAAAGTTGATGTTTTGGATTTACACCCTTCATTGGGACTGGGAAGGGGGAAGGGAGCTCAGAAATAAATACAGGGAGGTGGGTGGGGATGGGGGAAGGTAGGTGGGATGGTGAGAGATAGACGCAGGTAGGGGTTTGTGGATATTGGTCAATGGGAAGAATGGGGCAGATGGGTGAGAAAGAAGAGATAAAAGGTACTGCAGATGCTGGAGAATCCGAGATAACAAGCATGGGGTTGGATGAACACAGCAGGTCAAGCAGCATCATAGGAGCAGGAAAACTTGACGTTTCGGGCCTAAACCCTTCAGAAGCTGGGCAAGTTGTGTCAGGTCAAGGAGGCAGGGATGAGAGGGAGGGTTGGACATGGGATCAGGCTGGGGTTGGGGATATTTTGAAACTGGCGAATTCTATGTTGAGGCTATTGGGCTGCAAGCTCCTGAGGTGGAATTTGAGGTGTTGTTCCTCTAATTTGCATGTGGCGTCATTTGGGACCATGGGGGAGGCCCAGGATGGACATGTCGTCAAGGGAATGGGAGGGGGAATTGAAATGGCTGGCAACCGGAAGGTGTTGTTGATTAGAGAGTACAGAGCGCAGATACTCCACAAATCGATTGCCGAGTCTGCGCTTGGTCTCTCCAATATAGAGGACACCACATCAGGAGCAATGGATGCAGTCGACCAGGTTGAATGATATACAGGCAAATCCCTGTCGCATTTGGAAAGATGGTTTGGGGCCTTGTACAGAGGTGAAAGGGGAGGTGTAGGGGCAGGTGTAGCACTTCCTGCGGTTGCAGGGAAAGGTGCCGGGTGTGATGGGATTGGTGGGGAGCATGGAGCGGACAAGGGAGTTGCGGAGTGAGCGGTCCCTACGGAAGGCAGATAGGGGTGTGGAGGGAAATATCTCTTCGGTTGTGGGGTCGGGTTGTTGGTGGCGAAATTGGCAGAGAATGATTTGCTGGATGTGGAGGTTGGTGGGGTGGTATGTGAGGACAAGGGGGACTCTGCCCTTATTGTTGTTGGGGGGGAGCGGGTTTGAGGGCAGAAGTGCAGGAAATACAGGAGAGGTGGTTGAGGGCATTATGAAGCACGGGAGAGGGGAAGTTACGGTCCTTGAAGTAGGAGGACATCTGGGATATTGGGGAGTGGAATGTTCCATCTTGGGAGCAGGTATGGTGGAGGTGGAGGAGTTGTGAATGTGGGATTGCATTCTTGCAGGAGGGTGGGTAAGAGGAGGTGTAGTCAAGGTAGCTATGGGAGTCGGTGGGTTTGAAATAGATGTCGGTGCTGAGACTGTTACCGGAGATGGAGACGGAGAGGCCCAGGAAGGGGAGGGGGTGTCAGAGTTGGTTCAGGAGAATTTGAGGTTGGGTGCTAGTGTTGGTGCTGAGAAAGTTACCGGCAATAACTCACCATACATTTACATCGAACTTAATGTGGATGTGGAAATGATAAACCACGCTACTTAGAGTGCTCTCATAGCATTGTTAGATATGAGTTGTTGACTAACACTTTAGTGTTAGTGACCTGAAGTGATACATCCCTTGAGTATCATCTGAAAAGGCCAAAAGATCTTCTGTACAGTTAGTAATTGAATCAGTTCCCTGAAAGCATAAAAAATGTGTGAAAGCATAAAGGTTCCTAGGAGGTCAGTGGTAACATCGCCTGTAAAGGCTCCTTTTTAAAAACTTCAGATTGGAGACATCAACCACAACAAACTGCATTTATTTAGAACCTTTAATAAAATAAAGTGTTCCAATGTTATGAACCAAAATCTGACACTGAGCAACATAAGGAGGTTTAAGCATAAATAAACAAAAGCCAGTTTCCAAGTGGCTTCTTAAGGGAAGGAAGACAGGCAGACTGATTTAGGTCTGGAATGTAGGCTTGTAAATACAATGTGATGGAGTGATGTTATGGAGTGGAAATAGGTGGTTGTGCTGATGCCATGGAGATGTAGTCAGAACAATTATCTCAGGGTCCGACATCACAGAGTCATAGAGACATTCAACTTGGAAACTTGTTGGTGCTGATCAGATATCCCAATTACCTAGTCCCATTTCCAGCATTTGACCCATATCCCTCTAATCCCTTCCTATTCATGTACCCATCCAGATGTCTTTTAAACGTTATAATTGCACCCGTCTCCACCACTTCCTCTAGCAGCTTATTCTATACACACACCACCCTCTACATACAGAAGTTACCCCTCAGGTCCTTTTTAAATCTTTTCCCTCTCACCTTAAACCTATGCCCTTTAGTTTTGGACTCCCTCACCCGAGGAAAAAGACCTTGGCTATTCACCCTAACCATGTCCCTCATGGTCTTATAAATGTCTATAAGGTCACCACTCAGCATCTGATGCTCAAGGGAAAAAAGCCCCAGCCAATTCAGCTTCTCCCTATAACTGAAACCCTCCAGTCCTGGCAACATCCTTGTAAATCTTTTCTGCATCTTGTCAAGTTTAACAACATTCTTCCTGTAGAAGGGTGACCAGAATTGTGTGCAGTATTCTAAAAGTGGTCTCATCAATGTCCTGTACAGCCGCAACATGACATCCCAACACCTATACTCAATGTTCTGACCAATGAAGGCAAGCATGTCAAACGTCTTCTTCGCCACCCTGTCTACCTGCAACTCCACTTTCAAGGAACCATGCACATGCACCCCTAGGTTTCTTCATTTGGCAGCACTCCCCAGGGCTCTACTATCAAATGAGTAAGCCCTGTCCTGATTTGCCTTACAGATTGTAACCGCTTATATTTATCTAAATTAAACTCTATCTGCCACTCCTCAGCCCATTGTCCATCTGATCAAGGTCCTGTTGTAATCTGAGATAATCTTCTTCACTGTCCACTACACCACCTATTTTAGTGCCATCTGCAAACTTACTAACCACACCTCCTATATCCACATCCAAATCATTTATATAAATGATGAAAAGCAATGGGCCCAGCACTGATCTTTGTGGCACACCATCGGTCACAGGCCTCCAGTCCAAAAGTAACCCTCCACCACCTCCTACCTCCAGGCCAATTTTGTATCTAATTGGCTAGATGCCCTGGACCCCATGTGATCTAACTCTTATTAATCCGTCTACAATGCAGAATCTTGTTGAACGATTTCCCATGTTGACTATCCCTAATCAGTCCTTGCCATTTCAAATGTACATAAATCCAGTCCCTCAGAAACCCCTCCAAAAACTTACCAACCTGTGTTATAAGGCTCACTTGTCTACAGTTCCCTGGCTTTTCCTGACTGCCTTTCTTAAATAGTGGCATCACATTAGCCAACCCCCAGTTTTCCAGTACCTCAGCATGGCTGTTGATGACACAAATATCTCAGCAAGGGGTCCAGTAATCTCATCCTTAGCTTCCCACATAGTTCTGAAATACCTGATCAGGTCCTGGAGATTTATCTACCTTTTTGCAACTTAAGACCTCCAGCACCTCTTCTTCTGTAATATAAACTCTTCAAGACATCATTATTTATTTCCCTAGCTTCCACGTCCTTCTCCACAGTAAATACTGAAGCAAAATATTCATTTGGTAGTGCACTAAGTTTGCAAATCTTTTGTTCAGCCTCTGCCAGTTGCCAACAAGAATGATCTGGCTGTATTTTGCCATAGGGGGAAGAACAGGAGCCAGGTTTATTTCAAGATCAGAAGCATTCCTCTGGTGCAAAAGCTGATTGAAGTCAAAGTTTTCCTACAGGAATTCCATATTTGTTATAAAGAAACCTTCCTCATCCAATTACAGACAAAAGGGCAGGAATGGACATAGATCAGATGAAGTGTGGGACCTGTTTAGATTTCCCATGGCAACCATCACTGAACCTACCAGCTCAGTGGAAGGAGAGATAGTAGGAACTGCAGATGCTGGAGAATCTGAGATAACAAGTTGTAGAGCTGGATGAACACAGCAGGCTAAGTAGCAACAGAGGATCTGGGAAGCTGACATTTCAGGCCTAGACCCTTCACTTTTTTTTTCTGAAGAAGGGTCTAGGCCCGAAACGTCAGCTTTCCTGCTCCTCTGATGCTGCTTGGCCTGCTGTGTTCACCCAGCTCTACACCTTGTTTTCTCAGCGGAAGGAGAGATTTGTTTGTACTAAAGCCTTCCACAGTACTAGTCCATAGCACTACAGGAAGGTGAGAGATCACTGCAGATCAAGAAGACAAGGCAACGCACGCTTTTGCTTCATCAATGCCAATCTGCATATAATGCTAGAGGCCATGATGGAGAGGGGGCAAGTTTCCCTTTCTGCTGGACAGGGTGGCAATGAAAAACAGAGGTCACTTTATCATACAGCTCTGACTCCTCACTGTACAACATTTCTGCATCCAGCTCCTCTTCATTCTCTCACCTCTTGCCCCTGTTCCTCCCCCATTGAGCTGTCTAGCTCCAGTTTGTGGAGGTGCCGATGTTGAACTGGGGTGGACAAAGTCAAAGTCACACAACATCACATAGTCCAACAGGTTTATCTGAAATCACAAGCTTTTGGAGCGCTGCTCCTTCATCAGGTGAAGTGTTCACCTGACTTCACCCAACTTCACCTGGTGTCGTATGACTTCTGACTACCTTCAGTTTGCACAGTCATTAAAGTCTTTAGAGACTCATGTTAAGGAGAGTGCAGTAGACTGCCACAATGACTGAGGTCTAACAGGAGGGGACTGCAGAATTCCACCTAACTGAATGCTGGCCAAGCAGTAGTACTGCATTTTCAAAAGCCCAATAGTTTGCTCAATTGCTGTCCTCCTGAGCAGTGGTATTTATTGCATCACTTCTGTCTGGAGCTCCCGTAGAAGGTCAATAACTTTTCTTCATATTCTTTGTCCCCGAGGAGTCCTTCATGCATTTTGGGGCCTAGTGTGAAAAGCTCACGCAAGCTGCATCGTGGGAGAATGCAGGAGTCATGCCTTCTTTCTGGGAATTGGACACTCATTTGGAGGAAGCTTTATTGCCGTCTTTCAGGGAGTGATGAATCTCTTGTTGATGAATCTCATGGTGGTCCATGGTGCTTTGATGGCCACATGGGAGCTATCATGGACGTTATGTGTTGAACCGGGGGGATGTCTAGCAATGGAAGTGAAACACAAAGCCTGAAGCGGTATCCATCATGAAGTGACTGTACTACCAACTCAGACAAAGACAGCATCGGTCACAAGCGTGGTGCGGTAATGTGCAACCGATTTTGAGATACCACTCAGGATTGCAGATCATTTATGTAATAATCCAGAATTGAAGAAGTCTAAGGCTACAATGAATTTGGTGAATGCTGGCAGTATAGGTGACCACTGCTGAGGGGTGTGGCATCTTGACTGATGGGGCACAGGTAACTGGAGAATCACAGTGTCCTGTGTCATTTCTACATAACTCCACATCAGCAGTAGATCCTGGATTGATCTTTTGGAGCCTGTTGTATTACTGTCCCTCTTTTCCCTCCCATTCTCTGTGGATGCCAGAGGTTCTGCCATTCCTGTGGACAGCGTTGATTGTTCATCATTGCTAAGCCAAAATTTGACAGTTGCCCACTGCAACCTTCGTATTGGACAAGTGGATGTCCAATTACCCTTGGCAGCCTTGCCCCATGGTCTTTAGTCCCAATAATACAGTGGAGTGTTAGGCTTGTTCAAAAGTCTGGTGCTAGATGCCCAGACTTTCTGCCACTTGCACCGTGCCAAGTTGCCACTTAGAAAGTACAGAGTCTCCCTTTTACCTGTTGATCACAGCTTTGGGGCTGATGTGAAACTGAAGAGCAGTTATGATCGGTTCCTAACTCCATTTGGTTGATCTGTTTCTGAAGACCTGAGTAAACTGTCACCCATCTTTATTTGGTTTCAATTAGAAAGAGAGTGCAATTTCTGCCTTCCTGTCTTCCAGCCCTTTTAATTATTGCTCACCTTTAGAACAGTGCCTTAAAATTGAAACACTGACTTTTTTGAGTTCCCTCACCCCATCTCCCAACCTCTTCTCTTCCCTTTTGGAGGTTGGGGGGCTGGTGTTGCACAAGGATTCACTCGTTCGATTTGGTAGCTGGGACTGGAATCTGGAGGAGAGGTTGAAGGTGAGGGTTTCTGTTTCCCAATGCTAAATTCCAGGAAGTTTATGGTCCTTCTGCACCCAGTGTTGAACAACCAGTCTGTTAATTTAGCAAGAGTTGAGGAGTTGAGGAAGTTGATGGTGAGATAGGACTGGGTGTGGTCAGTTATATGTGAAAGCAAACACTATGCTGATAGACGAGAAGCAGGAGAGCAGCAAATTTACAACATGGTATGAGAGAATTATACCAATTTGCAGTTTGCCCAAAGTCTTTCATTTAGTTCAGTGTTGACTCAATATGGATAAATGAGATGGTCACTAATTTAGTTGCATGCTGCAATTTGAATTAACGAGTCAACTACTTTATACATACATAATGGATTTTTCTACCATCACATCAATGGATTAATGTTCAGCAAGGAGATCAATAGTTTACTGTCTAGTTGGTGACATCTCATCTGTGATGTTAAATTGAATTTTGATTCATAGATCCATTTACAAATATTATTTGTGAAGTGACTATTGGAGAGGTGGATGAAAACACTGGCTTTGCGACATGGCCACTTGTTTTGTAGTACTGACTCTATTCTGCTGAATTGTTGATGCTGTTTGATGATGAAACCTTCTTCATTTGGATTTATCTAGCGTAGTTTCTCTCATGTAGTAGGGTCTAACTTACAGGTTCTGAGATTGGCTTTGAGAATGTCTTTCTATCTAAATTGGGATGCCCTAAGGTGCACGTTCCCTTGCTCAGCTCACTGTGGAGTATTCTTTTTGTATCTGAGTATCTTCCATGAGAACCACACGACAAATCCAGTAAAGCTGAATAAAAACCAAAAGAACGGGATGCTGGAAATCCGAAACAAGCACAGAAATTTCTGGAAAGCTCAGCAGGGCTGGCAGCATCTAAGGAGAAAAATCAAAGTTAATGTTTTGGGTCCAGTAACCCTTCTTCAGAAATGAGATCTGATGAACATGCGCTCGATACTAGGTTAGCAGCAGCTTATAAGAATGTTAGTGTTAGGCACTTTGCCCTGCCTCTTGATGTTACAGACAGATCTTTCGTGAAGACAGAATATAGCTTTCTATGATGCCGATAGGTTGTCCAAGCCCAATGTCATAGAGAAATGATCTGGGAAGCACTGTCTGATGGACCATAATTTTTGTTTTGAGACTAACTCCATGCTGTCTACATAATCTGGAGATGAGCATCCCAAATATTGACCTTGCTTTCTCCAGCATTAGAGAGGATACTCTCAGGTAACTTCTGAATTGAGTTATGGGATATATATTGTTGGTTATGATTGTGGGGTCTTCGAGGTTGTAGTCAGGAGTTTGAAATGAGATTGCTGCCTTTTTCCAGACCATTTTAGGTACTGCAGCCCTGACACAACAGTCAACAAACAGCTGGTTGCCCTCTGAGGTATATGCTATGAGTCCTCAGTCATCAGAAAACTAGAGTTTATTCTGTGATTTTTATGTGAGCCTTTTTAGATTGAAGAGGTTGTTATTGGTCCTGAACAGGCAGGAATGTTGAGTGCTACAGAAACATAGCTAGAAAGTAGATGGCAAACTGAACTAGTGCCTTAATATGGCCCCGTTTGCAGCCATTGGTGGCAGATTTTGGCATTTGATGAGGCACCTCTCTGTATCCTATTGGTTATCATGCTGCTATGAAATGAGTGAATAATCTTGGGGTCATCAGGTCAGCCAGACTTATACAACACCTTCCACAGCCTCCATGGTTTTCTGTGTTAAAGGCTTTGGCCGTACAGTGATCCTTGTTCCTTTTGCGGGAATTTTCTTGATTTAACATGCTACTAAGACAGTTCCTTGTCCTGCATGAAAGTCGCATTGTGATTCTGCAAAGATTGAGTTTAGAAACTGAATGACCAATCCTGTTAAGAATAACACTTGCGAATATTATCCCCACTGTGGACAGAAGTAGATTGCCCAGATAATTTGCCAAAATACTTGGTTCCTTCTATTTATATAGATGAGTTATAGAAACATATTTGTAAACACACACCCTAATACAAGAATACACAGAAGAGACTAGCAAGATTCCTAACCATGTGAGATCCTCTGTACTAGAATACTTATAGATGGGGTGCCATCAACTTATAGAGATTTACCCTTTTCTGAAGGGTCTAGGCCCGAAACGTCAGCCTTCCTGCTCCTCTGATGCTGATTCACCTGCTGTGATCATCCAACTCTACACCTTGTTATCTCAGATTCTCCAGCATCTGCAGTTCCTACTATGTCTTACCTATAGACAGCTGTCTTATGGCTTGAGATGGACTGAGGGCAAGATTGACTGGAGTCTGATGCTGTAAAAATGATTCAGTAATGCTGTCAAACACTGTGGATTCAGGACATTGATAAAGGGTTTTACCCAATGAGAGAGAATTTCATGCTTGTTAATTCGGAGCTAATTGTGGTGATTTTGTAGCCGTTGAAGATTGGTAATCTTCATGGAGAGCCTTCAGTTTGTGCTAATTGACAACTTCCTCAAGCTCTACCGTCTTATTCTCCTGCTATTGATTCTTCATCTCTCTCGGCTTGGCCTGCAGCAGCTACTTTGCTTGATGGTATCTGGCTGTCCTTTTTGGAGAAGTTATTTTGGCTGCTATGGTGGATTTGTGAAAATTACCCGCTTCATCTAGTACCTTGGCTACATTTTAGTCTTTCTCATCAGACCAATTTTGTTGTTTCCAGTTGATGAATCTGTGGCAAAAGTTACATCCTTAACTTCTTCCAAGGGTCTTCAGTGTATAACATACCTTAATTGTAGGTAAATAAGACATAGAAAAATAAGTAACAAATAAACCCAACCTTGGAGCAATATTATCTACTGCACTCAAATTCTGTAATTTTATCCTGTTGCATTGATATTTTTAACAGAACAATCAGCTGTACACTTTTTATGAAGTGCTGCACTTAAATTGTATTTAATATTTCTCTATGGCTAGTTATATTGTTCTCAATTTTTTTTTACCTGTTATGCGCTGATTGTTTTGGTTCATGAGAGTGAGGGGCACATTTGAATGTATTGTGTTCACTTAGTCCTGCCTATGATCTAATTATTGCCTGATAAAGTAGACATACATGATGTTTAAATTGGTTAAGCATGATAAAGTACACAGTAGCGTAACTGAAGAGTTTCAAAGTTTGTGTATCTTGGGAAAGTGAGAAGATAATGAGGAAGACAAAAAAAATTCTCAATTACACTTTTTAGCCTTTTTTAAAGTTATTATCTTCATTATTACAATATACTATTTCCATAATGACTAAAAATTTAATTCATCTGGATTTTTCAATGACAAAATGGTTATTATTCTAGTGTAGATCAGAGATGTGCATGAGGATTATAGCGTACCAAAGGAATTGCCTGGGATATTGAACTTTCAGTGGGACAATTCCTATATGCCTGAAACTTTTCTGAATATCTCCACTTAAATTGGAGATTTTGGAGGGTTCCAATGAAACTGCATAAAATAGTTACTTAGGACCAGTTAAACTATGAAAAATGTAGTAACTATTAAATTGACACCATACTTGCTTAAAAGGTACTTGCAACTACACCTCTGTCAGATCACTTATGCTTAACAGATCCTGACATGACAACACAATGCCAGATTTGACCATCATATTCTACCACTAGACCTGACCCAATCCTCTGCTGCTGGCCCTGATCCAACATACCTCCATTCCCCTACTCCGTCCTACTGCAGATCTATCCTACCAGCAGACTCCCCATTAAACTGGCACCATAGTTAACTTACAGTCAGAAACAGCAGTCTTAAACAGCAAAGAAATAGCTGACAAAATAAATTCATACTTCACTCCAGTGGTCACAAAGGAAGGCACGAATAATGTACCAGAAATGATGGGAAACACAATATTTATTGAGAAGGAGAAACTGAAGCAAATCTGCATTAGTAGAGAAATGATGTTGGAGAAATTGATGGGACTGGAGGCTGCTAAACCCCCACAGTACAAAGGGAAGAGACATAACAATTGTGGGTGCATTGGTAATGATCATCCAAGATACTTTAGTCTCTAGGACAGCTTCTACCTGTTGGAGGGTAGCTAATGTGACCCCACTATTTAAAAATGGAGGGAGGGAGAAACAGGGAATTATAGACCAGTGAGTCTGAAGTCAGTAGTTGGGTAAGATGCTAGAATCCATTGTCAAGGATTTTAGAGCACAACACTTAGAAAACATGGCAGAACCAGACACAGTCGGGAAAGATTTACAAGAGGGAAATCATGCTTGACAAATCTACTGGAATTCTTCAAGGATGTAACTGGTAGAGTTGATCAGGGGAGCCAATAGATATGATTATTTGGACTATCAGAAAGGTTTTGACAAAATCCTGCGCAAGAGTGTACAATTACAGCACATGGGTTTGGGGATAATCTGTTGAGATGGATGGAAAATTGGTTAGCACATAGAAAACAAAAAATAGGATTAAATGACTTTTTATCTGAATGGCAACCTGAGTAACTAGTGGGGAATCACAGAGATTGGCATTAGGACCCCAGATATTTACAATATATGTTAATGATTTAGATGAGGGAACAAAATATAATCTCTTAACATTTGCAAATGACATAAAGCGGGTGGAAGGGTGAGCTGTCAGAAGGATGCAGAGATGTTGCAGTGTAATTTGAACAGGCTGAGTGAGTGGGCAAATGCATGGCAGATACAATATAATATGATATATGTGAGGTTATCCACTTTGGTAGCAAAGATAGGAAAGCTGTTTAATATTTGACTGGCTGTAAACTGACATGTTCAATAAGACCTGGGTGTCCTTGTGTACCATGCGCAGAAAGTGAGCACGCAGGTGCAGCAGGCAGTAAAGAAGGCAAACTTTACACTGGCTTTCATAGTAAGAGGATTTGAGTACAGGAACAAGGATGTCTTGCTGTAATTTTACAGGGCATTAGTGAGGCCACACCTGGAGAATTCTGTGTAGTTTTGGTCTCTTTATCTAAGGAAGAATATTCATGCAATAGATTGAGTACTATGAAGGTTCACCAAATTGATTCTTGGGATGGCAGGACTGATGTGTGAAGACAGATTGAGTCAGTTTAGCTTGTATTCACTGGAGTTTAGAAAATGAGGGAAATCTCATAGAAACCTATAAAATTGTAACAGGATTATACAGGCTAGACACAGGAAGGATGTTCCCCGGTAGTGAGGGAGTCAAGAGCCAGGTATCATAGTTTAAGGGTAAGAGCTAAACATTTTAGGACTGAGATGAGGAGAAATTTCTTCACCAAGAGAGTGGTGAGCCTGTGAAATTCACTGCCACAAGAAATTGTTGAGGCCAAAACATTGTATATTTTCAAGAAGGAGTGAGATATGACTCTTGTGGCTAAAGGGTTCAAGGGATATTGAAGGGAGTTGGGATTTTGGCATTAAGCTTGATGATCAGCCATGATCATATTGAATGGCAGAGCAGGCTTGAGGCGTCAAATGCCCTACTGCTGTTCCCCTCTTCTATATTTCTTTATTACCTTGCACCCTACCCTCCTATCACACTAACATTACACTTATATACTTCCAGTTTGACAGCAGCTGTCAAAGTGGCTTGCATGACTTTTACCTTTCAGAATACAGCAGCTGGCTGTTATGAAATAGAGATGAGGTTTGTCTTCCTCTGACAATTATGCTCAATGAAAGAACTATCAGAATGGAATTATCATTCAACTTTTCCGAGGAAGTCCTGAGCGGAATATCCTCACAGAAATGTGGAGCTCTGTTCTTTTGTTGGAAAGGGCCAGAGTGGCATTCTGTATGAGATTTTCACTCCTTAGAAAATCCAGCCTTGTTTCTCATTTTCAAAACTCTTCATTCCTCAACCATGTTTTTGAAACAGTGAGTGGATGTTATACCACTAGAAGCCCAACTATTATATACATTGAACAAATTTTAATGAAAATGTCCCAAGTGAAAGTGATTAAGTGAACATTTTAAGCTCAAAATTCTTGCATGTAAATTTCTTCCCTGAACGAAGCGATCTGGGAACAGAACATATTTCTCTTTTTGGGAGAACTTAACATTAGTGTCAAACACCTCCAGGATCATCAAAAATCCATGAAGCATAATGCAAATTAAATTCTCCCATTGGTCAACAAAAGTGTCTTAATCCTAACCTCAGAAGTAAATCCCTGACTGCTTTAACACAATAGTTTGCATTTCTTGCACTGGCCATCCTATGGCTCCATGGAGGAGATTGGAGAATTTAAAAGTTTTTTTTGTTGTTACTCCAGATGTTGGACTGGGGAATCTGAGCAGCAGACTTTGTGAATTGTATGTAGCAGACATGGATCAGATTTCCTGTTGGGATTCCACAAAAGCCGGTGGGACTTAAATAAAAATGGATCATTCTCGATTTTTCCACCACACCCAGTGCAATGCCATCACCGAACACATTGTCCTTCATCCCCTTTCATCATTCCTTCCAGAAATGATTTTCCATCACCCTCAACACTAGTTCCAACATTATCTCCCCTTCCTGTATTCACTTCCCATCCAAGCATGCCACTTAACCTACTGCCAACCACCTAAAATTGGTTTCATTTTTTAAATTTGGCATTTTGCATCAGTTGCTCACAGTGCAGTCTCCTCTATATCAGGAAATCCAAATATAGAATGGGTCATCTTCTTGATAAACATTTCCCTTTGTTTTGAAAAAGCAGAACCTCAAATTTCCGTTTGCTTACCATTTTAATTTTCCAACTGACTTACACTTTAGCCTCTTTGTCCTCACCTTTCTACTCTGTTCCAATGAAGCTCAAGATGGGATTAAGTTACAGCTTTTCATCTTTTTGTTGAACACTTCATAGCATTTTGAACTCAACATTGAACAATTTCAACTTATAACCAACAAATGTCTGAAGCTGGTAATGATAGCTACCCTGTCTCTGGACTAGATATTCTGGGTTTAAATCCAACCACAAGACCTGATGGACACAGAAGACACATCATAATGTGGCTAAACAAGTTGATTGTCAATCTCCAAATCCTTCTGACACATCTATGGCAGATGGGAAGAGCAGGAAATATTCCTGGTGAGCCAGATCTATATGATAGCTGCATTGCAACAACCTCCCGTTGTTAAATGGCCCCATGTACAGGTTGTTTACGTAAGAAAAGCATGATGTTTGTTCTGAGGGGGCTATTACACACACACACACACACACACACACACACACACAAACACTTTCCATTTACTGCTCTGGCAGATAGTGGAATTTGAATTCAATGAAGTATCTGGAATTAAGAATCTATTGAAGACCATGAACCCATTGTCAATTGTCAGGAAAAACCCATCTGGTTCACTGATATCCTTTAGGGAAGGAAACTGCCATCCTTACCTGGTCGGGCCTACATGTGACTCCAGACCTACAGCAATGTGGTTGACTCTGAACAGCCCTCTGGGCAATTAGGGATTGGCAATAAATGTTGTCTGATCAGCAATGCCCTTATCCCGTGATTGAATAAAGGATATCTTTACTTAGCCCATTATATTAACACTATTTGCCTTGCACCATCTTTCCTATTGTCATTTAGATCTCCCCTGCCTTGCACCCTATTACAGATCTTTTCCTTTGTTATCTGTTCTCCTCATATTTCCGTAGCTCTGTATTTGCATAAATCCTGTTACTGCACCTCTTTTTCCAGTTATGATGATAAGTTACTGACCTGAAATGGTAACTCTGTTCCTCTCTCCATAGATGTAGCCTGACCTTTTGAGTATTTTTAACTTGTTCTGTTTTGCTCCAGGCCCCTTCATATCCTTACTTAAATCTTGGAGAAGGTTGCTTACTTGTGTCACTCTTTGTGTGGAGGACCGTTTCCTAACTTCACTCTTGAATAACCAGGCTCTAATTTTTAAAAATTATTTTCCCTTGTCCTTGACTGCCACATCAAGCCTATTCAACTTTTAAACATTTTAAATAGCTTGATCAGATTTCTTCTCAATCATCATTCAGGTAAGTACAAGTTGAACTTATGCAGCTTGCCCTCATAATTTAACAATTAAATTTTGGTTTCACTCTGAACAGCACTTGTTAACCTGAGAGTTCTGACAAGATGGCATGCCTGAAGAAAAATGCAAACATGTACCTACCCAGCAATATCAAAGATTAGGGAGAAAGATTGGCTTTAAATGTCACAAGGTAATGCTCCTTCTTTTCCTGGTTAATTGCAGCTAAATAACAAATTCCAATGCTGCCAATACAATTGAGTTGTATAACGTACAATTTTTCATTGTTGCAAATTCAGCAGCTGTATACATTTCTTCAACCTGCAAAACTTCAAGATAATTTCTTTGTCTGCAAGATAAGCCTCTTTATATCTAAGGGTGGGGGTGTTACTGGAAGTCTTACCCACGCAGTGTATAATGGGCCAGGGTGTTGGGTGTACGATAGGCTAACCACCTGTCATTTCGCCACCTAAAACTATCCTGGTGGCGTTAGTAAAATTCTCTTTGATATTGGAATCAACCTGGATCATGATCTTTGGCTATTCACATTCTTGCCTCAGAGTGCTCAGCCTTGACCCTGTGAACAGAGAGACAAGGTATCATCCTGGATTCACATTCGTGATCACGGAAATACCTGTCTGTTTCTCTGACATCAGAACTCAGTATCCCAATGGGTTTCCTAGTCTTCTTCCTCCACTCTGTACAGTTAAGATGCTCATGCATTTGGCTCCGGTAATACACCTCAGAGGAATAATCGCCCTCAGCAATCTTCCAAAGTAAGGATCTATCAGAGAATAAGATGCTCACAAACATCAATACAAAAATTAGAAATGAAAAATATTGCATGTTTTGGTGGAGCAACCAGAATTCTGAGTCAGAGATCCTAACCCATCATAATAAAACAAAAGTAAACTTCTGTCACCATCTTGTTTTATGTTTAATCTTCCCCTGTTTATGTTTTACTGGTTTGATCTTCATCTTATTTCTTTCTCTTTCATAATGTATTCATCTCTTTATTTGTAGCAATGTGCACATTATTTGAACACTTTTGTTTATTTGTAATAATTATTACCACTCTTCTTGGCTGTTGTTTTATGAAATCTTATGTTAAATGACCTCCAGTGGCCTTGACTCTATCTCAGACCTCCTCCTTTCTCTTAAATTCTTTTACATTTCTATTTCTCTTCTGATGAAGTATGAAAGACCAGAAAGATTAACTCTCTGTCTCTCCAAAAATGCTCCCCAACCTGCAATTTTTTTCTTTTGTTCTTATTTCAGCTTTCCAGCATCTGCAGTATTTTGCTTTCATCTGGACTATCATAACTTGGTGAGTGAAAGGGCCGTCATTGCCTAGTAACATAATAATTATACTGAATACAGGATAAGAGGTTACTTTTTAAGATATATTTTCTTTTCAACTTGTCTGCAATACTTGGGTGTCGACAGCTGGTACCCAAATGTTAACACCACAGTGGAATTCGATTGTAACGTATTACACATAAAAGGAAGTAGGGATTATTGCCATCTAGTGGCTGAAAATAAATAGGAACTGGTATTTGGGAAGAAGCACCAACTGATCTGGGAGTGTAAGGGAAAAGGATAGGGCAGCTTGTGCATTGATGAAAGTCTTGCTCTGTTTAATCTGCTGGCCTGTGTGTCTGTTTTCAAGTAGGCCAGGCAATGGCCATGAAGTTTGTTACAGTGACAGATTCTTGAAAACACTACCATGTTGCTTTGCTTTGCAGAAATGCTTTCTTGAAAGGAGCTGTTAATGTCGGCTAACCTGACTGTTCTGCCCCCATTTGCTTTGGCAGGCTGTTAGTGCGTGACTCGGATCCTTTCTAAAGAACTGTATGTGTGTAACTTAAATCCCACTGTGTTGACGGTATGTGCTCTTTCCAGGTTTGCCACAATTTCAAATAGGTTATTCACAGGAAAAAGTACTTTGCTTGAAATATGGTGTAAAAAGTTTCTTCCATGTATTTAGCAACATTGTAAAGAATGAGTCTATCGCTGCTGAAAATTAAAGCTCTGTCTGTCAGCCAAGATAAATCAGCATGGGAATATCCAGAGAAATTATTTGTTGATTGAATCTATTTCACAATCATGAGGGTAAGACTATTATTTGCCTATTATGAAGTGAGGAGCGGGTAATTGTAAGAAAAGTTCACATGCAGCTTTGTTTTTTGATCAAATGGGCTCAACTGACTGCATCATAATTTGCAGTAACCTGGCACGTCATTAATTATTGTTTAAAGACAGTTGCAATTCACCTCATGTCATTGGATTCAATAAGCTGAGATCTACACCAGATTCTTGCTTAATAACAAAGGTATTCTCCAGGATGTCATTATTTGCCACAGTAGGAAACTAACTGGATAATGAAGACAAGATGGGGAAGGTGGAAGAGTGGATGGAAGAGGTGGAGTTTAACAGTCAAGGTTAACATTTGAACGGTTATTAAAGACATTGCACTTATGAGTTTCTTTTCCTGTTTGAATTTTCATGTTAAAAGACCATGAAAGTATTATCAGTCCCTGCAGCAGTAGATAAAGAAAATGGTGTTTTATCAATCCTACTTGAATAACAGAGTACTATCTCAGTATGTAAATGTCCAGGTTGTGCTCTGCCACAATTCTACAAAACCCCCACTTGTCAAGGATAGCAGCAGGCATTTTGTCTAAATCCGGAACCCCACTGCCACCTGCCACTTACCTAAATTCAGAGCTTTATAACCAGGGAGCACTGTATAAATTAGGGCTGGAAATTTCAGCTTAGGAAGGATCCAGTAAACAGAACAAAAGAATGGGCATCAAATGGTAATGGTGTTTTGCTCCCATCAACATCTACTTATTGTTTCTTTCTTAAGGTTTAACTTCCTATAGAAGCCAACTTGCTGTAGTGTGCTCGCTAGTTTATTCCAGAATCATAGGGTGCTTTTCATTCACTTTTAGGGCTATTTCCTCAGGTCAAAGATCAAGAAGCAGATATTGGTGAGCAAAATGTTAATTTACTTCGCCTACAGAAAAACAAAATCTAACCGGCTGAGCAGCAAATAGCCTTTACAATAGAGAAGGAATCTCACATTTGGAACAAATGATCCACAAAGCTGCCTTTTTTATTTATAAGCACATAACATAACCCATATTCCAAAATGAACAGAGCCTTTCACAGCTTAATCTCTTTAACATGCTTGTCAAAGTTGCTCAGTGTTTGCATGTGCAAAGTTACCCTCACTGATAATGCTTTCAAAGTTAACCTATTTAACCTGCAATTGATGTACCCAGCAGCATAAATAGCAGAATGTTTGCCTCCCAAATTGATGCTTGTGAGTAATGTTGTGACTATACAAAGACCTGGAGGCATTTTCCACACTCAGTATTTCAAATCCATGAGAGTGGATTGAATAGTTAGACAGTGGGACAGCAATACAGAAATCTTTCCGACAAGTGTAAAACAATTTTTATGGAATAAAAATAATTAAAAGGAAAACACCAATTATCAGCAGGTGGAAGGCATGGCTGAATTGTGTAACATCTGGAGGTACTTTTATGATTGAAATAGTAGCATTTGCTAATGATTTGTATTACAGCATATTGTGTTAAATTGACATGCAAATTATAAAAGCATGAAACCAAACAAGGACATGGCTTTTGTAGTTTCTCTAGCAGTTTTGCAGTATTGAAATGTACTACAGTTTGGATGTCCTGTCATGGCTTCTGAAATAATACTCCGGATGCAACATAACCATGGAAACAAAATCTCTGGCTTCCTGGATAAAATTTCTCGCTTTTGTGAGGAAGGTGCTCAGTTCTTGGCTGAGTGACTGTGACAGAATCCACAAAGGGATTGTGATCTTACTACCACTTTGTCTAATAGAGCAAATACGCAACTGAATCACAGGGTAATTGTGACAAATCTAACCATCTCCCAAAGTGGACTACTCTAAAAGACCTTCAGAATTAGCTTGAATGACTATCAGACCCTTGGTCTAAGTGTTAGGGCAAGTTGGAGTTCTATTCAACGATAAGTGTGCTTATTTCCACCCTCACCCTTATGTAAGTGGCTCACATATCTTCAAAACAATCACCCCCATTTTATGTTTGCTTGTTAAAATAAATCCATGTACATATGCAAGGATGCTGCATCAATGGAAAGAAATACATGGCCAATATTCCAACGTTTCTTAACAGCCAATTCAGATTTGCAGAGAAGAATGATAACTACCGTTAAACAATGCCAGATTCCTCAAACGTGATGAGATTGATGTCCAGGTTCTGTTCAGTGACGTTGGCCAAGGAATACTGAAGATGATGCCCGTACTGTTTCAAAACAGTACCCAGACTTTTTTTAACATTCTCCTTAAAGAAAAGAAAGGGCCTCATTTTAATATTTAACCCGAAAAACTGTAACTGCAATAGTACCGCACTCCTTCAAATGAAAACTGCTGCATGCTAATACTGCACACCTCAGCAGTGGAACCTACAATGCTCTGACTGAGATATGCTGAATGCACTAACAACTATGCTTCAACTCTTAGATAGCATCGTCAAATCCATTCTATTTCAATAAAAGAGAAAATACTATAAAATGTTCGTAACTCTGGCAGCATCTGTCGAGAGTAAAGTGTGAGCTGTTACATTTTGGAACAGGACATTGATGAAGCCGGACTTGGAGTATTGTCTTCAGCTTTGGTCATCTTGTCATAGGAAGGATGTTGTTAAACTGGAACAAACTTACAAGGATGTTGCCAGGACTCAAAGGACTTAGTTTTGGGGTGAGGTTGGACAAGCTAGGAATATTTTGTTTAGAGCATAGGACATTGAGGGGGGGGGATCTTATAGAAGTGTACAAGATCATGAAAGGCGTGGATAGGGTGAATGCACTCAGTCTTTTTCTCTGGGTTGGGGAATCAAGGACTAGAGGGCATCAGTTTAAGGTAAGAGGGGAAAGAATACATGGGAACCTGAGGGTTAACTTTTTACACAGAAGGTGATGTGCATTTGGAATGAGCTGCCATTAGAAAGGTTTAGAAGGATATGGGCCAAGTTCAGGGAAGTCGGGTTAGCGTGGATGGACATTTTGGCCAGCATGGACCCATTTTAACCGAAGGGCCTGTCTTCGTGCTGTAGAATTCTAAGACTCTATGAGAGAGAAACACAATTGAACACAACTTTTGCCCTAGGGTTGGATACCAAGTTCTTCCAGGAGGCAGGAGGTGTCGGTACAGCATTGTCATTAAGGTAGGGCCTGCTGCTGCAATGCAGCGGACAGCAGGCAGGATATTGGAGGCCCAGCATCCTCACTACACAGGTAAATGGCCAAAGGCCAGTTCAAAACTACCACATCAGATGTCACATAAAACACTGAAAAACAAAACATTTTCTCCTTAAAATGTTATAGTATACTAAATTGAAAGAAATACAAATAAATCGCTATTTAATCTTGGAACTTAAATTAAATACTGATGAAAGAATAGAGGCGTTCTCTGGAGAAATATTGATTATAACTTTTTTAATTATAGTTATTCCTGTTGAGTAAATAACTGTTAAATGGGTTAAAGATACAAATAAATAGTTGAGGTCTGTGGGTAGAATCTTCCCAGGCCCTGATTGTTGTGAGCAACAGTTGGAAATTTGGGAAAATACCATGAGATGTCCAAACAACCTCCTCTCAATGTTGAAACCAAAAGTTGCACTTTCCACCCAGGTCCTGGACCTGAAGACACAATTCTTACTCATAACTGATGAAAGGCTTCTTAACATGGATTATTGCTCAATATCATCCTTATTGGTACTTAGTCTCACCTCAATAGCATGCAACCTCCCATTGCACCATCTGCTAGGCAGAGGCTAGGCGCTGAGGATTCCCAACATGAACATCAGACTGGGTACCTGGTGATTCCAGCTCACCGCTTGTTCCTCTGGATCTCTGTCTTGAATGCCGGGCATCAACATCTCAGGGCACACTCTATGAGCAGTTACCACTTGCTGCCCACATCCATCGACCTTGGCATCTGACAGGTCCCAGCATTTCTGGTTTATCATGGCAGGTCTCTGATCCACTTACACTATGATTTGGTACTTAAATGTTGCACACTAGGGCACACTGGCACCTCTCATTGGATTGTCACTGTAAGGATACTTTGCATTTAAGAGCAAGAACCAAGTTCATGGATTGGACTAGTTTGCATCTCAGGGCTGCTCGCTCATCTCATGGTGCTCATTTACTTTGTGTTGACTTGGGTGCTTACGACATCTCTGCTTTGCCTGTTTATTTTATACTTTGGCTGCAGCTTAAAAGCTAACAGTCCTTCTGTCTTGCCTTGTGTCTAGCACAAAGCTAAGCAGCTTGCCATTGGCCAAGATAGTGGGCATGTTGCTGTACAGCACCATGTTACTTCAATATCACACCTTCAGAATATGCCAGCAGCCTATGGGACAAACACACTGTGTGTACATCAACCAAATGACCAGGCCTCAAAGTTTAACGTGAGTAGTCTTCAATCAGGTCAAGACAACAATAGTCAGGGAGGGGCCTGAGTACAGATAGTCAAAAGCAGCATCCACCACGCACATTCCAGTGACTTGGGCACAGTCAGGTGTCCACTTATGATGGCCAGGGAATCCATCACACAGCAGTCCGAGGAGTGGGCCATCGTCAGTTCTATCGGCCCAGTGCACGGTGGCGGGAGATTCATGGATTGTCAGTTCAGAGAACTACACAGAGATCAGTCAGAGGTCTGTTCAGTCATTATTTGGGTCTGTCCATCCATGTAAGTCAGTAGTGTAGGCTGCTGTTAGCCCTGGCGTTGGCACAATGAATGGCGGGAGTGCAGTATCAGGGGACACTATTGCCATAGGGAGGTGGGGTAATAGAGACAGCAACCTGAGAAACAGAGAGGGCAGGATGGTGAAGGAGGGAAATCTGATCTATAAAGAGGAGAAGTGGTAGTGAAAGGGAGGACATGGGGTTCTGAGGGATGGAGGCTATAGGCAATCACCACCATCATGGCTTCAATGGGGGCAGTGTGCATCATGCTGTTGGCACAATGATGTAGCGACAGGCTCACAAAGTAAGGATAAGATGGAGATAGTAAGGACTGCAGATGCTGGAAGTCAGAGTCGATAAAACGTGGAGCTGGAGAAGCAGAGCAGGTCAGACGGCATTGGAGGAGCAGGAAAGTCGACGTTTCAGATCTGGACTGGGCTCAGTAAAGATGAGCTGCCCAGGGAATACCAAGTAGAAAGGGATGGAGGATCAGGAAGGGGCAGGTAGGGGAACCTGATAACAAGAGAACCTAGGATTCATGGTGTCACGTGTGACCATTGCCTTCTATGATCTCATGATTCCTAAATATGATGCACAAATGGAAAACAGCTACAAATGGAGTGTCTGTTTCTATGTGCTATCCAAAACAGTGAGCTCTACTTTTGATTGATAGAAAGCCCTTAAAGAGGCTATTGCATCAATCAGACATTTATAGAGTGCAGGTTTAAGTCACTTGCAATCACATCATCATGGATATGAAATACATGCAGTGTCCAACTGTGTGAGGAGCAAATAATGGTCACAAGTAATCCTTGCAGATTGAAGATAGACATCCCTGTGAAGCAGAAGTTACTCCAGGCAACCTTAAAAGTGACTATAAAGTGCAAAACTAATGCAGGATCTCAAACGCTGCATAGGAGGAATGGAACTGATTCCCTCTTAACTTGAACTGTATGCATGATTCAACACACTCTCAAATATGATGATGCTTTTCATGGGTGATCTGGATCTGGGAGGAGAAGGCTTCAGTGCTCCTAGAGCATGAACAATCTCCTACAGTGACGTGACTTGTTGTGGACACATCGGAGCAAGGTCCAATGAAATTTCCGTGTACAGGCTTGTTATATCCCTCCCTGTTGGAGTGCTTCATGTTCAACTATCACAAAATAAAACAAAAAACATTGTAGATGCTGGAGTTCTGAAATAAATACATGCAGAAATTGTTGGAGAAACTTAGCAGGTCTGGCAGTACTGATGGCGAAAAAACATATAAAACGACCCCTTGTGTGTGGTTTGAATGCTGACTGCTCGCATTACTGAGGTAGTGGTGTGAATAGGCGTGCAGTACACACTGGAGTGTGCCACATAATATTAGCATGCTGTGCCCTGCACATCTGAATTAAGCAAAGAGGAAATGCCGTGGAGGTCAATGAGCTGGGCAGGTGGAAGCAGTCTTCTTCTGAGGAGGGTGAGGACATTGAGCAGGAGGAACATCACATTGTGCCTAAGAGAATGGAGCAGGGTCAGATACAAGATGCCACACGGGACTTTATTGATACCTGGGTCCAGTAGATCAGAGCTGGGTGCAGTGATCACTCATTGACTGTAAACTTTCTGGTGCTGGAAAGGCATGTAGTTCATTTCTGTTTTGAGAGGCAAGTGCAGCTTCAGTTTGCTTGATTTTTGTTCACTTTTGGTGTTGGTGAATAAAAGTGAATGTTTTGAAGTGATTGATGGCTATCCTGTATGTGATAGCCACATGTTAGAATCATAGAATCCCCACATGTGGAAGCAGACCATTTGGCCCATCGCATCCATACTGCTCCTCTGAAGAGCATCCCACCTCGATCCACCTCACTACCTTATAACCCTGCATTTGCCATGGCTAATCCACCTAGCCCGCACATCCCTGGACACTATAGGCACTTTAGCATGGCCAATCTACCTAAGCTGCACATCTTTGGACTGTGGGAGGAAATTAGAGCACCCAGAGGCAACCCACACAGATGCAGGGAGAACATACAAACTCCACACAGACAGTTGCCTGAGGGTAGTATTGAACCAGATTCCCTGGCACTGTGAGGCAGCAGTGCTTACCACTGAGCCAGTGTGCCACCCAAACAATAATAAGATGCTGTGCTATGGTGGGCACTGGGGAAAGAAAAGCAGTGACACAGGGATGTGATGTAGTTACAGACAAGTAATGCAATGTGTTTTGGTGGGGTAAGAATGTGCAGATGCATGTATGTGCAAGGAAACGTCAACTGTGCCACCACTGTGCTGTGAGAAACATTGGTTCATGGTAACTATGCTGCCTCGTTAATGGTGAAGGGCAACGTCGGTCTGCCACTAATTGGCCAATTGGCATATGGCTTGGGATGCAAGAAGGCATCAGTGCCTTGGATTCTGAGATATTCCAGCAGCATTGGGTACTTTCACTATGTTGAGTGGAAGAATCAGGCCAGCATCAGATGAGAGGGGTACCACTGGGGTGTAATTAAACATTTGTAGGTAGTTCATGGGTTTGGGATGATTGTGCAAAAAAATTCACAGGGAAATCCTTCATGAAACTTGATGAAATGACATTCAACCAAGTTCCGGTAGAATTCAGCCCAGTATCTGTTTATTTAAACATTGTACTATTTTCTAAAGTAATGTATTTTGCTAATCACTGTATCAAGCTACTTTAGTCAGTACATTTGTATCTCAGCGTTAGAATCATCTGGTATCCAATTTAATGATGTTGCTGAGCATTTTTTGCATCATCATGTGATCGCCCTCAAGCATTTTTAGCAAAACAACGTGGTGAGCTGTGAAAATTGTCTCACTCTCAGCCAGAATGCCGATGATGAGGTAATTCAGCCAACTATCAATCCCAGAAACTGCACTGCTGCAAGTAGATTTTGTGCACATAATTTGCATGCAACTGCTCTGCCCTTATTGCATTTTGCCAAAGTAAGTATCTCCTTTAATCAGAAGGGATTTCTGCAGTGTTACCCTCAAACTCAGTTTTGGTACATTTTGGGCTAGTGCTCAGGAACTACATTGACATCCTGGGCCCCTGGAGGGACACATTGCATTGGAGGTCTAAAGGGCTATGGGGGCTATGTGGAGGACATAGGCAGCTTGCAGGCCCATCCTGAATCATGAAGCTGGGCAGATACTTAGATATAGCTTCTTGGAAAACTTTGGAACCCTACCCAGCTGCCATGCCTAGCTGGCCACTGGTTTGGTCACAGGAGGGGTTTTTCCTCCACAGTCCTGTAACTACAGCCTTTTTTTGCATCCGTTTAGTAAGAAGTGCTCATAATATTGAGACACCCTCATTTTCCCTTATCTGCTCCAGGAGGTCACAGTTTTATCAATAGAGGACAACCTCCAGGTTGACAGCCCATTCATCAACTTTAATTTGACAGTGGAGTGAACCCTCTGATAGCATTGGCCTAGTTTGCAAACATCAGTGTTGTTAACTCTTCCTGACATGATGTGAGGTCATGACCCTAACACGATTTCCAATATTCGTGGGGAATGCACTAGATGCCAGACTTGGAGGAATACCATATTCGTGGAGCATTGTAGGGCTGGAGGACGTTACAATGAAAGGTGCAGAAGACTGGGGCTTTAGCTGATTGGGTGTGTCTAGATGAGTCTAAAACTAATTTTATACCTGGAAGTCTGAACTAAAACTTAAAAACGCGCAACAGTAGACTTCTTATTTATAAAGTACCTCCCACCATGTTTGTCTCAAAGTGTTTTACACTATAAAGTATTTTCAAAGTACAATCATCATTGTAATGTATGATCCTACAAATAGCAGCATGTTAATGATCAATCATCTCTTCTTAGGCATTATGTTAAAGTGGGCAGATAACTATCAGTGCCATGGGATCTTTTACATCCACTTAAGACGGCAGATGGTGCCTCGGTTTGACAACTCATCCAAAAGACAACACTTCTGACCATGCAGCATGCCCTCTGAATGGCAGGTTTGTTTTTGTACTCAAGTCCCTAGAGTGCGACCTGAACCCACAACCTTCTAACACGGGAACAAGAGTGCTATCAACTGAGCTCCAGCTGATACTGCCTAATAAATCATTTATAGAGAAGGAACATTTAGCATTTTAGGTAGGATTCAATCAGAACTGACTCTCCAACACTATCCGTGGCTGTTCAAAAATCCATCCTTTAATTAAAAGGTTCTGCAACTAGGTAACATCAAAAATGTCATTTTAGTGAATATGTTCTAACTACAACTGCATCTTATTCTTACCCATTTGAGAGCTTGAGGGAGAGAGTGAGCTTTATAATACCCTGATTGATGATACGAAGTTTTTAATTAGACCGTACTGCCAATAAGCTAAAAAAAATTTGAAAAGCAAACGGTTGCACAGTCTGCCAGCTCCTGTCTAGACCCCAACCTGTCACATCATGAAGCTTCAGTCATATGAGATGTGACAGCAAAATTACATCCCACACCAAGCACTGGGCATTTCTAGCCAGAGCTGACTCTCACACTTCCAAACCCAATCTATTCAACACCACTCATATCCACAGGAAAATGACCAGGGACCAGTATTAATACAGACACGCCAACAAGACATACTTTAGATAAACCTTCTGGATAGTGGAACTAAAAAAGCTCCATTCTTTGCATCTGACAAAAATAATGCTTTCACATGTATAAACATATATACAATACACAGATACCGTAACATTGTATTCTTGTTGAGTTGCTGTTTTAAAAGTAGTTAAAAAATGAAAACAAGATGGCTGAAAATCAGTTTTCAAAAGCATTTTCCAGCAAAGGACTACATGGTGTTTTCTGGAGAAAGGCAAGATGACAAATACATTTGGTTACAAAGCATAGGTAAGTCGGACATGAGGAAAAGCCACTCAGTTTACCAAACCCATTTCTTCGACCAGACCAATTACAAATGGTGCTGTCACAATTTCTATTCAACTTATTTATACTCCTCAGGGACTGAACTAACCACAGGTAATATTTACAAGATAAAACTGTGAAATTTCTCCCTGACCCACTAAGGTAATCAAGCAAAACTCCAGGATATCAATCTAACATACGTTGTAGCTCTGACCAGCCGGAATGCAGAAATGACAGTTCTGTGATTATATTTACAGAATAACTACTGCATTATTTGTAGTATTTGTTTCTTTTTATTTATTTTATATTTCTTTTTCTCTATTCTTAATCATACATCCTTCAATCTGATTCATAACAAAAATGTTTCAGTTTTATTTCAAACTGTGTGAACATTCAAGTCATATTTGGCTTGAATCCTTCTCTTGCCATTTGGACTGAGGATATGCAAGTTAAATGCTGGAAAATCCAGCTATTAAGAAGTGCCTTTGCTTGGACAATGCAATTTTGGCAAAAGCTCATGAGAAACACTAGATAAACTATGCAAATGGAGCCTGTGGCCAACACTCTGCTGAAGTAGCGTGAACAATCAGGAGAAATCCAAAGTAAATTCCTGAAGATTAATTCCTTTTCTGTCTAACTCTTTCTCTCAATCTCCAAGCGCTATCAGCTCTCAGAGCATTGACCATAATAACCAAACATGCTGTTTCCATTCATTCTTAAAATTGGGGAATTTGGTGATTGACTTGTAGTATTATTGATAGATGATTAATCCAGAGACCCAGGTAATGTTCTTGGGATCTGGGTTTGAATCCTGTCATTGCAGAAGGTGGAATTTAAATTCATTTAAAAACAATATCTGGAATTAAGAGTCTAATGATGACGAAGAAACCATTGTCAATTGTTGGAAAAACACATCTTGTTTACAACTGTTCTCTCGGGAAGGAAACTGCCATCCTCACCTGGAAGGGGTTATATGAAACTCCAGACCCATGGTGTAGTGGCCATCACTAAGGAGAAGGTGCTGGGGGAAGATGAAAGATCTGAAGGTGGATAAGCCATCTGGACAGGTGGAGTACATCCCAGAATTCTGAAGGAGATAGCTAAGGAGATTGTAGAGGCATCTTTCAGGAATCACTAGAGTCAGGGAGGCTCCCAGATGGCTGGAAAATGATTAATATAACAGCCCTGTTTAAGAAGGGAAGGAGGCAGAAGACAGGAAACTGTAGGCTGGTTAGTCTGATCTCATTTATTGATTTTGGAGTCCATTATTAAGGATGAGATTGTAGAGTACTTGGAAGTGCATGGTTAAATAGGGCTAAACCAGCACAGCTTCATCAAGGAGAGGTCATGCTTGACAAATCTACTAGAATTCTTTGAGGAGGTAATGAGTAAGTTGGACAAAGAAGAGCCAGTAGATGTGACCTATTTGGATTTCCAGAAGGGCTTTGACAGGGTGCTGCACAAGAGGCTGCTAAATAAGATAAGAGCCCATGGTGTTAGGGGCAAGGTACTGGCATGGACAGATGACTTGCTGACTAGCAGAAGGCAGAGGGTGGAGATAAATGTGTCTTTTTCAGGGTGCAAGCTGGAGACTAATAGAATTCTGCTGGGGTCTGTGTTGGGACCACAATTATTCACGTTATTCGTTAATGAGCTGCATGAAGGAACAGAGCGCATTGTTAACGTATTGTTAACACACTGAAGAAGACACAAAGATAGGTGGAGGGCAGGTAGTGTTGAGGTAGCAAGGAGACTGCAGAAGGACTTGGAGAAGGACTAGGAGAGTGGGCAAAGAAGTAGCAGATGGAATACAATGTGGGAATGTGTGAGGTTATGCACTTAGGTAGGAAGAATACAGGCATAGACTATTTTCTAAATAGGGAAAGGCTTCAGGGATCTGAAACACAAAGGGATTTGGGAGTCCTAGTCTGGGGTTTGCTTAGGGTTAGCATGCTGGTTCAGTTGAAAGTTAATCACTTGAAAGTTGAAAGGCAAATGTAATTTTGGCATTCATTTCAAGAGGGCGAAAATACAAGAGCAAAAATGTAGTACTGAGGCTGTATAAGGCTCTGGTCAGACTGCATTTGGAATATTGTAAGCGGTTTCGGACCCCATATCTAAGGAAAGAATGATAGCTAAGGAAAACCATGGAGGGGTCCAAAGGAAGTTTACAAGAATTATCCCAGGGATGAAGAAAATCATACGAGGAGCGGTTGAGTACTCTGGGTCTGTACTTGATGGAATTTAGAAGGATGAAGGGGGGAATCTCATTGAAACTTGCGGAATATTGAGACTCCTAGATAGAGAAGATGTGAAGATGATGTTTCCACTAGTAGGAGAGATTAGGACCAAATGGCACAGCCTCAGAGTGAAGAGATGACCGTTTAGAACTGAGATGAGGAGGAGAGTCTGCAGAGGATGGTTAATCGGTGAAATTCATTGCTACAGTGGGCAGTGGTGGCCAAGTCATTGAGTGTATTTAAAACAGAGGTTAATAGGTCCTAGACTGGTAAGGGGAATCAAAGGTTATAGGGAGAAGACTAGAGAAGGGAGTTGAGAAACATATCAACTATGATCAAATGGTAGAGCAGACTTGATGGGCTGAATGGTCTAATTCTGTTCCTATATCTTATGGTCTTATGGACTAAAATAACATAGCTATACAACAAAGCCATTCCATAATTATCAGTTGCTTACTCCATGAGACATGCCCTACTTATGAAAGTACAGATGGTTTGGTTTGGTGGTCTTTTTAAGAGACTCAGAACCATATGATCAATATGCCAGCAATCCTCCTTTCTATGCTGAGTCTAAGTATTTTCTAATTGGCAGTGATAGAGGAGAAACCACTGTAGAATCTTAATGAGAATAGGACTTTATTTTAGTAACAAGATGAAGTTTTTAAAAAAAAACACCAATATGTCCAAATTGCATTGACCAGTAGGCAAATTAGCCATGATCAAGATGGTGACACCAGTAAGGCAGGTGGTGTTTGGGCTACTGAGCCCATTCACTCCAGGCCAGCTGCATCCTTTTCTCTCTCTCCTTTCCTTCTTTTTCCTTCTCTTCATCTTCCTGACATTGCGGAGAGGTCATAGAGGTGGTGTGGCTGGAACGGGGACCCCTGGCTGCAGTAGGCCCACAGCCTGGACACTCGCCAGTGTTGGAGAGGCATTGGTTGCAGTGGTGGTAGAGCAGGGACTCCTGGCTGCAGGGACTCTTTGCGGCCAACCTTATAACAACACTGCAAAAGTCCTGGAGCCATGTTTGGGACACCACATGATGAAGATGAACTCTATTCAAGTATTTTCTTTGTTTTTTGTAACTGAAAATTGTGCCAGATTGTGGTGACAAAACACTTCTCACTGTATCTCTCTAGATATACGTGAAAATAAAATCATTCATTCAAAGTCATTCATTCATTCATTCAACTACAAAGAACATCAGGAGCTGGAGAGGATATATCTGTCTCCATTGAGACCTTGCATGAGACTGCTTCTTCTCTATTCAGCAATAATTCAATATTAAACTACGTGATAAAACACCTTCTCCCCCCAACTTACTTCCCCCGTAGTCAATATTCAGTTATATGGTTACATTTACCACTACTCCATCTTCTCCGAAGTCTTTGACTTTATAAATTCAGTTGGTCTTGTCGTTTCACAACCTTTTCAGAACAGTTCTCTTCTGGCTTGGAAGATAGTTAGTTCTATGTCTTGAGCACTGTTGCCTTTGATTCTGAACATCTGTAAATCATTTCTCTGCTGGAGAATCTTATCACGTAGATGTCCTTTGCAGAGGATGTCATTTCTACTGAATGGTAATGAGTATGTTACCTTGCCTCAAGTGGACCTATAAACCCAATGTTTGCTCCTGGATTGAGTGTGCAAAGGTGAGAGAATTCCAGTTCCATAAACCTGATCTTTAAAGATGCACACCTCCCCTCCCCGTTTCCCATTTTGGGGTGTGGGCTGGATTGGGATTGGGACGGATGACCTGGGAGGAGCAGAGGGAGCTGCCAGTTGCCATGGCTGGTTGGACAAAAACACTGTCTCATGGACTCTGTCCTGCAATATAAACAAAAGAACATTATGTAAGGCATTCCTTCCATATTCACACTTTACGCTCCATCACTTGCTCTCACCCCAACATACTTCCCATGGTCCATCCATGCCACTTAATATTATTTACTCATAGAATCCCTACAGTGTGGAAACAGGCCCTTTGGCCCAACAAGTCCACTCTGCACCTCAGAACATCCCACTCAGATCCATTCCCCTATAACCCACCTAATTTATACATCCCTGAACACTATGAGCAATTTAGCATGGCCAATCCATCTAACCTGCACATCTTTGGACTGTGGGAGGAAACCCATGCAGACACAGGGAGAATGTGCAAACTCCTCACAGACAGTCGCCCGAGGCTGGAATCTAACCCAGATCCCTGGTGCTGTGAGGCAACAGTGCTAACCACTGTGCCACTGTGCCGCCCCAATGGTCTCTTGTACCTCTTTTGCCACCTTATGTCCCTCTATCCAAACACCATGATCCACATACCCCCAAAAGTAAACTGTAATGCTACTTCCACCTGTGATTCTTTCCTCTCCACCTACCAAGCCAACTTACCAAATAATACATCCTAAATATCATTGCCTACAGAAGAAAAAAGTAAAGACCAATTGCTTAAATGTATGCATCACAGACTAGGAATTATTGAGGAAAGCACACTCATTCATAAAAAAATATATTTTACTAAGACCTGACTGCTTTGACATTGCCTGAAACATCATCACGTTTTAATAGCTATTGACACTTCTTGACAGCTCTTGGTACTTCTTGACACTTTGCGACAGCTCCTAGCAAGTTTTGATAGCTCTTGTCACTTTATGTCTCTGACACAGCAATACCTCTTGATGAATCAAACCTCTTGAAACTTTTTGACAGGTTTTGGCAAGTTGCATGGTTCTGAATGGTTTCTGCACCTACTGTGCATAATATTTGTCACAGCTAACAATCCTAAAGAACACCTGAACCCCCTATAGACACCAGGAATCCAAAATCTGAATTGAACAGATGTGATTGATCATTGAATTAGCCCGTTGACTCTGTGAACCACTCAGACAAGAATTATGGACATTCCTCAACACAACTCCCAGGAGAAACCAATTTTGGACGTGGGCATAAGATTCCAAATGTCTTCTAGCTTTTTTGCCATGCAGGAACAGTCTCGATTATGTCAAAAATCTTGACCTTAATCTCTTGAATTCCTTTCACAAAGTAACTCTTCCCTCTAGATGAGATTGTTACCGCATAACATTTCCCAAAGATCTTCAATCTTGTGGATGTCACTGTGGAAGGTGGAAATAAGCGGTTTCTTCTTTGTAGAATCCTGGATTTTCAGGCTACAGAATTTCTTATTAACCATGTCCTCATTCTGTGGACGATCGTCCAGCTTCCATCCAGTTGTGTGCAGTTCATTTTTATTTTGTTTAAGTAAATCTTTATTGTCAATCTCTCAAACAGCTATGTTGATGGTTGTAAGCTCTTCACTTCAACTTTAAGGATGTTGGATAGCTCCATTCACCCTCAGTTGATGCCTTCCTGGTGAACAGGCCATGGTTTTCAGCTTGAAGATATGTTAATGAACCCAAATGGGTCATACTGCTCATTCTGGTTCTCAGTATTTACTTTTTCTTGCTAATTTGTTGATTTTTGTGATCTGTAAGTCCTTCTGTGATATTAGGAAATAGAAACATTTCACCAGTCCTGTAAAATCTGCAAATCATTCCTGTTGATGTGATGATACAATTCTCTTCAGCCAATATATGAATGTCAATACATTTTTTTGCCTTTTTGGGTTCTGCCATGAACTTAGGAAGTCCAATAAAATCTTCTACTGTGTTTTGACCAGTTCATCAACAACAGCTTGTTTCTGAGCCAATTGCTTTCTTGGAACTAGTTGAACTCCTTCTATAAACGTAAGGATTTCAACATCAAACCAGGCTTGAAGGGCCAGAACTAAGAAGTGTTTATTGTGAGTTGCATACACATTTTCAACTCTCTTACACTCTTTGCTTTGCAGTCTTATTTGTAGCATCCCTTTACTCTTGAGAGTTACTCTATCTACAGCTGGTAGCTTAATCTCTGCAGGCCATGATTTATGTATCTTCAGCCATGGTATTTGATTTGATAGGACAGTTGCCACTTGTCCCTGTATCAAAGTTAAAATCAACAGGGTGTCCATTGACATACATAAGGTCTGTCAAAGGCGAATGAGTTGGATCACCAATTTCCCCTAGGGATTTCTAGAGTATCCTTTTATTTGGAAGAACATTATCTAATGCTGTTACTTTCTTTCTAAAGGAAGGGTGCCTCTTTGTGTGAGAAAGCATTTAGTTTTTTGTCGCTTTGAAACTGTGTCCTACATCTGCTCATTTTCTGAAAGTGACCTATAGATTTACAGATATACAGATTTATAGATATTACAGCTTTTGTAATAGATCAGCAGCACTTGCAATTGTGCCACCTGTTTGTTGTAGAGCACTGACATGGAGTTTTATTCTTCTGATATAACAAGGTGTAGAGCAGGAAGAACACAGCAGGCCAAGCAGCATCAGAGGAACAGGAAAGCTGATGTTTCAGGCCTTGACCCTTCTTTGGTTTGGTCTCCTCACAGAGTTGGCTTTTCACGTGTGTCTGTAGGCTGTACATTTATAAAATGGATAGGGTCTGTTGGTCCTTCTCCTCCCATGATTTGCCTTTGAGTTTTTTTTGGTTTTTGCTTATAGCGCAAATTAAATAGTTTCTCCAAAGTCAAATCTTTCTCATTTGATCAAACTCATCAATACTGGCAACAGCTGGCAACAGCAATTCTATCTCTTATAAATTCTGTTTTCTAAGCTCCATAGTTTCAGCTTTACACTAATAATTAGAGATCATTCATGAAATTATTTATAGATTCCCCTGGATACTGAGCCCTACTGTTAAATCTTTCTCTTTCAAGAACTGTATTTGTTCTCCAAGTGAAGGAATTATCAAAATCTGTTAGAACTGTTTCTAAAGTGTTCATATATTGATCCTATTAAGTGCAATGATACATTTATTTGTTCAGCGTGAGATTTAGTACTTAGCTTTTAAGCAGTTTTGTATTATAAGATATTTTTCTCCAAGGTATCCATTCTTGTGCTCTGTTTGGCACATATCTGGCATTAAATGTTGAGAGAATTATTAATTCTCTTGCCATTTATTTCCAATGTTGTTACTGATGCTTATAACTTTAAAGCTGTTGTAAATCTGTGGTATCTGAATGCTGTTTGTTCTGCTCATCTTAACAATTTATGAATTCTACAACATAAAAATATTGAAAGATTTAAAATTTGTAAACTTGCATATATTGGTCTTATTTTAATTTTTTTTCATCTTAAAGCGTCTTCAAGATTTTAAGCATTGTACAATAACAATACATCATACTTTCTTTGCAAATATTCTGAATGTTGTCATAGCAGTATTGCATGGCCGTCTTCCAATAAAGCTTTAATATCTGTATTATTGCAATACTGTATCTTCATACTGCATAACGTGGATTTTCATGCTTTTTTTTCTGATCAACGCAGTGGTTTCCTGCCTTCTTGAAATTTTCCTACCTTTAGCAGGCAAGTTACAGTCTTTCTGTTTCTTCACAGGCAAAATGGATGTTTTCTCGTCTTTCAAGGTCCAAACACTGTGCGTGTTCTCCTGCACAAATTTAAAGTAAATGTCTGTGGCTAGGGTCCTGATCAATCTTCCAAAATCATGATTTAAATCATGAATGTCCTAATTGTATCTCAATACAAATTTTCTATCCTCTTCCATTAGACTCTGTATTCAAAATCTTTCGCACTGTCTTTTAGTAGCCTGAAATAAAGTCTGTAACTTTTCTAATATTGTGGCCTCAGTACAAGTTAATTTTCTAGCCCTTGCTCTGACTACTGTAACTATGTCCTCATGGAGACTATTCAAAATGGCAATGATGCTGGTTTTGAAGGATAAGCATTTTTTTCTACCTTCTCTTCTTCCCAGCCTGGTTATTTGAGCTATCACGTTAAAGACTTTTTTCCCTTGCCTGGAAGGATTTCTAACTTTATCTACAAATCTCTGAACTTCTCTGACAGATCCTCCTTCTTTAAGAATAACGTCACTTCTCAGTGTGGATCATTTTTAACTCTCAAACGGTTCTTCCTGCGGCTCTGATAGGCTCTGAGGTGGAAGTTCCTTCTGGAGCTCTGTTTTTGCTCTGCTGCTGCTTCAACAAGTGCTGCTGATTGCTTGTCTTTTACATGTTTTCATCCGCTGACAATCTGCGTATACTTAAAGCAGTAATGTTGTTGAAGTGGTAAATTCACTTCTCTTCAAAAAAAAGTTTTCCCTTCTGGTTTGAATGAATATTTTCACTGTTGTTACATAGAAATATTTGCACAATGATCCCCACTGCTGATCAATGTGTCACATGAAGCCATAAGATATAGGAGCAGAAGTAGCCCATTAAGCCCATTGAGCCTGTTCCGCCATTCAATGGCTGATTTGATAATCCTCAACTTCACTTTCCCTCCTTTTCTCCCTAACCCTTGATTACCTTATTGATTAAAAATCTGTCTATCTCAGCCTTCAATACACAAAATGACTCAGCCTCTACAGTCCTCTGTGGTAAAGAATTCCACAGCTTCACTACCCTCTGAGAGAAGAACTTCCTCCTCATCTCCGACTTAATTGTGCGACCCCTCATTCTGACATAATGGTCTGCTGTCTGAGACTCTCCCACAAGGAGAAGCAACCTTTCTGCATCTACACTGTCAAGTGTCCTAAGAATCTTGTATGGTTCAACAGGGTTTGCATCGCATTCTTCTACATTCCAATGAGTACAGGCCGAAACTACGCAAACTCCTCCACACGTCTGGCATCAGCTTAATGAACCTTCTTTGGACTGTCTCCAAGGTCAGTACATCTTTCCTTAGATAAGGGGCTCAAAACTGTTCATAGTATTCCAGCTGAGATCTGACTAATACCTTGTATAGATTTAGCAAAACCTCCCTATTTTTATATTCCATTCCCTTTAAAATAAAGATCAACATTCTATCTGCTTTCCCTATTATCCACTGAACTCGGAGTACTAGCTCTTTATGATTCATAGACAAGGACTCCCAAATCCTTCTGTTCTGTAATTTTCTGTAGTCTTTATTTATTTAATAATATTCAGCTTCTGTTTTCTTCCTGCTAGGATGTATAACCTCACATTCCCCCACATTATATTCCATATACAAAGTTTTAGCCCACTCACTTAGCGTGTCCATATCCATCTGCAGACTGTTTGTGTCTTCCTCACCACTTACCTTCCCATCTATTTTGTGTCATCTGCAAACCTGGCTATACTACATTCACTTTCCTTATCAAAGTTATTAATATATGTTGTAAATACTTGTAGCCTAGCATTGATCCCTGTGGCACAGTACCAGTTACAGGTTGCCATTCTGATAATGCTCCCTTATCCCAACTCTCTGTCTTCTATTAGATAGCCAATCCTCTAACCATTCTAATATGCTATCTACACAGGAACATAGGAAAAAGAGTAAGCTATTCAGCTCCTCAAGCCTATGCTGCCATTCAATGAGAACATAGCTGACCTAACTCCACATACCTGCCTTTATCCCATAACCCTAATGCCTTTGCCAAAATTAATCCATCTCAGATTTAATACTAACCACTGATCTAGCATCAACCAGGCCTTGTGGTAGAGAACTCTACCACCCATTATATGTAGAAGTGCTTCCTAACAACCAACACCACGGGCTCTTGTCGTATTAAGTAGCCTGATGTGTAGTAACTTATCAAACATCTTGCAAACATTGCAAGTTATAGGAACAACTGGAGGCTTGTGGTTGGGGTACAATGCTCCCACCAACCCTCTTTTGTAAACAACGTGTTCAGCAATGTTATTACACACCTCTCAAGCAGGCGGAACCGGAACCTGGAGCCTCCTGGCTCACTACCACAGTGCCATAATATCCATAGTCTTCCTTTCTATATCTAGTCTAAGCTCTTATTTAATTAGCAGTGGTAGAGGATAACCTTTAGTGAATCTAAATGTAGAGAGTTATTTTTCTTACACAACATGATGTATTTTATTACATGAAAGCAATAGGTACATGGCAGATTGGTAATTACAAAGACTATCAGTACTTAGAAGTGACATGTTTGTCTCTATTGGGACCTGGTGCTAGATTGATTTTCCTCTAACTGACAACTGTGAGACATCGCATTGGGTGGATTTTAATGCAACTTCAACACTAACTCTCTCAGAATCATTGCTTTAGGTAAAATTTAGCTGGATAGATACTATAGCTGCTCGTCAAGATTCAGGTCCTTCTCGAGGACCTCTGCTAGCTCCAGAGGGTGGGTGGGATTCAAAAGAGGTATGAGGTGGCTTGTGATTTGCAATGAAGGGATGGCCTACACTTCTCTTCTGGCACTAAAGATGTCATCCTGCCCTCCTGTCCCCCACAAAGAATGTTTTAAATTTACCTGGAAAAGACTCTTTGGTCTTCACATTTGTTTGTGTCTGCTAGAGCACTTTCCCTGAGGAACTTGCTCTTTTCACTGTACCTTACCAATGCCTTGGTTTCCCATCAGAAAGGGGAATTACGATTCCTTATACCCCAGCATGAAAGGGTGATAACTGCAGTACATATGCAGGAGGGATGAAACAAGACATGAAGATTGAACGTTCCTGTCTCTGTTCACACTGTTAATGCCGCTGAGAACATTCCTGATGATTGGAAAATTGATCATAACATGAGCAAAGTATTTCTCTTCTTGGAAAAATAAACTTAATTATTTGAAAATGACTCAGTATCTGCATAAAGTGACATAAAATATTCACTGGGTAAGGTACCAAAGACTGCCCAGCAGATAATGAACTCTACCCCAGGAAGGAATTAACATGTTAAGAGAGAAGCAGAGGAGGGGTAGAGCATAACTGGCAGGAAAACAGAATAACCTGGTGAGCCAATTATCCTCAGCACAAATTTTGTGAAACTAGGACCCTCTTTATCTCTGTGGTTCCATGCCACTAATCTTGCCCTTTCACTTGAAAAGTTGAGGCAAGATTTGCTGGGGGGCCATTCCACTGGCGGAAGGGATGAAGTGGTGATGTCACTGGGCTAGTGATCAAAGGCCCAGGCTAAGGCTGTGAGGGTGTGGGTTCAATTCCCCCTCGGACAGTTGATGAAAATTGAATTAAATCAAATCTGGAATTTAAAGCTATGTTAGCAGTAACCATATAACCTTTTCTGATGAAGGGTTTAGGCCCGAAACGTCAAGTTTTCCTGCTCCTATGATGCTGCTTGACCTGCTGTGTTCATCCAGCCCCATGCTTGTTATCTCGGATTCTCCAGCATCTGCAGTACCTTTTATCTCCCCCCACCATATAACAGCTGCTGATTGTTGTGGAAAAACCACTGGGATTCACTAGTATCCTTTAGAAAAGAATATCAATTCATTGTCACTTGTATTTAAGAAAATACAGTGAGATATTTAGAAGTGGGCCACAATTTGGCACCATTTTAATGACAGAAATTAAAAAAAAGAAATAATTGAGACAAAATTAGGGCAAAGTTCATCTTTTCCTCCCTCCACGACAGTCCGGGTTTGTGGAATGGCTACAGGATGTCGCTTCCAAAGCTGTGCCCTGAGGCCACCGAAGCAAGGAGTTCTGGACCAGACTCACCACTCTGCCACTGCCAAAGGTGACACTGTAGCCATAGGCGCCATAGCAAGGAGGGACAGACTGGATTGACCAAGTCACCGACGCTGAAACCGTCACCACTTCAGTTGCTGCCTGAAGCCGCCACATTGCCGCCATCGTCAATGAGGAATGAACCAGAACCGCCATGCAGCCACTGCCATAGCCATCGCTGAAACTGCTGCACCGCCACCGGGAAGAATGGACCAGACCCACCGACGATGGAGCCTTCGGGAAATCCATGAGGAACAGACACCTGGATCCACCACGTTGCCGCTGCCACAGCAGGGCCTCACAACCATCTTCCACTACCACAGCTGGAATAAAGAAGAAAAGTTGAACTTTGATATAAAAGAGGAATAAAGAACTGAAGAAACAAAACAAAAGGAAAGAAGAATGCCGCCAGGTGAGCAGGAGTGGGAGTGTATGGGCACAGAGCCTGAATACTTTCTACCCTGCAGCTGTCACCATCTTGTAATGTTTAGGGAAAGACATCTGTATGACTCCAGGCCCACAGAAATGAAGTTGGCTCTGAAGGGGTGAGAAAATCCATCAGTTCAAAGGCAACTAGGAATGGGTAACTGATGCCGACATCCCATACAGGAATTAAAAACACCCTGACTGTGTACCATATGCTGGAAGAGTTCGCAAATAACACAAAGTGCCAGCAGTGGTCTTCTGGGAAAATATTATAGAAACCAGGGCAGAGATCCATCCTGAGTTCTGGCAATCTCCGCTCTGATCACAGTGCACTTTTCATTGACTTTGGTGATGAAATTTGCTGTGAAATTCTATTTTTCTGTTTGGTTTTCTTTATTCCATACATGTCCTGAAAGGGCAGCTGACCCTGGACTCCAGCCATTGAGATTTAATGTGAAGAGATGCACCCAAATGGCACAGGTTAATTCACACTCCAGTTTCCCTTTCTGTCTGAGGAAGCACCCTTGCTCCTCCAAGCAGTCAGCTGACAGGGAGCTCAGCCTGGGGAAGGATTCTCTCTGTGCGCAAAGTAGTAAATCTATTCTTTAGAAACAGTTTGACTGGCGTCACATACAGTGCATAGAGGAAATATTCCCAAAATGTGAAATCAGCCTACTCTCTCTCACTCGTGCAAATTATTGATCACAGCCATCAAAGCCTTTCATAAATGCGTGACAATAACTCTAAGTAACCTCCTAAAAATGTATTCCCTTTCAGGAAGAAGGATGTGAACTTTGGCACCGATCAAAAAATAGTAGGGTGCTGAGTATTATTAACCTTTAACACTAAGCACTTTCAGTTTGAGTATAGGATGGGCTTAAAGCCTACTTTGCACCAACAGCATGCTGTAACCTCTGCGCCAGAAGGTTATCCCTTGTCATGACACTGTAGCAATTTTTCTTTTCCCTCACAGCTAACTTTAAACCCTCAGTGAATGAGACTATTGATTATGTGACAATCTTTTTGCCAAAAGTATGGGAGGTTTTGAGCTGTAGAGTTTGTAAGTGCAGAACTAGATCGAGAAACTGAGACTCATTTGCTTATAGTAAGCATCGAGAGGCTGAATTGCAGTTCAATCATGCTGAGATAATTGACCCCAATTATAAGCTAACAGCAGAGTTACCACATTTTCAGTGACGTTGGGTTAGGCAAGAAAAGCTGTGTAAGATTTCCACCTCTGGTAGCCTGGCGGGTAACTTTGATGGAAGGGCATTCATCCGCACACTGGCCAGTGGCAAGATTGGGTATAGGTACGATATCTCCTGTTGTCAGATAGCTTGTTGACGTTGACACCAGTTAATGACACCATATTGTGGCTAGGATCATATTGGAGAGGGAGCACATAGTGCTCACTGGCCCAGGAAAGGCCTTTTGAGATTGGTGGATGTCGTAGGGACTGGTGTGCATCATTGACCCTGTTGACATCATTTTGATTCAGTAAATTTCTGTTTAGTTCTGTAAGTTTCTGTTGGACTGCAGAGGACTGTTTCATTCTAATTGTTTTCGGATTTCCTAAAAGAATCATAGGAGCTTTACTTTGTATTTCAACCCCTGTTGCCCCTGTCCTAGCAATGTTTGATGGGGACAATGTCAAGGGGACTTTACTTTCTGTTTACTTCTCGTTTAGAATTGTAGGATGCCAATCAAGCAGATTGGTTTATCCTGAATGATGTCAAACAATTTGAGTATTGTTGGAACTGCAAAAGGCTAAAACGTTTATTGGACAGAATGGTAATCTAAAATCTCAAAATTGGTTTGAAAATTGCCAGCATAAACGTGTGTAATGTAAAAGCCACAACAGGATGTGTTTCCATGTTAGGTTACCTGGCCAACATCAAAGTGGACCTCCTGTTTCTACAGGAGAGTGGGATACCAAACTTCAGCAGCTACAGGAAATGGTTGTGCTTACGGACCCATAGGCCATTGACTTGGTCAGGGGGAAAGGATAGTCGTTCCTCTAGCCTAATATTCTGCCTCGAGGAGGCAACTTAGAACATAAGAACATAAGAACTAGTAGCAGGAGTAGGCCATCTGGCCCCTCAAGCCTGACCCACCATTTAATAAGATCATGGCTGATCTTTTTGAGACTCAGCTCCACTTACCTGCCCACTCACCGTAACCCTTAATTCCTTTATTGTTCAAAAATTTATCTAGCCTTGCCTTAAAAACATCCAGCGAGGTAACTTCAACTGCTTCACTGAGCAGGGAATTCAACAGGTTCACAACTCTTTGGGTGAAGAAGTTCCTCCTGACCTCAGTCCTAAATCTGCTTCCCTTTATTTTGAGGAGATGCCCTCTAGTACTAGTTTCACCTGCTAGCAGAAACAACCTCCCTGCCTTCACCTTATCTATTCCCTTCATAATCTTATATGTTTCTATAAGATCTCCCCTCATTCTTCTGAATTCCAATTAGTATAATCCCAGTCTACTCAGTCTCTCCTCATAATCCAACCCTCTCAACCATCTCTGAAGTTAGGGAGGTGGTGGGCAGGCACCTCCTCATAGTAGACATTATGTACAGAAACGCTCCCCTGAGACTAATTAACATGTACGCCCTGGCAGTAAAGAGTGAGCATTTGGCTATCCGGCAGCAGCTCCCAGGGCTGCTAGCAACATCCAAGCCAGCTATTCTGGCTGGAGACTTCAACTGCATCATTGTGGAAGAGTTGACAGCAAATTGGATGCCACGTCCAGACTCGGACAGATCCATTGACATTAAGCTGGTGTTATTTCCTGACCACAGCCTCCTGCTGGCCAACTGTCATCTGCAGGGTGACCAGCAGGCCAGAAAGGGAACTTGGAAGCTGAATGTGAAACTTTTGACTCCAGAAAGCATTGAGGGGGCTTAAAAAGGACTACTAAAGTTGAAGAACTGTGAAGCCCTTCTTTGAGCCATCAGCAGACTGGTGGGGAACGGTCAACGGGAACATCAAATGGTTCTTCATCCTCAAAGGTGTTTAGAAGGCAAGAGCGGGATGGGGTAAACTGTCCAAACTCCAAATAAGTATGCAGAACCTGCTCCTGCTGCAGATAATGAAGGTCAATGTCAAGGAGTATCTCCAGAAGGTGAAGTGCCAGCAAGCCTCGCTCCTTGCCTCAGAAGCTTCGAAGATCATCTCTTTGTCCAGAGTCTGCTTTGTGGAGCAGGCTGAAATGTGCTCATGTTTCTTTTTCCAGGAGGTGCGTAGGGAGAGCTCTGTCTTCAGCAGCCTGAAGGAAGAAGATGGCTTGGTAAAGTCATGTCAGTCTGACATCATGAGGATCAGCAAATCCTTTTGTGCTGGACCATATGACACGAAGTCTACAGACAGCATGGCCTCCTAGTCCTCCTGTCCTCTATCACGGAGGGCTGAGGGACTCACGAAAGCTTGGGGCAGCTGCTGCCAAGGCACAGTGGGGAAAGATCTTAGGTCTTTCTGCCAGAGCATAACGAGGGCCCATTCAGTTGTCAAACCCTCTCAGTGTGTCAAAATAAACATAGCCACATATAGACAGGGTGGTAAAAAAAGGCATTTGGCAGGCTTGCCTTCATTGCTCAGACCTTTGAATATAGGAGTTGGGATGTCATATTGTGGTTGTACAGGATTTTGTAAAGCCTCTACTGGAGGACTGTGTGATGTTCTGGTCATGCTGCTATAGGAAGACTATTATTAAATTAGAGAGGGCTCAGAGAAGATTTGCCAGGATGTTGCTAGGAATGAAGGATTTGAGCTATAAAAATAGGCTGGGACTTTTTGCACTGGAGCATTGGAGGTTGAACGGTGACCTGGAGGCTTATAAAATCATGAGGGGGATAGATAAGGTGAATAGCAAGGGTCTTTTCCCTTGGGTGGGGTAGTTCAAAACCAGGGGGCATATTTTTAAGGTAAGAGGAGAAAGTTTTGAAAAGGACCTGAGGGGCAACTTTTTTACACAGAGAGTGGTTCATGTGTGGAGTGAACTACCAAAGGAAGTCGTAGATGCAGGTACAGTTACAACATTTATCAGACATTTGGATAAGTACATGAATAGGAAAGGTTTGAAGGGATATGAGCCAATGCAGGCAAGTGGGATTACTTTAGTTTGGGAACATGGTCACCATAGACCAGTCAGATCAAAGGGTCTGTTTCCATGCCGTATGACTCTAAGACTCTATAAATAGTTACCTGCATAAACAGAAAATGCCTTTGTGTTTTGCAACTATAGCGAAGCTCTGATAAATGTCAAAATTCCAATGTTTTGCTTTTTTCTGTAAAGATATACAAATATGATTTCGAACCTTTGTTGCTACTTATGGATGACTTTTATGAATAAAGTACATTTTTGAAATTAAAAGAAATGGAGCCCTTACAATTCTTTCTCTTGTATAAATATCTGTGTGAGTGCTGCTTCCTGCCGTCATCTGGAACTGAAAGAATTCATGAACTTCGTTTCCAATTTCCACTCTTCCATCAATTTTACTTAGTCCATCTAATCTTGCCTTCCTTGATTTCTTTGTCTCTGTTTCAGGGCCTGAGCTGAATACTGATATTCAGTACAAATCCATCACAGCTACCTCAACTACACTTCCTCATATAAAGCTTCCATTCCATTCTTTCAGTTTCACGGTCTCTGGTGCAGCAGTTCTAATGATGTTACTTTCCACAATGGACCAGTCTTAGACATAGATTCCCTTCCATTGTGGTTGATAGGGCCTTTAACTATGTTTGACCCATTTCCCACACTTCTGCCCTCACCCCTTCACTCTCTGCCAGAAGCATGACACTGTTCCCCTTGTCTTTCTACTCTACCAGCTTCTGTGTTCAAAAGATTATCCTCTGTCACTTCTGTGACCTCCAGGGCAGCATGGTGGCTCAGTGGTTAGCACTGTTGCCTCACAGTTCCAGGCTCCTGGGTTTGATTCCACCCTCGGGCAGCTGTCTGTGTGGAGTTTGCACATTCTCCCTGTGTCTGTGTGGGTTTCCTCTGGGTGCTCTAGTTTCTTCCCACAGTCCAAAGATGTTCAGGCTAGGTGGATTGGCCATGCTAAATTGCCTGTAGTGCTCAGGGATGAGTAGATTAGGTGAGTTATAGGGGGATGGGTCTGGGTGGGATGCTTTGAGGGTCGGTGTGGACTTGTTGGGCTGAAGGGCCTGTTTCCACACTGTAGGGATACTATTGTGACTAAGACACCACCACTGAATGCATTTTCCTGTACCCTGTCAACATGAATAGACTTTGTTCCCTCTGTGTCATCCTGGTCTATTCCTCTATCACTCTCAACACCTCAACTCCCTCCACCTGTAGCACCTTCCCACGCAATTGCAGGGGATGTAACACTTTGCCTTTTACTTCTTCCATCCTCATTGTTCAAGGCCACAAGCGCATCTCCAGGTGAAGCAGTTATTTATTTGTACTCTTTCAAATCTCGCAAAGATCTTCTATGGCTAAGCAGTAACATAACTGAACAAGATCCTGTCCTCAAAAATTATGCATAATTCCATTCTCCCAGTTTCTTGATGTTCATTGAAAAATTACTTTGATTCCCTTCTCTGATTGAAGTATTGATTGATCCAACCTGAGCTGACTTCAATTAGCTTGGCAAAAATTGAGTTTTGGAGTTTCATGATCTGTAAGTTACTAGATAAATTGATGAAGCATCAGCAGAGTTTTTTCATGCAGGTTATCAACAAATACTTACACCTGAGTATTGCATAGCAACTCAATGTTCCGATAAAATTCACAGGAAATGAAAAGTAGATTACAAGCCAAAGATTGCCTCACTTTTATAAACCCATAAAAAATAATCTGTGGCATTTGGCCATGCTTTTATTTGCATAAACATGCTCTTCAATAACTTGGAAGACCTAAGTCCACAGACTAAGAGAGAATGTTGCTTAATTAAACAAATCATGGCTGTTTATGTCACAAGATGTCATTATCAATTTATTTTAATGCAGCTTAATTATCACTACATAGCTTTCTAAGGCATAAACCATACAAAAGTGGGTATATGATCATTGAAGCTGACTGGCTTGTAACATTAGGTGAAAAGGTCTGAGGTTCAGCAGTGATGCACTGTCAAACCCAACTACTAACATTATTAGTGTGGTGCCTTCCTGACATCTTGCCTGAATTAATAAAGTACACGCTCACATAGGTGAACTCACAATCTCTCTCTTTTTTTATCTTGCATGTATAAGAACGCATATAAACAAAAATCTGTCAAGCCTGTGGCTTTAGTGTATACCTCTACAGCAGCGACACCTGGGCAAGATATGTTTGGCAGGAGTAAAGGCCAAATTGTTCCCATATTGACTGAATTGAATGTATGCTCAGTATTACTTGGTGGGACAAGATTGCCAACTCATCCCTTTGAACCATTCAATTTCCATCAGCGTCGACTCATTGCTAATTCAACAATATCTGCATGGACTTGGCCACATTCATCAGATGGTGGCTGTTTATCTAAAAACCTTCTGTATGGTAAACTGGCCCATGGTCATGACCTGCTGATTATTCAAGCTTCCACTACAAGGACTTTTACAAGCCAGATATGAAAATGAACTGTGAGAACGATGCGGAGACTGAACCTGAAAACTGTGAGATGCTGATGGCTGGGGCCTCTGGAGGCTAACTGTTTGGAAGGGTATGGGAAGAATTGAGAAGAAATGGAGTATTCAGCTGACTGTGAAGCAGACCAGAGAAAACAATAAATCTTGTGGCTTCTCACCTCACTGTCTTAATTAGCAGCAAATGCAGTAGACACTGCCATGCTAAGAGTGGAACTCAACCTGATCGACATTAGAAGCCATTTAATACAGATTTGACCACCAAGACACAAACCATCATCTCTCAGGATGGAAGATTGCCAGCAATAGGGTGGCATGGCGGCTCAGTGGTTAGCATTGTTGCCTCACAGCACCAGGGTTCCGGGTTTGATTCCAGCCTCTATGTGGAGTTTGCCCATTCTCCCTGTGTCCGCATGGGCTTCCTCCGGGTGCTCAGGTTTCCTCCCACAGCCTAAAGAGATGAGGTTAGGTGATTGGTAGGCTTGGTAGATTAGTCCTGGGAAATGCAGGGTTAGGGTACTGGGTAGGTCTGGGTTGGATGCCCTCAGAGAGTCAGTATGGACCGGATGGGCTGAATGGCCTGCTTCCACACTATAGGGATTCTATCATGACAGACAGCAGTAGGACACTGTATCCCATTGTCTGTTCACTAAAGTTGAGGTTGTATTTTGGCATTGTTTGCAAAGATGTTGGATTAATAACAGGCGCAACAAAAAAGCTAATTTGACTGTCAGTGTTGTCTGTATGTTGCATTGTATGGACAAAATGAATGTAATCATGCTTTAATAAGAATTTTGTGACTTTTGTTATACTAGCTTTGAAAAATTAACAAGAAAGCAAAATTGTAAAAGTATTTGTTAGGTGACATTATTTTCAACATAGAGGACAACTTGTTTGAAATTACACTGTATGTTGCTAATGCATTAACATATTAAAATACTTCCTGTATTTTCATTCTCTACTATTTTGGCGGAAGTGTTGAACCAATTTGTTTAAATGAGCTAGCACCTTTGCTAAAATAGCAGAGAGAAGAATTTCAGATAACCGAGTTCAGCAGCCAATTTCATGAATGTGTGCCTCTAATGTGAAGGTCACACATTCACAAAATTGGTGCGATCTGTGATTGTTTCATTCAGAATCATGCGTTTGAAAATTAAGTCCTTAGGTTTTCAGTTGTCAGTATCACACAGCATGATGTCAGAGCCAATATAAATAAGGATGGCTAGATAGATAAACAATCAAACTGGTTCATTTATATGTGTATGGTTACCCACTGATTATGGTATTTCAGCTAATAGCACAGAGGTTGTCAGTTCAAATGCCAGCAAGTTAATTAATTTAATTAATTTAATTAATTAAAGGTGTACCTAATACAATAATATGACTGTGAAACCTGCCAGATATCTATAAGAACCCAAAGCAGTTCACCAATGTCCTTCAGGGCATGTGCCTGCTAGTCCTACCTACTCAGGTCTACATGGGACTCTAGTCTCACCCTTATGAAGACTCGCAGCAACTACAAGTACAGATAGGTAATAAACTTTGCCTTACCTTATTATCCATACTCAAAAAAACATTTTTATTTAAAAACGTTCACATATCAAGTGGAAATGCAATGTTCTTCCTTAGCGAGAAAAATGCAATATTATTTGTGAGCTTCTCTGACATCTTTTACTAATTGACTTTCCTTGTGCATTTATTGTCTGCAGTGAGAAAGAAAACGCAAATAACTCTGGGAAAGATGAACTGATTGTTAACGAACTCTCCACTGGCACCATTCTGACTATTCATACCTTCTGTCACACCATTGAATTAACAAAGAGAGCAAATCATTGTGAAGTAGGCAGCGCACAGAATTACTTTTTCAATTTTTCAGGACGTAATTTACTAAAAGTGGGAACTGGAAATAGTCGGTTACAACTTCACTCTGTTTTGTGTATAATTATCAGCAGGAGGTCATAAAGACCCATTATGGATCTGAATGGTTCCCAGAAAACAAATAAAACATGATCAAAAACAAAACTTATATTTATATCACACCAATGTCCCGATGTGGTCCACAAAAGCATTACAAAGTAAAATTTGACATGGAACCACATAAGGCAACATTCGGGCTAACAACCCGAAAGCGATCAGAGAGGTAGGTTTGAAGGAGCCTCTTAGAGAAGAAATGAGAGGAAGAGAGTTGGAAAGGCTTGGGAAGAGAATTACAGAGCTTAAGGCTTCAGCAGTTGAAAATATGACTATCACTGTTGCACGAATTAAAATCAGGGTTGCTCAAAAAGCCAGAATTAGAGGTATTCAAAAAAACTCAGAGGGTTTCGGGGCTGAAAGCAATTTCAGAAATGAAAAGGCATGAGCCCAATAGGAATTTGAAAGCAAGAATTAGAATTATAAACTCAAGGCATTGTTTAATCAGAAGTATTGTAGGTAACAGAGTGCTCAAGTGATGAATGCAATATTTGACATTGTCTGTTGACAGAATGTCAGGCTGAAGGCAAATGTTGCAGGTAATACTGAATGTGGTAGAGCATAAACCTTTTCGGGAGGTGGGTACAGTAACAGAGACAAGGTCTGTGTGAGGTAGGAGAGAGAATATGGTGGCAGGGGCAACTTTTTCACGCAGAGGGTGGTCCGTAAGTGGAATGTACTGCCAGAGGAAGTGTTGGAGGCTGGTACAATTACAACATTTAAAAGGCATCTGGATGGATATATGAATAAGAAGGGTTTAGAAGGATATGGGCCAAATGCTGGCAAATGGGACTAGATTAATTTAGGATATGTGGTCCGCATGGACGAGTTGGACTGAAGGGTCTATTTCCATGCTGTACAGCTCTATGACTGTGTGACTTACACTGGAGAAGCATGTTGGCCTTCCTCCTACAGTGCTGTGGATTCCTTTAGGCAGCCGAGACTGCACTGACCTGGATGATAGCCTCGGCCCAGGCATAGTGTGGTGTCATGGCCTCCACTCTAGTCTTGAGGGAAGGGGCACTCCCATCCAGCAGTACTTCATGTCCCTGCCCACAAAGTAGGCCATCTATCTCCTGTGGTTACCCATGTCTAAGGGCAAAAATCAGGAACCATGCAGGGCAGTTGCTGACTGATGGCATTTGTCTGGGTAAACAACAGGCTTTTCAAGGAGGCACAGGCTCATGGAATCCTGGTGAATTCTGGGATATCCCAGCAGTAACGTTGTTTCAGGAACGGAGCATGGTAAGATGGGGCTGGATTCAGATGTGAGGGACACTACAGGAGCAGGGAATGTAGTTAATGAGGTAATTGTAATAGGATAGTGAGAAAACTTGCAAGACTTCACAGCAAAAGCCATCCAAAAAACCTGAAACAACTGATGCTTCGCCATAAAACTGTAAGATTCAGGCCCAAGTGTTGAATGCGGAGACAAGGTTCTCGCTGGTGAGCAGCAAGATTTTTTTTGCATTCATTGACATCTCATTACTACAACATCTCACCTTATTAATATGCAGTTTCTCATTCTCCCACCTGCTGGATAGAAACTAGGCGATGACAATTGCTGACATGAAATTTAGAGCAGTCCTTGGCGACTCCAGCTCCTCCCACCTCCATTGGTCACCAAAAACTCAGGGCATGCTCCATGGACATTGAGCACATGCATCCCCAACTAGCAGGACCTCTAGAGTATCAATTACCCTCAGTCCAACATGGGGCACATAGAATGGATTGTGTAGGGCAGCTGTGTACTGCCAATGCTTGACAGGGTGCACAGCTGGGCAGTAAAGGTGACTCTGTCACCAAATATCTTGGAAGACAGCAGCAACGGCCTTTGGTGAGTGGGAGAATATGACAAGTAGGCGCTATAAAGGTGTACTGCTTAGATAGGTGAGTTCGGGAAGATAGTATGAGAAAACCTACAAGGACTCGTGGTGAGAAGCCCTCCATGAAGCTTGGCAAAGATGACACTTAGTTTCTGGTAAGACTCAGCCCGCTTCTACCTTAGAACTATAGTTAGAATTAGATTTATTGTCATGAGTACCTAAGTATAGATGTACAGGAGCACAGTGAAAAGTTTACAATGGCACCCCTCATGGTGCCATGCTCGGTACAGAGTGCCTAGGTACAGACCTTAGATACAAAATACAGAGATTAAAAAAAAAGTTACTTCACCTTACAGTGATTCATGGTATCAGTTGGAAAATAAGAAATGAAGTTAAAAGACAAAGATTACAGTCAGACAGGCAGATTACAGACAGACATTACATTGCAGTAGATCAGCGCGGGGGCTTCCACACATGGTCTGACAGGGCTCACGAGCCGCTGTCTGCCCGCACTGGTACCCAGTCCAATAACCGTTCCTGCTCCGTTCTAGCGCGAAGCTGCTTCAAAATAAGTTTTTTATAAAAAGAGCACCTTAAAATCTTGGAAAAATGAAGAGAGGAAGAAGAAGAAATGACAGTGGGCGAGGCCAAGGTAGAAGAGTCCAGGTGCTGCCGACTCTGCCGCCGCCATCTTGCGTAGTACCTGTATTGCTTCATAAGCTGATGATATTTTGAAAATATGTCTCTTGCCCTGTTACCCTCAAAGTTACCAGTCACTATCAAACGTACCAAGGGTTGACTCTTGACATATTTTGGTGGAGAGCCATTTTTGTCAAATTTCATTGATGAATTATTTCTGTGAGCCCTAGTGAGTTTTCACATACTACTGTCCCAAACTCAACCCACTAATAAGCTACCGCCAATGCTAACTCATTTCTACTCCTCGCAGAACCTGGAAAAGCATCCCAAAATAGACTGGCATCCCTGGCACCATCTTTAAAAGATGGTTGTGCACGTGGACAATCACTGTCAGTCCAGAGGCATCCTGCCCATCTCATGGCATTTGTCGTGGACATGGCAGCTCAGATGAAATTGGCACCCCACTTTGCAGATGCGCATCTGGGAGGTCAGATCAGGGATGTTCTCCTATCCCAGAGGACACCACATTCAGCAGTGGAGGAAGGTCAATCACCTTAACCACTCTTCCAGCATTAGCACCACCACTTTCTTTTTGCTACCTCACACTTACGTTGTCTTTGCTACAGCACCCACCTTCCAAAACTAATGCACATTCGCTCTCACTATTGAATGCTGCATCTTCTCTCCCTCATTCTCAGCCGCTCAATGCTCCTAGGCTACTAAAACTGCAATACTTCCATGTTGCCAGCTCACTCACTCAGGGAACCTCACCATCTTTCCCCCACCTGCACCAGCTCTCACAGCTGTGCCATTTCCCTTAATACCTCCCTTTCTTTCATCTGAGAAGAAAACAGCCCACAATAGGCAGAAAGACCAAAGATTCCACACTGTAGGGATTCTAATTCTAACTCTAACGTATGATGGACTGCCCAGAAGATCCTGAACCTGACAATTCCAAATCATTAATAGATACTGGACAGCCATCAGAGGCCAGTCTTATGTTACCGGGTGGAATGGTAGCTCAGTGGTTAGCACTGCTGACTCGAAATGGTAGGAACCCTGGTTCAATTCCACCCTTGGGCAACCGCGTGTGTGGACTTTGCAAGTTCTCTCTGTGTCTGCGTGGGTTTCCTTCCGCAGTCCAAAGATGTGTAGGTTAGGTGGCCCGGTCATGCAGAAATTGCACATAGTGCCTATGGGTGTGTCGACTAGGTGGATTAGCCATGGGAAATACAGGGTTACAGGGATAGAGTAGGGGTGTGGGTCTGGGTGGAATGCTTTTCAGAAGGATGGTATGGACTTGATGGGCCAAATGGTCTGTTTCCACACTGTAGGGATTCTATGATTCTACTGTGCCAGGACACCTTGGCCGAAGGCTGTCTCCCTTCTCCTGACAGAGGATTTCTGAAAACCATGACAAGGTTGCTGACTTTGTTGCTGCATTAAATGTAAAGGCAATAAAAGAATGACTATGAGCCTGCCGTTTCTTACTGAGGGGGCATCCCACATAAAGGCCGGGCACAGCTGGACAAGATAGGCATGTCAAAGTGAATAAGTGCTAAGACAGCAAGTGAGCAGCCCTGAGTTGGGTGTCTAATCATGTCCAGGACATGTAAAATGTTATAGCAGCAGCATTGCAATGATGGTTGCTGGTGAGATTTGCAGTTAATGGTGCCATTAACAAGCAATAATCCCCCTCAGTAAGCATTTCACTACTGCCTAGTGAGAATTTCTGCTTGATGCAGGCTGGCATGGTGGTTCAGTGGTTAGCACTGCTGCCTCACAGCTCCAGGGACCCAGGTTCAACTCTACCTTTAGGCAACTGTCAGTGAGGAGTTTGCATATTCTCCTGATGCCAGCTTTGGTTTCCTTCTGGTGCTCCAGTTTCCTCCCACAATTTAGGAAAAGTGCAGTTTAGGAAATGGGAAATGCAGGGATAGGGTGGGATGCTTTTCGGAGGGTTGGTGTGGACTCAATGGGCTGAATGGTCTGCTTCCACTCTTTAGGGATCGTGTGAACTCTACTTAAAAATCCAATGAGTTCGTCTCCACAATGAGAAATGCATCACCAGACTTTTCATGCAATTGTCCCAGGTTTCTCACCATAGCCCACATTGTTCAGAATCCTATAGGAGTCAGCCCTAAGTTTTTCTCTCTTAAGAACATGCCCAAAGAATAGTGCTTATCTCTGGTGATCATTGAGAAAACCTGTTGCATGCGTACTTTCCTCAAAACTTCCTCATTAGCTGTGTGCGATATTTGACTAATCCTCATCATTCATCTCAGAAACTACATCCCTGTTTTGTTTAATTTATCCTACATCGTCTTGCTCATATTCCAGTTTTCACATCCGTAGGTAACATTGACCAAGTGTGACATTTTCGTGATCCCATTTTGCTTTCAGTTGCAATGTTATTACTTCTAAAGAGGGCTGGCATTTTTACGAAGATTTATTTTGCAAGAATCATGCATTTCCTGATGTCTTCATCACTTTTGCTGGCAGATGTTGTTAAGCTAACCTATCAAAATAGACAATGAATCTATGTATTTACTCTTTAATCATTCCATGTTATTCTGCATCTCACTGCTATTCTGCATCTGGGTTTAATTCTTTTATTTGATATTACCGATGCACACTGTTTTGCTGCAGGTTAAAGTGATAATCCACATATGCTGCTGTTTATAACAATGGCCTTCACACGAATCTATAGATTTTCCTTTATATCTGCCATCGGAACTATGTCATCTGCTTATCTCACATTATAGCACTACTTAAAGATCAGGTGCAACAGAATGTGGACTCCTGCAAAGATCAGTTTCATAAATCACAAAATCAAAATCATTCTAAGAATCATGATGAGTGCACAGAGTGGAATTAATAGAATTAATAATTAGTAAAATTGATATGGATTCCTTGAAGGAAAGGAAATACATTTATGTTAAAAACTGTAATGGAGAGGACAGTAGGAGCCTAAGAAAATGTAAAGCAGTGTTTCAAAAATTTTATCAAGGCACTTGACAGAGTGTGGTGTAACAGACACTTCATATGTAATTTGTACGTAGAAGGGAAAGATTTAAGATTGCTTCAGAATTTATACTGATGCAAACAGCAGCAGTCAGAGTAGACAATGAATATAGTCCATGGGTAGATTACGGTTCTAGAACTGTTCAATCTTTACAGTGAAGTGTTTACAAAACATTTCTCAGAGTTGTCAGGACATTCAGTAAGTGGGCAAAATGTAAACAATCGATTTATATGCTTCTGGAGTAATTATGGCAGTTACAGAGGAAAATCCACAAAGTCTTTTCGGAAATATTAATTGCAAGATCGAAAATAATTTGTAATATACGCGGAACATAAACATGTAAAATGTTTATTGTTAAATTTGATTGGATTATTGTGTCCTGTAACTGTGCAAAAAAAATTCCACCTGCATCAGGGGAGCTCCCAGCTCAGAAACAGGAGGCAGTTGCTCTCCAGCTCACCTCAAGTCAGTAGCTTTGTTCTGCGTGGACATAATGTCTAAAATAGAGCAGCTTCCGGAGTTTGCCCTTGACTCTTGACCCCTTGCTGTTCATGAGCCGTGCTCAGTAAGCGAGTGACAACAGCTGAGTCGACAGATTGGGGTTTTTAACTTCTCTGCGCCAGATTTACTTTGTATCCTCCAAAATGCAGAGGGGGCAACAACACTTGTGCTCTACTTTCTTGTAAGTTAAGGTGCCTGTCAAAATCTTGGCTTCAATACTTTGCTCACTCTTCCGACTGAAAAGCAGATTAGTAATGGAAGGTGAGCAGTGCTTTTGCTAATGTAATCTGACCTTTTCAGCATGTCTCTTGACCACTCGTAAAATTCTCAGTGTGTTAACATTGACCTCACGTGGCCCTTAGCTGAGGCTAGCACATCAGGGAAGGGAAGTGTCACCATATTGTTGTCAATGCAGATAAGCACCAAAGCACATGAAAGTGAACTGCCTCGGGTTTTATGAGCCAGACAAGCTTTGGAAAGCTCTAGCTGCAGGGGAATTACTATCTCCTTTGGCTAAGATTAATAACATTGTCTCATTAGTAACTTCCAGCACCCAAAGCACCCTAGAGAGGCAGAATTGCTGGGAAATTAAAATTTTCTTTGCACTGGCTTCACTTGCAAGGATTTTCACGTTTCCCTACCCCCAAGTACTGTGATGATTATACTGTCTTTGACAGTTTCTAGGCTGCATTATGTCTGAGTTAAGAGTGTTAAAATGACCAAAAAATCTCACAAAGCTATATTTTACTTTATTCCACCTAAAACGGAATAGTTCATCTGTTCCCAATTTCTCTTGTCGGAAGGTGGTGCTTGTTGGAGCATGATTCTACAGATGCCAATAGACCTTCAGTACCTCATTGGAGAGAGTGCAGAAGCGATTTACGTCAATGGCTCCAAGGATGAGGCACTTCATTTTGGGGATAAATTAAAGAAGTTGAGAATGCCCTCCTTTGAGAGAAGCAGACTAAGGAGACCTGATAGAGGTTTTCAAAACTGTGAGCAGGCTCTATAGAGTAGATAGGGAGAAACTGTTTCTGGAACAAGAATGACAAAGCACAGACTTGAAGTGATCTGCAAAAGTGAGGGAGAAGTGAGGAAATCATTTTTGCTTGGTGAGTAGTTGGGGCATGGAATATACTTCATGGAAATGAGTTGGAGGCAAGTTCAAACAAGGTATTCAAAGGGACATTGGATGATTATTATGATAACAAAAATGCAAAAGTATGGCGATAAAACAGAAGTTTGGAGCTCGGCACCTAACAAGCCATGATGGTCCAAATGGCCTCCTCCTATACCACAATGCATCTGTGATTCTGATTCAATCCAGTGATTACTCTTCATGCATGAGATTAAACAGTGAGTAGTGGCAAGCTATTTTACCACAGGGATCTGCATGGCAGAGCTGGAATCTGTCCTTATCTGATATCCAAATCCCCGCGCAATTTCAAACAGAGATGACTGAGGATCTATTGGTTAACCAATCCCCACTTCCTAGTACAGGAGCATTGAAGCCAATTGCAGCTCTCTAATGGCTCTCATTCAACTATCTCAACGTAGAATGTCCTCAGACAATGTTCTTGTCTATAAGACTTCGTGCCACACCAGACACAAAATTCTTTCAGCTTTGCTTTCATTGTGGAATTTTATTTTCTTCAATAGATTTTACAAGATCTTTTTAACTTTTTGGTGCAAAAGCTAAACTTCACATACGAGATAGGAATTGAATTGATGGTTATTGAGCAATTGTCGATAATTTTTCACCTACTTCCGGTGGGCAATGTTATATATTCCACTCTGTAGGTTCTGGCATTACACTACCACCAATCAAATCCACAAATCAAATTTTATTTGGCTTTGAATTGTAGTCAGAATTGCGAGGGTTTTGTCACTTCTAATTCCAGAACATCTGTCAATAAAAACAGTTCTGCAATTATTTTTGTCCACTACATACTACATCTAGGCTTTGATACTCCAATACCACAATAACAGGTTACTGAAGGAAAAAAACCTTCCTAATTTTTTGCCAGCAATATCATGCTTCCTGACAATATTGTCCACAGAGTTGGCATCAGCTTGATTATGCAAAAGAAAGAGTAATAACCATTTTCCATCACTAGCAATTTTTTATTCCTCCATTACCAATGAGATGTCATAATATTTGTCCAACATCCATTACTTGATCAGGAGCAATATCAACAACTTGTATTTATATAGCACCTCTTGCATAGTCTCAAACTCTTCACAGGAATTTCATCAGCTCAATTTTAACACTGAACATGTAAGGAGATGCTGGAACAGGTGCCAGAAGATTTGTCAAAGACATTGGTTATAAGGAGCAACTTTAAGAAAGGAAATGAAGAGCAGAAGCTGAGGAAGTAGTTTCCAGAATCCAGCCACCTGAAGACTTGGTCCCTAAAGGTAGAGCAAATGAAATCAGGAAATGCATGAGTCTAGAATTGGAAGAGCACAGAGATATCAGAACTTCAAGTAGCTGAAAGAGGTTGCAGGGGTAGAGAGATGCAAGGCCGCGGAGGAATTTGAAGGCAATGATGAAAATTTTAAAATTGAGTCATTTGGTTTAAGAACTAATTTAAATCAGTGAGCATGGTGCAAGAGGTGAGTTAGAATATGGGTAGCGCAGTTTTGAAGAGTTTAACTTTATAGACATTGGTAGTTGAGATGCCAACCAGAAGAACTGTGGAATTAGTAGCGACAGAGGGAATAAGGCATAAGCAATGTAAGAATTCGGAACAGGGGAAGGCAATTCAGCACTTTGAGGCTGCTCTGCCATTTGACATGACTTTGGCTGATTTCATCACGGCCTCAACTCCACTTACCGGCCTACACCCCATAAACCTTCAATCTGTTGCTGATGAAAAATCTGTCTCTTCCTTAAATTTATTCAGTGCTCTGGCATCCACCACACTCTAGGGTAGTGAATTCCACAGATTCACAATCCTTTGAGAGAAGGAGTTCTCCTCATGTTTGTTTTATATCTGCCACTTGTCAGCTGAAAATTATGACCTCTCATTTTGGGTTTTCCCACAAGATTGATATCCATTCTATGTCTACATTGTCAATTCCTTTGATGTTTTATATATCTCAGTTCGATCTCTTCCTACCCTTCCAAACTCTAAAAAGTATGGACCTAAACTATTCATTCTCTCATCATAAGATAAGTATTTCATCTCCAGAATTAATCTAGTGAACTAATAGAAAGGTATGGATGAAGGTCTCAGCACAGGTCGATTATGGCAAAAATAGTGACAGAAAGCTTTGCGCTGTTTAGTCTTTCTGATATTTAAACCTTGGAAACTTCTATTCACCCAATCAGATTGAAGCAATCGTTTATGATCCTTTTCACAATCTCCATTTTCTTGCTGTTGCATCCATCTTGATTGAAGTGAATGGTTTGCAGCTCTGCCAAACCATCAATTCCCAAACTAAACCTCTAACTCTATGTTCCGTGCTTCACAGAAATCACTGATATCCTGGTCTTCCTGTGACATTTGCTGTAATACTACCTTCAAAGACAAGAAACTAATGGAGAGGACCCAGAAAAGATTCACAAGAATGGCTGTAGGAATGAAGGACTTCAGTTATGGAGATGGATTGGAGAAGTGGGCGCTCTTTCCCTTGGAGAAGGGAAATTGAGAGAAAATTTGATGATGGAAGAATGGGTGAAGGATTGGGAACAAGGGGATACAGATTTAAGGTAATTGTCTAAAGTAGCAATAGAGACATGAAAGGAATGTTTTCATTCAGCAAGCAGTTAGGATCTAGAACGGATGGCCTGAGAGTTTGGAAGAGGCAGGTTTAGTAAAAGCATTCAAAGGGAAATTGGATTATTACCAGAAAGGGAAGAGTGAGCAGGGCTATGGGGAGAAGGTGGAGGAGTGACACTAGAAAAATCTTTCCTTTGGAGAGCCAGTGCAGACATGTTGGACTGGGATGGCCTCTTTCGGTATTAGAAGAATTCTATGATTCCATGTTTCCTTGACGTACAGCCACCAGTTTTAACCCATTGTTTCACAGATAACATTCAACAATGACACCTGAGGAGATCTGTAACCTTTTCTTCAGACATATCGAATATCTTTGATCAAGCTTGGGGCTCAGGAAGCTAACCATCTGCAAACACCTTTTCTACTGCTTTTAGTCAGACAAACTGTGACTTATGAGAGCTGTATGTTACATAACATTTGGTAAGAATATTCGATCATTCAGACAGATTTTTTTAAAGAGTAAGACTTCACTGCAGTCGCATCATGAAAGTGCAGTTTGCAACGAGTTATTGATAGGTTTTAAATTCAAGGAGAACGTCTTCTAATTGTTTCCATTCTGCCATGACCTTTCACAAGTGCTCGATTATCATCAAGGACACTTGCTTTTCTATTCAAATCTGCCCCTAGTTATCCAGAATCTCTCTACCCTTTCAAGGCTGATTTCCTGAAGGCAATGGTAACCAACCTTTCAAACCTCAACAGCTTGTACACTGACAAAAGAGAACACGTAAATATAATGCGTCAATGAACTCTCTCATTTGTAATCTGATAAAGCATGCCCTGAGAACAATTTTAAAATCTTTGATTGATTTGAGCATTGGTATACTTATTTTTCAAAGATTTACTTGAAATCAAGGTTATGTTCGCTCATAAAATTAATTATAGGTTTGAAATCTTTGAATGAGTCTCACAACTGAGAGTTTATCTCAATATCAAGCATTGTTAGTTGGGAACTTAGATTGTTAGGTGTATAACAGTGTTTTCTTTTCCACATGGCTTCTGAGCTCTGACCATTATTGATACCGCCAAATTGTTGTGAAAGTGATATGGGGAATATAAGAGGCATGGAGAAGGAATGAGGCTGATGTAGGCCTAGAAATAGCATGGAATGTATAAGTGTCCTTATAGGTGGCGTAGGAGAATGGCTGTGCAATGAATGTGGCATGAGCATATAAGATGACATGTAATTGGGGAAGCATTAGGAGCAAAAGACAGATGTGATGAAGGGCTTTATTTGGACTTTTAGAAGGCTTTCAACAAAGTTCCTTGTAAGAGATTTGTGTATAAAATGAAAAGGCATGGGATTGGGGTAGTGTATTGAGATGGAAAGAAAATTGATTAGCAGACAGGATACAAAGGAATAGGAATTAATGGATCTTGTTCCAAATGGCAGGCAATGGGCTACTGCAGTGATCAGCACTAGAACACCAGCTGTTTGCAATATTTAATTCCTCTAAGTTTGCAGATGACACAAAGCTGGGTGGTGGGTGAGCTATGAGGAGGATGCAGCGATACTTCAGTATGATTTGGACAGGCTGAGTGAGTGGGCAAATGCATGGTGGATGCAGTATAATGTGGATAAATGTGAGATTATCCACTTTGGTGGCAAAAATAAGAAGGTAGATTAGTATCTGGAAGGCAGTAAATTAAGAGAGGAGAGTGTGCAACAAGGCCTGGGTGGCCTCATACACACTCCCTGAAGATAAGCATACAGATTTAGCAGACAGTAAAAAAGGAAAATGGTTTGCTGACCTTCATAGGGGGAGGATTTGAGGACAGGTGCATGGATGTCCTGCTGCAGTTGTATTGACCATTGGTAAGACTACACATGGAATATTGTGCGCAGTTTTGGTCTCCTTATCTGAGGAAGGATAGTCATAAAATCATACAGACCTTGAGGTCTGCAGCATAGGAAAAAGACCTTCAGCCTATTGAGATAACAAGCATGGGGCTGGATGAAGACAGCAGGTCAAGCAGCATCATAGGAGCAGGAAAACTTGACGTTTC
>JAHRHZ010000013.1:17250937-17299451 GCA_024137785.1 Ginglymostoma cirratum | reverse complement strand
CCCCCCTACCTACACTCACCTTTACTGGCTCCATCCCCGCCTCTTCGACTTGTCTGCCTCCTCTCCACCTATCCTCTCCTCTATCCAGCCTCTATCCACCTCCCCCTCTCTCCCTATTTATTTCAGAACCCTCTTCCCCTCCCCCATTTCTGATGAAGGGTTTAGGCCCGAAACGTCAAGTTTTCCTGCTCCTGTGATGCTGCTTGACCTGCTGTGTTCATCCAGCCCCATGCTTGTTACCTCGGATTCTCCAGCATCTGCAGTACCTTTTATCTCTGATACAATTTCAGTCTATTGAGTCTGTGCCGGTCTAAAACAACTACCTAACTATTCTAATCCCAATTTCCAATACTTGGCTCATAACATTGTATGCCTTGGAATCACAAGTGCATATCTAAATACTTCTTAAATGTTACAAGGGTGTCTGCCTCTACTACCCTCATAGGCAGATTCTCACCATCATTTGGGTGAGAATACATTGCCCTCACATTCCCTCTAAACCTCCAGCCCACACCTTAAACCCCTAGTCATTGATAGCTTCACCAAGGGGAAATGATTCTTCCAATCTACTCTGTCTATGCCACTCGTAATTTTATACAACTCAATTATGTCTCTTTTCAATCTCCTTGCTCCAAGGAAAATAATCTCGTTCTGTCCAATCTCTCTTCATTGCTAAAACTCTCCAGCCCAGGCAACATCCTGGTAAATCTCCTCTGCCCCTCTCGACTGTTATCACATTCCTTTTGAAATGTGGATTTCAGAACTCCACACAATACTCTAGCTCTGGCCTAAAAAAGTGGATCTTGCCAATATTGACTTTTCAGGAGGGTCACCATGTCTCTCACAAATGATACAGTCAAGAAGGCAGGAACTTGATAGTGAACTCAGCTCATGCAGGAACTGAACCCACTCTGCTTCACAAATCAGCTGTCCAGCTAAATGACTGGACTGAGCAATCAGGATACTTCCGAGATCTGAAACCTGGATCTCTTGCATACCCCTAGCAAAGGATCATACCCCTAGGCCAACAAGCCAGTCATGGCAAGCAGCTATCACATTCGAGAGATAATTAGTAGTGGTTTAACCTAATGGTCATCAAGCAAAGGATGGCAATGAGAAGGTATGACCTTCATGGTAACTTCAGCTGGTACTTGCAGTATTGGTACCACTCAGCCAACTGAGCTAAACAGCCCTTTAAAGGGAGATGGTGGCAAGTTGAAGATGTCCACCGGGCTAGTATTCCACATGCTAAGTTAATTATCTGGGGACATAGGTTCAAATCTTACCATGGCAATGGGTGGAATTGATGTCTGCTCAGAGAGAGGTAATCTTAACGTTACATCGTCCCAAGTCTCTCGTTTATTATTTACAGTGCCCACCTCTCCTGGTTGGTGTTAGCAATTCCAGATTGGTGAGATGAAGAAGAGACTTAAAGTGGTCAGTTGTGGCTTGGCATCATTTGGCGAAACTGCCATTTTGGAACAGCTTCTCTATGGAAACCATGCTCTTTCTTCTGAGACAAATGAAACTCTGGAAGGTATTTATGTCATTTCCATAGAGACAAACTGTGGCTTCCTGGATCAGGTGCACGTTTATGATTCAAGAAGCCTTAGGGAAGGCATTGAACTTCCCAAGCAATTGTGATTCCTTTGCTGATGGGTTTGTGTTGGTGTAGAGCATAGGCAGCTGGGAATCCTTCAAGTGAGTCAAGACCTTCAAGAAAGAAATCGGCAGGTCCCACAATTTGAAGGAGATAATTCTGGTGAACAAGTGTGACCTGCAGGAAGGGCGATGGGTGGACCTTGATGCTGTTCAACACGAGGCAGTCAGAGGAGATTAAATTCTGGGGGTGTGTTTCTGGCAGATGGCAATATCCAATCGAGCCATTGGTTCACCTAGCCAGTAAAATGAGCTAACTTCAGAGTAAGTCCACATTCTCACTCAGCCAGAAAAGAGGGAGCGACTCAATCAACAGCGAATGCAGTAGCCTGGAATGCAAAGATTCTGTTTAAATGAAAAAGCTTATTCTACTCCGATAAGCACAAATTTCATGAAGAGCTTCTGACATTACTTATGTTGCCAATGTAATTTTCTCATTCTTATAATGAAACTTCTAATCAGAAAGGTGTTCTTGCTATAGAAGGAGTACAGTGAAGGTTTTACTAGACTGATTCCTGGGATGGCAGGAGTGGTAAATGACAAGCTGAACCGGCTTGGATTATTTTGGCCAGAGTTCAGAAGAATGATGGGTGTCTCACAGAAACCTGTAAAATGCAAACAGGACTAGATAGGTCAAATGCAAGAATGGTGCAGAGGAGTACAGAACCACGGGCCAAAACCTAAAGATACAAGGTAAACTATTTGGAACTGAGATTAGAAGAAATATCTTCACTAAGAGAGTAGTGAGTCTGTAGAATTTGTTGCCACAGAAAGGCATCGAGGCCGAAACATTATATGATTTCAAGAAGGAGGTGGATACAGCTTTTGGATACTGCTAAAGGGATCAAAGGATGTGGAGCAAAAGCAGGAACAGGTTATTGGTTTGGATGATCAGCAATGATTCTACTGAATGGCAGAGCAGACTCAAAGAACAGAATGGCCTACTCTTGCTCCTATTTTCTATTGCCTAATTGGGTGTGGTAAATAGTGAGGAGGTAAGTCTTAGACCACAGAATGATATAGACAGATTGGTCAGATGATTTAATCCTTAAAAGTGCAAGGTGACACATTTTGAGAGGACTAACAAAGCCAGGAAGTCCATAATCATAGGATTTGTGTACTTTTGAGGATCAGAGAGACCTTGGTGTGCAAGGCAACAGGACATGTGGAGAGGGTGGTTAAGAAGTCAAATGGGATTCCTGCCTTTATTATACAAATTATAGAATACAAGAGCTGGGAGATTACGATGGAAATGTATAGGATGTTGTTTAGGCCACAGCTGGGGAGTACATGGGCAGTTCTCGTTGCCACACTATAGGAAGGATGTGACTGCACTGGAAAGGATGCGAAGGAGAGTCACCAGTATGCTGCCTGGGCTGAACAGTTTCAACAATGAAGACAGACTACGTAGGCTGGGGTGGCTTTTCTTGGAGAAGAAAAGACTGCAGAGGGATCTTATTAATGTCTACAAAATTATGAGGGGTATAGATAAGGTTGGAATAAATGTTCCCCATTGTAGAAGGGTCAATTTCCTGGAGGCATAGATCTGAGATAAGGACAGGAAGTTTGGAGGCTATTTAAGGACAATTTTTTTTCACCCAGAGAGTGGTGTGTATTTTCACTGGCTGAAATGGTGGTTGGAGCAGGAAGCATCACAACACTTAAGACGAAATTAGATGAATGTTTGAAATGCTATAGCATCACAAGGCTCTGGCCAAGTGCTGGGGAGTACAATTGGTGAAGATAGGAGCTTGATATTTGGCATGAATGCAATGGACTGAAGGGCATCTTTCCATTCTGTAATGCTCCATGACTGTGCGACTCTATGACTCCCTTTCCACTGGAGTAAAAATTATGCATGTGAGGGTCATTCTCAATAAAAGACCTGATCTGTGAATCAAGCAACTCAACTTCCCGCCTCCATGGTAAAATCTGGCACTTAAATGTTGACAGTCTACATGAGCTTATGAAACACAGCACAAAAACAGTTCTGAAAATGAGTGCACATTTATCTTCCAGTTGTGATCATTGGATTAAAATCTGCAGCGAGACTTTTGCCGAAATAATCCAGTCTGTCAGTTTGGACACTGAAAGTAATGCAGCATCGAAACTTTAGTTCCAAACTGAGATGACCTAACTCATTTTCTGAAGAAGGGTCCCGACCCGAAATGCCAGCTTTTCTGCTCCTCTGATGCTGCCTGGCCTGCTGTGTTCCTCCAGCTCCACACTGTGTTATCTCAGACTCCAGCATCGCCAGTTCTTACCATCTCTCAGCAAATACTGTGTGCCTTTAGTCGATTACTTTGGCAACTGTCTTACCTGAAACCATGGCAACACAACAAAAAGAAAATGTTAGGTTGCAAATTCTCAAGTACTGAATGTGGACATTGTCATGAAAGTTGGGAACATTGTGTGAAATTGACAGTGAGGAGCTGTTCAACGACAAGAGCAAAAAAGTTCCATTTCCTGACCAAGTGTTGAACAGTGAGATGAGATTTTCTGACTGGGGAGAAGCCTATTTACATGCATTAGCATGCATTAACATTGTATTATTAGATAACCTCTCCCCACATATATGCAGTTTCTCATTCCCCCATCTACCAGATAGGGACTCGATGCCAACAAATCAGAGCAGTTACCCAGTGACTCCGGCTGGCTGCTTGCTCCTCAGTACTTCTACCTTGCACACCACACACCAGCATCTCAGGGCTTGCTCCATATGCAGTGACTAATTACACCCCTTCCATCCACGAACATTGGCATCGGACACGTACCAACCTCACTGCACCATTGTGACACATCTCCGATCCACTTGCAAGATGTTTTTACATTTCAATGCTGTATTTTGCAGTGCACCAGCATCCCCCATTGGAAAGCTGCTGCTAGGACACTTAACACTCAGAGATTGGCACCTATCTGAATTTGACCAGAGTGTATCTCAGGGTTCCTTACTTCCGTCTTATTGCTCACTCACTTTGTACCTGCTTGGACTTTGACCCAGTGACACTAAAGGGAAGGTGATACATTTCCCTATCAGGATGGTGAGTGGCTTGGAGGGGAATTTGCAGGTGGTACTGTTCCCATGTATCTGCTGCCCTTGTCCTTCCAGGTGGTAGTGGTTGTGGATTTGGGTTTGGAAGGTGCTGTCTGAGGATCTTTGGCAAAATTCTGCAGTGCATCTTGTAGGTAGTGCGCACTGCTACTACTACAGGTTGATTGGACAAGGTCTTTGGCTTTTTTACAACATTGCTGGACACTCCTCCAGACCGTGATAATAGCACTGACCTGAATGGCATTCTCAGACCAGACTGGCAGTATCCGATCTTGTGGTGTCCTCTGTTGGTCCCGGGGGAAGAGGACGGCTCTTCTCTGTGTAACCCCATCCACCAGGACCTCCAGATCTCTGTTTACAAAACTGGGAACAAATTTTCCTTTAGACTAGATTTCACAAATGATGAAGAGTAGCTCCAGACTGCCAGCATTTGAACTATTGCACAATTGTGTTTTAAAGGTAGTGCGCTTGCCAAGACTCCCAGGTATTCCCAACAGTAGCAAGTACTTCCATCTTTTACATGAGGGGAATATGACAACTGAGTCACCATAGAAGCATGGTGCATTGAGAATGAAGTGAGTTCGGGATGACAGCGTAAGTAACACTTCTCTAATTTTCCGTCAAATTTGGTCCTTAACTTCTATTTTGTAAATGGCATCAACTTTGAATTTTCAGGTGTTTCTTGAAATTTCTCATTCAATTCAAAAATGATCCATAGCCGCTGGAGTACAATTGCAACTGTAAAAATGCAGCTTATGCTGTCAACAACATGGTCTCACAATGGGATAGATGCCCAACTAGTAGTTAGTGACGTTGATTATGAGATAAATGTTGGCCAGTAACCAAGTGAATCACTCTGTTTTGCATCAAAGTATGGAATCTTTTAAAAGTCGAATGAGGTTGAACCTTGGTTTAACATCTCATCTGTTCCCTCACTCTTGAACTGAAGTGTTAGCAAGGATGATGTACTCAAATACTTGAAATGTGGCTTCAACCCACAACTTTCTGACTCAGAGGTGAGAATTCTATCACTAAGCTAAGGCTGACACCTTTACAACTCAAAAGATTCAGTCAGGGCTTTGAGTCTCCAGTTAAATGATAATGAACAGAAGATAAATAAAACTAACAACTGGATGCTATTGTGCAGCATGTACTGTGAGCATTGTACTAACATTTAGATTCAAGTACTAAACCTGTGCTTTTTAAAATTTCTATGTACTCTATTTATGTTCATCCAAATTTTGAGCACATCTGCAAGCCCATTGCAGGCTGCTGGAACCATGCTACGTGGCAGAAACACAAGACCTAGGTCTGTGAACCTCCGCTTAAGCTTGGTATCATCTGTAAAATATAGTGACTGTGACTGCTATCATCCAGCTCCTAGTAGCTGCTCTCTGGGCTCATCTTCACTTGCATGTCATATACACTGCCACTTGTACCCTGGAGGTACACTTTTCCCCAGACCTCACGTGGTCTAGTGTGGATGAAGAAGGATTGAGAGCATGCAGAGGGAGCTCCTGTTACAACTGAGACCTCTACAGCAACTCTAAATTTTCAGCTTGTCCACCTCCTCTCCAGGGTCCCAGCATTCACTTTGTGAAGCTCTGTGCAAGAATACGTTTGGTTTAACTGAAGGGAAAATGAGTCTCTCTGCCCCTGTTGCAACAACACTGTCCAGCTATGATCCTATTAAATGGTAGTTCAAGCTTAAGGGGACAATTGGCTTACTCATGTTCCTATTGCTCATGGTCTTATTGTCTTTTGGCTGCTGATTGCTTGTGATCAGGACTGCAGGGTATTAATAGTCAAATAATCGGACAAATCCGACTGAAATAGGACTTAAGCCTGGGAGTTGATCACCACCTTGTTCTCTGAGTCTGGGGTGGCACTGGAAGATCAAAGCAAAATATCTTAAAAGTAATTCCCCTGTGCAACAAAAATTGACATGAGTGACTCATCAGCTTAATACTGGAAGGGAAAATAATGAGATTGTAATGATCCACAGCAGACCTTATCTCGGTCAAAGTAATCCCTCAGACACAAAAGCAGAAATAGGGTGCTGACTAAACGTTGAAAACAAAATTGCGTATTTTCTGTATCCTTCACACAGCATTTTGCTTTTTCTCTAACTTGTCTCTTCCCTATCCTTTTCTTCTTGTGTGTTGTTTGAGGTCGTTCAGTAATATCACTATAACCTCAGTCACTTTTGAGGGCTTGGACTATTATTCAAGATTTCTGTGGGGACAAGGAACTAGAGTTTCAGGACTCAGCCTTGATTCCAACCCCTTGAAATAGGAAAGACAATACAGTGCGTAATCCTTTATACTGGACACAGAGGCTAGTATTGGGTCTACAGCAGTGAATTTGGATCAAGGTGATCTTAATCCACTCTTGACTTCCCTCAGACAACAGACTGCAGTTTGCAAGTCCCGTCTGAAGCAGATGTTCAATACCAGCTGCCTGTGTTATTTCCCCTCCATCAGAGGTGAGAAGACTTTGCAGGCTGCTGCTCCTAATGTGTTGTGTATTGAAATTGGCCTCTCATTATTACTGAATATACTAATAGGCCTCAGGCAGTAGATGTGATAATTACAACGCAAGTACCTTAACTCAGTGATTCTTTGTGGGGGTCTGCTCACTGTGATTGAATGAGCAGTGTGCTTTTCTCCTCTTTTGATCTAGTTATTTTTTGGACTGAATACAACACGCAAAGAATCAGAATTTGCCACATCACAGTGCAGATAGATTTATGTGAAGTTTCACTTATTTCAGCAATATTAGCATCTTTTTGAGAGATAAACAATGCTTTCTGCTTGCATTGACACTTCGATCGAAAGAGCCAACTGACTGTGCAATTTTAAAACCATTTGAAGCAGATTTACACAACAATAACTTTCAATTGTCAAATTGAAAACTTCTAAGTGCTTTCTTGGAAATTCAACCTTTGTGTTCCAGTTCCAGATGTAAGGAATTTAGAGTCATTGGTTGAACAGGCTAAATTATTTGTTCGGTCTATAATCATCAGACATACTCCACGTTAACAATGGCCTCATTTGATCTCCGACTTCCCTCACCACAGCCCGATCCCTGACAACACACCTCCCCCCATTCCCTGCCCCCAGTCTAGCTGGAAATTTTAAAGGATTTTCCCTCAAAATATACAATAATCATAAAATCTGTGAAATAAAAATTATAAGACATTTTGACTAGAATATTACAGAATTTGCAATAAAATTCAACTTGATCCCATGCAGCATGTACAATACAATATGATTACAATGACATTAATATTTACAAATTATATTCCATGTTAGGTACACAACCCTAGAGCAAATCAATCCAAATTGAAAATTACAGAAAATGTAATAGGTATAAAAATTTTCTCAATGCAATGTGTACCAATCTGAGATGATCAATACATTTTCAGTATTCTTGATTCGTAATGTTCATTCTTTGTATGGTGCACAACCTGAGGCATTCAGCACATTCCAGCCCCTTGGTATTCTATGGCGAAAAGGTCTTAGACAATGATCTTTTCCCATTGTACCTCTATGATGGCTGCCCCAGGCTTTAGCACATCCTGTATTATGTAGTCCTAAACTTTGCAATATACCTGTCTGCAACACTCAGTTACAGATAAATCCTCACTCTGGTGATGTATCATGTTTTTGGTAGATGAACGATGGTCCTCTGAGTATAGTTCATGTTGACCTTAATGTGTGTCTCTGGGAACATTCTGTACAGCACAGAGCCCTGCACCACAGAAATGCTACGGATGAAACTTGACAAATATTGTTGTGCCTCTCACCAAAACGTCTTCGCAAGAATACATTACTCAGGAACTGGACAGGTGTGTCTTCCCCACCACAGCCACCTCAAGGACAATGTACAGAGGGAATAAGATGTGCGTGAAGCATCTGACAGGAAGGGCCTTTCTCACCACCAGCCAAGTTTCATCTTCATGCCTGTTTGTTAATTCTGACTTTGACAAATGACCTTGACTGTCTGCCTGGGAAACCACGTGACACGATCTACCGTCCCCTTTTTGTCCCAGAGCCATACAGTCGAGGAGTCATAGAGTCTTACAGCACAGAAACAAAGGTTTCAGTCCAAGTCATCCGTGCTGACCAAGTTTCCCAAACTGAACTAGTCCTGTTTGCCTGCATTTGGCTCATATCCCACCAAACCTTTCCTATGCATGTACCTGTACAAATGTCTCTTAAATGTTGTATTGTACCTGCACCTATCACTTTCTCTGGCAGTTCATTCCACAAATGAACCACCCTCTGTGTGAAAAAATTGCTCTCAGGCCCCTTTTATATCTTTCTCCTCTCACCTTAAACCTATTCCCTCTAGTTTTGAACTCACCCACTCCAGGGGAAAAAAACCTTTGTTATTCACCTTATCTATGCCCCTCATGATTTTATAAACCTCTATAAGGTCACCACTTAATCTCCTATACTTCAGTGAAAAGAAGTCCCAGTTTATGCAGCTTCTCCTTTATAATTTGAACCCTACAGTCCCAGTAAAATCCTTGTAAATCTTTTCTGCAGCCGCTCCAATTTAAAATATCCTTCCTATGGCAGAGCGACCAGAGCTTTTACAGTACTCTAAGAGTGGCCTCACTAACATCCTGTACAACCACAATATGATGTCCCAAATCCTAAACCCCATGGTCTGAGCAACGAAGGCAAGCATTCCAAGTGCCTTCTTTACCAGTCTGACTACCTGCGACACAACTTTAAAGAAACTAGGTACCCGAACCCCAGGTGTCTCAGTTCTACAGCACTCACCAGGACCCAACCATTTACTGTGTAAGTCCTGGCTTTGTTAATCTTACTAAACATCTTGCATTTATCTAAATTAAACTCCATCTACCACTCCTTGGCCCATTGGCCCAATTGATCAAGACTCTTTGTAATCTTAGATAACCTTCCTCACTGTCTACTGTACTATACCAATTTTGGGTTCATCTGTACATTTAGAGGACCTTTAGGACATTGTATAGATAGATTTATGGTCAAAGGTGTTTTTGCACTTAAACCTCTCCACAGGAATTGGTAGCATCGCACAGTCGAACTACATGGAGCCATTTGTGGCAGCTTTTCGATTCTTCCTACCAAAATGCAAAATGACATATCTGCCAAGTTTTGGCCTACAAACGTAACCTGTCTAAAACCCTCTGTAGACTTTTTGTGTCATCCTCACTACCTGCCTTCCCAACTATTTTGGTGTCGTCCACAAGTTTGGCTGAAGTATATTTACTTTCCTCACCTAAGACATTAATACTTGTTATAAATAATTGTGTCACCAGCACTGGTCCCTATGGTACTCCTCTAGTTATAGGTTGCCTTCCTGAAGTTGCCCCTTTATCCCAACTCCCCGTCTTCTATCAGTTAGTCAATCCTGTCTCCATGTTAATATTACTACCTACAACACCATGGGCTCTTATATTATTAAGTAGGCTAATGTTTAGTACCTTGTCAAGCACCTTCTGAAAGTCCAAATATACTACCACATGCATCTACTGCTTCCCCTTTATCCATGCTTCTTGTTACCTCCTCAAAAACTTCCAGTAAATTTGTCAGCCATGATGTTTGCTTCATTGGGCCATGCTGACTCTCCTTATTTATTTCTAAACGTTCTGTTACATCTTCTATAATGGACTCTAACATTTTCCCAATAATAGATGTTGAGCTAACTGGCCCACAGATACTCTTTTTTGACTCTCCCATTTTTTTAACCAAAGAAGTTAAATTTGCAGTTTTACAATTCTCTGGGACTTTTTCAGTATCTAAGGATTCCTATCAGATTATTACCAGTGCATCCACTATCTCTATAGCTACTACATTTAATATCCTATGATGCATCCCATCAGGTCTGGGGTCCTTTTGGTCTTTAGCCCCACTAGTTTACCTAGCACTTTTTTGTCTAATGATAGTTATTATATCTATTTCCCCTCCTCCTTTGCCATTTGAATATTTAATAATTTTGCGGTGCTATTAATGTCTTCTACTGTGAAGACTGATACAAAATATATATCCAATTCCTATACGATTTTCTGGTTCCCTATTGTTATTTCCCAACCTCATTCTCTAGGAAAGATCAGAGAGTTGGCGGGATGGTCAGAACTTGGGATACTTGTGTGATCGGGAGGATAATCAGGTGGTTAAGGGCTGATTGGATTCATACTGGGTAAGCATTGAATTAGGCCAACTATTAAATTGAATCACTCTTCCTGGGTAAGTCTTGTTTATCTGGTCTAAGACAACTACCTAAGCTCAGGAGGGGTCACCGGACCCGAAACGTTAACTCTGTTTTCTCCTTCACAGAAACTGCCAGACCTGCTGAGCTTTTCCAGCAACTTTGTTTTTGTACCTAAGCTAAGGATTGGAGGCATTCGTGGAAGGAGCCAGAGTGTAGAGAATCAGCCTTTTGGAAGTTTATTTTTGGAAAAATTTCCTTTGCATGTCTGTGCCACTGTACTCTTGCAGATTCCTCACCTTCATTTGCCAATTTATATTGCACCTCTGCTGATATGGAAACTGGAAGGCTTGGGCGAGTGTCTCAGGTCAGAACATGAAACAAACCTTTTTTCAGTCCACAGAGGCTGCCAGGCCTATTGGCTATTACCAAGGTTTTCTGTCTTTGTTTCATACTTTCAGCAGCCATTGCATTTTGTGAGTAAAGTTTTAAAATCTTTTCCTTTCCTGATTTGACTGGGTTCTGTAAAATATTGTTGCTTGCAGGATAGAAATATCTAGGTAATTTTCTGTTAATTTTCTTTCTTGTATGAGCTGAGTCAGTCAAAGGAGGAGGCTATTTAGCTGTAGAATGGATCACAACAAACGCCATTGTATACTTACCTGATGTTTGCGCATCAATGTTTTCAGATGGAGCTTTGGTCCAAACTTGGAACGTTAACTGAGTTTTTGTTTCTTTTGCACAGATGTAATCTGACCTGGCAAGTGTTCTTGGTTCACTGGGAGCTGGTTGCTAGATATGTACAGTAGCCCTGGCTGAATTTTCAGTGCTGCGTGGCAAATGACAGCACTTCAGTTGCTACTCTGACTGTGACCACAACAGCGTGTAAACCTTCTAATTTGTGTCGTACAGATACATATTGCTTTTGTTAATTAAACACTTGATTATTATTAATACATATGAATATCACAGACTGAATTACAATAGTTTGTTTTACTGCAACAAGATCTTTCTTTAGCTATGAACTTTGTGGCAAGACTGCAGCCAATATATGTTATTATTTATGTTCCACCACAAGCTCCAGATAACCTCATGTGATGAATACGATAGCACACAGTGATGGTCTCACATTGCAGTTTCAGTGTTAGGCTGCTGCTGCAGTCCACTAGTGCTGGCTAAAGGCCAACATGCAGTGTATAAACAGTATATAAAATTAAACAAACTGAACTGTCTTTGCCCTGTTACTTTTACTTATCAGGAACCATTATTGCCTTTCAGCTGTTTTATTTAATTTACAATAACATTTTACATGAAAATGCATATTAACAGGAGCAGAAGCAGTGGCGTCGCAGTATTGTCACTGGACCAGTAATCCAGACACTTAGGCTAAAGCTCTGGGGGTATGGGTTTGAAACTCACCCTGGCAGATGGTGAAATTTGAATTTAATTAATGATAAATATCTGGAATTAAAAGAAAATTTAAGCCAGTGAACATGAGCAAGTCAGAGAAATCCACCTGGTTGACTCTAAATTGCTCTTTAAAATGGCTCAACAAGCAACTCAGTTGTATCAGCCAATGACAATATATGACAAAAGGAATGAAACCAGATGTACCAACATCCATTAACCAAGATATCGGTAACAACAACGGTGCATTCACGATTCTCTGGGAGTCTTCAACATTTACTCAAGACCCCATGAAGTCTCGTGGAATCAGGTCAAACAAGTAAATTCCTGCTGATCAGTCCTTCTTCATGTTGGGCACTATATAGAGGATGCATTGAGGGTAGCATCAAAGAGCCATAGTAGGAGTGGGGTCTGTGGGAAACAATCTGGTTGAATTCCTTGCTCATGCAAAGGAAGATAGTTATGGCTGTTTGATGTCAATCATCTCAGCTCCAGGACATCATTCCAGATATTCCTCTGGATAATGACTTAGGCCCAACTATCTTCCATTGGTTAAATGACTGCCCATCCATCATAAGGTCAGAGGTGGGGATATTCATTGATAATTGCACAATGCTCCATACTAGAGATAAAAGGTACTGCAGATGCTGGAAAATCCGAGATAACAAGCCTAGACCCTTCATCAGAAAATCTAGGCCCGAAACGTCAAGTTTTCCTGCTCCCACGATGCTGCTTGACCTGCTGTGTTCATCCAGCCCCACGCTTGTTATGCTCCATACTATTTGTGATTCCTCTGAAAATAAAACAGTCTGTGTTCAAATACAGGGTGGCATGGTGGCTCAGTGGTTAACACTGCTGCCTCACAGTGCCAGGAACCTAGGTTCGATTGCCCCCTAGGTGACTTTCTGTGTGGAGTTTGCACATTCTCCCTGCGTATGTGTGGGTTTCCTCCGGGTGCTCTGGTTTCTCCCACAGTCCAAAGATTTGTAGGTTAGTTGGATTGGTCATGCTAAATTGTCTGTAGTGTCCAGGGTCGTGTACATTAGGTGGATTAGACATGGAAAATGCGGAGTTACAGGGAAAGGGTAGGGAAATGGGTCTGGGTGAAATGCTCTTTGGAGGGGCGGAGTGAACTTGTTGGGCCAAATGGCCTGTTTCCACATTGTAGGGACTCTATGATTGATCAAAGTAATATCCAGGCTTGGGTTGATAAGCTTTAGTAACTTTTGCACCACAAAAGCACCAATCAATGACCGTCTCCAACAAAAGAGAATCCTTCCATTGTCCCTTGACATTCAAAGGCATTATCATCTGTGAATACCCCACTATCAACATGTTTGGTGGTACCATTGACTAATGGTTGAACTGGGCCAGCTGTATAAATACCATGGCTATAAGAACAGTCCAGAGGCTTAGAATTTTTTTGCGATTAACCCACCTCTTGACTCCTCAAAGTCTGTCCATTGACAAAAAGGATTATGTCAAGAAAGTAATGGAACAATTTCCACTTGTCTGGACGAGTACATATCCTACAATGCACAAGAAGTTCAACATCACCCAGGACTAAGCATTCTGTTTGCTTGGCACCTCATTCACAAACATTCAGCAACTCCAATGCACAGTAACATCAATGAATACACTCTACAGGATACACTGAAATTCTCCAAGGTTCCTTTGACAACACTTTCCAAATTCATGACCTCTACCATCTAGAAGGACAAGGACAGTGGACACATGGGAACACCAGTGCCTGCAAGCTCCTGTCCAAGCAAATCAGCATCCTGACTTGGAAATATATCGTCATTTCTTCAATGTCACTGGGACAAAATCATAATGCCAAGAGAACTATTGTGGGAAAAGACCACCTAGTTGCATGAATATACCAAGTATTTAGGATGGAGGCAGTTTTTTTTATTTCTTTGCATTGGGCCTCGTGATTGCAACATCCAATTAGACACTCCCAAACCTTTCTGAATCCAAAGGCATTTAAGCTTTTCCTGCATTGGAACAATAGCTATCTTTCTAAAGTACTTTATTGACTGTGTTGATTGATGATAATGGCATCAGCACAAAGCACAAGCTGACAATGGTAAGTTGTCTTCTTTCACTTTTAAGCTGCTTTAGGGAAAATAAAGAGTTCTAGCTTTTTTTTAAGAAATGGACTTATGTAATTTTCTTCATGGCTTGAATTTAGGGCAAGATTATTTTAACTAAATATCTGGCAAGGGAGCTCAGTCCTATATGTTGCGCAGCCTGGTGTATGTGTGAAGTCTTAGGCATTGCTGGCAGTCTGGATGATGATATCTGTAGGAAGTGGCACCAGTTTAAACATGAGTGACAGGTTTCAGAGTTTGAATGTCAGCTGGAGGTACAACAATGTATTTCTCAGGCTGAAAGTTACATGGATAGCATATCTTTAGATGTGGTCACCTTACATTCTAAGGAAGTGCAGTCAGAGAAGGAATGGGTGACAATCAGTCAGAAGTAGGGAGGGAGTCAGGAAATCCCCAGAGGGCACCTCACTCAAGAATAGATTTTTTTGTGTTGGAAAGTGGTAAAAGTGATGATTTCTTTGGGGAGTGCCAGAGCCCAACTACACAAGGGAGGAGGAGAAAAAAACAAGAGCAACCATGGTAGGAGACTTGATCATGAGGGGTGCAGCTACAGAACTAATTCTAAGATGGTGCATGACCTCCCTGGGCCAAAGTTAGAGATGTCATTGTATGCCTGCAGGGCATTCTGAAAGGGGAGGGTGAACAATCAGAGATCATGGTTCAAATAGGTATCAATGATGTAGGTGTAAAGAGGGGAGAAGTCTGGTAACAGGAGTTATGGGAGATAGCTAGCAGATTAAAAAGTAGGACCTCAAAGTAATCTCTGGATTATTCCCAGTGCCACATGCTAATGAGTATAGGAATAAGTGGAGAGAACTGATGAATGTGTAGTTGAAAGATATGGTGCAGGAGGGAAGGCTTTAAATTTTCAGATCACTGGATCCAATTCTGAGGAAGGTGGAACCTGTCCAGTTTTGATGGCTAACATCCCTTTCGTGAGGGTGGAATGGCCAGTACTGTTGGTTGGGATTTATACTTTATTGGCAAAGGGATAGGATACGAAGTGGAGGGATAGTAGGAGTGATGTACGAACAAATTTTGGGGAAACACTGGTTTAGTTTATTATCACACTAAGCTCAGTTCCCTGATACCATTTGTACTACCTTTTCTCCTTCTTTGAAGTATGGCCTTTTCAGTCTACATGGCTTATTGACAGTTTTTCTAAATTAACAAAAGCAAGTTGAGGTTTCTAGACTCAGTTCATAGAATCCCTATAATGTGGGCCCATTTAGTCCGCACTGACCCTCCAAAGAGCATCCTACCCAGACCCACCCACCTACCCTATCCCGGTAACTCTGCATTTCCCATGGCCAATCCACCTAGCCTGCACAGCTTTGGACTATGGGAAGAAAGCAGATCACCCGTCGGAAACCCACGCTGACGCTGGGAGAACGTCTTATTTGAGGAAATATATTAGTTCATTAAAAGCAGTTCAGAAAAAGGGGTGGCACGGTGGCTCAGTGGTTAGCACTGCTACCTCATAGTGCCAGGGACCTGGGTTCGATTCCACCCTTGGGTGACTGTCTGTGTGGAGTGTGCACATTCTCCCCGTGTCTGTGTGGATTTCCTCTGGGTGCTCTGGTTTCCTCCCACGATCCAAAGATGTGCAGGGTAGGTGGATTGGCTATGCTAAATTGCCCATAGTGTTCAGGGGTGTGTCAATTAAGTGGGTTATAGGTGGATTCGTCTAGGTGGGATGCTCCAAGGGTCGGTGTGGACTTGTTGGGCCAAAGGGCCTGTTTCCACACTGTAGGGATTCTAGGATTCTATGATTCTATTCTATGAACATGCAAACTCCACACAAACAGTTGTCAGATGCTGGAATGAAACCTGGGCCCCTAGCACTGTGTGGCAGCCATGCTTACCTTGAGCCATCATACTGTAAGTTGATCCAGCATAATTAGATTACAGGTTGAAGTGAATGCTCAGTGAGTCTTTGAATCAACATCTTAGCTTCAGTCTCTGGTTTGTGGTGAATGCTGTCAATTCAAGTAAAAATAAATGTGCAAAAATTGACCTCAGTACCACTGTGCTCATGTAGTGAGGATCACTCAGTCAGACTTCCTATCCCTTGGTGCTATTACCATTGATGTCTATTGGCTCTAATCACATGAAAAAGAACAATACTGTGTTGTGCTGCTTCTGACCCAAGACTTTAACATTCACTGAGCAAAGGCAACTTGGGAAGGGATCAAAGGATGGTTACATTTTGTGGAACCTTACCACAGCAAATGATGTTGTCAGAAAAAAAGGAGAACATTTAACAAAGAAAAGAAAACAAGATTCCAGGAGATTAACTTCGAATAGTTCATCATATGCCTCAGTCCACACAAGCTCGATTCTCTCGTGCCTACTGTGGTTGGTAATAACAAATTAATTTTGGACCTAATCCCCCTTCACGACCTTGCCATCTTCTTCCCATCTGGGATCTGTGCAAAGTTCAGGGCATCTCCCTCGTCACACACTTCATCGGATATGTAACTGAAAAGGCCTGCAGAGTGTTTAATTGTTATTTCCATTGTCTGGACTCAGTTGGTGCTGGAATTACAATGAAGGTGTGAGAATCTTTTCAACAATTTCCTCTCCAAATGCACCTTGCAAAATGTTACCAGCGCCTTCCAAATAAAGCTTTTCAATTCCTGACTTAGCAGGATGCGAAAAAAGTTAGTGATGACGCACAGCCTATTTACCTTACATCAGAGACAGTCAGGAATCACACGACACCAGGTCACAGAGAAACAGGTTTATTTGAAAACGCAAGCTTTCGGAGCTCAGCCACTTGATACTATGCCTGAGGAAGGGGCCGTGCTCTGAAAGCTTCCATTTTCAAATAAATCTGTTGGACTATAACCTGGTATCATGTGATTTTTGACCTTGTCCACCCCAGTCCAACATCAGCACCTCCACATCACAATCGGGAATGTCAGAAAGCAGTACCTGTGTTTGCAGTAACCATGAACCTGCACCTTATTATAGTTTCTGTCTTATCTCCCCACATACCCTCTCTGAGCTCATCATGCTTATCATGGTATGGTGTCACGAGTAACCACTCTTTCCTGCCCCACCCGTGCAGCCATGCAATCTTCTGAGGGAGACAAGAAAAGAAATGCTTGCACCAATTTTGGAAAAGAATCTGGGAATTTTCCAAAGACGGCAACAATACCTTTAACTTCATAAAAAGTCCCTCGATGCATCCCAGGAGCATTATTAATGAAATATAAACACTGAGAAATGTAGGGCAACATAAGGGCAGGTAGATCAAAGCTTGGTCGAAGAGTTAAAGAGGAGCCTGAAAGGAAGAAATAGAGGTAGCAAGTCTGAGAGGTTTAGGGAGGGAATACAAGGGCTTGAAGTCTAGGCAGCTGTGCCACCAATGGTAGTGCAGTTAAAATTAGGGATCATCTATAGGCCAGAATTAGAGGAGCATAGACATCCAGGAGATTCTGGAGATGCTGAAAGGAACTGAGGAGCTTGGGAACAGCAAGGCCATGGAAGGATTTGAAAACAAGAGTAAGAATTTCAAAAGTTAAGGCATTGTTTGAGTGGGAGCGAATGAGGGACAATGGCCTGAAGGGCAGAATGAAGGAAGAAAACAGGCAGGTGTTGGAATATTGCTAAAAATCTAAATTACAGCAGATGCTGCAAATCAGGAACAAAAACAGAAGTTGCTGGAAAAGCTCAGCAGGTCTGAGAGTAAGTGTGAAAAAAAAAATCAGAGTTAACATTTTGGATCCAGTGACCCTTCCTCAGACCCTTCCTCTTGGAATATTGCTGCTTTGAAGTAATAAATGCATGAATGAGGATTTCATTGGCAGATAAACTGGGTGGGGTCAGGTGATGTTATAGAGGTAGAAATTTGTCATATTAATGACAGTATGGATGTGTGATCAGAAGCTCTTCTCTGGGTCAGATACAATACCGAGATTGTGAATAGTCTGGGTTAGTCTCAGATTGCCATAAGAAGGGATGGAATTGATTCCTAGGAACAAGCTCTGGAGTAGGATTGAAGACAATTAATTGGATAGAATTTCTACTCATCCACTACGGGATGTTGGATAAACTATCTGTTGATTATCTACTGTGGAGAAGTTAAGAGAGGTGAAGGTGAGGTAGAGCTGGTGACATCAGTGCAGAAGTTCAAAAAAAAAGTGTTTGTGGATGACTGGTAGATATGTCACACAAATGACATCCTACATGACATCTTATGGTGAAAGCAATTTTGATAATTTAGCAGGTGTAGAAACCTGATTGGTTGGATCAAAAAACAGCAAAATACATTGGCCACTGGAAACATGAAATAAAAAACAAACAATGCTCATAATACTCAGCAAGTAATGCAGCTTGTGCGGAAAGATAAACTCAGGTAACCTTTTAGGTTGGTGACCTTCCAACTGTTGGGCAAATTGCTGGACTGCTGTGGGAGACTGCATAATCCTTTGAACACAATAATCCACAGCCAGGATGGCATCAGTCTGATTTGGCACTTGTTGGCTTTTGCTTATGCTGTAATGGAAGCTGAGACATTGGCCGTTAGACATTACATAACAGTGGGATCCACAAGGATGTTATTGGGTTTGGCCAATGTGTGACTGCATTGGAATGAATAGGCTCCAAACTCCAGGCCAAGTTGGCACTGTACTCCTCAGTGTTCATTGACACTGATCACAGTTTTTCTGTAAATCCTATATATGCACCATTTATTTCATTGTGCATGTCCTCAACCTGTTTCTCAAGCTTCTTTTATCAAAATGCTCATCTGAATGTCCTCCCGTAGAATCTGTATGCAATCTTGTACTCCAGTGAGATCTCACCCCTGTCCTAAATGCAGGCCTCTCGTGCCCAGTGTCTGACCGTATGCAAATTTTCCACTGTTCTACTCTATAAATAATGTGTTGTGTTGTTATCCAAGCTGGTGATTGCAAGTGTGGGAGTGAGTGAAGCTATCTCTTAATTTTCCCCAGAATATTCTGCCTCATCCATTTCTTGCTTCTGGTCCACTGCTTGCCCTGTAGTTCTGGACTATCTATCTGGAAAAATAGAGGAGAGGCAGATAAAGTAAGAGGTGCATACTTACATGATCTGAAGCTTGTCAATCTGCAAAGAGTGATAGACCGGGTTGGAGTGAAATGTAAAGTGAAGGAATAGGAATGAGTATACAACGTCTTTGATTGTTTCAGCCCCACTACTGATTATGTTCTTGACAACGCACTCTCCAAAGATGGTGAGCACCAATTCCTTCTTCTGGATTATAATGTGAATCTGTGCCCGTTCCCCATAGGTTCACTCCTGCTTTCTCCACATAAGCAAAAACTTGGCCCCTAAGTGAGAGGTAAGTGTGTGACTGAATGATCTGCAATGTGTTTGAATGATGTGTTTTTCATGGTTGAATAGTAAACAGTGAGTGAAAGCTACAAAGTACAAGTGTGAAGCTTGCAGAAACACTAAATCTGTAAGGGTGAGGTGAAGCAATGAATGTTAGGCATGGATCGTGATTGATAGAAATTGTTGGCAGGTGAATGGAGGAGGGCGACTGTGGTAGAGCTGGTGGTTGATGAGTGAATTCAGCAGTGTGTGAGGCAAGTGGTTTAGTTGTCAGGATATAGCATGTGAGAACACAATTCACCAACTCTAAAAGCTTAGATGATGTGATTAAATTTCCACAGAACTACATTCAGGGTCTCAGACTAACCCTCTTGTTTTCAACTATCTGGTTCTATTGGTTTCTGTATATGTGTCCAGAACACTGATCCCTTGTGAATAGTGGGCATCTCTTTTCCTGTTCACCTGCACCAAGGTCTTGTTCCTCCTCAAAGTGTTTAACCTTTGCTTAGTTGGAATGCATGTTGGGGTGGTTACAAGGTTAAGCAGTCCAGTCTAAGAGATGACTTTTTTTATTGTTCTTGGAATCTGGATATCCCTGGTAGGTCAAATTTATTAGTCACTATAGTTGCCCCTGAGAGAGTGGTGGTGATCTGACTTCTTGAACTGCTGCGGTTCACATGGTATGGAATTCTAGTAGAGAGAGAGTCAAGGATTATGACCCAGTGATACTGAAAGAACCAACTGAGGATAGGGATTGATAGGAGAGGAACTTGCATGGACTTGGTTCTCCAATTCAGCTTGTTTAATGAGGCTGCATACTTCAGCTTTTATTGATGTACTAGTTTTAACATTGACAGGCTGATATTCCCAGGTCTCAAGTATCCTAGCAGCCAAAGAGAGGTTAGAAGGGGTCAGTGCCCTCAATGCCCTAGTACTGCTTGTGGGTGAGGAGGACCACCCCTTGCTCCCCTTGCTCCACGTTAACTTGCTTCCTTCCCCAACAAATCCCTCGAAGTGATTGGATATCCCCTGATACAACCGATTGGCCAAAATGATTGGACCGCCTCAAGATACCAGCCACCTAACATCTGCCCTAATCTTTCTTTGGCCTTCGTCAAGCACCAAGACTATGGGCTACTCTGTATCCAACCCACCATCCCACAACCTCTACTCCAGAAACCTACCCCATCCTGAGCCATGAGTCCGTTTAAACATGTACTACCCAAATGAGATTCAAGCCTAACAACCCGGCCGGCTTCTGGGTGGGATGCTGACGCCCCGTGGAGTTAAAGTGCCATATTTATCAAACAAAGTTCCTTCCCCATCAGTTTGGGATTCTGCCTCAATCATGAATTGGACCAACTGGCCAGAAGTTCAAAATGATTTCCAATGTACTATTGTAAACAGATGAAAGTTAGTCGATCATGTGCATAAATTATCTCAATAAGGCAACTAAAATGAATAAGACAAAAAATGGGCATCCTTCAATAGAATTTCAATGTTTCACTTATTGTATTCATTTATAAAAATGATGTTTATGGGAAAAGGCAAAATTGTTGCTCAGATGTACTCCAATGTTCATTCAGTACTTTAACGTTTTATCATAAATTATAATCCAACACCACTGTGGGTGCAGGGGATGTGGCAAATCAGCAGTGTCATACTTTCCAAGAAAATTGATGTCTTCCAGGACTTCTGATGGAGCTGCTCAGAGTGGTCTCAATTTTAGAGAGGAATCTGAACGGCCAGAAACACAAATACTATACACCACGTGGTTGCAAGTGTTGGCAATGGTACCATGAATGTCTCATCTGAGTTTCTAGCTTGTCAGATAAGGCACTAAGATAATCTAACTTCGAAATTTTGTGCTATGTTGCGATAAGGAGCAGGGGTTAATCCAAGTAGTTGCTGATAACTTAACAGAGACACTTCTTGATATGACATTGAATGATATTGGCCTTGTAAACCCAATATTTAGTCCTTGGCCCGACTTATGTTAATTAATTTCAGTTGAGATCACAGTTGGGTAGTAAAATTAATTCTAATGCTCCGAGTTAATGAAAGGTTATCTAAGGCTTCCGCACTTAGTTGCAAACCACAGATCTCTCTTGTATGCAAAAGGGTGGATGGAGGAAGGTTGTGTAAATGACTTGAACAGCAGATGGGTGTGGTGTTTCCAAACTACCAAGGAGACCTATGCAAAGATATAACATTTAGTTTCTGTTGTACACAGGAAATATTTTCTTCCCTTTAAAAGCTCAGCAGGTCTGGCAGCATCTGTGGAGAGAAATCAGAGGTAACATTTCAGGTCCAGTGACCTTTCTTTCGAACTGTAGAATTGAAAGATAGTCTCAGTAATGGTAACAATGTAACCATTATTTATTATTATAACAGCCTTCTTATCCACTAGTGAAGGAAGAAAATTTGCTCTCCCTACCTTCACCGGCCTACATGTGGCTCCAGACCTACAGTAATTGGCTAATTCTTAATAGCACTCAGGACCTTTGGCCCAGAACGTCCAGGTTACATAGAAACAGGAAAAGGCCATGCAGCCTCTCTAGCCTGTTCTATGCCATTCAATAAGATCATGGTTGATCTATGGCCTAACTCCATATACCTGCATTTGGTCCGTATCCCCTAATACCTTAGTTTATCAAAAAAAATTCTCAAATTTAAAATTAACAACTGATCCTGAATCCATTGTTTTTGTTCAAGTCCCTCTTGATCTAAAGGTGCGTAATATCATCACTGGATAGGTTGATTCGAAAATGACTACCCTTCTTAGTGCTGCTAATTGAACCAAGTACCTGATGTTACCACAGGCAACAGACTGTGTACACTGCAGCACTCAAAGCACAGAGTGAGTCTAGAGAGCACTCTGTGCCGTATATGTAAGTTTAGAAGTAAATCAATCCACCGGAGATCTTCAAATAAACAAATCCACACACCTAATTTGTGTTACACTTAGACAACACGCATGTAACATTATGTGGAGAACAAATGCTAACCCAGCCAGCAATGCCAACATCCCAAGAAGAAATTTTTAAAAATAAACTATATGGCTAAACCAAATTTACCTAAATTTCAGTTATAGAGCTTGCTCGTGATGCTTGTATATGTAATCAGAAACTGGGCTCCAGGTCACTGTCTACTCTTTCTCTGAAACATAGGAGAAAATGAGCCTTTCACTAAACACACGAAAAACTAAGTTCTACTTTCAAACAGCTCCCACAGTACAACAATTCCACCCATTACTTAAAATCAATGGCAAGGTCCTGGAAAATATAAACATTTTTCCTATTTTGGGAGCCTTCTTTGAATGAAAGCATTAAGAACAAAATTATTTAGGTAGACACCAGACACATATTCCCCTCCCCTCCCTTGTCCACCTTCCACAGGGACCGTTCCCTCCGGGACACCCTGGTCCCTACTTCCTTCACCCCCAACACCTCTCCACAGCCCGACAGCACCTTCCCTTGTAACCAGCGAAGGTGCAACACCTGCGCATTTACCTCCTCTCTCCCCAGTATCCAAGGGCCCAAACATACCTTCCAGGTGAAACAACACTTCAGCTGCACTTCCAAGAATCTAGTCTACTGCATCCGCTGCTCACAATGTGGTTTTCTCTACATTGGGGAAACGAAGCGTAGACTTGGCGACCACTTCGCAGAACATCTACATTCTGCTCGCAAAAAAGACCTTGAACTACCTGTTGCCTGCCACTTCAATGCACCACCCTGCTCCCTGGCCAACATCTCTGTCTTTGGCTTGCTACAGTGTTCCAGTGAAGCCCAGCGCAAGCTGGAGGAACAACACCTCATTTTCCGCTTGGGCACCCTACAGCCCTCCGTACTCAATATTGAGTTCAATAATTTTAGGGCCTAAGCTCTCCCATCTCCCAGCTCCCCCCCCACCTCCACACACCAGGCCTTGTTACCACATAGCCTGCCACTACACACCCCCTGTTGTTAGTCACAAACAGTCCCCATTAACAACTATTCACCCTCCCAGCCTGATCGTTAGCAACTCCTTTGTCTTTCTCTCTCTTTGGGCTCTATCCTATCATTTACCCCCTAGCCCACCCACCTCCCCATTTTCTGTGTATAACCGGACGTTTCCCCAGCCACCATCAGTTCTGAGGAAGGGTCACTGGACCCGAAACATTAACTCTGTCTTCTCCTCCACAGATGCTGCCAGACCTGCTGAGCTTTTCCAGCAACTTTGTTTTTATTCCTGATTTACAGCATCCGCAGTTCTTTTGGTTTTTATTTAGAATTATTGTGGAGTTTGTCTCTACAGAAAATCTGCTTCTCTATGGTTCGCAATGTTTAAAATGCACAATATATTGGAAATAATTTTTATAGTTTAATGTATGAATATGAAGAAATGTTTTATGAGCTTCTTTTCAATTTATTTATAGTCCCTTGTTTCTATCCATTGTTGACATGGAAGTCAAGGATGGGAAGAATCTATTCAGCCACTAAAATTCATTGCTGTAATGCATTATTTTTTCCTTCAGTACTCGATACAATGACTTGATTTTCATCTAAAGAAAAAAAAGTGCTGCCTGTAAATTAATCTATTTTTAAAAACAGAAGCCGCTAAAGAAGCAGGCCTAGAGTAACAACCACAATGCAGAGTACAGACTGTTCAACACTGACTTCGCACAATGGCAAGGTGTCTCAGCACATTGGTAGCCTGTTTGTGTGCCATACAGCTGGAAGATATGGACACTTTTATGAATTTTTCTATGGAACTAATTTACTGTCTTGACCATGCCGTGCAGAGGTGTCAAGCGTCCTCATTGGGATCTGAGGTTGCCAATCTTCCAAGATTAACCTGGAATTTACAGGACACTGCAATGTGAAACTCTGGAGATGAATCACAGGGATGAGTGTTATGTAAATTATGTACCATAGAACAGTAAACAAAGATAATTTTTGTCACATTTTTTAATATTTCTCTTTATAAAAATTAGAGGGGTGGAGGAGGGCAAAGAAAGGCTCTTTGGCTGACAGACACCAATTGGGTAAATTTTGCTTTCAAATTGGCGTAAGGTGGCAGTGCATCACAAGGATGAATATTTTGGCTGACTGAAGTGTGGGGCAAGTCATATAATGAAGTCCCCAGGAATAGATAACATCAAAACGTATTTGGAAGGCAAGAGATGGGAAAGATCAGAATGTGGTTATTTCCTTACAGGGAGGTCTATTGGCATTGGGAGATTTCACAGAATTAACCTCAACAGCAAGAGAAAAGCACGATAGAAGAAAATTATAAAAAGAAAGAAAAATATTCTGCCTGTGCCTTTGTGTGTCTTCCTGCTTAATCTTGCCACAGAAAGTGACACTTTCTGGGATGTTTGACATGCCGTTCACCCTGTTTAACAAACGCTTAAGAATTTATTTGAATGTTGTGTGAATGAAGTGTTACAAATGAACTTAGCACCTTTGATGATATGAATTGACAAGTTAAGTGGCACAATGCACAATGCCAATGGAGACATGATTATTGCGAAGTTGGCTGAGGAGGGCAGAGTGTGGTGCAACAGCTGCAGTCATTGTGTATATGTCTCCTTCCATGCATTGGAAAATAAGAAGGTTCTTCAGGTGAATACTGTACTGTTTTTCCCACTTGGGGGAGCTGCTGTAAGCTGGCCAGGCACCAGCAGGGAGACCGATGATTCAAACAGACAGTTTACTCACTGGAAAAGCCTTGCATCCTAATGGGATAGCCACTGAATTTGGGAGTAAAAGACAGCCAAAAAAGATATTCAGTCAACAGTTTCATCACATTAGTCCATTCAATTGTCACAAAATACACAGATCTAAAATAATATGTTCTGATACCATGTTCTGAGCAAAATGCATTCTTTAATTTACCAGCATTTCAACTTTTTTGTTTCCTTTTATTCCAGGCAAAGTAAACGTTGTTAAATATATATTTATTTCTTGAAATTCTCTAGCACTTTTACGATTCCACAAACACAGGAAATAAGGGTACTTCCTTATCTTTCACACATTATTTAAAGCTGAAGAAATATATTTACAGTAAATGACTATCATCGCACTGTACTTTAGCAAAACAGAAGATTCACTAAATATCAATGTGACTAGAAATTTGTATCCATGTTTTATATTCCCTGGTGAAGATTTCCCATATCTTCTGTTCTGCTGAAGACATTGTAACACTAGATGTGTGCCAATAGTTTTCCGGTATCTTGCTGAAGCGCTCACTCCTCATATAAGATTGTAAGACTATAAGATGGAGGAGCAGAAGCAGCCCATCAACTCTTCTTGGCCATTCAATAAGATTGTGGCTGATCTCGTGATTCTCAACTCCACTTTCTCGCCTTTTACCCATGGCCCCTGATTCCCTTACTGATTAAAATTCTGGCTGTCTCAGCATATACTTAATGTCAAAGGCCTGGCTTTTCAGCCTAGATAGGAGTTGTGCACGGGGACCCCGAGGAAGCCCCATTGTAGCAGACTTCGAAGATATTGCCTGGGAAATGGAAGATTCCAAGATCAAATGACCCTAAATCTGAAACCCTGTGAAAGCCTCCATTTAAATCAGAGAATTCTGAGGGTTCTGATATAGTTATTGTGGAAATGTTAGACTATTAAACACACAATCTAACTCCTTACTAACTTTTCAACTGACCTTGTACTTAACCCACAAAATCCCCAACTACACCTCCCCAAACCGCTTACTTCCCCAAAACCAGGCCCAACATGCCTAGGACCTGATATCCATGCACACCCCCTCCCTTATCTTTCCCCAATGCCCTACTCCCCTGCCTGACCACCCTTTCACATGCTTGGTACCCAAATCCCACTCCCCCACACAGGACGTGCTACACCCTCCCCCCATCTCCAAACACAAACGCCACCTTCCCAGCTGCTGGCCATGCTCATCCTCCCCTTGCTCCACACTCCCCTCTTCCACACTGTATACTCTACACACCTTCCTCCACCTCTGATGCACTCCCCCCCTTTCCTCAGTCAGTACCCAATCTCCGTTTCTCCAGGTGTCAGACCTGCAAATCCCTGCCGCCACCGCAGCCCCATGCCCACCCTCACCAAACGAGCCATCACCCACCCTCCACACCTCTCGTTGGACTCAAAACTTCCCATGCACCCCAACTTACCCAGTACATGACACCACTTACTTGGCCTCCTCGCACCTTGGCACCCTACACACTGAGCATCCAGCCCCCTTCCCACTCGGCATCTTAATAATTTAGTACCCTCTCCCCTGTTACCCTACCTCCTACCAGCTACAACACTACCAACAATGTGGATACTTGCCCAGTTGTGCCCTGCACATTAGAAGCAGGACCAACTCAATCCGGCCAATTACTCTCAATCATCAGTAACCTGATGGAAGATGTCATTAAAAGTGCCATTACTCAGCGCCTGCTCAGCAACAACCTGCTCAGCGACGCCCAGTTTGGGTTCCACCAGGGCCACTCAGCTCTTGACCTTTTTACAGCCTTGGTTCAAACATGGACAAAAGAGCTGAAATTCAGAGGCAAGGTGAGAGTGACAGCCCTTGACATCAAGGCCGCTTTTGACTGAGCACAGCATGAAGAAGCCCTTGCAAAAGTCAATGGAAAACAGGGGGAACTCTCTCTGCTAGTTGCTCCCATATCTGACATGGAGGAAGATGGCTGTTGAAGGTCAGTCATCTTAGTTGAAGGAATTCAGTCACCTTCTACAGGAGTTCCTCAGAATAGTGTTGTTGCCCCTCTGGCATGCTATCCCTCAACAGCCTAACCCCTAGCCAGTTGGCACCTTTGGCACCCTACTTCGCCTACCCATCTGACACACTACCCTCCGAGCATCCTAATATCACACCTACCTTCTACACTTACAGCTTGACAGGAGCTGTCAAAGTGGCTGTCAGACTCTTTAAACATCAGAAGAGAGCAGCTGACCGCTGTGAAAAAGAGGCACAGTTTGCCTTATGCTGACTGTTCGATGTTCTGTTTTCTGAAGGACTCCCGATCAGAATCCCCTGTCAGAAACGTGGAGCTCCCTTCTTTCACAAAATAAAAAATAAGGCGAAATGGCAAATGTCATGAGATTGCCACTCCTTGGAAAGTTCACCCATAGCTTTAACAGCTCTATGCGGTAAAAAAAATTCCACAGGCTCCTCATCTCTGTTCTAAATACGTGACCACTTATTCTGAGATGATGTCCTCTGGTCTCAAATTCTCCGACAAGGATAAACAACCTTTCTGGATCTACCCTGTCAAGCCCCCTATGAATATAATAGGTTTCAAGAAAAGTCTCATTCTTTTAAAATCCAGTGAATGGAGTCATAGAGTCATACAGCAAGGAAATAGACCCTTCGATACAGGCCCCACATACTCAACCTTTCCTCATAAAACAAAACTCTCCACACCCAGGATCAACCTAGTGAACCTTCTCTGGACTGATTCCCATGAAGTAAATCTTTCCTTAGATTAGGGACCCAAAAGTGATCACCGTATATGAGGCTAGACTGTCTGGTGGGAAGACTGTTCAACCATAGGTCACATCATAACTAAGCCTGTCCTTTTTAAAACCCATAATCTACATTTGTTCATTTTCAGGTAGGATTCAGTGAATAACAAAAGGAAATCAGGAAAGGGAAACCAGGTGAATTTGTCCCTATACCTTCAGGACACTAAGTCCGGTGGCCCTGACCTAACTGCTTCAACTGAGAACATATGCTAAGCATAAACCAGTAATCAAGCTTGAGCCTTTTAGGTCCATGTGACCTGGCATTGCAGGAGAGCCATGGCACCTTTATTCAATAAACAATTGAAGCTGGAAGAATTTTTTGTAGCGGACTTGGCATCCAGGTCTAGGCAGATGCTCCGTTCAGCAATGTTGACCTGAATTTAATTCTGGAGTCCACGAGGGAGTGGAAGGAAGCTCTCCATCCAGAGGGTGACAAAAGGAGCTCACCTCACTGTGCAACAGGGCACCTCTCTCTTTGGAATCTTCTCTCTCTGCCTCATCGACCACCTCCTCTCATCTCCTCCTCTGTGCCTCCTGGGATGAGTTCATTCCAGGGCATCACCATCCACAAGGCACACTGCTCTCTCGAAGGCCACATTATGGAGACCAGAGCAGACCACCAAAATGGTTGAAAGCTTTTTAGGAGTGTCACTGGACCTGAGAGGTGGGCAGTTATCCTCCAGGATCTATCAGCACACTTTGGTGGTAGGGATGGAGGTCTGTGGCAGCCTGGATTGACAAAGGATGAAGGAATCATTGCAGCTGCATAGAAACTAGTGCATTCATGGAGAAGCTCTTATTGTAATGACAGACCAGATGAACTTTGGGAGAGTGGAAGTCCTCCCTGGAGAGGAATCGGAACGGACAGTCACTGGCAACTTTGATGGTCACGTGCATTCAATCATAGGCGCCATGTCCTTGGAAATGTCAAAGTCTGGCATAAACCCCACTGCTCACCATCCTTGCTAGACTGTACCTGTCGTGAAATGCATATTCTGCCTAGCTCTAGCTACAAGGGCATCAGTGAACCGTGGGGTGCAGTAATGCGTAGCCATTTGTAATATCCCACTAAAGTTCACAGGTGAACCTTTGAAGGAGCCAAAAAAATGAAGCTCAAGGCCACAGAGATTTTGAAAGACACTGGCAGGGCATGGTGGTCAGTGATAACACCCTCAGTGATAAGGGCACAGAACTCTGTGCCCATTCACCTGGAAAGTCCTTTTCCTTTGTGGCACTGGGTTTCAGGCAGCTCCGGGTAGCTCCGATCTGGCAGTGAATCCTGTGGTCACAGAATGACCTCGGTTGACTTCCTCACCCTCCTTCCTCTCCCTTGACTTCCTGACATCCTGGATTCTGTCTTTTCTCCAAAAAATGTTGTCCCTTACAAACACCACACCCAAAATCTGAAAGGATAAATAACGGGCCAGGTAGAAGGGACCATGCACACCATTCCTGCTCCTATTTGTTATGTTCTTACGTTTTCTTTCCATTTCAAACCCAAACCGTTATGTACTTCAGTTTAGGTTTTATCATTTGGACTGCAGTGATTCAAGAAAGCAGCTTGCCAGCTCTTTCTCAAGGGCATTAGGAATGAGTAATAAATGCTGGCCCAACCACTGATCCCTACATAGCTGGATGGCTTTTAAAAAAAACTCCTTTCTCCTATCATAATATCCAGTTGCCTCTCCTGGTGCTACAGTATTATTGGGGGTTTGTCGGCTGGTATTACAAGTTCCTGTTTAGTGATGTGGATTGCAACAGGAGTCTAATGATTCTTAACCTACCCAGATGGTGGGGTCAGGGGACGTGTTGAAGTTCCATTTCAACTGTTATCGCACCAAGGAAAAAAAAGCGGCCCAAGATCTCAATGTAACTTTTACACTGCATTTTAAGGTATTGAAAATTAGTACACTGTGTCTTGCTGTTGATTTATCTTATTGATGACAGTAGTGAGGCATTATTTTCATCCTAAAATCCCATTGGTAAGGAAATGAAACAAATCAGCTTCTGCCTACAAGCACTATCCAGTGAACAACTGATTAATGTGGTGCTTAGTGGGATCTAGTTAAGGATATTGTTCTTAACATTTATTGCCTTTAATGTTGAGTAAAATATGGCACATTTATACACTAAGAATGATTCTTTGAATGAAGCACATGTGTGCTGCTGTTCTTGGAACTGTAACAGAGGAACAGTCAGTAATTTCAGGGACGGTCAGATAAACAGAGAAATTTGGAAGGTATCTCTGAAAAATGAAAGGAAGCAAATTGGTGTTTTGGAGTTGAGCTATGTTGTCCGGATGTAGTAACACACAGAGTATAGAATGTGGTTTCATTGGTTTTGAAATGGCATCCTCATATTGTGGGAAGTTAGTCTCACCTCTGAGTCAGAAGTCAAGGGTTCAAACAGACAACAGGATGCTTACATGTGATCTAGTCTAATGTTTCTTTGCAGCACTTACGGTGTGCAAGTTTATGAGTTTCTTACTTTTGAATGAGTTATTAAACTGGGGCCCATACAAATGTTTTACAGAAGAGCAGAGGTGTTCTCCCATTATCCTGGCCAATGTTCACCCCTCAACCTAAACCAGATCAGTTAAATGGGCAAATCATCCCTCACACACGCTCCCCGCAATAAAAACCAAAACAGAATCCCCCTCGTCCTCACGTACCACCCCACCTACCTCTGGATCCAACGCATCATCCTCCGACACTTCTGCCATCTGCAATCTGACCCCACTACCAAAGACATTTTTCCCTCCCCACCCTTATCTGCCTTCCGGAGGGACCACTCTCTCCGTGACTCCCTTGTCAGCTCCACACTCCCCTCCAGCCCCACCACACCTGGCACTTTTCCCTGTAACTGCAGGAAGTGCTACACCTGCCCCTACACCTCCCTCCTCACCCGCAGCCCAGACCCCAAGAAGACTTTCCACATCAAGCAGATGTTCACCTGCACATCTGCTAATGTGGTGTACTGCATCCGCATTTCCCGTTGTGGCCTCCTCTACATCGGGGAAACCAAGCGGAGGCTTGGGGACTGCTTTGCAGAACACCTATGCTCGGTTCGCACTGAACAACTGCACCTCCCAGTCGCGAACCATTTCAACTCCCCATCCCATTCCGCAGACAACATGTCCATCCTGGGCCTCCTGAAGTGCCACAATGATGCCATCCGAAGGTTGCAGGAACAGCAACTCATATTCTGCTTGGGAACCCTGCAGCCCAATGGTGTCAATGAGGACTTCACAAGCTTCAAAATCTCCCCTCCCTCTACCACATCCCAAAACCAGCCCAGCTCGTCCCAGCCTCCCTAACCTGTCCTTCCTCCCACCTATCCCCTCCTCTCACCTCAAGCCCCACGCCCATCTCCTACCTACTAACCTCATCCCGCCCCCTTGATCTGTCCGTCTTCCCTGGACTGACCTATCTCCTCCCTACCCCCCCACCTACACTCACCTTTAGTGGCTCCATCCCCGCCTCTTTGACCTGTCTGTCTCCTCACCACCTATCTTCTCCTCTATCCATCTTCTATCTGCCTCCCCCTCTCTCCCTATTTATTTCAGAACCCCCTTCCCCTCCACCATTTCTGAAGAAGGGTCTAGGCCCGAAACGTCAAGCTTTCCTGCTCCTCTGATGCTGTTTGGCCTGCTGTGTTCATCCAGCTCTACACCTTGTTATCTCAGATTCTCCAGCATCTGCAGTTCCTACTATCTCTGAAATGGTTGACTCATTTGTCTATATAATGGTAACCACATTTCAAAAGCAATTCTTTGGCTCTGCAGTACTTTGCAATATCATGACGAATTGAGACGGAAGTTCTTTCTTTCTTGGTAGGTTAGCAATCTTTCTTCTGGGTAATTTTTTTTTGCTCACTTTCACAAATTGTAGACTGATATTCAGTGCAATAGTGAGGAAAATCTATATGGTCGGAGGCATTGTTTTTCAGATGAGACAGTCAACCAAAGTCCCGATCTGCTTGTGCCAGTACTCCCAGACGATTCCATTGACACTATTTTCCCTGGGCCCCAGCTAACATTTATCCATTAGCTAATACTGACTGATCTCTTGTCTCAGTGCTGTTGGTGGGGCTTTACTGTTTGCATATTGGCTGCTGCATTTGCACATATAACAACAGTGATTACGCTTCTTCATTAGCTGTGAAATGCTCTGAAACATCCTTAGACTTTGAAAGCTGTGCAAGTTCTTTCCTTGTTTATTACAGTGATCACCCGGTCTGACCCAAACACTAAAGGCTGAATTTTATGGGGTCTTCAGGAACAGGATAAGGATGGTAAGGGAGAGGACATGAAATCAGGAGGGGACATAATTGCCCTGAATCCAAACATCATGGCTTTGTTTGCATGTTTTACCAGCAGCACGAATACACCAAAGTGGCATTGGCACTGTAAAGAAGTTCTTAACAAGGCACTTAACCCTTAACTAATACCTTACTGACTAGGCTTTGAAAGTGGAGTTTGACGTTTTATGATTGGCGTTCATGGATCATAGGCTTTCATCTCCCTGGCTGGTTAGAAATGTTTTCCATATTAAACTGGTCGCTTCATTCCTAAATTGAACTCAAATAGAAGAAGAGGCATATAGGGCGCTGTCAACCTGAAAGCCTCTAAGAGTGCAGCCCAGCACTGCATCAAGGAAGTTACTATTGCCCTGTTCATTTCTTTTGCGTCTATATGCATTAACAGTTCAAAACTGTCAGCAGGTGGAGAGAGCTATCAGTTTCAGGGTCATTAATGGATTTTCCCAAATGCGTGGTGGTATGTGAGTTGCTATCCAATGGACCAGCCAGTGTCCTTCACCAACAGGATGGGCTTCTCCAAAGTGGAATGGTGGCTCAGTGGTTAACACTACTGCCTCAGAGGCACCAGGGACCTAGGTTCGATTCTACCTTCACGTGGCTGTCTGTGGGGAGTTTGCATGTCCTCCCTGTGTCTGTATGTGTTTCCTCCTGGCCCTCCGGTCTCCTCCCACAGACCAAAGGTGTGCAGGTTCAGTGGATTGGCCATGCTAAATTACCCATCATGTCCAGGGACGTGTAGGTTAGGTGTGTTAGCCTTGGGAACTGTAGGGACAGGGTAAGAAATCAATCTGGGTGGGATGCTTTTTGGAGTGTCAGTGTAGACTTATTGGGCTGAATGACCTGTTTCCACACCTTGGGGATTCTGACAGCCATGAAGCTTACATTCCTCCCCAATCCCAGCTGCTGCAGCTTTTCTGTGCCCCTCCACCACTGTCTCCCTCCCCTGCACCTTCAGGGACAGATCCTTGGGGACAGTGGGTCCCAGTAAATGCCAATGTGCAGACCCTTGGCCACTGAAGAGATGATTCAGATGTTTTGGCCAATTCAGTGGAATCCTTCAGTATGATCACAGTGAGGATATTGTGGTTGTCTGCTGTGCTCTGGACAATCTAGCACAACAGAAGGAGCAGGTATCAACTAATCTCACTGCAGCTCATTTATGAAGAGGATATGAAGGAGGGCTTTGAGCAGGCAACTGAGGATGAAGAATGGCTTGCACCAGAGGCAAAGAGAATTGAGAAGCACACAAGTCAGGGTCTTGAAAATCTCATCTGTACACCATTTCCTGCAGCCATCGCACCCTTTCGATGTTCATGTAACAAAACTTCACTTTCATTTTACACAGATATTGCTGCCTTCCCATCATAGGCCATCATGTAGAATGCACTTTCACCACACACAAATGCACAGGCTAAGGAGCTAGCCATTCGCAATCTGTCCCAATACTATCAGACCTATTAAGGACGCAAGGGCATAGGAGCCAAGGCATCCCTAATACATAAACAATCAGCATCAGTTATTGAAATAATCGCATTGCACCAATGGACACCAAATGCACCTGAAAGCTTTTCTCAATGCGCTTCTATAGGTTTCTATTAGATGTGGCCTTGCACTTGCAGCTGCACTGGAGGCAAGAAGCAGATTTTGCTGTTCCAGGGCCTGAACTGACCTGGACAACCATCCCCTGGTTGCCCAAGGTTTAGAGGACTCCAACATGTTGAGAAGCACCTGCAAATATACCTTCGCTGCCACTGTGGTAAAAGGAGGCACGCTGATTACTGACAAAGAGAATGAGGAGCTTCTGTTCACATTTGAAACGCTCAGAGAAGAGCCCCAAGATGGGAAAGGCAGTTTCATCTCCATTTTTAGAAGACATAGACCTCCCTGATGACCAGAAAAGCTAGAGGAGACTGCAAGCACCTCATATTCCCCTTTGCCCCTACTGCTGCACTGATAGTACATGATAGTACGTGCAGACTCTGTGTTGACTGGTCTGCTGGATCTGGTTCTCCAGGGTGTCACTAGCCCATTGATGGAAGAAGCCATGGATGTATCCCTGAGACGTGGGAGCAAACATCGCCTGGACGGATTCCTCTGTCATCTACTCATGACTGAGCATACATTGGATTGGCCCTGTGCCTGCAAGCCATGAAGTAGACAGCCACTACATGAACATGAATAGTTTTCCAGTGTGGCAAGAGCACCTGCTTGTGAGGCTGCCGACGAGACCCATGCATGTTCTCAACTCATTATGTTTGCTGTCTGAAAGGATGGATACAGAGTAAAATCATAGTTTTCTATTTCAAGAAAAGCTAGCTGAGTGGGAGAAAAACAGGATTAGCCCATTCAGCCGCATGAGTCTGTTCTGATACCTAATTAAGTTATGAGTGATCTGTACCTTCAGTCATTTCTGTTACATTCATCCTGTCCTGTTGGGATTCCACTTCATGATATTATCAGACAATCCAGATCCCAGACTGAAATCTGGCTTGATAGATCATATTTTGTTCCACTTGTGCTTTCAATGATGTGGTCTTTTGCTGAAACACAACAAGTAATGCTGCAGATTTGGGTTTAACGATAAAAATAAACTTTGTCAAAAGAAATTTTAAAAGAAATCAAGGTAGGATAGAATAGACTAAACTATTTACATGTGATACATGTTTAAAAATTTTGAAATGCACAATAAAAATACAATTCCATTAATCCCAACAGCATTCCAATACAGTACTGAAAGACTAGACAGAATACTCTTCTATATCCCATGTGGCGTTTGAATTAGTTCTGGCTTCAATTCCTGGTCATGAGAACCTGATAGACTCTTTCTTGATTCTTTTATTTGTCGTATAACTAAGCTTTCATTTTTTCAGCTTCACATAACCCCTTCAGGATTTTAATCAGAAATGTCTGGTCTGGAACTTTTTAACTGAACTCCAACCACCAAGGTAGCCTATTTCTTACAATTCTAGTCTATATTTTCCTTTGCTCAGGAGCATTTGATTCAGCCAAGTACCGTGTGGAACTGCCCAAACTGAAACGAAAAAAAAAACTCTTTTCAAAGCTATGGGTAGTCTCCCCTAATCAAAAGAAAAATGATCTGTCCCTGACCTTCCCAACTACAGCCTAATGCATAACTGTTCACCTTGTAAACTTGTAACATTCTTCCCATGTAAACGAAAATGTATTATTCCAGGAAGTCTTTTGCTCATGACATGTTTTAAAAGCCATCATCATGACTACAGAAATATTGATGAGTTAATCATTAAACCCCTTCAGACACACAGAAAACCCATATGGCACTAGTTCATATTCAAATATATGAATTCAGAAATAAATAACATAAAAATATATGTAAATCACACATCTTAAAACATAACTGAAACCTAATTATCTCAGTCATGATAATTTCAATTGTCCTGGCATCCACTGTCTTTGTAGGAACATAGGACACAGAAGAAGACCATTCAGCCTGTTGAGTCTGCTTCACTTTTCAATTAGATAACACCTTTCATGTATTGCGCTGCCACAGACACTGTGGTTTGTCAGGAAGGAGGAAGATTATTAGGATTCTTTGCACTAGGAGGCAGCCACACCTCTTAGGGTTGGATCTTCTGATTTTTGTCAGTGTCCAGAGACAAGAGAATGTGACTGCAAGTGAGAGAGTCCAGGATATTTACTCAGGGCTGGAGAGGAAATTACTGTGGGAAGGTAAGGATCCAGTTGTACCAATGACATAGTAAGGATAAAGAAGTAAATTCTGCATTATCAGTGTCAAGAGCTAGGCACAAAATTAAGAAACAGAGCCCGAAAGATCATTATGTCTGAATTATTATGAGAGTGATGTGTAAATTGGCATTGGGTAAATAGGTCAGGTGGGTGAGATCATGGCTTAAAAACTGGTGTCAGGAAATTGGATTCCAGTTCATTGGGTACTGGCACCAACGCTGGGGAATGTGCGATCTGAATTGTTCGGACAGTCTTCACCTGAACAATCCTGGGTCGAATGTTCTTGTGAAAGTATAGCTGGGAAAGTAGAGAGGATTTTAAACTAACTACTAGGTCCAAAGTATCAAATTTGGAATAATGCGATAGATCCTTCAGGAGTGATGAGGCAAAGAGGAAGGTCTCAATACACAGAATCATAAATGTGCTGTGGAACAGACAGAAGTCATTCAGTCCAGTGTGTTTGCACTCTCTTTGCAAATGAACTTCATGACTCAGTGCTGTTCTCCTACCTTTTCCCCAGGAACCCTGCACATTGGTTCTGTTTAAGTAATCACTTTAAGTGACTTAATGAACCTGTCTCCACTTCCGTTCCAGGCAGTGCTTCCAGGCCTTGACTTACCGTGTGAAGATTTTTTTTTCTCTCACATCACATTCACTTCTTTTACATATCATTTAAAATATGCCCCCTCCTGTTACTGATCATTTTACGACTGGGAATCGTTTTTCCCCATCTGCTCTATCCAGCCCCCTCTAGATTTTGAAAATCCTCATAGCTTTCTCTCTCCAAAAAGAACAGTCCCAACCTCTCCCATATATCCATGCTACTGTAATTTCTCATCCCTGGAAGCAATTTTCTGCACTGACACCAATGTATTCACATCATTACTTTAGCGTGGCACCCAAAACTGCACACAATACTCCAGCTTAGGTCTAACAAGTGTCTTGTACAAGTTTAACATCAACTTCTCACTCTATGCTCCTATTAATAAAGCTGAGAATACTGTAAGCTTTATTAACTGCCCTCTCCACCTATCCTACCAACTTCAACAATCGGTGCATGTAAACACGCTGGTCCCTCTGTTTCTGCACTTCCTTTAGAATTCATCGTTATTTTGTATTCTTAACCACAGAGGTTTTTCCTACCTCTGCATTAAACCTCATTTGTAACCTATCTACCGACTCCATCAAATTGTCTATGTTCTTTTGAAGGTCTACATTGTCCTCCTCACAGTTTACAATGTTTCCAAGTTTTGTATCTTCTGGGAGATTTTAAATTGCCCCCTCCCACCAGGATCCAGATCATTAATGTATGTCAGGAAAAGTAGGGGTCTCAATACCGACTCCTGGGAAACTCCACTGTAAACCATCTGCCAGCCTGAAAAATATCCATTGACCATTACTTCTGCTTCCTAACTCTCCTCCAATTTTGCTCCTGTCTCTTTTGTTTTATGTGCAGCAAATATTTTATTAACTGGCACCTTTGGGACTGGGACTGTGCTGGTTGATCAAATATTCCAGACACTAAATAACAGAAACATAATGTAGGGTGCATACAGATCACTGTAATACTTTATTTACAGCATAAACCACAAATAATAATGCAATTTTGCTTTAGACTTACCGTCTGACAACCTACTCAGTCTCACCCTCAACTGACTTCTTAGATATTGCTGTACATTGCAGTATTTGTGGAGAAATTGACTCAAAATTGAATCAACTGTTGATATTTCATGTGGCATTCAATTGCACAAGTATATATCCATTGACGTAAATAAATTTTAAAAATTTATTATAATTGGACAGAATAATACAGTAAACTTCATGGTATTTGAGGTATATGATTTTTGTCGGCTTATCGAGAGTCCAGGTTCACAAGGTGCCAGTTAAAACAAAGTGTGCTCTATTCCAACAAGTGAGGAAACTTCCAAGGGATGGACCCAGCATTGGTGGATAACTAGAAAGTTTAAAGATAGTGTCAAACTGAAAGAGAAAATCAGAAGGTTGGAGATTTTGTAAACAACAAAAAAGAATAAAGAGGGAAGAATTAGAGTAAGGGAGAAAGTTAGCTGGAAATACAGAAACAGATAGCAAGGACTTCAATTAACATTTTAAAGCAGAAAGAATAAACAAAGTGTGCGCTGTTCCTTTAGAAATTGTGTATAAAGAATGAATAATGGAAAATAAGGAAATGGCAGATGAACTGTATAATTCCAGCCATCCTATTGACATCTATCTAGTCACACTCAAAAGAATTTACAATTTTCAATGAGATCACTTCTCAATCTTACAAAATCCAGGGAATGCAGAACTAGTTTCCTCATCCTATCTTCATAAGACAATCCCAACACCACAGGGATTAGTTTGGTGATCATCCATTGTACTTCTACCATGGCAAGACATTCTTCCTTAGATAAAGGTACTGAAACTGTACACAATATTCCAAGTGTGGTCTCAACAAGTCTCTATACAAGTGCAGCAAGACTCTTTATTCCTGTACTCAAATCCCCTTGTAATGAAAGCCAACATCACTTGCCTTTCCTTATTGATTATTATATCTGTGTGATAGCCATTAATGATTCATGAACAAAAACACCAAACCCCTTTTTGGCACTAACATTTCCTAACCGCTCACTGTTTGAAAAATATTTATACACCAACAAACCTTCAGAATCTAACTTCTGTAATCCTATATAAATTTGCCAAATCTGCATTGTCCTGCTTCTAAGACTGCTACTTCTTTCCTGAGATCCAATGTCCTAAACTGCAGTATTCCAGATAGGATCTGAACAACGGACCAAGTATGGCATTCAAAAGACCTGGCAAAAACTGAAGTCAATAGGAACTGGGGAAATCTCTCCACTGGTTGGATTTATACCTAGCACAAAGGAAGATGGTTGTGGTTGTTGATATGTTACTGCCAGAGTTTCTCAGGGAGTGTGCCAGGCACAGCCATCTTTGGCTGCTTCATCAGTGACCATCCCTCCATTATAAGGTCAGAGGTGGGTATGTTCATTGATGACTGCACAATATTCAGCACCATTCCTACTTCTTGAAGGAGTCTGGGTCAAATACAACAAGATATAGACAGCATTCAGATTCAAGCTTGCTTAAATTTAGGTTTGACTGAACGAGGCATCAAGGAGTCCGAGCAAGAATGGAGTCAACAGACTTGTCTACCTCCTCTCCACCTATCCTCTCCTCTATCCATCTTCTATCCGCCTCCCCCTCTCTCCCTATTTATTTCAGAACCCTCTTCCCCTCCCCCATTTCTGATGAAGGGTCTAGGCCCGAAACGTCAAGCTTTCCTGCTCCTATGATGCTGCTTGGCCTGCTGTGTTCATCCAGCCCCATGCTTGTTATCTCGGATTCTGCAGCATCTGCAGTACCTATTATCTCTAGGGAAAACTCTCCTCTGGTTGAGGTAATATCTGGCACAAGGGAAGTTGCCTGTGGTTGCTGGAGATTCTGCGACTGCATGCCACAGAAATAAAAACAGTAAATACCCGAAATACTCAACACGTGCGGCAGCGTCTGTTGAGGGAGAAACAGATCTGATTTCACTTCGAGGATGTCTATGCAGGAGTTCTTAATAGCACTACCATCATTGGAATCCCCACTGTTAATCACCTGGAAGTTACCGTTGACCAGAAGCTGAATTGGAGCAACTGTATAAATACTGTGGCAACAAGAACAAGTCAAAGATTGGGAACTCTGCTATATATAACTCATATTGTGACTCACAAAAGCCTGTGCAGTGCCAACTAGGTACAAGTCAGAAGTATAATTGAGTAGTCTCCACTTGCCCAGAGAAGTGCAACTTCAACAGCACTCAAGAATCTCAACATTCAGGATGATGCAACTTGCTTGATTAACAGCCCATCTAACACATTTACCCCCTCCACTACCAATGCAAGATGGCAACAGTGTGCACTGTCTACAGAATGCACTGCAGCAATATATCCATGTTTCTTCAACAGTGAGCCCCAAGCCTGTGAATGCTAGAAGGACAAAGGCAGCAGATGTATAGGAAAGCCACTGGTTGCAAGATCCCACTCAAGCCACCCACCATCCTGAGTTGGAAGTACATTGTTCTTTTAAGTTAACTGGGTCAAAATCCTGGAATTCCCTCTCTATCAGCATTGTAGGTACCTACACTATAGGGATTGCAGAGGTTTGCAAAGGCAGCTCACCAGCACCTCCTCCAGGGCAATGAGAGATGCACAAGAATTTCTAACCTAGGCAGAGCTCCCATCCCATGATTGAATTAATTTTTGCAAATCCTCTCATCAGTACTAGGCCTTTCACAATACTCATCATTGATTTCAATAATTTCAGACCATAATCTGTGCCGCAGCAATTTATCATTCTGCAGTGCACACTTTCTCTCAATATGGTATTTATGAAGGGTTTTTGTTGTCAATACAAATCCTTTTATTACCACATTGCAAACCTTCCTTTCTCTTCTTTTTCTTATCCTCTTCCTTTGCAGTTGTTTAAAACCTTTTATACTTCTAACTTTTCCCAGTTCCTATGAAAGACCATTAATCTGAAATCTAATGAAACAGTAAACTGTTCCTGCCTCCACTGAAGCTGCCTGGCCTGCTGAGTATTTCCAGCATTTTCTGTATTACTTCAATGACATGCAGCTTTACAGTTTGATCACTGTAGAATATTTCAAGAATCCTCCTGCTATTTACACTACTTTTATGCGATGCCTCTGGACAACAAGATTGCCCATGGTGAGTGGATTTCCAACAATATGCAGTTATAATCTTGATGCCCTGATCCTGTCAAACATGAACACACCTCAGAGACCGCTAAGCAATTTGTCAGGTTTGTTCAAAATGGCAGGAAGAGTGTAAATTATATTATAATAACATGGAGGGGGCGATTATCACAACATGCTGGGGACATCACGGCCTGCGAATGTTCAAAAATCTGTGAAGCTGCATTCCTCATTTACACTTGCGATTATTTTAAGACAACGAAAAACAGGCATAGCTCAATTTCTGGGGACGCAATTAATTTTAAACAGATCATGGAGATAACAGGATATAAAAGTACACCAGATTTGCCTTTTGAGCATTGGAAATATCAGTTGTGCCATTTTCAGTGGTGCAGCTCAGAGCATTTTGCATTTAGAAGAAATGATTAAACTCTTACAAAAGTAGGGAACACGTATACTTCTTAAAAAGTCCTAAACTTCAATTTGCAAAAACAAAATCACTAAGTGAAACCTTTGATCTCTTGCCCATAGTACTTGGTACAGATTGTTTCATTAATACTGACATTTTCTGGTGCAACAAAATCAAATATGATTTTTGGGAATATTAAAAGATAGATAAACCCAGACACAATGTTACATTTGATGGACTTCAAATGGAATCAATAGTTTTCTGTTTTTATATCAGATTTCTGTAGCCTTTTACTTTTGTGCTCCATAAGTCTGCTACTTGTTTTAGCTGATCATACACCTTGGAGGAAATATTCTCTGGCAAGAGGAGACACTTTAGATTTTCTGGTGAAGTAACTTCACTAAAAATGACATCAGATCATGATCTCAACAAAATCTTGCACTTTCTAGGCTTCTCTGCGGTGGGACTAAGGCTGAGAAACCTTGTGTCTGTTACAAAACAAATAAGATTCATAAAAGTCTAATTACGAATGATTTTAACCCTCAATTCTGGATTCACATCCTGGGCATCTATCTTCCCAACCTGTCAGTTACTTGCCAGGATCAAAGGAGGAAGAGCTTCTTCTGTGAAATTGTCAGGCTGGGAGGACACAGATTGGTTACACCGATTACATTGGTTATATTGTTGTTCAAAGGACTTCTTCCAGTTGAGAGTTCTTTCACTATCTGACAGTTGATTGCCAGAAAAGTGGCTGGCACTTCATCAGTTTAGTATTTCACTCACTTTCAGCTGCACCTCTCTGGTTTGCCAACCTTTACCACAACGTGGGGGGTAATTTATGTAGCTCTACCTACACCTCTGACGAGGATAAGTAACACCGCGTCAACAACAGCAGCTGGAATGACACTACCAGCAGCAACAAACGTTTTCTCCTCAGTTGCATGACTCTCCAGAGTGCAGCAGGGGTAGACATCAAGATCAAGTTGGAAAAGAGGTGTAGGGTTTGTTAGCAGGTGATCAGTTCTGTTGACATGCACGAGCACCAATTCCTCAGGCGGTTCAGCTTTTCATAGCAGGTCACAGTTGACATGCTGAAATGTAAAGATAACTCTCAGCTTCTTTCTGCTGCAAAACATCTAGTGAAACCCCTCACCGCTGTCACCTCCATCTTTCATGCTGACATGTATGAGGAGTTTATGGACTTTTGTTACTAAAGTTGAGATGACTGATTGGCAGCCTGTACCATATAATTCCTTTCCTCCTGCTTACCCAGCCAAATCTCCTTTTATGTTCCCCTGCCCTAGCGCTGAACTCTCACGGTTCTCTTACTTCTACTGGCCTGAGGTAAAGCCAAATCATTGGCTTGACAGCTTCCCTCACATAATAAATATTACATCACTCACATTCTATTAAAGGTTTAAATGTAATTTGTATTTCTGTAAGCTTGTGTTTCAATAAACAGCAAAGTATTCCATAATGCAATTGAAGCAGAACTACGAATAGCTATTCTATCTAGTCAACTGTTCATCCTTTCTTTCTTTATGTTATAACAGTTCTATTAACATTAGCAGATGTATACATTGATGATGCTTGTCTACTTATCTCAATCAGACAGCTATAACAGTCTCCAGTCGCCAAATAGCATTGCAAAGTAAAATTCAACTCCTGCACAACTGATAATGCAATACTTCAGCTTCCCAAAAGTAAATGTCAAAGTGATATATGAAAAGTAGCTAAAATCTGGTGTAGCTATTAGCCAGGAAAGTTCAAGATTTAAAAGAGTAGTTTAAAGATTGCTGAAAATGTTCATATTCTGTTGTGGTTATGTTTTTGTAGAAGAGCTCAGCTGACAGAAGTGTACTCTATTTTTGGAACCATTGCTAGTTCAATATCTGTTCGTTGAAAAACATATTTTCTCCATCAGACTAACTTTGAATTCCAGATTTTAACTGAATTTAAATTTCACCATCTACTCATGGGAAGATTTGAGCCCCTGCCTCCAGGGCAGTGACATGGTGGTTGTAAATTACTATCTAGTGACAATATCACTGTCACCACTTCTTCACAAGCAAGCAATGAAGGGATATTGTACAGTCTTGTGTTATTCACATTCTGTCAATTAGACATTTGAAATGCAGAAGTGTACAGTCAAAGATTTTGCTTTTATTTTTCTGTCACACAAAAAGAAATAATGCCACTCATCATAAAACAGTACATTAAAACGCACCTCACATTGAAGGAAACATCTCAGAGCATTTTATAGGGAGGCAGAGTAGGAAAAAGAACAGTTAACTTGCAGAGACTGAAGGCATGGTTAATAAAAGAGAGCTTTTGGAGAAACAGATCAAAAATAATAGGCACCTAATGGACATAGGTAATAGACATGGCATTGATGAGATGGGCAATGGCGTAAGTGCATTTTAAATTTAAAAAAGGGGATGTATTGGAAAACTGAATAAACTCAATGTTATTAAACCTCTGCTCTGGATGGATTTCATTGATGCATTTTCAAAGAATCTAGGGAAGACGTTGCAGAGGCATTACTGCTCATATTCGATAATATAGTAGAAGAAGGTGTGCTGTCAGAGGTCTGCTGGATAACCAAAATAATTTCCCTATTTAAACAGGGGAAGGAACATGTCCAGGGAAACTTTAGATCAGTCAGCTTAATATCAGTGGTGGTAAAAGAATGAAATCTCTGCTAAAGGAGAGAATAGAAGAACAACCGGAACAAAATATACGATAATGAATAGTTTGTGTAAATTTAAAAAGAGAAAAGCTTGCTTGACCAGTCTGACTGAATCTTATGAGGAGATAACAGAGAGTCAATGATTGTGTAGTAGATGTAATGTATCTGGATTATCTGAAGGGAAGTAGTAATATGCCACATATTAAACTAATGAATAAAATCAGAGAATGTGTCAAGTGGCAAATTGGATTATTAACTAGTATAGTACAGAGAAGAAGTGAGTGGGAGAACTGACCCTTCAGTCCAATTTGTCCATGCCAACCAGATTTCCTAAACTGAACTAGTCCCATTTGCTTGTGTTTGGCCCACATCCCTCTAAACCTTTCCCATTCATGTATCTGAGAGTAGCAGAAGGTGGCAAGCAGTGTTTTGCTAGGTACAGTGCAGGGCTCATCACTGTTCACTATTTACATTAACAATATGGATGTTGGAATTAGAAATACAATTTCTAAATATATAACTGGCACAAAATTAGTGGGGGTTTTTAATATTGTTGAGGACTACAACAAATTGCAGGAGGAAATGATTACATTTATAGAATGGGCAAATGACTGGCAAATGAAGCTCAATATAAATAAGTGTGAGCTAGTACAACTTGGGACAAAGAATAGGAAGGTCACATGAAGGTACAAATTTCAGTTTGATAGAGGAAGAAGAATCTCAGATTGTTGTGGCACACGTGTTATCTGCCACTGATCAGCCTAAGCCTGAGTATTATGCAGTTTGCGCTATATTCAAACACAGACTGCCCCACCATCTGAGGAGTCATGAATGGTGCTGAATGTTGTGCAATCATCAGAGACTGTAACTATTTGACCTTATGATGGTCATTGATGAAGCAGTCAAAGATGGTTGGTCCTAGGTGATTACCCTAAGGAACTCCTGCAAAGGTGTCCCGGGATTGAAGTGACTGACCACCAACAAACACAATCATTTTCCTTTGTGCTTGATATGTCTCCAACCAGTAGAGTGTTTACCCCCAATTCTCATTGATTCCAGATTTTGCTGGGAATCCTGGGGGGTATCAGGGGATATTGTGAGGCATTACTGCCATGGGGACAAAATGCACATGGGGGAAACTTGTGAATCAAATAATGCATCACAGCCCTTCAGCCAGCTGTCAGTGTTTGTTTGCCAACTTCTCAACACAGTAGAAGCCAACTCCTCCCAGGTGCTGGGAGAATTCTGAAGTGATTTATCTGGGTCTGGGTCTGGGTCTGTCACTTATCCTGCTGCTGGCATGATAGCATGTGGCAGCAAAATGATAGGGATGCTATACCCTGTCATTCCCTTGTCATTTTATGAGCCCCCTCCCCACTGCTTCCCATCACCCAATGGCTGTTAACATCCAGCCCGTTAGAGATACAGAAGGAATACAACATCAATTTAATAGGCATCTGAATTGATGGGAGGGTTTAGAGGGATACGGGCCAAATGCTGGCAAATCAGACTTGGTCAGATAGAGACGTCTGGTCAGCGCAGACAAGTTGGACTGAAGGGTCTGTTTCCGTGCTGTATGACACTGTGACTATGAGTACCTCAAAATTAATCGCAGTCATGGTACTATTTTTGGAGTCTTCTTTTTTAAAGTGTTGCTTACATCATTTGCATAATAAAAACCATATTTTCCATACTATTTTAATAAAGGCCAGATATTTTATTTTGTTGTTCAGTCATGGGATGTTGTGTCACTGGCTGGCCAGTATTTATTGACCATCTCAGGTTGTGTCTCACAAGATTGAACTGGACTTTGCAATAGCTTCAGCAGTTCTACTGATTATCTTCATGCCAACTTCAGCACGTCCAACAAACAGTTTCTTCCTGATAATCTTTTTCCAGCTGAGCTAATTGTTCATCAGAGACGGATATTGTGTTATTGCAGCGTATGTGACAGAGTTGTTTGATCTGGAAAGACCATTTCACATAGCTCAGTCGCAATTGTGCCCTCATTTGCCTTCTCTTCCTTCACATGGAGCAACCATTTACATCATTCTGAATTCAGCGGCATATTTATCAGTCACAAGTCACACTTGGAGTGTGTAAATCTCATGTTCAGTTCTCCAGTGTTTGGCAGGAGATGCAGAAGCTACAGCTTCCTGGATCTCTTGGAACAGAATTGCTCATGGCTTCATTTATATGTCAGCTTGCACGTTGACAATGTGCAGATCATGCAATCCCAAATCTGACACCGATCCTGTTTTGGGCATTGGGCCATGCTATAAGTGTTTGAAAACTGACAGCTTTTTGGTTTGGATTGCAGGAGAGCAGTTGGTCTCTATACTGGCTTGCCACGTTTACATTGCTAAAACTGACTCACTTATCCTGACAGCAGAACCACAAATCCAGGAATATTTCAAACTGAAATTCTGCTGTCAGAATAAGGAAGCTAGCTTTAGCGATACAGACGCAGAACAAAAACCTAGCTGAGGGCCGAGGCAGCAGATAGCATGGAAAATAAGAGTGGTGCTATTAAAATCAAAGGGCCAGAGTTAGGTTAGTGGAGATATTTCTGACATACTGGAATAGAGGACATTTTAGAATCATAGAATGCCTACCGTGTGGAAGCATGCTATTCGGCCCACCTAGTGAACACTGACCATCTGAACAGCATCTCATCCAGACTCTTTCCCCTGCCCTATCCCTGTAACACTGCATTTCCCTCTGACCTGCATATCTGTAGACACTATGAGCAATTCAGCATAGCCAATCCACTTAACCTGCACACCTTTGGACTGTGGGAGGAAACCGGAGCATCCTGAGGAAACCCATACAGCCACAGCAAGAAAGTCCAAACTCCACACAGACAGTCGGCTGAAAGTGGAATCAAATCCGGGTCCCTGGTGCTGTAAGGCAGCAGTGCTAACCAGTGAGCCACCGTGCCACCCATATTTTAAAGAGACAGAAGTGGGCAAAACCATGGAGGCATTTTTTGAAACAAAGATGAGAATTTTAAAATCAAGGCTTTTTTAACAGGTCAGCAAACTCTGGGGTTGATGAGGTTATAGTGAGTGACACTATTAGGAGATGAATAAAGAGAATCTTAAGTTTACAGATAGTAGAACATAAACATCAGCCTAGAGTGCATTGAAACAGTCAAGTATAGAGGTAGTGGATGCAAGGATGAGATTGTCAGCAACAGATGAGCTGAGGCAAGATTGAGTTGGACAATCGTGCAGAGGTGTAAGTAAGCAGTCTTAGTGATGGCACAGATACATGGTTGTAAGCTAATCTGAGGGTCAGTTAAGACACCAAGATTGTAAACAGTCTGACTCAGCCTCAGACGGTTACCAGGGAAAGGGCTGGAGTCTGTCTGTAGGCAACACTCTCTAGTACAAGAACCAAAGACAACGGTTTCAGTCATCCCAATATTTAGCTGGCGGAAAAATTCCTGATCATTCAGTACTGGATTTTGTAACAGTGGAAAAGAGGTGGTCATGAGGTAGCGCTACTGTCATCAGTGCACGGATCAAAAGAGGGCGGCGTGGTGGCTCAGTGGTTAGCGCTGCTGCCTCACAGCACCAGGAGCCTGGGTTTGATTCCACTCTCGGGCAACTGTCTGTGTGGAGCTTGCACATTCTCCCTGTGCCTTTGTGGGTTTCCTCCGGGTGCTCCAGCTTCCTCCCACAGTCCAAAGATGTGCAGGTGAAGTGGATTGGCCATGCTAAATTGTCCATAGTGTTCAGGGCTGTGTAGATTAGGTGGGTTATAGGGGGATGGGTCTGGGTGGGATGCATAGAGAGTCAGCGTGAACTTGTCGGGCCAAAGGGCCTGTTTCCACACTGTAGGGAGTCAAAGTCATCAACCCAATATTTTTGAATGGTACCTCCTAGGGAAAGCTTCAAAGAGGTAGGGGAGAAAATGAGTAATCAAAGAAATCAGTTGGAAAGCACAAGAAATAATAGTGTAAGGGCAGCAATTGAAACCATTGCAATTGGTTATTTGGCTATGATTAAATAGATAATAATGGAACCAGGCAAACACAATCCCATGTTAACAAGTGTGGGGCTGGATGAACACAGCAGGTCCAGCAGCATCATAGGACCAGGAAAACTTGACATTTCGGGCCTAAACCCTTCATCAGAAATGGGGGAGGGGAAGAGGGTTCTGAAATAAATAGGGAGAGAGGGGGAGGCGGATAGAGGATGGATAGAGGAGAGGATAGGTGGAGAGGAGGCAGACAAGTTGAAGAGGCGGGGATGGAGCCAGTAAAGGTGAGTGTAGGTAGTGGGGTAGGGAGGAGATAGGTCAGTCCAGGGAGGACGGACAGGTCAAGGGGGCGGGATGATGTTAGTAGATAGGAGATGGGGGTGGGGCTT
>JAHRHZ010000013.1:17171390-17250837 GCA_024137785.1 Ginglymostoma cirratum | reverse complement strand
ATGGGGGGGGAGGCGGATAGAGGATGGATAGAGGAGAGGATAGGTGGAGAGGAGGCAGACAAGTTGAAGAGGCGGGGATGGAGCCAGTAAAGGTGAGTGTAGGTAGTGGGGTAGGGAGGAGATAGGTCAGTCCAGGGAGGACGGACAGGTCAAGGGGGCGGGATGATGTTAGTAGATAGGAGATGGGGGTGGGGCTTAAGGTGGGAGGAGGGGATAGGTGAGAGGAAAAACAGATTAGGGAGGCGGGGAAGAGCTGGGCTGGTTTTGGGATGCGGTTGGGGGAGGGGAGATTTTGAAGCTTGTGAAATCCACATTGATGCCATTGGGCTGCAGGGTTCCCAGGCTGAATATGATTTGCTGTTCCTGCAGCCTTCGGGTGGCATCACTGTGGCATTGCAGGAGGCCCAGGATGGACATGTCGTCTGAGGAATGGGAGGGGGAGTTGAAATGGTTCGCGACTGGGAGGTGCAGTTGTTTGTTGCGAACTGAGCGCAGGTGTTCTGCAAAGCGGTCCCCAAGCCTCCGCTTGGTTCCCCGATGTAGAGGAAGCCACAACGGGTACAGCGGATGCAGTATACCACATTGGCAGATATGCAGGTGAACATCTGCCTGATGTGGAAAGTCTTCCTGGGGCCTGGGATTGGGGTGAGGGAGGAGGTGTGGGGGCAGGTGTAGCACTTCCTGCGGTTGCAGGGTAAAGTGCCGGGTATGGTGTGGCCGGCTGGAGGGGAGTGTGGAGCGGACAAGGGAGTCGCGGAGGGAGTGGTCCCTCCGGAAGGCAGATAAGGGTGGGGAGGGAAAAATATCTTTGGTGGTGGGGTCTGATTGTAGATGGCGGAAGTGTCGGAGGATGATGCGTTGGATCCGGAGGTTGGTGGGGTGGTACGTGAGGACGAGGGGGATTCTTTTTTGGTTATTATTGTGGGGACGGGGCGTGAGGGATGTGTTACGGGAAATGCGGGAGACACGGTCGAGGGCGTTCTCGACCACTGTGGGGTGGAAGTTGCGGTCCTTGAAGAATGAGGACATCTGAGATGTACGGGAGTGGAATGTCTCATCCTGGGAGCAGATGCGGCGGAGGCGAAGGAATTGGGAATAGGAGATGGCATTTTTGCAGGAAGGTGGGTGGGAGGAGGTATATTCCAGGTAGGTGTGGGAGTCAGTGGGCTTGAAATGGACATCGGTTTCTAGGTGGTTACCCGAGATGGAGACAGAGAGGTACAGGAAGGAGAGAGAAGTGTTGGAGATGGTCCAGGTGAACTTCAGGTTGGGGTGGAAGGTGTTGGTGAAGTGGATGAACTGTTCGAGCTCCTCGTGGGAGCACGAGGCAGCGCCGATGCAGTCATCAATGTAATGGAGGAAGAGGTGGGGTTTAGGGCCAGTGTAGGTACGGAAGAGGGATTGTTCCACGTAACCTACAAGGGTAACCTACAAGGGTACAATCTTATGTTGCTTGGTATTGTAGCAGAGAAGTGTTAGAGGAAGATGGTACAATCCATTGTAATCAGTTTAAGAAGGATGAGGAAGGATAGCTTACCTTTATCTTGGTGCATAGAATGTCATCTTTGACTTTGATAAAAGCCCTTTTGGTTCCACGACATGGCTGAAAACCTGATCAGAGTGATGTAGACATGATGTTCTGGGAAAGATGCCACCATTTGGGAAATGACAACATATTCAAAGACTATGAAGAAGAAAGGGAGACTCAATATTGGGGTTGGTTTGCAAGGGTACACAGTTAAGAGTTGATCCTGAGGAGAGAAGGAATCATGGACAATTTGAAAAATAGGTGAACAGTGCTTGAAGAGAGAACTGCTAAATATTCAAAGGACTTTGGCCCAGCTAAGGGAATGAGGAAGCAGAGGTAGCTGATTGAATGGTCTCAGTCTTTGTGACAGAGATGTCTGTGAGCTTTTCCTAATTTTTTTGTTAGAAGAGAGATAAAGGCTTAAGTAAAGAGTTTGCAGAAGCTGGGGGCTAAATTTGCATTCCAGTCAAATACAGGCTATGATGCCTATCATCAAAATTGAACAGGTTTAGTTTTTAACAAATTTTCCCATCCAGTGACTGAAGTTGTAAACCAGATATCAGCAGGTAGTTAATGCAGATTGATTTTAGGAAAAAAATTACTGTATTATATACTGCTTGGTATGACATGGTCTATTCACAGTTACTGTTTCCATGGGGAAAAGAAAATGTGCTAGGAAATTATCCCATCTGCACATGAGAAGTTTTCCAAATTCCAATTTGTTGCTAGGTAAAAGGTGCAAATTTCAGGCAAGAATTGTAAAAGGATGTGAAGTACCACTGGCTCAGTGCTGTATTGTCAAGTTAACTGTTGTAACATTAACAGAAAAGACAGGAAATTTCTGTCCATGATTTGCAATTAAAGTTTTAATGTCATTTTAAGCAGTTCGGTTATAATTTAACAAGTACATCTCAACATCTTTAGGGCACCGATATGGATGAATCAGCATACTAGCCAATGTGATGGCGCTGCATTCGGTTATGAACAGAATTACTCAGGTGTATTCAACGGTAAAACAGCTAATAAGGGAAATATTTACATTTGCAAGTGATCTTATCACCACTTCAGAAACATCTCTTAGATGTAATTAGTTTGAAATGGGATAATCATTAGTTTGTCAGAAAGTCACCCGAGGTAGTAGCCCACAAAATGCAGAAGGGATCAATGACCAGTGAATGTATAATTTTAATTCTTTTTGGTCTATTGGTTGAGCAAGAAAATTGGTTAGGGCACCCAGAGATCTCTTGATTCGTTATTGAATATCCACATTTATAGTTAGAGCTTCTATAATTCTGATTGTGGGATGTGACTTCTCTGTATCAGTTTCCTCTCCCACTGTTAAACAAGCCTTTTCATGCACACAGCAAGAAAATACGCTGTCTCTTTTCTAACATAAATATAAGGTGCATTGACGATATGTGGGCATTATTGCCAATTTCTAATTGACATGGACAGGGCAGTGTTGAATTACCTTATTGAATAACTAATGTCCTTAGGTGTCGGTACACTCACAGTGCTGTGTAGAAGGGAGTTCCAGTATTTTGACACAGCGACATGAAGGAATGGCAACATAACTTCAAGTCAGGATGGTGTATGCCTTGGAGCAAAATGTGCAGGTGGTGAGTTTTCGTGCGCATCATTGCCTTGTCTTTCTGAATGGTAGACATCTCAGGTTTGGAAGGTTATGTAATTTATTTCCAGCAGACTGTTTTGGCTGATGTGGCAGTGTTTATGTTATGTCTCATGAAATACAAAACTGGATGTAGTTATCATGGAATCGAAGAACTCAATAGACATTTTTTACAACTAGGGTAATATTTAGCCATTAGATTACAAACAGCAGCATCAGTACTGTGGACCGCTCAAAATGATCTCAGTTAAGGTGGAGCATAGGGCTTTTACCCTCAGGTCACATTCTACAATACGATAAGGATATCATGAGCATGTCTCTTCAAGGTATATTGACACGTTTTCAATGATTCATAATATAACAGAAGGTGCAGTCGAAGGGTGTTATTCAGGCATCACCATTTTGTAATCTGACCTACATAAGTACTAAATGTAAAAAAGGGTATTTCAGAAGCAGAGAGGTGATCATGTTAACATTTTAATAAGGCTTCGGTGTTGGTTCAGTGATAATTCCTCCAGTACAGTAGTAGTGCACGTTCAGAGCTACTGTTCTTTCTGATGAAATGTTAAACATACATCTTGTCAAATGGACATGAAAAATCATATGGCATGTCTAAGGGAAGTACACAAAAGTTGTCTTGAGACATCATTTTCCTGTGGTTTTGAGGTTTCTGATTTTTGCCTCTGGAGGTCAGAAGAGGTGACTTGATTGGAACATGCAAGATCCTGAAACAGTGTCGCCGTGGAGACAATGTTTCCTCTCATGGGATAATCTTGAACTAGGGGGTCACCTTTTAAAAATTAGGGGTTCTACATTTTTGATTTGATTTATTGCAGTCACATGTATCTAAGTGCAGTGAAAAGCTTTGTTTCGTGAGCAGTACAGGCAGAATATAGCAAACAAGGACATACAAGGGTACTCAGGCAGAGCGAAACATGCAAGGTTATGGCTGCACAGGAGGTGCACAAAGCAAAATCAACATTATTTGACATAAAGAGGTCCATTCAGGAGCTTAATAACAGCAGGGAAGAAGTTGTTCTTGAACGTGCGCGCGTGTGTGTTCAAACTTCTGTATCTTCATTTGATCTTCATTGGGTGCCGTGGTGGTTCACAGCATCAGGGAACAAGGTTCAATTCCAGCCTTGAGTGACTGTCTGTGTGAATTTTTCACATCCTCCCCGTGTCTGTGTGGGTTTCCTCCAGGTGCTCTGGTTTCCTCCCAGAGTCCAAAGATGTGTAGTTTAGGTGGCTTGGCCATGCTAAATAGCCCAGAGTGTCCAAGGATGTGCAGGCTAAGTGGGTAGGCCATGGGAAATGCAGGGTTACAGGGATAGAGTAGATGGATGGGTCTGAGCGGGATGCTCTTTGGAGAGTTGGTGTGGACTTGATGGGCCAAATGGCCTGCTTCCTCACTGTAGGGATTCTCTGATCTTAAAACGGAGGTTAGGTTTTTGTTTCTCTTTCGCAGGGTCTTGAGTCTTTAGAATGTTCTTCCTGAAAAGCTGATTGAAGCAGGGTGCTTGAATATCTTCAAGGCAGATGTATATAGATACTTATTAAACAACGGGTTGAAAGGTTATTGGAGGAAGGTGGGAATGTGGATTTGAGGTTATAATCAGATCAGCCATGATCTTATTGAACAATAAAGAAGGCTTGAAGGATAGAATGGCCCACTCCTGCTCCTGATTTGTTTGTTATTATTTGGTGGAATCTCAATTATTCGATCACGGAATTCCACCCTTGTAAAATTTTTCAGACCTCCACCTGTCCCGTGGGAACCTACATTCAGCCCTCCACTCTTTAATCTGCTGCTATCTCATCAGTGATGAAATGAATCAGCTCCAACCAAATCACAGCCTGCCGCTTAGCTTCAAGCTTGGACTCCAGCCATGGAGGGAGACTCCAACTGGTTCTGGTTTCAGCTGCATCTCACACTCAACAACAGTCACGGCCTCAAGCTTTGTTTGCGTGGGACACCGGTAAAACTGAGTTCCCAGTGATAGAAGAGGCTTTGGTCCTTGGGCCTCCAGAATCAGAGTCCCCAGGGCTTGGACTCTTAGCTCTCGAAGAGGTGCCTCCGCCTCCCCAGGCATGTGGATCCAAATAGTGCTGGGTAACTGGTAACCACAGCCAAGTATTGACAGGGGCAACAGCAACATTGAGGAATTATGTTTGGGCAAGACAGAATCATAGAATTTTACAGTACAGACCATACCAGCTCCCAACACTGTACCATCTCCCAGAAGAGCTACCCAGCTAGTCCTAATCTCTAGCCCTATCTCCATAGCCTTCTCAATTCACCATTTCCAAATATATGTCCAGCTCTCTTTTGAAAGCTTGTAAGGAATCTTCCTCCATCACTCTCCCAGGCAGCACATTCAAAATCCTAATAACCCTCTGAGTAAAGAAGTTTCTCCTCATTTGACTCCTAGCTCTCTTGCCGACAATCTTGAAATTGTGACCCCCTAGTTATTGGCATACCAACTATGGAAACAGAATATCCTTCTTTAGCCTGTCAAAATTGTTCCTAATTTTGAACACCACAATAAGGTCACCTCATAATCTTCTCTACTCCAAAAAGAATATGCCCAATTTCTTGAATTTTTCCTTGAATGTAAAATCCATCATTCCTGCTATCATCCAAGTGAATCTCCTTTGAACTCTCTCCAGGGCTTCAACATCCTCCTTTAAACGAGGTGTCGAGGCTGAATACAATATTCCAAATGTGGTCTGACCAATGATTTGTAGAGGTGTAGCATCACTTCTTTGCTTTTATAATCTGTGTCTCCACATATAACCCCAACGATGCTGTAAGCCTTCTTAAAAACTGTTTCAACTTATCCAGCTGCCTTCAGAGAAATATGCACATGAACCCTGAGGTCGCTTTTCTCTGGTAATCCATCAAATTTGTACCATTTAAGCCTGTATTGTCTCTCTGTGCTTCTTCCACCAAAATGCATTACCTCACCTTTCTCTGCATTGAAATTCATCTGCCAGGTGTCTGCCCATTTGTCCAACTTATCAATATCCCTTTGAAGTTGCTCAGTGCCACCCTCACAATTCATGATTCTCCCTATCTTAGTATCATCTGCAATTAGAGATTTTGCCTCCAACATACATCTCCAAGTCATTTAAGTAAATCAGAAAAAGCAAAGGTCCCAATACAGATCCCTGGGGAACATTGCTTCCAACTTGTTTCCAATCTGAGAGATGCCTATCAATGATAGTAAAATGTAGGGTATGCAGTGTAGTTTGATCTTAGAGTAAGATAATAGGTCGGCACAACATCGTGGGCTGAAGGGCCTGTACTGTGCTGTACTGTTCTATGTTCTACGTTCTATATCCATCCTGTTTCCTGTCTTTTAGTTAACTTCTAATCCATGTGTAAGGGATCAATTAATCTCAAACATTTCTATTTTAATAACAAGCCTGCTATGTTACACTGCTTTCTGAAAGTGGTGGAGATGCACCAAAAGAAGTTTCAAAAGATAATTGGATACAACTGAAAGTATTTAGAGCGCAATAGAGATAGGGCTGGAGAGTGGGACTAGCTGGGTAGCTCTTTCAGGAGCTGGTAGAGCCACAATGGGTCAAATGGTCTCATTCCATACAGTCAAATTCTATGATTCCATAATTCTGTGAAGTTTTGCCAGGACGGAGAAAGTCTCTAGAGTGACAAAAATGCCACGATTTTCCAGGAACTGCAAATCCTCCTCCTGAACCCAACCTGTTTCAGTTTCATGGAGATGAGATTAGGACCATCCGAAGTTGTCCTGAAGTAGGCATTGGTGAGCTTGAACTGATGCAATCCTTGGGTTGTAGGGATAATCACAGTGATGTAAGGAAAGCAATTCCAGGATTCTGACCCAGCGACAGGGAAGGAGTGGCAATGTAGTTTCAAGTCAGGATGGATCGTGCATCTTGGAGGGGACATTGCAGGTGACAGTTTTCCCATGTATCTGCTCCTTGTCCTTCCAGAGGTCATCAGTTTGGAAGAGTGATGTCTAAGGAATCTGGGTGAGTTGTTACTGAGCATTTTGTAGATGGTACACACTATTGCCACTGTACATCGATGGTGGAGAAAGTAAATGTTTATGGTTTTAGAAGGGTTGCTGATCAAGCAGGCTGTTTTGTCCTGGATGATGTTGAACTTCTTAAGTTTTCTTGGAGTTCCACCCACCCAGGATACTCATTGAGTTGGCGATCGCAGGTGAAGGAGGAATTCTGGGAGATGGAAGGAGACATAGAGGTGTGAGGAGCTATGTAATATAGGCTGCATAATTTAGCACTGGTGGGGCATGGGGAGTGTGCACAGGTGAGGCATGAATCCTGGACAAACGCTTTATAATGCTCAAATTTGGAGGTAAAAACCCTTTGGGTGAGGTAAAGAACACTTAGGGATTGTGAAAATATATGCTTGTGATGAAAAAAAATGTGCTTAAACCCAAAGGGGCAAAGTTGTCACAAAACAGTTAGAAAAAAACTTGGAGTTACAAGATATACAAGCTATTAGGGCAGCATGAGGCAGCACAGTGGTTAGCACTGCTGCCTCACAGCACTAGGGACCCATGTTCAATTCCAGCCTTGGACAACTGTCTGTGTGGAGTTTGCACATTCTCCCCATGTCTGTGTGGGTTTCCTCCTGCAGTCCAAAGGTGTGCAGGTTAGGTGGATTGGCCATGCTAAATTGCCCATAGTGTTCAGGGAGGTGTAGATTAGGGGGATGGGTCTGGGTGGGATGCTCTGAGGTTTGGTGTGGACTTGTTGGGCCAAAGGGCCTGTTTCCACACTGTAGGGATTCTATGATATAAGCTGTTACTGTATTTGAGAGTGCCTAGCTATAATAAGAACATTCTAGAGTTTTAGATGCTGGACAGATTTCCCAAATAGGGTCCCCCATTTAAACAATGGGGGACCCTATTGATAAGTAGCTCCAGCTACTTAGAAAATAGGAATGTTTATTGACTTACGGATTTTAAATTCTTGAAGATGTTTATTGACATAAGGTGTTAGCCACAAGTGATTATTTTGTATTAGACAAAGCCATTGAATACTCAAGTTAACTTATTTATTTTCATAAGTAATTTGTACTTGCAATTTTATTGTGCTGGATGTTTGTTTTGTAGGAATGTGCTTTTTGTCAATAGTGACATAATCAATAGGCTGGAAAGATTATTTCTGGCACGTTGCTTCCTGATTAATTCCTATGCAAGATAATAGATGGATGGGCATGGGCAGGAAAGGAGAAAAGGTGGTAAATCAGAAATGAGTTGTCACTAATTTGGCATTGGGCCTATAGGGGTGATTCAGAGCTCATGGAGTAAGAAGGGCCATGAGGCATGGGAGCAAGATATAGGGTAGAACAGGACTATGAGTGGCAGGTGGGGAATGGTAGATGACAATGGGTTGGCGTGGGGGTCGGAGGAGCCATGGGGTGGGTTCTTGGGTATAGGTTGACATGGAATGTCAGGGGGTGAGAGCCCACCTTGGAATCAAGAGACTTTTCTTGGGATCTCCACTCCAATTCTCAGTGCAGCCTGTATGCCTGGATTGTTGGTCGAGTGGTATTATCACTGGACAGTTGATCCAGACACCCAGATAATGTTTTGGGGACCCAGGTTTGAATCCCACCATGGCAGATGATGGAATTTGAAATCAATAAATATCTGGAATTAAGACTCAAATGATGACAATGAATCCATTGTCGATCGTCAGAAAAACCCATCTGGTTCACTAATGTCCTTTAGGGAAGGAAACTGCCATCCTTACCTGGTCTGGCCTACATGTGACTCCAGATCCACAGCAACGTGGTTGACCCTAAACTGCCCTCTGGGCAGTTAGGGATGGGCAATAAATGCTGCCTGACCAGTGACGTCCTCATGCCATGACTGAATAAAAACAAAAATCAAAAGTGCAGACAGCCTTTTCTAAGGTTTCTCCCACCTTTGCTCATCCAATCTGGGGATGAAAATCAGGGCTCTTGCCTTTGTCCTGTCTCAGTCTAGGGTGTGATATTTGAAGATGCATTCAGTGATTCTGAAGATATGTATAATTTCACTGAACTCTTACGTCACTGAATCCAAGGTCCTTTGAACTGACTTCCAGCATTAATTTCCACATCTTCCAGGCCTCATCCATGTGTTTTCATCTGGCACACCTCCTGCCCCCTATGGGTATAGAATAACTTTTCTTCTTTTTACTTCTTCCACCAAGGTCTCCAATGCAGCTCAAAACATTGGAGCCTGCTTTCTTTCATGTTGAACCATTCTTCTGTCATTTCTCAGTCAGAATCAGTTATATAATGGCTTGCAGCATATGTTCCACCTACAATGCACCTCTCCCCTGGTGGTGTGGGCTAACTTTAATTGGTGCTAACCTCTCATGACTTTGGGCCCCAAGCCTGGGCATATAACCATTCAACACTGATTCCATACTGCCACTATTAATCAACAGACAGCACAAAATTGACATGCTGCCACGTCCCATTTAACAATCATTGCTTAATTACATATCACAGGTTCTAAAATTTAGCCAAAAGGAGGTTTTTGACTGACACATCCCTGGCTGTTGATTTTTTGCTAGTGGGCTGAGAAGGAAGATAGGCTGAACAAAGCTAACTTTAAATTATAATTCAAAACAGTAGTGATTTTGTGATATAATAAACCATAACACAGTAAGAAAATATTGGGCAGAATCTTCTTAGCCATTGAACAATATGATAATAGCAAGAAAATTGGGAAAATCAAACATCATTGACAGTAAGGAAATTCCTGATAAAGAGGGTGAAAAGTGCTATTCTCCAATCTCATGTTGAATGACAGTGCTAGAGTTTTGCTAGCTGGTGGCAAAGGACTCTATTTGCATGCATTATTAGTTAATTTCACTTCATTGATTTGCAATTTCCCGTTCTCCCACTCACTCATTAGAACCTAGATGGTGACAGTTGCAACATGAATGTCAGAGTGGTAACATGGGCACTATAGCTAGACATTTTGGCTCCAGGCACCAAGATCTCAGCACATTCTCCATTGGCGGTAACCAAAAGCAAACTCTGTCCACAGATCCTGGCATCCAACACTTACCAATCTCACCATAAACTCATGGCAAATCTCTGATACACATACAGTATGGTTCTGCACTTCAATGCTGCACTTTGGAGTGCACTGGTAGCTTTCTTTGGAATGCTGTGCCAAGATGCTTTGCATACAGGGACAAGCACTCGCAGATTGTACCAGGATGCATTTCAGGGTCTGAGATAACAAGGTGTAGAGTTGGATGAACACAGCAGGCCAAGCAGCATCATAGGAGCAGGAAAGCTTGATGTTTCAGGCCTAGACCCCGAAACGTCAAGCTTTCCTGCTCCTATGATGCTGCCTGGCCTGCTGTGTTCATCCTGCTCGACACCTTGTTATCTCAGATTCTCCAGCATCTGCAGTTCCTACTATCTCTGCATTTCAGGATCTCTTGCTTAACCTCTTAGCACACGTTCACTTTGTTACTATTTGGATGCTCACAGCCTTGCCCTGCTGTGCTTTGCCTACTTGTGCTTTTCCCCTTGGCTAGAGCTTAAGGCTCATAGTAGTTCTGTCTTGACTTGCTTATTTAGCGCAGGCACAAAGGCAGGCAGTCTATTCATGTTGTCAGCAGCAACTAGCCGAAGGGGCAGACATGCACGTCACAGTGCTACATCAATCTCATGCCTACTGCGTGAGTGTCAATCAATTGGCCATGTCTCCCAATCTAAGGGAGTAATCCTAATTCAAGTTATCCTTCAGTCAGGTGCTCCCAACACACGAAGTCAAGGGCATCTCCAAAGTCCAGGGGCTTTGGCATGGTAAGACAGCTGGTTGGAATGGCCAAGGCCAGGATCCTCTCCTCATTGGTGTTGAGAAATTGAATGTGCAACATGTCTAGGGCAATTCCAATGAAGTGGTCAGGGCAGGTCTAGATTGCATGCACTTGATCCAGTGCACACCTGAGCTTTAAAAATGATGCTGGTACCACAAATGGCAGGAGCTCCTGAGACCAGCTGGTACTTCCAGTTGTGGTGAGAAGGAGATTACAATGAGTGGGGTGCTGTAGAGACGTGAGTGAGTTCAGAATGATAGTGTGAGAAATCTTGTTAGGGCCCACAGAAATAACCTCGAAACTTAACAAAATTGTCACTTGCTGATTTCTGGTAAAATTCAGGTCTTTATTTTTACTCAATTTATAGCAAAATCATACATGCACACTTCTTCCAAATAGCAAAAAGACCAAATTCTCTCCTTACCCCTTGTCTGCAACAATGTCACTTAGGTTCACCTTATTATCACCATGGCCATTTTAATTTAAACATTTGATGAGGCTTCCTCTTCACTTGCAACTGCTGGTGATTTTCTGCTGCCTGTGTGTCAGGGTGTAATCTATCATTCTTCCCTTGATGTATGTCATTTACTGAAATGGACAAGATACATTGCATATGCAGAGCAAAATTAGTTGTAGGAAGCAGTAAGGACTTGAACTTATGCATCAGCCTCCACAGTTTCCGGAGATTGTAAAGCATTTGAGAACTTTTGAAGAGTAGCCACTGCTGTCATGCAGGAAATGGAACAGCCAATTTATGCATAGCAACTTCCCACACAGAGCAGCGTAATAATGTCCAGATAATGTTTTAAGTGACATAGGTTGAAGTTTAAGTGTTATCCTTGACACCAAGAAGAACCTCTGTGGTAGTCATAAGAAGGATGCTGTCACCAATCCTCTTTCATTGATTGGCTCTAAGTGGCCATCAAGTTTAAAGTGGTAGACGAATAGCCTCAAGTGACTTTGAACAAGGAAGATCTCTTACCTTAACAAGATGGAGCTTATTGTATGATAGCAATTAGGAACGAGATAGATTAAATATTGTTACTAAGAGTATGAGCAGATCTGCGGATATATGTCTGCATTCTACGACATCCTAACATGAACTGATTTATGCTCACCCAAGCCTGTACAACAATGTCAGATTGGATGGAGTTTAAAATGGTTTCAAATATTAGCCCTTTCTGTACCATTACCTTATACAGCAACCTCCCTGCTCCTGCTCAGAATCGTGTCATGGGAACATTTATGTTCACCTGCGACGAACTTAATTTGCTGCCTTGTCCAAAGGACAGCACCTCAAAGGAATATTCTTTTTATGTTTGCATTTCTGAAGTGCGATCAGAACTCAGAGCCAGGCCACTGTTTACTCATCAGCAGAACATAAAGATCTAACGTAGATTGTGTGAATATGGCGTATTTTTCAACACCTGACCCTCAACTGCTCAGGTTGAGCTTTAATGTGTGATATTTGAGTACTGATCAAACACTCTTACTTCTGCTCTAACTATATTGAAGCATTCTGTGGATAACAAACCATGCAAGTTGCAGGCACGAAATAAGCTGATATAATAAATGCTGAGGTTAGAATGGGCTATGGATTATACTGTGCTAATTAAACCACAGTAAAACTCAGGTTTTCTGATGGCTCAGCGGTGTTTGAGTTAGACATAGCAGGGAAGACATCAGGTTCAAACTGCATGAGATCTGCCCGACTGCTGCATCCTTCCCCAAGTATAGGCCTTAAGTGGCTGCTGCAAGGCAAATGAGAAATGTGACTGCCAGGAAGGTTGGGCACATCTGGCACACATGGCGGTGCCCTCACCCCTGAGTCAGGAGGTTGTAGGTTAAAATTTGCAGTCTGGAACGATGAGCACAAGTAATGCTACTCATATGTGATGTTAGAGGTGTCATCTTTTGGACATGATGTTAAATTGGGGTGCTGTTTGCCTTCCCTGGAGTGATGCAAAAGATCCCATGTCATCAGCATTGTCCCTTGTGCCCTGGACAATATTGATTTCATAATTCACATTACTTAAAAAAAGACTGTCCAGTCATTATCCCAGTGCTGTTTGCAGCACCTTGCTGTGTGAAGGTTAATTGCTGCATTTCTGACGCTTTGATAATAATCACATTTCAGAAAGTATTTAATTGGCTGTAAAGCACTTCAGGACATCCTGGTATCTTGAAAGATGCTACAAAAATGCAAATCATTCTCTGGACTGATAATCTCTGTGAGGCCAGTTTGACATCAATTTGAAACCAGTGGCAGGAAGTATACTCTTGTTCAACCTAAGGGCATGTGCGCAATATCCAAGCAAAAAGCATTAGCATTCAGACCTGGGAGGTGAAAATATACTCCAATTCGAATTCCCAATCCCATGCTTCAAATTTGTGGACTGCGGACACACATTGCCCAGAACAACAACAGCTTCCGTGGGTATAAATGGGGAGCTTCTCTGAATCGTAGAATCATACAGTGCAGAAGAGGCCCTTCAGCCCATCGAGTCTGCACCAACACGTGAGAAACACCTGACCTTCAACCTAATCCCATTTAGCAGCTCTTGGCCATAGCCTTGAACGTTATGATGTGCCAAGTGCTCATCCAGGCACTTTTTAAAGGTGTGAGGCAATTAACCTCTACCACTCTCTCAAGCAGTGCATTCCAGACTGTCACCAACCTCTGGGTAAAAAGATTTTTCCTCACATTCCCCCCTAAACATTCTGCCCCTCAACTTGAACCTGTGTCCCCTCATGACTGACCCTTCAGCTAAGGGAAATATCTGACCCTGATCCATTCTGTCCATGCCCCTCATCTTCTTGTATACCACAACAAGATTGCCATGTAGTCTTCTCTGCTCCAAGAAAAACAACCCATGCCCTTCCAACCATTCCTCATAACTTAAATTTTCCATCCCATCTATCGCTGCAGGGAAATGCCTGTGGAAACCTGAATCAAGAAACCCTGTTCCAATACTTAGCTTCTGCCATTTTGCAGGGAATAGGGCTGGGTTCTAAGTTGGTCCCGGGTGGTAGCTGCCCATATAAGTCAGCAGGTGGGTGCCCTTGTGTGGCTGTGGTGAAGTAGGAACCTGAAACCTCAGCAGAGAAAAACTGATAGGAGCAGCTGTGAGCCTTGTAAATTAATTTGTATAGCCAATGTGGCCTTTGAGAGGTTGGGTCTCCAATTTGATATGGTCCAGGGACACTTTTAGGAGAAGTAAGGTATGCTTTGATTGATTGTTTGATTGATTTATTGTTGTTACATGTCCTGAGATACAGTGAAAAACATTGTTTCATATGTTATACAGGCAGATTGTACCATACAAAGTGCATCAGGGTAGCAGAACAGACTGCAGGATACAGTGTTATAGCCACAGAGAAAGTGCAGAGAGAGAGAGATCAAAATTAACATTTGAGAGGTCCATTCAAACATCTGATAACTGTGGGGAAGAAGCTGTTCTTGAATCTGTTCGTACGTGTATTCAAACTTTTATATTTTCTCCCTAACAGAAGTGAGTATACATGGGGTGGGGGGGCATCCTTGATAATGTTTGTTGCTTTCCTGAGGCATCAGGAATTATAGATGAAGTCAATAGATGGAAGGCTGCTTTGCGTGATATACTAGGCTATGTTTACAACTCTCTTGTGGTCTTGGGAAAAGAAGTTGCCTTACCATGTTGTGATGCATCCAGATAGGATGCTTTCTATGGTGCATCTATAAAAATTTGTAAGAGTCCCTATAGACATGCCAAATTTCCTTAGCCTCCTGAGGAAGTTAGAGACATTGTTGTGCTTACTTGACTGTTGCGCCTATATGTATAGACCAAGACAGATTGTTGGTGATCAGCACTCCCAGGAACTTGATGCTCTTGGCCATCTCCACCACAGCAACGTTGATACAGAATGGGGCATGCCCTCCACTCTGCTTCCTGAAGTCAATGATCAACTCCTTTATTTTACTGATGTTGATGGAGAGATTGTTGTCTTTATACCATGCCATTAAGCTTTCAATTTCTTTCCTGTATTCTATCTCGTCTTTGTTTGAGATCCAACCCACAATGGCAGTGATGAAAAAAGATTGTAAATGGAGTTGATGTGGAATTTGGCCACACAGTCATGTGTGTATGACAAGCATAGCCAGGGGCTGAGTACGCAACCTTACAGGGCACTGGTGTTGAGGATCATTGTGGAGGGGGTGTTGTCACCTATTCTTACTGAATGCGGTCTGTGGGTCAGGAAGTTGAGTTACAGAGTGGGGAGCTGAGGACCTTGGAGTTTAGAGATGAGTTTGCTTCAAATTATAGGTTGAGGGCAGAACTTTGGTCAATAAGTAGGAGCCTGATGTTTTCAGATGTTCTAGGGACATGTGTAGGACCATGAAGATGGCATCTGCTCTGGACATGTTGCACCAGTAGGCAACTTGTAAAGGATCAGGCAATTTGGTAAGCTGGAGTTGAAGCAAGCCATGACTAACCTCTCAAAGTACTTCATAATTATGGAGGTCAGAGCCACCAGGCAATAGTCATTGAGGCACATTGCATGATGTTTCTTCAGCACTGAGATGATGGTGGTCTTCTTGAAGCAGTTGGGGACTTCAGATCACAGTAAAGAGAGGTTAAAGGTATCTGTGAATACTCCCGCCAAATGGTCCACACAGGATCTGAGTCCAAGCCTGGGGTCTCCACCTGGGCCAGTCACTTTCCATGGGTTCATTCTCAAGAAAGCCGATCAAATGTCAATGACAATGACCGTGGGTACAGGTGCATCCAGGGCTGTTGGGATAGGTGGTAATCGTTTCACTGACCGTTTTTTCAAAGACAGCATAAAATGCATTGAGCTTTTCAGGTACGGATGTACTGTTGCCCACGATTGCTTTGTAGCCTTGTTATGTCATGTAAGCCTTGCCACAAACAACAGTTATCTGCCTGGGTCTCAAGCACAGTTGGTATTGCCTCTAGGCATCGCTGACGGCCTTATGAAGATCATACCTGGATTTTCTGTATAGTTCAGGGTTGCCCACCTTATTTGCCTCAGATCTGGACTTTGATAGGGAGTGGATCTCCTGATTCTTCCATTGTTTCCGGTTGGGGAACGTTCAGATTAACTTCTTCAGCACATAGCCTTCTACAAACTTATTGATGAAGTCTACCTCAGTGGTGGCATACTCATTTAGGTTAGCTGCTGAGTTCTTGAATAGGGACCAGCCCACTGACTGTAAGCAGTCCCATTGGAGGGCTTCCAATGCCTCAGACCAACACTGTGCTACTTTCTGTACTGGGCCCTCATACTTCAATTTCTGCTTGTAAGCAGGGAAAAGGAGCACAGTGCTCTGATCTAATTTTCCAAAGTGTGGACAGGGGATGGAGCAGTAGGCATCTTTGACAGTTGTATAGCAATGGTCAAGGATGTTTGGACCTCTGGTGGGACAGGAGATGCGTTGATGGTATTTTGGTAGCACATTCTTGAGGTTGGTCTGGTTGATGTCACCAGCTAGGATGAATAAGGCCTCGGGGTATTTAGTCTCACGACTGTTTGTAGCATTGTATACATCATCAGGGGCACTCTTCACTTCCGCATGGGTGGGATGTAGACTGCTGTTGGGATAGTGGAGGTGAGCTCACATGGCATGTAATAGGGATGGCACTTTACTATAAGATATTCAAAGTCTAGGGAGCAGTAATTCGCCAAGGCCGCTGTATCTGAGCACCAGGAGGTGTTGATTAGGAGACAGGCCACACCGCCCCTTGCTTTGCCTGAGGACACTGACCATGTCCACTGGGTGAACTGAGAAGCCCTCAGGCTGTAAGGCACATTCAGGTGTAGCAGGAATGAGCCATGTCTCTGTAACGCAGAGCATACAGCAGTCTCTCAATTCCCTTTGGAAGGTGAGTCTAGCTTTAAGTTCATCCGTTTTGTTCTCAATAGCTAGGACATTTGCCAGGAGTATGTTGGGGAATGGGGACTTGAAACCCTGAAGTTTCAGTCTCACCTGAAATTCAGCGCTTCTCCCATGTTTCCTTGGTAGGTGGTTGCTCCTAGTCAATCCCAGGAATTGTCTTGGGGTCCTGGGCACTGGTTGCAGCCTTCAGCATTCCAGGGAGTCATGTGGCCGGTTCGGTCAGGCCTCCTCGATATCAGGTCACCGTTGAGTCTGATCTTGTTCCAGTGCTGGTTGGGCTTTAGTTCCAGGATTCCACAAGAAGGTCAGGCTTGCGGACAGCTGGTAGATCCTTAGTTCCCCTGGGCTTGCGGTTTCAGCATCAGTAGTCAAGCCTCTTCAGCCTCTTTAAACCTGAAAGTAGATTAAAGAGAACATTGTTAGTAATTCTGGTAGACTTAGAATTTAAGTTTAGAAGAGCCAAAAGATTATAAAATATGTAAGGATAAGATCTACAGTAGACAGCTCGCAAAATGTCGCCACGCTCCAGTGCCATTTTGAAAAAGCTTTGAGAGACCAGGTTCACTTTGCATTGTTAAAAGTTGGTATCCATGCACATAAGAGACAACATTGCAAACTTTTCACTGTACTCCTGTACTTCTGTACTTGAGTACACATGATAATAAAGCATATTCTATTCCATTTTATTCTATATAAACTCATTGAAACTAACAAAGAACTATCAAGATATCAAAGAATTGTCAAAGTGGTAAAAAAAGATCAAGATGTCAAAAAACAGCCTTAGAAAAATCAGCTAAAACCTGACAGTATAAGAAGTATCCAAGCTAATAGCTGAGACAGTTAAAAAGTTAATTACCTCATCTAACAGATAATAGACGGAACTGCGCCCAGACCTAGTGTAACCCAATGCCTAATATGATGCTGATATTACAGTTTTGGGAGAGCAACCATTTTAAATTTCCATCAGTATAAACTTCTGGTGTAAACGACTATTTTTGCAAAGAAAATGAAAGAAATATCTTGAAGTAGTTATTGTATCTCACTGAGGAGACAGAAAGAGTCCTGTTGTATTGAACCAGGCCGCCAAAACCCAGTGCTGTAAAATTGAAATTCAGGAGATTTCATTCCCTCCAAAAACCCGTTCTACTTAGTCCATTTGTGGAAGCAACCTCCAATATTCAACTTCAGAAGCCATTCATTTTAGAAAGAGAACTTCAAGCAAGCCAGCCCTACTACAATGATAGAAACAGACCTCATTTTAATCTTCATGTGTACATTCCATCCTGAGTCACTTTAAATGTATCTGTCTGTATTTTAGCTAATAACTTTATTATTCAGGGGCATGGATGGTATGAATAGTCAAGGTCTTTTTCCTAGGGTTGGGGAGTCCAAAACTAGATGGCATAGGTTCAAGGTGAGAGGGGAAAAGATTCAAAAAGGACCTTAGGGGTAACTTTTTCACACATGGGATGGTGCGTGCATGGAATGAGCTGCCAGAGGAAGTGGTGAAGGCTGGTACAATTATGACATTTAAAAGGCATCTGGATGGGTGTATGAATAAAAAGGGTTTAGAATGACATGGGTCAAATGCTGGCAAATGGGACTAGGTCAGAAATGGGATGTCTGGTTGCCGAGAACAATTGGACAGAAGGGTCTGTTTCTGTACTGTATGACTCTGATTCTATGATGTTATAACCTCTAGCAATTGTTTTCTAATGTTCTTTTAGAAATGGCAAAGCTCAAAAACTAATTTCAGGCTATATTTGTGCTCATTAAAATTCATTAGCTCACAGAGTACTCCGAGGACAAACCTGAAGGTTCATCAGAAGGGTCTAGGCCTGAAACGTCAAGCTTTCCTGCTCCTCTGATGCTGCTTGGCCTGCTGTGTTCATCCAGCTCCACACCTTGTTATCTCGGATTCTCCAGCATCTGCAGTACCTATTATCTCTATTCACATACCTGTCCAAGTGTCTCTTAAATGTTGTAGCTGCACATGCAACGACCACTTCCTCTGGCAGTTCATTCCACATATGAACCACTTTCCGTGTGAAAAAGTTGCCCATTTGGTCCCTTTTAAATCTTTCTCCTCTCACCTTAAACCTTTGCCCTCTAGTTTTGAACTTCCCAACCCTAGGAAAAACGGCCTTTGTAATTCACCTTATCTATGCTCCTCACGACGTTATAAACATCTATAAGATCACCCGTCAACCTCTTACGCTCCAGTGAAAATAGTTCCAGTTTATCCAACTTCTCCTTAAAACCCAAAACCTCCAGTCCCAGTAACATCCTCGTAAATCTCTTCTGAACCCTCTCTATTTAATAATAGCGTTCCTACAGCAGCGCGACCAGAACTGTACACAGTAATCCAAAAGTGGCCTCACCAACATCCTGTATAATCTCAACATGATGTCCCAGCCCCTATACTCAATAACCTGAGTAATGAAAGCAAACATGCTAAAAGTATTCTTTATCACCATGTCCACGTATTGGAGGATATGAGTGATTGAGGGTGGTGTGGGTGGGGCCATGAGCTGGTATAGAATGGAGCATGGAAAGTGTGTGCGGGTGAAGAGCTGGGGGACAGTTTGCTGGTTTAACCACTTTTGTAAATACTTCAACTGAGGGCTGCACAGTGGCTCAGTGGTTAACGCTGCTGCATCACAACACTGCTGCATCACACTGCCTGGAACCCAAGTTCAATACCACATTTGGGCGACTGGCTGTGCGGAGTTTGCATGTTCTCCCAGTGTCTATGTGACTTTCCTCCAGTTGCACCGGTTTCCTGCCACAGTCCAGGCATGCGCAGGCTATGTGGATCAGCCATGAGAAATGCAGACTTACGTGCATAGGGTAGGGAGTGGGTCTAGGTGGGATGCATTTGGAGTGTTGGTGTGGACTTAATGGGCTGAATGGCCTGCTTCTATGATTCAACACAATATCAGTGCACAGGGCCAGACTTTCTGTCAGCTCATTGTTGCACCCAGCAGCTTCCTTCTGGAAATGCCCAGCTTGACTCCCAGGGAACCCCACCATCTCAAGAGTGAAAATCCAAACTTCTGGGCCTCTTATTCTTAGCTTGATTTTATGGAACGGATAATCACCCTGACTCCACACTCTCAGCCCCAGAGCAAAACTCCAGGCTTATGATTTTGCTTTTGTTACGGATGGTAAGTGAGATAGTAGATTAACGCTTCCTCTTTCTCCTCATCTATTGGCTATTCTTTTCTTTTATTCATTCACAGGATGTGGGCATTGCTGGCTGGGCCAGCAGTTCTTATTGCCCATCTCTAATTGATTAAGAGTTAACCATATTGCTGTGAGTCTTAAGTCACATGTAGGCGAGACCAAGTGAAGATGGCAGATTTCCTTTCCTGAAGGACATTAGCAAACTAGACATGTTTTTCCCGACAATCAACAATGGTTTCATGGTATTCTGAAACAGCATGGAATAGGAAAGCAGATGGAGTGCTGTCATCTCTTGTAAGCTGAATGAAACATAAAAGTTAGGGATGTTTTTCTAAAGTTGTACAGGTGTTGATGAGACAACATCTGAAATTGTGTCTAGTTCTTATTTAAGAAAGGATATAAAGTCATTGAGTCTATGAGGTGTACAGCATAGAAGTAGACCCTTCTGTCTGACTCGATCATGCCAACCAGATATCCCAAATTAATCTAGTCCCATTTGCCAGCATTTGGTCCATATTCACCTAAAACTTCCTATTCATATACCCAACCAGATGCCTTTTAAATATTGTAACTGTGCCAGCCTCCACCACTTCCTCTGGCAGTTCATTCTGTACACGCACCACCCTGTATGAGAAAGTTCCCCCTTAGGTCCCTTTTAAATCTTTCTTCCTCACCTTAAACCTGTGCCCTCTAGTTTTGGACCCCTCTACCCTGGGAAAAAGACCTTGGCTATTTAACCTATCCATGCCCCTCATGATTTTATAAACTTCTGTAAGGTCACCCCTCAGCTTCTGATGCTCCAGGGAAAATGGTCCCAGCCTATTCAGCCTCTCCCTACAGCTCAAACCCTTCAACACTGGCAACATCCTTGTAAATCTTTTCTGAACCCTTTCAAGTTTCACAACATCCTTCCTGTAGCAGGGAGAACAGATTGAACAACATAAATGTTTTAGAACAAAAAAAAAAGTTGCTGGAAAATCTCAGCAGGTCTGGCAGCATCTGTGGAGGAGAAAACAGAGTTAACGTTTCAGATCTGGTGGCCCTTCCTCAGAACTGGTAGTTTGTTTTTGTTCCTGATTTACAGCATCCGCAGTTCTTTTGGTTTTTATAAACGTTCTAGAAGCAGTTTAAAGAAGATTCACTCATTTGATTCCTGGGCTGGGGATTATTTTACTGGGTCTGAAATTTAGAAGAATAAAGGATATGTTACTGAGATATACATGATCCTATATCCTAAAGAGAGGTCTTTACAGTGTTGATGCTGAATGGCTGTTTCACAGTGTGGGAGAATGGTCTATTCCTGTGCTGTAAACGTTAATAATCTTAAGCACAGTGTGGCACGGTGGCTCAGTGGTTAGCACTGCTCCCTCACGCACCAGGGAGGGTTCACCACCTGGATTCAATTCCAGCCTCAGGTGACTGTCTGTGTGAAGTTTGCACATTCTCCTTGTGTCTGTGTGGGTTTCTTTGCAGTGCTCCCATTTCCTCCCACAGTCCAAAGATGTGCAGGTTATTTGGATTGACCACACTAAATAGGCCATCGTGTCCATGGATGTGCAGGCTAGCTGGGTTAGCCATGGGAAACGCAGGGGTACGGGGATAGTGGGTCTGGGTGGGATGCTCTTTGGAGGGGCAGTGTGACTCAATGGGCCAAATGGTCTGATTCTACACTGTAGAGATTCCACGTAAGCTCAGTCTGTTCAAAAAGCTAAAATTAGCAAAGTCTCATCCTTGATTCACAATATTAAAAACTCATATGAATAGTGAGAGTCAAACAATTGGACTGTATGAAACAACACAGCTATCCCGAATGTACCCTCTTCCTATCTTGGCCATATGCACTTACAGCAGGAGTCACCAGATGGCAATGGAGAGCAGAAGCCCTAATATTTATAGCTATTCCAGGGTCACTGGATAATTGGAGGAATCCAACCACTGTTTTGTTTCATTTTGTGTATATCCAGAAGGGCTCTTACACAAAACAGAGCAGACTTTTTCTCATCACTAAATCACCCATGGTATCTTTTTCTCATTTATTAACCACCACCATTAAATCACTCATCTTTTCCAATTGAATAATATAAGTGCACAGCCCATTAATGGCAATGCAAACCATCAAAAGGGAGATGGAGGTAGGAAGAGGACGATGGGGTTAAATCAAAATGGAATTGGAAGGAGCAAACATTATTTTAAATGAGTTTGGCTAATTCTGTACACATGGGATCTTCCTGTTTAATGGTTTAGTTCCACTACAGGAAGTACATTTACTGAGTAGCTGTTAGGGAATCCAAAAATTTAATTCTACATAATTAACTACAAATAAATCAAGGATGTGTTTCCACAGCACTGGGTTGAAGCACTGAGGTGTACAATAACATCTCTAAACCAGTTGATCAGAAAATATCTGAACGGTGTGGGGAATGCACAAGAAATCAGAATGAGAGAAAATGAGAGTTCATAGCAGGGAGACATTGTAGGGCTGCAAAAATAACTTGATGATCGCATTTTGATCCCAATGTGCATGTGGTCTCATTCAGAACTAAACCCTGAAAGGAAGAGTGGAATTTTATTAATGTTTATTATAATTGCTGATCAAGGCCATTTCCAGGTCCCGACTCTGCACAGGGGATACTGTTGATTAAGAGGCTCCCTGTGTATTCACCTTCCAGGAGGCTAGAAGAGTTTCCAAGGCAGAACTTTCAATCAGAGGACCCACAGCCCTGCATGGACAGCACACATGCTTCTTATCTGCAGGGACAGGAAATCTTTCTGAGATCTGACCAATGACTCCGATTCAGACTAATTTGTTCATCAAAGAGCTACAAGTTTTCCAGTCAGGCAGCCCTTACAACAGGAAAATGATACCACTCCTGCCAATGCTTTGAGTGGCAGAAAAGCTCCTGTTGAATGCCAACCCTGTTCAGCTACCAATCCTGAGTGCTATACATCCCACAAGAAAGGCCATTTTCAGGAGGTTTCCCACAGCAGCAAGAGATATTGATCAGCAGCACTGAAGTTTAAAGCTAGGCCACTCCAATCTGCAATGGTCCAAGAAGTAGAAATTATTGAGGAGCTGGATACATCCTTCATGGGGAAACTAATAGACACACAAGACAGTTATGTGAATATATATGCCATGGTTAATGGTAAGAAATCTAAGCTTGAACATCTTGAAGTTAAACATGAGCTTGAGAAGTCTAACTCCCAAAAAGAGACTACCCACTGAAAGCTCAGCTGTTAGCAGTCACCCAACACACGCAAGCCACTGAACAACAATCTGAAGGTGCAACTGCACTCATTGTTTTTCCTATAAACGAGACTCCTGTTGAAAAAATTTCCTGATATTGAAATTGAAGGTTCTAACAAGCTACAGCCCGGTGTGCAGCTCAGAAATTTTCCATACCTCCCAATCCTGATGCAGGCATCCAAGTGGCATCGGGCTTTAGGTCAATTCTGTTGTTAATGATTGCTCAATCCTACTTTCTGACACAGACCCAGAGACATCCTTGTCTGCATCACAGTAGTTTCATGTTGAAGTGTAGGTGCAATATCATGACCTACAACAAGAGAAATTCCTACCCTAGGATTAAATGAGTCATCCTCATTTACTTATCTCCAGAATTCTCCTCAGGATGTTCTTTGTTCTTTCTTCGACCAAATTTATCACTGGACCAGATTGCAACGCAGACGGAAGTGAGAGGGAGAATTTCTCTTTTTCAAGGGATTGTGATTGTTTGAATCCTGAAGTGTTCTCTCTTGTATCAGTTTTTCTTAAATGATCTTCACTGCTATTGCCTTCAGGTCTTTGTAATTGTTACAGCCAAGAAGTAGCTATTGTCAAAAGCCACCATTCCACACCATTTACGTGCTTGCCTCCAAGATAAAAGAGCATATATATCCTCTGAGAGCTGCGAATCACTGATTGACACCTCAAATGACACTTGAAGAGACTGAAGACGTATACGTTGGATGAAAATCATGACGAGATCATTTGTGCAAAGAATGGACTTGTTGGAGGAGGGGTTGGGGAGCTATGAACTCAAGAATTAATTCTCCCTTAATAATAGCTACTCAGAGTGTGTGTAAGGGACTATGACATAATATAACATAGAAACTTCCTCTTTTACCATCTCTTGTACATTGTTTTTTTCATAAAGGTTATTGATGTTCACAGATGTGCGTTTGCAGTACCTGTAGTAAACAACTGAGACCTGACCTTGAGATAGCAGGAACTGCAGATGCTGGAGAATCTGAGATAACAAGGTGTAGAGCCGGATGAACACAGCAGGCCAAGCAGCATCAGAGGAGCAGGAAAGCTGCGGGCAAGATCCTTCACTGTTTTTATCTGAAGAAGGGTCTAGGCCCGAAACGTCAGCCTTCCTGCTCCTCTGATGCTGCTTGGCCTGCTGTGTTCATCCAGCTATACACCTTGTTGTCTGAGACCTGACCTTGCTACATTCACTATGTTCCTGTGTTAAGTTGGCTGAAATTGACACTTTGGATTCCAATTTCCAATGGAAGTCAAACAGGAGAGCAAATGTCCCTTACATTTTTCAATATAATGTGCTCTCCTCTTAAACAGTGTAGTGCTGCAGATGATAATATATCATCTGGGGATGTCCGCAAACAGTGGTTGGCACACTATTTAAGATGATGCATAGAGCTCACTAGAATTCTTAAGTTCCCCAACAAGGGAATACCATTTGAAAAATGAATGCAGAAATATTTTCAACAGGTTTATATAACATGGGGAAATCAAAGCTGAGTACAATCTTGTTTTTGTAATTTCACTGAAAACACCGTCTGAATTCTCACTTCCACCCTCCATAGTGCAGAAGCTCCAGGCTAACTTTAACATTGTAATTGTAATATCTTTATACAAAATATGCTTTCATAGGTAGATACATGAGTAGGATTAGCCATAATAATTCTTACTTTCTTAACAATTCTTACCTTTCTGTATTAATGTATGTCCCAATTTTACAACATACTAAACATGAAAGACATTTAAAATTCTTGTCCCTGATAACGACATTTACATCCAAATAAAATGACTGTCCTTTTTGGCTGTAATATGTCAGTCTACGCGGCAGGGCTCCTAAAGCATTATGAAATCTAAAACTAAGCAGAAGGCAGTTTTCCTCTCAAGTTCCATTTTGAGCAAGCTTTGATTTGATGTTAATTCCCCAATTGTAAGTCACAGAGTGGGTTCAGTCCATGCCAGCCAACAAGATCTAGCTGGAGGGCATTTTGCCTGGGTTAAATACTAGATGAATGAAAAGACGCTGCTAATGGCTGTGACGGATGTCACCAGAATGCTGTTTGATTGTGTGGCTTGCATTATGACTGAAGCATGTCTGATCTTATATCATTGAGAGACAGTGTGTATTTCTGGTAGCTCATCTACGGGACTTCGGCGAATGAAATCTGTCTCATCTTATAAAATTTATCGACTTTAGAATAAAGATGAGAATTTTAAAATTACAATGTTGCTTTGCCAACAGTCAATGTAGGTCGTTGGGGAGGGGGCAATATGTAAATAGAATTGGGTGCAATTTATGATGTAGCTGGCAGAGTTTTGAATAACGTCAAGTTTATGGAGGGTAGAATGAACAAGCATAACCTGGATACGGCAAACTTTGTTTAAACTGACACCTTACAAACCAGCACACTCAATAAACCAGCAAAAACTACATACCTCAAATACTGCAAAGTTTACTGTATTATTCTGCCCAATTATTATAGAAGTTAATTTATTTACCTCAACGTAAATATACTTGCTGTTAAATTGAGTGGCCATATGAAATATTTACAGTTGATTCAATTTTGAATCAATTTCTCCTCAAATACCGTTATCTACCACAATGTCTAAGTAGTCAGTTGAGGGTGTGAGTGAGAGAGATCTCTGCTGTTAAGTTTTAGTTAAAGCAAAGTTGCATTAGTACTTAAGTGATTAATGCTGTAAAGACGGTATAACAGTAATGCGTATACCTCCTGCATTATGTTTCTATGACATAATGTGTGTGTTTTACATTGATTATGTGGACCTCTTAATTATCTGGAAAATTGGATCAACCAGCACAATCCTGGTCCCATAGGTGCCAGTTAATGACTCTGGTTTTCCCAATACTTAATTGGAGGAAATTTCAGTTCGTCCAATACTAGATATCAGACACGAAGTCCAACATTTTGGAGAACATGGGAAGTTGAGAGAGATGGTGGTGAGGCAAAGACAAGAGTACATGTGAAAACTGATGCTGTAATTTGGGTTTATGTCACTGGGGCAACATGCAGAAGAAACACAGGACGAGGCTAAGGATAGTTTCTTAGTTGATGCTAGAGGTGAGGGTTGTGAAGGAAAGACATTGCAAGTGATACTGTAATTATGATCAGGTTGATAAGAATGGAATCAGGTAAGTGCAACTCCAACCAGCCAGACGATGGTGGAAAAGGCATTGGAGGAGAAGGTGTTGGGGGTTGGTAGCATAGTGGTACAACAACTGGGCTATTAATTGAGAGACACAGATTAATGCTTTAGAGACATGAACATGGGAAGGGAGGCATTCTGGAACCATTGGCCAATAAAAGTCTGCTCTGAGCCATGTGTTGCCTGAATCTAGGTGAAGATGGTGATCCTGGGGTCCTGTGTCAGGAAGAATGACTGACTGAATCTAATGGTTCGGGTGGTGCATCTTGGGGATTCTGTGTCAGATTCTGCAGAACAAATGCAGTCGGTTTTATAGCATAAAGGATCAATCACTGCTATGTTAATTGTTAGAGTGTCATCAGTGATTCCAGATGATGTTGTATGACGTGGAAATGAGATTAGGAAGGCAGCTTCAAATAGAGGCCTGAACCACATCTCTGTAAATATTGTGAATAGTCAATAAATATTCATTAGTTTACCGTAGTATAATTTCCAGTCCCCATTTGACAAAAGCATTAGGGCTCAGTCATAATATTTATACATGTCACAGTGGTTCTGCAAACTCTTTACTAAGGATTCTAGTTGACATTGATAACGGTGGGAAAGTGAAAAGCCAGTGACCTGACACAGCACACTCCAGAAATGCCCAGTGCAGTAATTGGAGTAACTGACCATTACTGGGGTCCCTGGACAACTAATGTGAAGCAAATGGAGAGGGCGTTACCTCCATTAAAATGCCTTGATCTTGTAGGAGGCCTCAAACAAGCAGAGAAACTAACATCACTGATTCAACCAATAGCAGGCTGCTTCCAGACTCACTCAGAAGCCAGACGAGGATCAGATCAGTGTCCTCCAGTGTACAATTGTAGCTGTGCGGTCATTATGTTAAGACAATGGGTTGATTAAGCAATCAGTATGTTTGACCATGTAATTGAAAGCTTTAATTCCTACTTTGGGTTTTAAAGGGAAGCTTTCATAGACTGAGAAAAATGTGATTGTAGTCATAACGTTTTAGCTTTAGGCTTGATAACAGAAACATACATGGTTGCTAATAACACCTTCTGATACTGTAAGGGACATGTGTGAATACCAATGACTCTACTTGTGTGAGGTTCAAGAATTTAAAGGGAAAATTTATCTTGAGTATATAATGTCAATGACCACAATTTACTTTTCAAATTGAACACAGTAGTTAGTATCTCCATTCTTTTAGATATAGCATATTGTTTGAAGCCTGAGTTTCTCCAACCATCCAGTCTTTGACTTCACAGCCCAGGGGCACCCCACTGAAGAAACAAGGGAAGAGAAATGATTGAAATCCTTTTATATCCACAATATAAAGGAGGAGACCTACTTAATTAGCTGCAGAGAGGGCGTAGGCTTACACCTCATCAGCAATGCAGGTAAGCTGAGCAAGAAGTTTTAAAGAGGGAATTTCTGGAATTGTTCACAGAACTGAGGAAGTTACAACATACCATCATTGGCCTAATAATAACTGCCAAGTTGATGTGTCTGTTCACATCATCGAGGGCTGAACCACATCTCTGTAAATATTGTGAATAGTCAATAAGTATTCATTAGTTTACTGTAGCATAATTTCATTTGACAATATCCACCTGACCAAAGGTAAGAAAAGAGATTGAAGCCATGCTATCCCAAGGGGTCATATCACCAGTCACCCAGCCCACTTCTCGGTGCTGTGGTGTAATGTTTGTCCTTCAACCTAACAGCTCTTTGCACAAATATACTGACCTAACACAGCTCAACTCGTATGGAATGAGAAATTCATCCCACATTATCCACCAATGAATCTCGAAGGAAGCTTAATCTTTACAAAAACAGATGCAAAATGTAGTTTTTGGCAGCTCCCACTAGCTGAAGAATCCAAAATTTTAATCATGTTTATTATTCCCTTCAGAAGGTGCTGCTTTAATCATCTACTGTTTGGAATTGCCTCAGTGCCTGAAATATTCCAAATCACAATGACAAACATCCTAGAGGACATCTACAGAATCATACTTCACTGAATTAAATAGGCATATTAAGATCATAAGACCATGAGAAATGGGAATGGGAGTAGGCAATTTGTTCTCTCCAGCCTGTTTCACCATGCAATAGGATCGTGGCTGATCTAACAGTCCTAACATCCACTTTTTTGCATCTTCCCTATAACCCCTGATTTCCACTCCTGATCAAGAGTTTGTCTATCCCAGCCTTAAATACACACAAAAACTCACTCCCAAAGCTCCCTATGGCAAGGGGTTCCAAAGACTCAAAATCCTCTGAGAAAAAATTCCTCCTCAGCTCAGTCTTATATTGGTGGCCCTTTGTTTTGAGACTATGCCCTCTGGTCTTAGACTCTCCTATGGAGGGAAACATCTTCTTAGCATTTATCCTATCAAGCCCATTAGGAATCCTATATGCTTCAATGAGATCGCCTCTCATTCTTCTAATCTCGAATGAGTAGAGCCCCAACCAGTTTAGCATTTGCTCATAAGACAATTCCACCATACGGGGATTATCCTAGTGAACCTTCTCCAAACTGTCTCTAATAAATTGATACCTTTCCTTCAATAGGGGGACCAAAATGCTCTCAGTACTCCAGATGTAGTCTCACCAGCACCTTGTACAGTTGCAGTAAGATTGTCTGCTCTTATACTCCATCAGCAGTGAACACAGGGAGCTGGTGGGCTGTTTCGAGGATCTGTACCAAAGAGTGAATCTGTGGGGTGAAATTACTAAAGATGTAGTGCTAGCTGGGTCCTTGGGTAAATAAAGAGACAATATCATTCTCAGAGTAAACCAGGTGAATGAACAAATCGCCATTGGGTAAAATGGGAGAGGTCTATTTCTCATAAGAAAGTGATATCAAATGAAACTAAACTCCAGTCATGACAGACCAGGTTTGAGAGTCAGGGCCTTTGGGTAAATAGGAATAAAAAGGTTTGAGCTAAAATGGTTGAGGAAGGCTGGGATCGTTTGTGGACCCCAGACAAGCATAAGGAATGTGGGAAAGTCAGCCAGAAAGAAAAGAGCTTCCATGACTTTGCAATCCCCACAAATCCATCCTTCTCCAAAATGAGAACAATCAGTGCTGAACATTCTCCGTGAGTAACAGACCACTATTGACCTGGCACCTGAGCTTCACTTCAACCTTTGGTTGGGTGGCATTCAGCACACCTTTAAGGCATTCTGGTTGGCTGTTGGGTTTTATATTCAGTTTCACTAATATTCTCTTCGGACTTCCCTGTCCACCTTCAATACAGCAGTGTGTTTCTTCAATACAGCTGCCAGACCAGAGTCTCCCTTAGGCAGGGTGTACACTTCAGCCCAATTTAGTTTATCTTCCTCAGCATGACCTTCCCAGTAAGGTAACATCATTGCCTTTCACGACAAGCAGTGGCAAGTCAGTCTCATGTCCAATTGTATTTTTTCATTAGTGATGCTCATTATAGGTATAGCTTCTCCAATGTACTCATTGGAGCAATTTTTGTTGGCTTAAGGGGCAGATGTTCTAATTTTTCTTTGTAGGCAGCATCTGAAATTAATGAAATTGCTGCTTCTGTGTTCAGTTCCAGGTTTCTCTTCCAACAGTGGTGTTACACAGTGTTTGTGTAAACTACCAGTCATGGACAAAATGTGGAGAAGCACCTCTTCCAATTGTCATTGTGGTCATTTTGGCTTAGCTGTTTTGCACGCACTTTCCTTTTGTTGTTCTGCCAGGGAGCTGATGTCTTTTACTTTTGTTTGCCTGCGACATTGGATATGTCTTCCTTAGTTTTGCAGACTCATACAATGTGTCCCTTTTGGTTGCATTTTCAACGTACGAGCCCTTTACACCAACATTTAAATGGATGGTGATCAGACGGTGGTACAGTGGTAACATTGCCGGCTTCTCTCTGTCACCTTTGTATGCTCAGAGAACACCTTGTGGAATCTGCTGGACGCACTGTTGGCGTCCCTTTGCTGCCAAATTTCATAGAAATTGCAATTTCAATGGCCTTCTGGTAGGGAAGGTGAGTCTCTGCCAAAATCCGCTACTGTATTGCTTCACTACGCAGACCACTAACTAGCCCTGTCACATAAAATGTCATTTAATAATTCATTAAATTCACAGTACTCAAAATACTGCTACAACTGTCTCTCCCTTCCCTTGGTTTCGTTTTTGAAATCAAAATCTTTCAGCGACAACTGGCAGTCTTGGGGGAAAACGTGACTCCAAAACTTTTACAATGCCGCTATTTGTACCAAACTGCGCAACGGACTAGATGTTTTCACTTTAGGAAAGTTGCTACTTTTATTTTATCATTGCAATTCCTTTTGCAATGACAAAAAAAGACTCAAAACGCTCTGTGTATGACCTCCGCCACTCAACATCAAAATGTCCCAGCAGTCCTGAAGGTGTTGTTATTCTTTTACTCTTAAAAACATATGTCTTTTTGTTTCTGTGCGTTTTAAAATTTTCTTTTTATTGGCACACCGCTTTGCTCCTACAGTACACATCGTTTTTTTACGTTGACAGTGAAGCCACGGAGCCGAGAAAGACAAAAACAAGTTTTCTTCCAAGTTCGTCATGCCACTCTCGTCTCCAATTTTGGATTTATACTTTGGATATTTAATCTTATCCACAGAACATTTATAAGTCAGGAGGCAGGGAGTGGAGATAGAGGAATAGCAACCCAGTTTATTAGACGCAGACACACAGGGTTATAAGTTAATGTGGAAGTACCGGTGTTGGACTAGGATGGACAAAGTCAGAAGTCACACGACACCAAGGTAATATATTCCACAGTGCCTTCGTACTTAAAGGTACAGAATATACACTTCTGGCTACACAGGCCTGAGGAAGGTAAAAATAGAAGGATTGGAAGGCCTGCTGTGTTCCTCCAGCTCGATACTGTGTTGTCTCTGACTCCAGCATCTGCAGTTCTTGCTACCTCTCAGAATGAGTTATAACCCCACCGTGAAGCCTCTTCCAAGGATGCCCCTACCACCATCCCACCTCTCTTCCCCAGCCCCACCCCTCCTCTATTTATTTCCCAGCTCCATTCCCCCTCCCCATTTCTGAAGAAGGATCAACTTTCCTGCTCCCCTGATGCTGTCTGGCCTCCTGTGTTCCTCCAGCTCCTCACTGTGTTGCGTCAGGATTAAGACTATAGTGATAGGCTTAATACAAGTGACTCACAGTCTAAGGGAAGTGCATGTGGCATTTTGGCCTGGATCCTTATAGATTGTGTTAGGTCAGATATTGAGGACCTAAGATTTTGCACCCCACCATAAATATCAAGCTGTGAAAAAAGAAACTAGAACTTATTCATTTACAGGAAGAAGGTGACTAGTGTCTACTCAGGTTATAATGGGGCAAGTGATTCAGTTTATGTTAATTGTGCTGCAAGGACGTGCCAATGGAGCTTATTCTAAAAGATATAAAATTGAGTCACTGGGAGTGGAAAAGGATGCATCACTGGATCATGCAGATGTAGAGTCCCAGGTTTGAATGCTACCTTTTTGATGACAATACAAGATTGTTGAACTGAATTGCATCTTCACATCATCAGGTCCTATAATATCCTGAACCCATTAGTAATGATTCTGCCATAATGTTGTCAGTCAGTGCGCTCGAAAAGGTCTTTGAGGCAGTCCAAACTGCCCATATCTAATGATGATTTTTGACTGATAGGCTCCACTAATAAGGATTAAAGGGTGACAACAATCATACTTTTTGCTTAAAGGTTACCAATGACCTTATTATGTGGGATTTTCATCTTGCAGGCGACTCCTCAAAAACTAATTCAGGGAAGCTTTGTTAAATATTGATGTCAAATATCATTGGGAGGAATGGCAGGGTACATTAGAAATAGTAGCAGGACTAGGCTATTCAGCCTCTCTAACCTGTCTCTCTATTCCATAAGATCATGATTACGCTGCTCCATGTTTCAACATCTCTTTCATTCCAATAAGGGGTGTCATGGTGGTTCAGTGATTAGCCTCACATTTCCACCCTTGGGCGACTATCCATGTAGTGTTTGCATCCTCTCCTCATGTCAGGGTTGGTTTCTTCAGGGAGTCCTGGTTTTCTCCCACAGTCCAAAGATGTGGAGGTTAGGTGGATTGGCCATGCTAAATTGCTCATTGTGTTCAGGGATAATAGGCTGGGTGGGTTAGCCATGGGATGTTCGGCATTACAGGGATAAGGTAGGGGGTGGGTCTGGGTGGGATGCTCTTCAGAGGAGCAGTGTGGACTCAGTGGGCTGAATGGCCTGTTTCCACACTTTCACATTCTATGAACTTCTCATAGCCATCAGCTGCTCAACTGTTTTACACCTCATTGGGATGGAACACTGGAAATCAAGCCCTGTATTTTCTAGAGTTATCACGAACTCAAAGATTTTACAGAAGTACAAAAATTACCCATAGTACACTTAGTACCTCAAATTACTTCCCCATAGTGTGTGGAGCCAAGGCAACGCTAATGGGTGCTGAAGATTGTCTTATCCATAATTTATATGACAGATTCCAATACTCAGTGGGTTTGAAAGTGTAATCCCGAGATAGGATCAGGAAAACAATGAGAACGTTGCAGACATTTCTACTTTAGTGTATCATTACAACGTACATTAACTTTTAACTGACTAAGGCTCAGCCATGCATTCAACACCCACATTGAAAAATGTCAAAGCTGCCAAGGTTTGCATTCAACATTTAACACCCAAGCCAAAGATTTTTACACCTTGTGCATATCAAAAGATCTCTGTGATATCACCCTGGGGACCAGGAGAGATTACCGCTGACCCAGAGGCAGAACCTCAACCAGATTCTGCAGCGAAGGTGACAAGTACACCACAATATTTTTATACTGACAGCAACCTGGGAGAAAATAAAATTTCCTTGAGGGGACCCAAGTCAGAAAACATCACAGTTTGCCCTCTGAGGCAGCAGAAATGTCAAATGACTCTTTACACTTTGACTATACAATCTCACATATGTTCTGTTTGAAACATGGAAAAATATATTAAAAAACTGATTCCAAAATATGAAAGGATTAAATATAAATCTGACGATGAGTGGCAGGAGTTTAAGCTTTTGTCTTGTACTCTCCATAGGCTTCTTTTCCCCATTAGTGTGAATGGCAGTTTGTTGATTGTTGAGGAAATTATGTATTAAAGTTGAAAACAATACTGTATGTTACTGAAGAATACCTATCAAAGAAGCCAGAAAAGGTTTGTAGTTCTCTAATCGAAAAGGACAACAGTTTGGGTGGAATTTTCAAATTTTCAGTTAAATAATGTTTTGTTGAGTGAGGTCCATGTTGTCCAGTGTGTAATGTGTTGGAGCCACATCTCCACACAATTATTATTTGCTCTTCATCTCATTAATTAAGCACACAGACTCTTGGGCAACTGAAATTGTGCGGCCAAAGAGACAAAACTGTTTGCCTCTGTCTTCTGACTTCACACATCCAGCGCTCTGTATAAAACCCAGCTACACACCACTCCAGAAGCTGCGAACCAGGAACAGCCCCTCACACTGTGGTTCTCATGTTTCAACTTTCAGGCCATGACCCAGAACAAACAGAGCTTCAAGACAGAGACCTGGGTGTGTGAGTGGACAGGCTGGTGGAGAGAGCTCAGCCTGGTAATTTAGGGGAATCTTCAAATCCTAATGTTCCTTACTTCTTTGCACTCTCTGCTAATCCCACCAATTCTGATCTTACACATGTTCGCACGCACTCTTTCATTTAAATCCTCCTGTCACAGCATTATTCCCTGAGCCCAAGGTCTATAGTGTACTCATGCCATACTTTGTAGTGTACGCCAGTAGAACCAGTGTGGTGGTTACCATTGATGAACCCCTCACAGTAACTCATATCCTTCAGTGTATTATCATCTCCCACCATTATATGTTGAGTTGTTCCCGTCACAATCATTGTTTTTGCTGCATTTCAGCACACTGCCTCTAATCTCCACAATTGACTTTCCAACTGCCCCACCACAGTGGTGACACCTGATAATATGCCCTGACTTTCAGTAAGCAGAGTCCCAGGACTGACAGTGACTTACTGCCCTGATGGTCTTGGAAGGACAGTGCTAATGGATGAGTGAATAGACCCTGGACCAAAATTAATGCAGCTCTCTAACTGACTTAATGCTAATCCCTGGACTGTTTTGCCATGAACCTGCAGGACTGACCGTGACCTACACCTCAGACTATAATGCTATTGTACCCATGACCTTGAACACCCTAAGCAGCCATCTGATTGTCTAGCCCTGAACTGAGATCAGATGCTGCCCTTAACTACCAATGTGGGATCCCCTGACTGACAACAATACCCTTAACTTGACTGAGGACGAATCCCCGAGACTTTTAGACATGGCCAGTTGGCTGAAACACATACAGTGTGTAACCCACGTAAACTCCTGATTCATGGTGTATGTGTGACATTGATAACCATGATCATCGTGACATTTAACAGCCATGGCAAACTGCTTCAGTTTGTTTGTGCTCAAAGACAAGGCAAGACAGTTCATGTTAATTCATTTGCAGGATGTGGAGCTCACTGGTTCCATCAGCAGTTATTGCTCAGTGGACAGGTACGAGTCAACCACATTGCTGAGGGTCTGGAATCACATGTAGGCCAGACCAAGTAAGGAAGGCAGATTTCCTTCCCTAAAGAATGTTAGTGAGTCAGACGACTATTTTTTCCCCAACGATCAACAAAATTTTCCATGATGATCATTAGATTCCTAATTCCACATTTTTCTTGCATTCAATTTCCACCATCTGCCATGGTAAGATTTGAACCCAGGTCCTCCGAAAATTGCTGGTCTCTGTATTGATACTGTAGGAGTAATAGTATTAGGCAATCGCTTCCCTTGCAAGCATCTAGTTTGGTGCAAAGTTGGGTAAGTGCAAAGAGCCCTGAAGGGCTCCTTGCTCTGATGCATGACTTGGATGTTTGTCTCTACATGCATTGTGACCCGGCAGCAGCATTACAATTGTTGGTGGAGTTCCATGGAATAGGGTCAGGATCAGAGCAGGTGGTTGCTGCCCAGAGAGCATATCCTGAGGTGTCGGGATCTGCTTGTCAAGATGGGCATCCAGAGGAGCAAGTGGCAAGCTGGAGCCACCAGGTATCCGCTCTGACTTTCATATTGAGAAGTGTACTGCGTAGGTTCCCTCAACTGCTTGGGGGAATAACAAAATTGCATGTTAAGTGAGCCAAGAATAGGTAATAATGATATGTAAATGCATGCAAATTGTCTGCTTACTAGCGAGATTCCTATCTTGCTGTTCAAACATTGGGTAACAATGTTGGATGTTTCCAAAACCCAACTGGATCATTAATGACGTTTAGGGAGATATTCAGGCCCCAAACATCAAGAAAAAATAATAACAGCTTCGTTGACTAATCATGACAGTCAATACCTATCAACTGGACAACAGCATGAGGCAGAAAGTGGAAAACACACACACACACACGCCCGCGCACACATGCTCACATGCACTCCCACACAGACACATGCACACAAACAAACACACACACACATACATACACCTGCACACATGCACACGCACACATATGCACACACATGCAATCTTTCCACTGTCTTTAAATTGTGACACAATTCATCAAAATTTCTTCTCTATTAATTTGCTCCTCGAATGTGAGCATCATTGACTGGGCCAGCATTTATTGCTCATCCTAATTGCCCTGGAGAAGGTGGTGGTGAGCTGTCTGCTTGAACTATTGGTTGAACCACCACTGTTAGGAAGGTAGTTCCAGGATTTTGGCTCCACCACAGTGAAGCTATGGTGACACAGTTAGAATGGTATGTGGAGGAGTACCTGCATGTGATGATGTTCCCACATATCTGTTGCCCCGTCCTTCTAGGTGGTAGATGCCAAAAGATCATCAATGATGAATTCTTCCCAATATTTAATTGGAGAATAATTCTGCTTTTCCAGTGCAAAATAAAGAATGCTTCAGGGGTTGTATGGTATTTTGGTATTGTCATTAGGACCAGTAAGCCAGAACTCCTGGCTAATGTTCTGTGACATGGGTTTGAATTGCACTTTGGCAGAGAATAAAATTTGAATTCAATAAAATCCAAAAGCTAAAATAAAATCTGGAGGTCTGATGGATCCTGAACATGCACACCCTCCTGACACAGGTCTGACACAGTCTGACATGACATAAACTGACAGCCCTGGACCTGATCTTCCCTGTTCTTTCTTGCTGACCCCATGTCTGCACCCACTGCTGGTCAGACATGCCGCAATCCTGGTACTCCTTTCTCACCACTGCCCTGACACACAACCCCCTTCAACCCAACCATACCCTCTTAACAGTTATACCTGGCAACTCCTTCCCTCTATTACCTGGCACTGCAGCCACCTGGAAAATTACTACCACTCACCTACCCTGGCACATTGCACCCCCTCAATCACCAGGCACCCTACACCACTTACCCACTTGGCACAATACACCCAAGTCCCCTCACTCAGTGGGCAGTCTAAATCTGCACCAAACTTGCACACTCCACTCCTGAATTCATATATTCCTGGACAGGTTGCAACAGAAAGCTCCTGCTTAGGAATCTCCAGCACAGAAGGATACGTGGATGATTTTTCAAATGATCAGGGTCAGAAACAAGGTTTTCATCCTTGACTAGAGTATGTGGGCCTCTGTATGCTCAAACTTCGATCTGCATAGATAAAGAAGGTCCCAGAGTGTTTAGGTGAGTGCCCTTTCTTCCAGCTCAGAAGAACAGAGTAAAATCAGAATTTGTGCAAGTTGAGTGGGAAATTGATGGGTAAATTATGGGACCTCTAATTACACAGTAGAAATCGGTTAAAACCAACCCAAAAGTTACTTCTACTGTAAATGTGCTTATATAAATAACAGGAAAGGAAAGGGTTGGGATAATTTGCAGTTTTATTACATTCCCTGCTCAGACTAAGAGTGTCGTTACTGAGTTCATGTTGTCAGCCAGAAGCACACATCTTGAATTTCCTTTTGGTAGAAATTATAACAAATAGATGGAAAGTTGTCCATCTAGTTGGCAAATCCCGTCAGTAACGAAAGCTTGGAAGATCCGATCTTTGTTAGCCCTTGATAAAAAGTTTCAGTCATTGCTTTCAAGAACAAATGCTGTTGTTGTCAAAGGCATGTCAACACTGCTCAGCCTTGAAGGCCACAATTATATTCTGGTTGTGATTGGGCTCCCATCTCAACTTGACCATTGAACCCAAGAATACAGTTTCAGTGTTGTCAATCTGCAAGGACTATGTCTTGGCACACAAGAAAGTACATTTGAAAATTTGATGTTTACATTTGTTTATAACAGCTTAATATCTACACAGAGCTTTTGCAATACCAGAAGTCACTCTATGTATATGAGGGTGAATGTGGATCACAAGAAACACTGTACGGTATGTCCCCACTTGAAATCACTTCATTTTAAAAACATTCAGTTTTTATGACTTTAATTCCAGATTTATGTCTTCAGTTTTGATTTTAACTCCACAAAATAATTTTGCATCATTGTTGCAGATCATTGCTTGGCTGTTTGCAGCATTTGAAAATGTTGTTTCATGTTGCAGCTTTACATTGGGTAAGACAGAGAGGTAATTTTAAAAACTGAGAGACAGGTGCAACATTTGCTGCAGGTAAAATTGTTTCCTTTGTTGTAAATTACAGGGTATATTTCTTCCCCATTAGAAACCCGACTCTGCGATTGTTTGATTGATTTTGGAGCTCCAAGTTTGGCGCTTGTTCAATACTGAAACAGGCGAGACAGAAATACCATTTTGAAGCCAGTGAGAGACCCAGAGTTGAGGTATTAATCATTCATAGTCATCTACCTATTTTGAAATATTTTAGAGGTGATGGCAAAGTATTCCCCGAAGAGGTCAAACATTTCTAACCACTCATGGTGACCAGTCAAAATGAGTTAAAGTTAATTTGGGAAGGCACAAAAGGCAATAAAAATAAGTCAGGGCAGTGGAGACAGCACAGCAATCTCCAAACAATTCATCAGTCTGACCATTCAAGCAACACCTGTAGAGTTTGTAGATCATGCATTGAATGTATCAGCCATCTCAAAACTGGATTGGTAGCAAATCAGCTCCAAGCCTAAGGAAGTGCCTAAGAAGAAAGTGGAACCAAGAAGGGTTGTCTAATTTGAATTTATGCAGAATTTCCTTTATATTTAGTGAAGAATTTAATTTTGCAAGTTACTACATCCAGGAATGCAGAGTATTACACATGTACGGTACAGTATTTCAACTTGTCATTGGCTTTTTCAACTTAGAAATTTTCCAATTAATCGTTCTCTTGTTAACATTGATTCTAATATACACCTATGATTCCCTTTAAATTATGTCACTCATAGTTGTGATTTTCAGGAGTGGAACATATACTTTAAGTGTAATCTTACTGCATAGAGATCAGCAATATACTGAGATAACAATGTGTGGAGCTGGATGAACACAGCAGGCCGGGCAGCATCAGAGGAGCAGGAAAGCTGATGTTTCAGGTCTGGACCCTTCTTCAGAAATGTGTTCCTCCAGCTCCACACTGTGTTATCTCAGACTCCAGCATCGGCAGTCCTTACTACCTTTGTGCAATATACTAATGCTTCTTTAACTATTTCTCAGCTTTACAATTGTCCCTTTGCTCAAATATAACTTTTTAACAGATCATTAAATTTGAGAGACTCTGAAGTAAGAAGAGTGAACAGTATTCTTAAAAACTCTTGTTTTACACTTTTAGTTATTTGTTATTTCATTTGTAAAATCTTCCCACTTCAATTGTTCAATCACTCTTCTGGCTGGAAGGGATGATTAAATAGTGAGTGAGAATCCTGGCTTTTTTTCAAATCCCTAAATTTAACGTCATAACAGTCACTCCAGTTGAGACCAGTCAACTCCACACAGCTAAAATTGAGAATGGGTTCCCCTGGGTCTGTAGATTACCTCTCCAGTTCATGGGAACTTTGTCACATAGTATAAAAAGGAACTGGGCTAATTATTGTCCAACACACTTATTCTAACATGTCAGAAAGGAAATGTGATATGATATCAGCTTTTAGCAGTGACTTAATTTTTCTATACTGAGACAAAGAAACTCTAAGTGAAGTGTGAGATAACAAGGTGTAGAGCTGGATGAACACAGCAGGTCAAGCAGCATCAGAGGAGCAGGAAAGCTGACGTTTCAGGCCTAGATTCTTCTTCAGAAAAAAAGGGTGAAGGGTCTAGGCCCGAAACGTCAGCTTTCCTGCTCCTCTGATGCTGCTTGGCCTGCTGTGTTCATCCAGCTCTCCACCTTGTTATCTCAGATTCTCCAGCATCTGCAGTTCCGACTATCTCTAAGTGAAGTGTAATATCCATTCAACACAGCCCTTTCAGTGTTGCATTGAAATGTTGGGATATCCCTGAAGGTGTGGTGTGTCACATTCTGTGAATTTAATTCACTATTGAAGAGAAACTGAGGCATTCAGCAGGTGTATAATACTCTTACACACCAGCTCTACACCAAGATCTTCCAAAAAATGGCAGGGATTTCAAAAGCTTCGTTGATGAAACATGGACATTGACACATTTTGTACATTGTGTGTTTTATATCAAGTGGAAAATACTTACCGCAAAATGAATGAATGCTGTAAAACTATGGGTTATGAATATTCAATAAGGCATTGATTTTTGCTTTCTTGGATGTGTATCATTACTTATTCACTTCACTTATTTGTTTGCAAAACAGTTACAAATCTTTGGAGACATATTTGCCATTTAAGAAAAGGAACTTAACTTGAATCAATAGTTTCTATTTATATGTAGGTGAAAACAGAACTCTCTAATATGTTTCAACAGTAACATTTCACAAGTTCCTTTGACAGAGTCAAGTTAAAACTACAATGAAGCTTCGTGAAAATTCTACGCATTTATTTTTGTACAAATAATATTTCAAAACTTTGTTGAGAGTGACAGTAAATCTCATTGTCAACATCTTGCTCTTTGGGACTATTTACACAAGATAAGGTGGCAAATATAACATAAAAGAAGCCTGTTGTTATCCTCATTCCAGATTTGCAGCCAAAATGTTAAATTTATAGTTAGAGCCTTACACTTTCATGTTAAATAAATGAGAATATATTAAACATTTTCCATCAATATGCGCAGTTCAAACAATTTATTTGATACTTGCAAACAAGTATTGCTATCAGGATGATGATAATGTAAAATGCTTTGAATTGGCAATAATCCCTTTACAATGGACATTCAACATCCTTGAAACCGCGTCACACAAAACCTGCCCTGAATGCAACTCTTTCATGATGCGAGCGGGTTGTTGACATTTGTAAACTCTCTCGATGACTAATGCGACATCTCTGTGTTGTTCTCTTCAATAAGTGGGCAGGGCATTGCTAAGCTACTCAGCATTAATCATTTTAAATAAACACAAGAACCAAATTGTAAGGCTTGCATGTGTCACAGAAGATTTATTCAGAATTTGATTTTCAGCAGTTCTGAAAATATGTATCCAATTTTTGGCCAAGGCACAATTAATATTCTTTTAACGAAGTGTGGGTGATGTTTGTGAGGAGAACTTTTAATTAACGTGGGCAAACCTGCAATTCTCAACATGCTTTAAATTGCAAAGTGATTAACAAGGATATTAAAATGTTTTCACCTGCTCCACTTCAGCTATTTCAATACGGATAAAGACAGGCTATTAGATGAAGGGTGCACTCAATTAACACAGACAAAGGCCACTCTGCTGAACATGTCAGGGAGGGCTGCAGCCAGCATCTGTCCAAACAGCTTGCTTTGAGGTGAAAATAAAGAGGGTGACATGTTCTAGCCTTGAGCTATGAGATATCTGAAATAGTGATTCCAGTTCATCTGGACTGACTGATCTCCAACTGAATAGGTGACAGTGTTGAAATCCACAGCCATGTCGCCATATGACAGTTTTGTAAAATTGGAGTGCACCCAACGGTCACAGTGGAGTTTGCTCCAGCACCCATGTCCCACAATCAGAAAGACACACTGTTAACAAAGACAAATAAAGTTGGATCATAATGGGAATGATAACAATCACCAAATGAAATGAGAAATTTTCTGAATTTTTGACTTGTTTTTGCAATAGTTGTGTCAAGCTGTATATATCAATCAGATCTGGAAATATGAACAGCAGATCTTCTGTTTAAGCCCGGCTTTTAAAATAATTTCTTTCAGGAAATTTAAAGAGCAACCTGATAGCGGTCACCAGCATTGTGAAGGATTATATTGGGTGATTAGTGATCAACTGTTTCCATTGGCCAATTTAGTAGAGCTCAGATTTCTTTGAAAGATAAAAGAACTGCAGTTATATTGTGAGATAACAAGCATGGGGCTGGATGAACACAGTCATATTGTGCCTATTATATTTTCAGGGCATTGCCTAAGAAAGTGCTAGAAACAGCAGGAGAAAGGAGGAAATCTGTGCACAACATTATCAAGAGATAAAGATGCAATATTTTAGTCACATCATTAGAGCAAACAGCGGGCAAAAACAATTATTGGAACAAAACATTGACAGAACACATAGGACAGGGATACAGATGAAAAAATGAATAATGGATGTAACAGAATGGATGCGCGGTTGACTTACGTGTATGGGGAGCACTTCAGGATAGATAGAGGTGGAGATCCATAGTAGTCAAGCCCCCTGGAAAGAAGACAACACCAACAAATGACCAAAGCCACTCCAGAGTCAATTAAATACAGTTAAAGTATAGGCAATGTTGTAATATAAGCAATACAACTGTAACTGTTCTTCAGATTTCACAAACTATATGTTAAAGAGTATTCATAAATTATTTTAAAAAAGAATTAAATAGCTGTTTTAACAGTAGAATATTTGTTGGAATGCGAAACAACAAGAGTTGATGACTCCTAACCTAAACTGACACCCCTGTACAGTATTGAGAGAGTACTCCATTTTCAGAGCTACCGCCTTTCAGATGAGACCACAAAGCATGGCTTCATCTACCCACTCAGATAGACCTATTAGGTTGCAAGAAACCACTTTGAAGAAGAGCAACAAAGTTGTTCAAAACTTCTGGCCCAAATTTATCCCTCAATCAATACTACAAAGTCAGCAGATATTATCGCATTGATGTTTGAGGGCCTTGCTGTACACAAACTGGTTGTAATGTTTCGAATGTTTGTTGGAATGCGAAACAATTCAATTCTGAACAATTCAATATCATATTTCATTAGTTATAAATCACTATAAAGACCTTCCTGATTGTAAATACTATATTAATGTACTTTTACTTTATTGAATTTTAATTTCTAAGTGGAGAAAAGTCCTGGTACAGAATGATTTGCCAATTGGCCTGTCTCCCTGCTTATATGATACTATGAAATTTTCACCAGTAAGGACAATTTGCATTTATATGGTGCTTTAATACAATATAAACATTAAAAAAGTGTCTGCCAATTTATGAATTAAAACATAGAGAGACCACCATCTACATCAGTTAAATTTAATCTCCCTTCAAATGATCTATGTATTACATGCATACTGCACATTCTTCAGAGGCAGAACACCCATACATTATGTAGGTCAGTTTCATAAGTGAAAAAAAATTCAGATTTCAAGGGCTCGTGACATGTTCTGGCTATTACATTTATCTTCATACTTATGCTTGAAACTGATATGTATATTCTTGCATTGTCTTTTATTTAAGTAGCTGTGGCATCAATTTGAACTGCATGGTAACTTCCTTGAGGCACTGCAGCATTAATTCAGTCCCTCATTTACCACATTTACACCTCTGCCAAATTTGCTTGAATATCCTACAAAAGGAAAACAGCAGGATTCAAAAAGGAGGCAATCCAAAATGCTCCAATGAGCAAATCAGCCCCTGCATTGATTTAACCTGCGTTGCTGAATATTTTATTTGGTGCATTTGCTTTTTTCGTAAAATGTCATTTTGTACTCTCACCACTCATAGAACATTGAACACAATTCTGCACAATGAAACTTTAGCAAAGGTTTAAATGTGGTCAGGTTCAAAAGAGTGAGATAGTTCACCAGCTATATTTATTTGAATTTGTTCAATTTTAAGATCTTGATCTTCAGGTAACTTAACTAAGCAGTATGAACCCACATATCAATGATGATGATAATAGCCCCAAACCCTTAATATATTCATAGGACATTCCTCGTCCATTACTTCAATGGCAGCATTAGGTTTAAGCCTCATTAAAAGAGAGTAAAGTCATGCAAATGTGTTATGTGTTTATTTGCTTTTAGTGGCAATAACAATTTCTGTCTTATAATCACTTAATCATGTAATGTAATGAGATTAAAATTTCTGAAAAAATTTTTAAAAATCGCAAACAAATGCTCTAAAATATATTGCGTTACACCTTTACAAAATGATCCATTTCAATTTTAAAATCTCAACAGTCTTCTATGTGATGTTTTTCAACAGAACCTTTCAGACCCCATGAGACAAGCTGTTCCAAAAGTATATTACCATGTTGCAGGTTTCTCTGTGAAATTTTAAAATATTATATCGTGCAATTTAAATTTCTAGACTTAAAGAGTCAAATTTGGAGCTCCAACACATTTCATGGTAATACACATTTGACTAGCTGGAACAAATTTTACCTTTGTTATATATCTCCCGTGGAGTAGCCAAACAGTCATTGACTGATGACAATCCAGATAAAATGCTTTTAATGTCTATGTTGAACATTCTGTCTTGCTTTGGCTCCTGTCCTAAAATTGCAATTGTCAGTGAACCCTGAAAACTGCATCTTCTCATACCTTGAACTGCTTGGCATCTCCCCAAAATTATATTTGGATGTAAATGAAGAATATTTTAGAGGAAAATGAAAATACAGAGATTAAACAAAGAGTATACCTTTCGTAACCAGCACTCCCTGAAATATGTAAACGTCTAATCTTGGCACATTTCTTTTTTGAAATGGTGCAAAGTGCTGCCTGAGTCCTCCAAGGGTTAAAGCGTGCCAAGAGCAGCTGCTAATTAACAGTAGCTATGCCTTTTCCAAACTGGTTAAATTCAAACATTTCTCCACCAATGAGACAGATCTGACATTCTGTTTCCCAACCTTGAAATGTCAAAGTGCAAAAGCTAACTGACACACAAGTTAACAGCATACAGGAGGAGATCAGAAAGCATTTCTTCTTCAATTTTCGCATTGATTCCACAAAATATGAAACTATTGCTTCTGACCTGTTCTGTGTGGTAAATAAAGGAAAGATTTGCTGTAACAAATCTAGGCTTTTTCTTCCCCTGCTGTTGCTGAATGCCTGATCAGCTTTAATCGCAGCCAGCTCATCTCTGCTCCAGAAGCCCAGGGCCAATTTGGGCCCTGTTGCATCAGAGGAGCTGAGCATAAGGGATCATCTCTCAATAACACTTGACTGAATGTGATAATAGATCCAATGTCATCTTCTTTTCTCACTTCAGTAAATTCAGGGTGATCAGGCAAGGGTGAGAGTCATTCGTTTTTTTGCTTTTGGAGTAACATGACTGGTAACTTGGTGAGGGTCACAGAAGAGGCAAGGAGCAGAAGTTCAGAAGCGTAATAAGTGAGGAATGACTCTACTCTGTCTTCACAGTATCTTTGGCAAGAAGCCTATGTGACGATGTCTTCAGGGAATCACAGAGACAAGACTGAATCTCAGCGCAAAACAGTTTTATGATCAGGCAATTTTGAAAAAATGCTCAAGTTCTTAATTACAATAAAATTACACTATTAAGTTACAACTTTTATTATTTAATAAGCTATTTAATAATTTCATCACCATAGTGTGATTCAATGGTACAGCATAGCGGAAAGCCATTTGGTCCATCTTGCTTGTCACATAACACTTTGATTGCAAAAGCTGTTATTTCACATTTATCAAATGTTCTTTTGTTTTCTATAGATGTGTTATTCAATGTTCAATGTTGAAATACATGTATAAATGTCACACTGGGTACTGGATGCTTTCAACAGATGTGGGCTGGACACCATGTGCAAACACTAAATACATATTAATGCAAACTGATGAATGTTATTTGCCCTCAACTGAGAGGCATGGTTCAGCAGATATTCACTAGAATCTACTTTACCTAGGTCCCAGTCCCGCATGATCTGAGATCACTGATGGTGTGGCCCTCCTATTAATATAACTACTAATCCCGTATACTAAATCTCCCCTCAAGTTTGTTCTATCCATAACTATTTACATCATGAACTATTCACCTTTTCTTCCTGCTCCTACTTACTCTTTCGAAGTATCTTTCACCAAAGACATCAATATCCAACAGTGTTCTTAGTTCATTTTGAAGAAGCAAACGATGTGTATGCTCCATTACCTTCTCCATGGAATGCAAACACATTGGCAAAGTAGGATGCCAGCTTCTCAGACCAGCTGGTACACTGATACTGAATTGAAAGCAAAAATTGTGAAGATTGATCAAGGTTAGATTCAAGAAACAAATCTTCACAACTGAACTATTAAAACCCCATTGTGAAGAAAACAATGAACCAAACTCTTATTCTCTTTTTCTGTTTTTCCTTTTTCTCTTTAGCGCTGGGGTAGGTTAAAACTTTGGCTTGAATAAATGGAGCATGTTCAACTTCCATGAAAATCTTCACAACCCTATAATCCACTGCCGCTGCAATGACAAAAGAACAATTCAATATCATATTCAGCAAGTAATCAGATAGCTGAAAAGAAGAATGAAGAACATTCTGAAGACATTTCCAAAGGTGAAGAAATGATAAGTTGCTCACTGCTTTTGGGTGAGAGCCTTACATTTTGGAGCTAATAGCACTACCTCTACAGTCTCTTCAGTCTGAGATTGCTCTCGACAACCACATCTTGGGAACTGCAGTAGAAAGTAAGGCAATAAGACATATGAGCAGGGGTAGGCTATCCGGCCTTTCGAGTCTGCTCCACCATCCAATGAGATCATGGCTAATCCGATGATCCACAATTCCACTTTCGTATCTTTTCCCCAAACCCTTGATTCCCTTATTGTTTTGAAATCTGTCTATCTCAGCCTTGAAAGTACTTCACATTCCAACCGCCTGCAGTAAAGAATTCCACAAATTCAATATCCTCTGAGAGAAGAAGTTCCTCCTCATCCATGTTTGGACAGCCTCTTATTCTGTTGTAACATCCCCACTCCTTACACTCTCTCACAAGAGGTAACAACCTTTCCACATCTAATGTGTTGAGTCCGCTACGAATATAGAAAACTGGTTGGCAGAGAGGAAACAAAGAGTAGGAATTAATGGGTCCTTTTCAAATTGGCAGGCAGTAACTGGTGGGGTGCCACAGGGATTGGTGTTGGGACCCCAGCTATTCACACTATATATTAATGATTTGGATGAGGGAACAAAATGTAACATTTCAAAGTTTGCAGATGATACAAAGTTGGGTGGGAGGATGAACTGTGACAAGAACGCAGAAATCCTTCAGTGTGATCTGGACAGGTTGGGTGAGTGGGCAAATCAATGGCAGATGCAGCATAATGTGGATAAATGTGAGGTTATTCACTTTGGAAGCAAAAACAAGGAGGCAGATTGCTGCAATTTGGGAGAGGGAAGTGTGCAGCAGGACTTGGGCGTCCTTGAGTCGCTGAAGGTAATCCTGCAGCTGCAGCAGGCGATAAAGAAGGAAAATGGTATGTTGTCCTTCATTGCAAGACGTTTTGAATACAGGAACAGGGATGAGTTCTTGCAATTATACAGGGTCTTGATGAGGCTACACCGAGAATATTGTCTGCAGTTTTGGTCTCCTTTTCTGAGGAAGGATGCTCTTGCTCTCGAGGGTGTGCAGTGAATGTTTACCAGGCTGATTCCGGGGATAGAGGGGCTGATGTATGAGGTGAGATTGACTAGGTTAGGATTGTTTTTGCTGGAGTTCAGACGAATGAGGGGAATCTCATAGAGATTTATAAAATTCTAAGAGGACTAGACAGGGTAGATGCAGGGAGGATGTTCCCAATGGTGGGTGCGTCCAGAACCAGGGGTCACCTGTCTGAGGATTTGGGGTAGACCATTTAGGACAGATATGAGGAGATATTTCTTCACCCAAAGAGCGGCGAGCCTATGGAATTCATTACCACAGGAAACAATTATGACAAAACATTGAATGTATTCAAGAGGCAATGAGATGTAGCACTTGCGATGAAGGGGATCAAAGGTAATGGGGAGATAACAAGATTAGGCTATTGAGTTGGACAATTAGCCACATTATTATATTATTAGAATCCCTACAGTGTGGAAACAGGCCCTTTGGCCCAACAAGTCCACACCGACCCTTGGAGCATCCCACCCAGACCCATCCTCCTATAACCCACAACACCCCTGAACTCTATGGGCAATTTAGCATGGCCAATCCACCTAACCTGCACATCTGTGGACTGTGGGAGGAAACCGGAGCACCTGGAAGAAACCCACACAGACATGGGGAGAATGTGCAAACTCTGCACAGACAGTCACCTGGGGCTGGAATCGAACCTGGGTCCCTGGCACTGTGAGGCTGCAGTGCTAACCACTGAGCCACCGTGCCACCCTAAATTGGGATGAATGGCCTCCACCTGCTCCTATCTTCTATGTTTCTACGTTTCTATGTTTATGGTTCATTAACATCACCTCTCATTCTTTAAACTCTAAAGAGTACACACCCAACCAACGTAACCACCCCTCAGTTCAAAGATGTGCAGGTTAGGTGGATTAGCCATGGTAAATGCAGCATTATGGGGATGGAGAAGGGGGCTGGGTCTGTGTAGATGGTCGTTGGAGGTCAGGCCAACTCGATGCGCTGAATGGCCTCTTTCTGCACTGTAGGGATTCAATGAATCTATGTTTCTATGATTCTTAACACAGTCCCTCTACATACAGGATTAACCTTGAGACCTTTTCTGGACTGCCTCCAATGCCAGAATATCTTTTCTCAGATAAGAAGCACAAAACTGTTCACAGTATTCCAGCTGTGCACTAATTAGTACTTTGCATATTTTTAGGAAAATCTTTTGTGCTTTTCTACTCCACTCCCTTTGAAACAAAGGCCAACATTTCATTTGCCTTCCCTATTACCTGTTGAACCTGTTTTCTACTTTTTTCTGGTGGATGCATGCGGCCTTTCAAATCCCTTTGTGCTGTAACTTTCTGAAGTCTTTCTTCATTTAAATAATATTCAGCTCCTCTATTCTTCCCATCAAAGTGCATAACCTCACATTTTCCTAAATTAAATTTCATTTTCCAAATTTTCACCCCTTCACTTCACCTGTCTCGATCATTCTGTAGTCTTTTTGTTTCATTGTCTTCACTTGCCTTCCTGCCTATTTTTGTATCATCTGCAAAATTGGTAAGGTTTCACCACCATCAATAATGGAACAAACTTTAAGATTTGAGGAAATTTGACTCTTCAGGAGACATTCATCAAGATTGGGGTCAAACAGAAGCTCCTCCATTGTATGATACACTGTTGTCTTGCTTGTAGGCTTAGAAAATTCAAATGTACCCAGTTATAGGAAGATTATTAATAAGCTGAAGAGAGCTCAGAAGGGATTTACCAGGATGTTGCTGGGTATGGAAGATTTGAGTTATAAAGAAAGGCTGGATAGTCTGGGATTTTTTTTCACTGGAGCACAGGAGGTTGAGAGGTGACCTTATGGAAGTTTATAAAATAATGAGGAGTATAGATAAGGTTAATGGTAGATATCTTTCCATAGGACCGGGCATTTCAAGATTAGAGGGCATAATTTTAAGGTGAGAGAAGAGAGATTTAACATAGGCATAAGGGGCAAATCTTTTACACGGAAGGTTGTTCACATGTGGAATGAACTTCCTGAGGAAGTGGTGGATGTGGTGGTGGCACGGTGGCTCAGTGGTTAGCACTGCTGCCTCACAGTGCCAGGGACTTGGGTTCAACCCCAGCCTCAGGCAAATGTCTGTGTGAAGTTTGCACATTCTCCCTGTGTCTGCGTGGGTTTCCTCTGGGTGCTCCAGTTTCCTCCCACAGTCCAAAGAAGTGCAGGCTAGGTGGATTGATGATACTAAATTGCCCATAGTGTTCAGGGATGTGTAGATTAGGTGTATTAGCCATGGGAAATGCAGGGTACAGGGAAAGGGTAGGGGGATGGGGTTGAGGCTGGGTGGGATAATCTTCAGAGGGTTGGTGTGGGCTCATTGGGCTGAATGGCCTGTTTCCACACTGTAGGGATTCCATGATTCTAATTACAATATTTTAAATACATTTGCATAATTACATGAATAGGAAAGGTTTGAATGGATATGAACAGGAGCAGATAGGTGGGACTAGTTTAGTTTAGGATTATGGTTGGTATGGACAGGCTGGACTGAAGGGTCTGTTTCCGTGTTGTATGACTATGACTATCATCAGGTACTTTGTCTACAAGACTTTAGTAATACTTTCATGGGAAATGAACGTGCTTCATTTCATCAAGAGAGTGCTTCAGCCTTGCTCCACTGTGCCAAAGAGAAAAATGAAAAATGGAAGAAGAGAATGAGAGTTCAGTTCGTTGTTTCTGTCAAACGGAATTTTAGTTCCACAGGTCATGAGGATTTGTCTCTTGTATCTAACCTCCACTGATCAATCTTCACCACTTTTGCTTTCAATTCAGTATCAGTGTACCAGCTGCTCTGAGAAGCTGGCATCCTACTCTGCCAATGTGTTTCCATTCTGCGGAGATGGTAAAGGAGCACATATGTCACTCACCTCCTCAAAACATCTAGTTTTAGAACTTTTTACAAAGAGGGGTGTCTGTTTTGCGATAGTTATTGCTGCTACCACATGGCATTGTGTTCTTCAGGGGAATGACGACAAGTATACCTCTTTATCACCATCTTCCATAAAATGCCAAAGCTCCTCAAGAATGACAATGGTGCTGTGATCAAGATGATCAGTTATGTTGTCTTCAAAGAGCATGGCAAGATTTGGGACCTCTTCCTCCAACAAATCATCAACATCAGCGATATCTTCATTAGTTTCCACCCTTCCTTCAACATGTAATGTAAGATCTAGAATGTCATCTTGCAACTGGTCACCTTCATCCTTGTTACACTGCTCTTCCACTTCTTCTAGCCTTTCCTCAGAAAAAAAAACTACAATTTAGACTAATAGAGCCATAAAGATATACAGCATGGAAACAGACCCTTCAGTCCAACTAGTCCGTGCTTACAAGATATCCTAAATTAATCTAGTCTCATCTGCCAGCATTTGGCTCATATCCCTCTAAACTTTTCCTATTCACATATCCATCCAGATGCCTTTTAAATGTTGGAATTGTACCAACTTTCACAACTTCCTCCGGCAGTTCATTCCATACACGTACCACCCTCTGTGTGAAAAACTTTTAAATCATCCCCTTCTCAACTTAAGTCTATGCTATCTGGTTTTGGACTCCTCTACCCTGGGGAAAGACCTTGGCTATTCACCTTATCCATGCCCTTCATGATTTTATAAACCTCTATAAGGTCACGGCTCAGCCTCCGATGCTCCAGAAAAAATAGCCCAAGCCTATCCAGCCTCTCCCTCTAGCTCAAACCCTCCAACCCTGGCAACATCCTTGCAAAGTTTCTTATATCTTCTTGTGGTTGTAGGAATGGAGTTTCTTCAATGGAGAATGAGTCATAGTGTAATGAGTCAACTTCAATTTCCTTTGGAACTAGTGAATAAAGAAGATGCAAGGCTACACAAACATCTTTATTTGATAAAGACTAATGCTGGCTAGGATGACGTACAGAGCTTTATGATCTTTCTCCAATATAATGAAGCATAGCATGCATCTGTCCTTTGCACTCTTATTGGAATACCTCCTGCACCCTGAAACTGAATGGCAGATGGTCAGAGAAACTCAGGCTTCTGCCAGTATGTGACATTTGAAAGACTAGATAGGTCTACTCCCATATCTAATTTAAAATGAAATTAACGTGCTATCTGCACACCAGAAACAGTCTTGCAGCTCTGTCAATTCTTTTAGGAAGAACGTATCCTGTGCGTCAGCCTCATTTGCTTCTCGGTTGTTTACAGATTGACCGGATCTGTCTTTAGTTTTGTGCATTGCTAGTGGAAATCTTCTGCTACTGTTGTGTTAAACTATCCAAAAATGGTCTCTTTATAGTGAGCATAACATTTGCAATTAACGTTTGGGTTGGTGCTGACGAGATGTTTTCCAGCCATGGTATGGACACTCTGCTATGATGATGACTCAGGGCCTCTTCTTTCTAGCTTTGCTTTCCTGCAAGAGTTCTGTGGGCCCTCTCACCCATGTTTAGCTGGTGTCCAATAGAGAGAAATTTGCTGCAGAGCCCTGGATGTCCATGCTGAACTTTTTCTCGGTTGATGAGAGTCTCCTTTTGAAAGCTGAAGTATGAATTAAGGGCTTGAATGATCTCTTGATATTTAGCAGTTTCCTCAACAACCCCTTTCTTAATTATGGCTGAGGGCTGTATAAAGAAGCATACTGGCATGAACTTTATCTGGCTTCAGGTGTTGACTGGATACCGAATGAATTGCCAATGCCAGTTTTTCCTGTGTGTGGTTTGCTCATGGCCTCCTGCAAAATTGAGAAGCTTGGGAAGAGGTAAGGCTTTCTCCACAGCTCTGTGCATTTCTAGTCAATTGTCTTCAGGTTCTGGTAAATGTGAGTTGTTCCAGTTACCGCTGAGGGCATTTTTTCTAGAATGTGTTCTGCCGGGCAGTTTCTCACATTTATTGATGTCTGCTGGGATCTCTCATAAACCGTTCACAGACCACACAAAACTTTTCTCACCATGCATCAATGTCATGACTGGGTCCTGGATGATTTTGACAGATGAGTACTGGACACAGTACTAGTACAAACTAAGGAACATTTATTTATTATTTAGAGTGCTTACAGGGGTATATTTCAGCAGGATTTCACTAGAGCTTTCTTCATTTAGGTCCTGCTTCCATATGATCTGACATCCTGATGGTGAAGGCTGACTATTAGCATAAAGCAATGAATTTTCTAAACTACAATACAGAGCTGTGTATAAAATATTTGCTGTTTAAACAACTCTCCACTCTTCTGTCTCAGGAAGTGGTAGGTTCAAGTTCCAGTGCAGGAAGGAGCTTGTAAACTACATGAACAGTGCTGCGGGGTGTGTCTGTTTTGTGGGGAGGGGGTTTTGGTGTGGATGCATCATTAGAGTTTCAGCAATGTCTGTTCCAATGACTCACAGAGACACTTACAATCTGAGATATTTTGCTCCCTTCCCCTCAACCTCCGTCTTGCGTACCTGATGAGAAATATATTTTGTAAATATTAAGAATATTACAATCAAATTGTTACAATCACATCTTAGGACACATTGAATTTTCACGAGAGTCCTGTAATATCGAAGTCAAAGTATCCTTGACTAGTTTTTGTTTACAAATGCTATAAATAAAGCATATATTTGCAAAGATAAACAATTCCATGTTATTATTTGACAAGGATGGGTACTCTTCAAGAGTCCTGCGTGATATCCCTTCCTTCAACCAAACCACTAAATACATATTGAAAGATTGATCATCATGTTATAGATAATGGGATCTTTTGCACAGACAAAGGTTATCTATATAACGGATGAGGAGAAATTGCCTCTCATTGAGGGACTTGAGTCTTTGGAAATCTTCCTCAAAATGGAAACAGAATCTTTGAATATTTTTACTCGGAACTCGATAGATTCTTGATAAGTGGGGAGTTATTGGGAGTAGGCAGGAATGAGATTTGATCAGATCAGCTGTGATCTTATAGAATGGTGTAGCAGGCGTAATAGTCTACTTTGGCTGTTAGTTCTTATCTTGATGTGTTCAAAGGAATTCATTTTATTTAAAGCCTTTGATATGTGATACAATAAAGGACCAAAACAATTCTTTCTTTTCCTTTGCAAAAGAAAATTGGTATTCCTAACAATTTTGTAAATGACCTCTGAGAAATAAAAAGAATCAAAATCAGCTTTCAGGTTTGACTACAACAACTCATTTTGATAGAGAACTTTTAACACCATAAAGCTGTAGCTTCATTAGAGGAGAGTTAAAAAGGAAAATTTGGTACTAAGCAATATTCGGATAAATGACCAAATGTTTGATCAGAGATAGGTTGGCAAGAAAGCCTTGAAGGAGAAAGGTGGAGAAGGGGACAGATTTAGGGAAGGAATTCTAGAACTCAGGGTCTAAAAGCACCTGAATCTACTGCCACAAATGTTGGGGCTGTTGAAGTTTAGAATACTCAAGAGGCCGGAATTAGGTTGGTACAGAGATCTCAGACAGTCATAGGCCTGTAGGTGACTACAGAAAAGAAGGAGACAAGAAATGGAGGAACTTGAAAACAAAAATAAGAATTTTAAAATCAAGGTGTTGATTTGACTAGGAGCCAATGACAATAACGGTGATGGGGGAAGTGGCATCTGGTGAGAGTTACAAAGGAGAGTTTTGAATGATCTCACTTTCCCAGAAGTTAAAATGTAGAGGGAGGTCAGCTGTGCATTTGAATAGTCAAATTGCAGGTACCAACTCGACAGATGAGGGTTTCAGCAACTGAACAGATGAGTTGAGGCAGTAGCTAAATTAGACGGTGTCATGAGGTAGAAGTTGATGATCGTAGTGATGCTATAGATATATGATTAGAAGCTCATTGCAGGGTCAAATATGATCTTGTCTGATTCAACTGCAGACCATTGTTGGAGAGAGAGAGAGAAATGGAGTTAGTAGCTAAGGTATAGGAGTTTGTAATGGGTACTGAATACAAATACATTCGTCTTCCACATTTTTTTTTGGAGGAAATTTCTTCTCACCCAGCTTTGGATGTTAAACAAGCAATCTAATTGTTTAGTAGAGCAAACGTTACCAGACTTATTCCCAGGGGAGCTGGACTGTCCAAAGAAGAGAGCTTGTGCAAACTCAAGCTGTACTTTTAGAGCTTAGAAGAATGAGAGGTGATCGCGTTGAAACCTGAAAAATACTCCAAGCGCTAGACAGGGGAGATGCTGATAATATGTTTCCTCTGGTTAGGGAGTCTAGAACCAAGAGGCACAATTTAAAAATGGAGATGCATGGAGATGCCATATAGGACCAAGATTAAGTGCAATTATTTTAGTCAGAGGGTGGCAAATCATTTGAATTCTCGACCCCATGGAATTGTGGAAGCTCCGTCCTTGAGTGTATTATCAGCCATAATCCTAACAAACAGTGGGGAAGGTTTGATTGGCTGAGTGGCCTACTCCTTGCCTAAGCTCCCAGCACTGGGAAGATGGGAACTTGTCCAGAATTGGTGAGGGGATTGCAAGATTAATGATGTAAATGGCTGCTGATTGATACTGACTGTTTGTGCTGAGATATTTTCGTATGTAGTGACAATAGTAACAAATGGCAATGAGGGAAGTACTTTCTAATTTTTTAGTGTGGTGCATCAGATATGATTATGGAAGAAATATGCAAAGAGCTGCAACACAAAACAATCCATCAGTGAAAACTGAGTCACAAGCTACATAGATGCAGGTAAAGAAGAAATTGTTTCAATCAAATCAGAAGGCATGCCAAATCAAAGCTACATGGCTTTGATTACTATCATAATATTGGCTCATTGTACACATGACACAAACCAAAAAATTAGGTGTTACAGCTCTCACAGGAGGTACATTGCAAAGCATCCAAATAAGCTTTCTGCTTTTCTACTTAAAAGCTATAGGGTACAATTTTTGGACCGCATGCAAATAGCCTGCACTGCAGCAAAAAAGTGATGAAGAATATAATCTAAATGTGCATTGCTTCTGCATTGGATTGCATTTGCACAAAGAAAGATATGCATTGGCCACAATGTTGTCTGCCATGGGATCTCTGACAGTTTGTAACATTTGGATGCTATTTGTTAGTGTTTGAAGGAGAAGGTTGGTTATTGCCACTGCAAATACATACACACTGTTGGCACATCTGCTATTTTAAAGAAGCTATCTAGATTAGGAAGGTGCTTTCTGGTTAGGGCTCGAAATGTGTGAAGGATGCAGTAGAGACATGCTGCCCAGTCCCAGCAAGCATTCTTCTTTCCTTTGTTTCATCATCACCTTTTTTCACTGTCTTACTGACATGGAAACATATTTTTCCAACAGTTAAGTCAGGGTCCCAAACTGTGGGTCACAACAGGTATTAGGGTCACAAGGTAAGCAATTGGGATAAGGAACTCCAAGACAAAATGGTGCCTGTGGATTTGCAACTTGACTGCGAGATCTTTTTAAATGCACTGGATATTTTTGTGGTCGATGTTGGCCTGATGAAAAAGTTCAGATACTCCTTGGTTGACAGCAACAAAGTCTGCAAAATGATAGGTGTCCAATATTATCTCTTTGCGCCTCTTCCACTGAATGCTTGAATGTCTCCCTACTCCAGCTCACGTTTTCATTCTGGAATTGGACCAAGTGTGACGTATTAAAATGTCGTCTCATTTATCATGTGCCTTGATGCCACACTATGAGTGCAGGTTCATGACAGACTGGTTCAAGGAACGGTCTTCAGGCTTTGACTTTGAAGTAAAACTATTTATTATACCTAATATACCAAATACTGTTAAATGTGATAAGCACAGACATGCCAGGCTCTGCAGTCCCATTACACAAGAATTAATCTACCTTCTTTGTATGTTTGTGCCCATGTATCCTCAAGACACTGTCTTATTCTAGAATATTCAGTGTAGTGTATTATAACTCTACCCACTCTGAGCTACTTATACTCAGTGATGTTAGACTCTGTGATGTCATTGCAAGATTGCTCCAGGGTCCTTACATCCTTACAGTATGTCCCTCCAGTATGTCACAGTGGAAAAATGTTTACAATCCATGGAGCTATATAGTAAGCAGCATATTGAGTATTACCTGATATATGAATCCTATCCTGAGTCAAAATAACTAATTCATTGATGCATGGCCACTAATCTTTAAACATTAGCTTGGTTTTATTTCCCCCAATTTCTGTTTTTGTTTCAGATTTCCTGCCCCTGCGGTTCATTTTTTCATCAAAGTAACTCAGTTTTCCTCTTACAAGCTCAATTTATGCTCATGGTGGTAGCCAGGAGGAGCATGATAGGTCACATGCTCCAACTACCTCAAACACTATCACATATCCAGCCATCCTAGCATTTACATTGATAGTGAGCTTGATGAGGAAACACTGAATGAAGTACAGATAACAAGGAGCAATTTACAAATGAAGGGGAAGCAGAGGATGAACATACAAAATTTAAGGCTTCCAGCCTGCCTGTGATTTTGGTAAATTGCAAAAAGAAATTGTAATGCTGTTGGGTCTAACTCCAACAGAAAGATATTAGACAGGCAGCATGATGGCTCAGTTGTTAGCAGCCTCACAGTGCCTGGGACCCAGGTTCAATTCCACCCTGGGGTGATGTTTGCACATTCTCCCATGCCTGCGTGGGGTTCCTCTAGGGCTTTGGTTTCTTCCCACAGTCCAAAGATGTGTAGGTTCGGTGGATTGGCCATGCTAAATTGCTCATAGTGCCCAGGGGTGTGCAGGCTAGGTGGATTAACTATAGGAAATGCTGGGGGTGGGAGTTGAGTCTGGATGGGATGCTCTTTGGAGGGTTGATGTGGACTCAATGGGCTGAGTGGCCTACTTCCACATTGTCGAGATTCTACGATTTTTCTATGACTGAAAAGCCATCATAACATCTTTCAGTACAGCAGTGATACTCTGCAGGATCTTTAGCAAATAGCATGAGTACCTCTTTGGCAAACTTGCAACAAGGGGAAAAGAATTGTCATAACCATAGTGCACAATGAAGGGAATAATTGTTGCCTGGGCATAGGTGGAGGAGCCTCTAAGGATAGAGGAATCAAATATTGATATATCTTTCATCATAAAAAGCCACTTAATATGATTTAGACCATGTCTTACAGACGGGAGTTTCTTACATGTGATTCAATAGGTTTGGCTCAAGAAATCTACGCAGCACAATTCCAACCATCAAGATACTGCACTATTTTTTCTTGTACGATATTCAGCAGGTGTGTCCAATATTTCCGGGCGTGACAGGAAAGAAGACATACAAAGCTTCTTCTCTTCAGACCATCTGATTCCATCCGAATTGGTGAACACCTTCAAACAATTGATGAATTGATATTTAGTAAACAGATGACCATCATTTCCTGACATGTTTCCATCTCAAGCAACAAGTACAATTCCAAAGGCCCACAATGAGCAACTGCAGCCTGCAGACTGCTGCCAGATATGCTTCTCCCATTCAGACAACAGTGAGATGTAAAATAATAGCAAATTATTACAGATTCTGGAGATCTGAAGTAAAAACAGTAAGTGCTACAGAAATTCAGAAGGTCTGGCAGTACCTGTGGAGATAGAGCTATAGGTAACCTTTTAAGTTCAACATGAATTCTTCAGAACTGTGTTCTGAACAAAAGTCATTTTGGACTTGATATGTTAACAGTCTGATATAGTTTTAGTTTCAGAGCCAATAGAAGAAAAAATGTCGTTAACAAAGCTTTGCGGTAGGGAGCAGTTTATTGGCAAAAGCTAAATATCACACAATAATCTGGTGCTGTATGCAAGGCAGGTAGACGACCAGGACAGTAAAAAAGATGTAGCATTAGAGACCCTCATCATGATGGTGGACAGAAGGAGGAAGGTTATATTTCCACAAGAGTCTTAGAACCACTCAAGGAATGCCAAGAACAGCTATGGGAGCTGATCATCTTGAAGGTGAATTCCCTTAATCTAGCCTCAAGTACCAAACCGCAATGCCTGATGAACTTTAATGACCTCATGTAGGTTGTCAAGGTCAGTGAATGCATCTGCTGCTGAGGTCAGTGACCCACAAACACAGTACCAGCCTCTCACTCTGCTCAATGCACTAAACCCCCATCACTCATCATCACTATTCCAGGACTCACTCCTAACATCTAGATACTTCCTCTCGCCTCCGCATACTTCCTACTGATCCGATCATGACATCCACTTCTTGCTGCTACCGTACGCATCTAGCTTAGATGATGCAACCTGATACCATTAAAATAATTTTGATTATCCCAGCATTCATTTTTTTTTTCCTTTATACTAAGGAATGATCATCACTTTAGTAGCTGGTACAGAGTCAGGATCAGCATGTGGTGACTCATTGGACATGAGTAGCCTTCAACAGGCCTGAGGGAAAGGGTAAATGTGTGCCAGCTCCCTTGATGGCAAAGCCGTACATGGATTAACTTGTCAGTGACTCAGATGAGGATCTTGATGATGCAACATATAGGTGAATGCTAATGGCAATGCACACGGGCACACTTGGTGTGTCTACCAGATTGGTTTCAGTTACTGTCAAATAGGCCCTGATGTGATGCAGTCAGGTGTCTGTTCTCTCAGGGTGCATCATGGGTGGAAATCTCCCAAGGTCTCAGTGTTGTATTTGAAGCTCGCACAGAGTTCAGCTGATTCATGTTTGCTGCCCTTCAGGATCAGACTGCAGCTAACATAACTGCAGGTCTACTTTCTCAAATGGGTATGCTAGCTCCAGCAGCAGTCCAGCAGTCTAGTTTTCAACAGATCATTTGAATTTCTGAGGTTCCTTCACAGAGAATGAACCTGCTGTCCTCCCTCTCATTGTCAACATTTGTGTATCCATCATTGCCACTCAGTGGTGCCCTTAATGCCAACTGTCAGTTAACTAGTCCAAAAGAGTGCTGCCCATACTGAGATGATGCTGTGGGGCCTGAGAACTGCTTAAGGTCACCTTGCATTGCAGTGACAGACAACTGCCTCCTGCCAGCCAATTTGGGAGCACCATTTAGGAATGCAAGGACAGGCAAAAGCAACCTGCAAGACAGGCACTGAGAAATGCTCGAGGGTGAACCATTAATTTCTGTTTGTACAATTGACGTGATGTTGCATTAACGTGACTTTATCACAGGATGGTGACCAAGAGGATAAGGTGGTGTTTTGAATGGATACAACAATGGGAAACAATGGATCCATGATGATCAGGGGAGTTTTCTATTGAAAGCGGAATTGGAAAAACCATTCTCTGACAGTCTTCCAGGAGCGAAAGAGTCCAAGTATCTGACTCCTACTCCTCTTCCTCTTGAAGTGACCTGCAGAATCCTAGAGGCAATAGCTGCAGCCTCACAAGACCAATGTTCTGAAGGATGCAATAGACCAACATGAATTTTGAAACCCTCCCTAGTGTACTGGAGGATTTCCCTCAAGCAGTTAAAATGGGGGAGACATTTCTTGCCTACACAGGAGCAGATTTTGAAGTTTGTAGCGGTCAGTTGTTAATCCTATATTGTGGCTTTTTAAAAAATGTATGTGTTTTTATCATTAGCAAGGCCTGAGGTTCTTCTCATTTTTTTTGAAAATTGCTTTGAACTCACGATATACAAACACTTGGGAACATGTTCCAAAGTCATATTAAAAAATATTAATTGACTTCATGAGTGCAAATCAAATCACCACATAACTATCTGGTCACCTCCATCATGGCAGGGAGTGTAAATGAGAGAAATTAAAATGTGGTAAGGTTGCACACTGCATGAATTCTAAAAAACACACATCCTGCCATTGGCCTTAATCAGCAGTGAGCTAAACCTTCATCAAAAATCTTGCATTGTGAAAAACTCAAATCTACTCTAATGCTCACTTTTAATGTTGAAACAGCTTTTGTGCATTTGTGATATGAAAAATGTCACCTACCTCCAGGCAAATGATGACATAATGTTATCGATTTAATTTAAAAATGTCAAAGCCAACAAAGAACAAAAAGGAGAAAGACCAAGTGCTAATACAGGGAGGAGAAAAAAGGTAAGAATGAATAAAAAGGAAGAAAAACTGTTGTACAATTCTGCAGATCAGATTCGTGACCCACAGGTCTTGCAGGGCCAATGACAGCCTGAAGTGAACTTGACAGGTTCTATTTCTTGTTTCTATTTGTTATTTGTAAAGCCAATGAACATGAATACCCATCTTTTTCCAGATCTTCCCAATGGCAACCTTATTAATCTGGGCAATTTAAATTGAGGTTGGCACTATTACAGGAAACAGACTTTTGAGAGCCAATGGCAATAGCATGGCAAAAGGCCAAGGTAAAAGCAGTTAAAGAGAAAAATGGTCCTGATATTTACTAAGATGGGACTTCCAAGTGAGGAGGAGGCATTCTGGTTTCCCCGAACGCAGCAGGACTTTAAATTCACAGCATGCGTGCAATCTTTCAATAGAAGTTGCACTTAGAGGAACTGCCTGATTGACAAGCTTGGCTCTTTGTTGGATAAGAAATGTTGTAGAAGATGTTGCAGCTGAGTAGTAGGTAGGTTTCCCATTGTTATGGCAGAGATCGTATTGTGAGGGGGAGGTTGGTGTTGGTGAGTACAGAATGCTTGTATGGATGGCAGGTAATCACGAGGAGCTGCTTGGGGACAGGTTAGGGTTGGGGTGTGTGTAAGGGAGTGCAATTGTGGGGTTGAATTGCTTTTGGGGAAAGGTGTTTTTAGTGATTGCATGAGGACAGTAGGGGTGTGATTTTACTGGATAGGAATGTGTTCACGACGAGGGAAGCAGATTAATTTTGAAAAAAAAAACGCTCAGGCTCCATTTGGCCCTCAAGCAGTGCTTTTCCACACAATAGTTCTGGAAATTCTTTAGTGTCAGATTTCCCAAGAAAATTTGGCCAGCTAGCATTAAGACTGGAGAAGAGAATAAATTCCAAGACACACAACCTTATAATAATATTTAAATGAATAACCCGCTTCCTGGGAGCAACTTAACTGTCTGCCGCTGTTTTAACTTCGTTAAAAGTGGAGTGGGTGGATTCAATGTTCAGGTTGGTTCGAGTTTGAGATTTCTTAATTCATTCATCCCACCTAACGTAAACCCACCTGTTTCGGGTGGACGGTGGAGCGGGGAAGGATTGTTAAAATTCCCCTCAATATGTGTGAGTGAACTGAAATGTGGTGGTGGGTGAGGTGAAGTATATGGACATAGGAACAATTGAAGCAGTAAACACATGAACAAACAAGAGAGTAGCACCTTGAAAGGGACTTTCTTCTCAACTTCATTACTAAAATCAAGGGAGGGGGGTTATCGAATGTTGATGTTATACTTATTGTAACAGTGTCTGAGTATTCCACCCACAGAGTGTTTTAATCTTCCTTACATACTGTAAACATTCAGTGGTTTTTACACAGAGTGTAATATGCAAATTTCTGCCTCTGCTACGTGGGTTTAAATGTCAAAAACTAAGAGAGCATAACCAAAGGCTTACTGAGGTGCCCATCATTTCAAGGCAGAGGGGTAAAAACAAGACAACCTCAGTGCTCCTCAATTCTCTGAGTAGTTAAAACCAGAAGGGAAGAATGTCAAGCAATAACTGTTTTTCACTTGAGTGATTAACTTCATCAATACTACATAAAGCAAAATCCCACATCTCCCATCTGGTCTCCTCCCTTACCTCATCAAAATCTGTGTGAAATAAACCAGAATTTCCACAAAATATGTCAGAGTAAGCCTCATACTTGTGCATGTTTTGTACCTGAAAAGGAAGCTGGGAAGTTACAGAAGGGCAGAATGAAAGTGGGTTGACAACAATGATATTTTCGCAGCACCACAAGATCTGCTCTGAAGCCTGGCAACATTTCCACAGAGCTCCACACTTCATTAATTTGGAATAAAGCAGCAGCTAAATCAGCTACTTGCCAATCCAACTTGTATTTACATCTATAAATGAGCCATAAGGAGGCCAAAATTGCTCGATTCTGTCCCATCACTATTTAAGTGTCATAGAGATGGAAACTGCCAATCTCGTCTCATCACCCTGCTGGTAAATTTAAGGTCAATAATTCAAATGGGCTTTAATGCCAGCTGGCTGCAACTTGGCAGTTATGGGTAATGAATGCAGGGTTGGAAAATACAGAACTGTATTACAACTGATTTTATACTTTAGGTTATTCCATTGGCTATAAGGTGCTGTGGCAGCTAAATGAATATCAAGAGAATGGAGATTTGGGCTTGCTGTTCATTGCATGATTGCTTCATTCATTAGTTTGAAGTCTACATGGAAAATGCTATACAAATTTTCTATCTTTAACAAGAGGGGAAGGAGTTATAGAAAACAGTATAACCAGTAGAAGGTTCTTTCGGAAAATGGAGATATAGTGGTTTTCAACTGATATGGGACAGAAAGCAAAATCAGCTGAGGTATGGAACAAAAAGTTGATTCAATACTACTAGGTTTCTGTCCTTGTTGAAGGTGAATATCAGCCATTATAACAGATTGGATTTCAGGAATATCCAAACATTGGACTGTTGACCATATTCTTTAAGGGAATCAGATAATATCAAGTTAGGGCGGGAAAGCAGAGTGGAGGTAGAATATTAATTATGAGCTACAGAATGGTAATTTAGACTTAAAATGAATGCCTACTCCCACTTATATTTCTTATGGTGTTATACATCCTCTGAAGCACTTGCAATCCAACCAACAAAACCAAGCAAGTCTCCTGTTTTCTTAATTGTTGACTTCTCCTGTCCAATTTCTTGAATATGGAGCCTTGAAACAGTTGTTCATAGCACTATTGCCAAATTGGTAGATGTATCTTCACTATCGCACAAAGTGATTTTGGTATGCATTACTTGAGATGTAACTAAATGATGTAGAGCATTGATTCAAACTCTCAGTGAGTGCAAGGAGGACTTTTTGTGAGCACCTTAGCAGCCCACGATAAATAAACATTTGAAAGCAATGACATAGAATTTTGCAGAATCTGACCTCCTATTGTAATTTCACCAGAATATCAGTAAAAACTCCGGTGAAATATTTTAATGGCCACCTACACCGCTTCTTCAGATTTCTGACAATCTTCAGCTGAGGTTACACTGGGAGATCAGGAAAACCACAATAGAATTCACTGCCATATTGCTTTGACCAACCCCTGTTTAAGGGAAACATGCACACACCATATTATCATAAACCTGACAAGATCATTTTTGAGCCAATGTATATTTAAATAAATAAAAGTGATTTGCAAGCTTTCACTTGCTGGTTGCTTTTCGGCCTCAAAAGCTAATTGATTTCTGATGGGAATTCCCTCTCATGCAATAGGTGGCAGCACAGAATGTAAAATGGCTGCTTGGCTCTTTTATCGCTCTCAATTTCAAAATAAGTGACCAACTTCCAGTGGAAAAAGAAGCATTTTGCATCACCAAGAGAGCAGTGGAAAACAGCATGGATAAGAAAAAGTGATTCAAGAACAGTTGGATCAATTGAAGTAGCCTGTCAGTGCAGTGTATATGTTAGAAAAAAGAATGCAGTTGCATATTATCCAATTTCTACAAATACCCTTTGACAGTCATCATGGAGGGAAAACTTAGAGTAATGTGGTCAGATTTAATGGTCGAATACATCCTATGAGGACAGTTATTAAATTAAGTACTATGCAATATTCCAATGGCATTAACTCCTATAATGTCTGAACTTTACAGAACTAACCTTCACAAGACATGTAACACTTCCTATTTTCTTGGTGTCAGTCCGAAATTGACATTAGGGAAACCTCTAGAGGTTGGTTTGCATACCATTATCTTTCCCACTTTAGCTGGCAACAGAAACACCGTTGAAATACCACAGTCACCACAAATACCTTGACAGTTGCCAATAGCAACATGTAAGCATTGTCTGAAATTTATTTGCAGACAAATATGTCTTAAGGGTATTGCAGCAATAAGAGTATCATGGAAATATGTTAAAAGGATTGTACCGCTTCATTAAGAGCTACCCAAATTTTGAGTTTTGTTTCAATAGTTGAAAAATAATATGTAAATTCATGTCTCTTTATTCCATGGAAGTTACTTGCCCTAAAATGTTCTCCCAGTTTTCTGCCCTTCTGATATTCCTATGGATATCTCCCAATATTAGGCTCCTACCAGCAAGTAGTCAAACTAGTCTAAAAATTTCAATCGTGCGATGATGTTAGCATTGGTGCAATATAACGATGGCTGAACTCATTGCTATAAATCAAGTTTTGCCATCCAAACTGAGGTGTAGAAGATTGAGAAAGTGCCTTTCAAAGGAGCATAAAAGCCAAACTCACTTTTGTCCTCATTCAGTACCCATACATGTAGATTTTCCACAGGGATTACTGGTCAGTAATCATGAGGAAGATCCCTAATTGATTTTTGACTCCCTATCCAAAGTAAGATCAGTTGCACTGCTCCACCAGGAATCTGCTTGAGAGTGGTTGACAAAACATGGATTGTCAACACAACATGAGAATTGAAGTAGGGAGTTCCCTGCTGTATTACTCAGTTACTCCACAGACAGTGGGGTGGGTAACTGATAAATTATCTCATTAAATATATTTGGAACATATCATAGTCTTTCAAATGGCCAACTAGAGACAAATTCCTCTTCTCACTGAGGGTAATGATATTTAAATGTACCTGTGAAGGCATGTACACGTGATATTAACATACATAGTTGGGCAGTTGAGGCTACCTCGTTGAACGTTTTTAAGGCAAAGATAGATAGATTTTTGAACAGCAAAGCAATTACGGGTTATGATGAGCAGGCGGGTAAGTGGAGCTGAGTTCACAAAAATAACTGCCATGATCTTATTGAATGGCAGAGCGTTATCGAGGGGCCAGATGGCCTACTCCTGCTTCTATATCTCATGTTCTTATAGTGACCAAAGGGATCACTTGACAGCTGAACGGCTCACTTATAGATGAAGACCGGCAAGATAATTCTTCAGTGTTTTTAACAAATGTAATATGTTTGTTTTAAATTGTAAAATGATTAAATTCCAACAGAACACCTTACAGGGTGGTGAAAAATAATTTACAACTTTTAAAACTAAGAATTCTGTAATTAAATTTCAGCCACAAAATTAAAAACAACCTTAGGTAGTGCAAAGTTGTCATACCTGCAGAGCAGCCCATGGAGTACCTGCCTCCGAACCAGATGGTTCTCAGCTTCTATCCCAGAGCTGCCTGTCACTTGAACTCACCTGACACTACTGGAAACAAGGTTCAGAAGAACATAGCCACTGCTACTAGAAGGAGTGCTGAGCTATGTAGTGAGGACTTGCCTCAAAGGGAATGAAAAATTAATATCATTAGTTTAAACACAACTTGTGTCAGCTGGTTTCAGAACAACATTGGCAGCAATCAGAAAAAAAAATCCACCACCCAGATTGTTGTTAATGGCAATAAAGAGCTTTGAAAGAGAGAGGAGACTGATGGAAACAGAGCAATAATCAAAAAAATTGATCTAAACGCACGTATTAGAACTAGATGTCGGCCACTCGGCCCCTCCAGCTTTCTCTGCTATCCCACAAGATCATGGCTAATCTCCACATTCCCCACTTCCCTGATGATCTATGATTCGCTCACTTATCAAGAACCTATCTACTGCTGCCTTGAAAAGTTTCATAGACTTGGCTTCCATCACCTTTTCAGGAAGAGTTCTAAAGACCGACGATCATCTGTGAGAAGAAATTTCTCCTCACCTGTATTCTAAAAGGACATACCTTCATTTTTAAATGGTAGCCTCAGCAATGCCCCAACCGCCTATTCCCGGATTCTCTCACAAGAGGAAATAAAAATATTCTTGCCATATCCACTCTGTCGAGACTTCTCAAGACCTTACCTGTTTCAACCAAGTCATCCCTTACTCTTCTCAAGCAGATACAAGCCTAGCCCATCCAACATTTCCTCATGAAACAATCCACCCATTCCAGGTATTAGTCTCATAAATTTTCTTTGAAATGCTTCAAATTCATTGACGTTCTTCCATACGTAAGGAAACCAGTACTGTACGCAGAACTCCAGATGTAGTTTCACCAATGCTCTGTATAACTGAAGCATAACCTCCCTATTTTTGTATTCAAATTCTCTCAGGATAAATGACAGCATTCTACTAGGTTCCCTAATGACTTCCTGCAAACACATAATAACATTCATGTACTAGGATGTGCGGATCTCTCTGCAGCTTAGAGCTCTGCAATGCTCACCATTTAGACAGTGTATCTCTTTTTTATTCTTCCTGCCAAAATGGATTATTTAATGCTTTCCAATTTCATACTCCATTTGCCAGGTTTTTGTCCACTGACCTCACCTGTCTGTAGCTCCTTGGAGCCTTCTTATGGTCTCTTTATGTCTTCGGCAAATTTGGCAACCATTTCTGTAGTTCCTTCATCTTATAACTTATGAAAAGTTGAAGTCTCAGTGAAGATTCCTGTAGCATGTCATTTGTTACATCTTGTCAACCAGAAAAACACCCATTTACCTTTGTTTTCTGTTAGCCAGTTAATCTTCAATCCATGTAAATATGCTCTTCCCTACACCGTGAGGCTTTATTTTCCATGATAACCTGTGATGTGTGAAATCTAACTGTAGAACTCAGTCTAGTAAATTTCCTATACAAAAAGAAACTAAAGCTCCATTTCTCATTAGCTATTTTTGCCATGCAAAGTTGTTAAATACTATAAGCATATTTATTGTTTGCTCTTCTGTTCCCCCACAAAATACTAAGCTACCTACAGAGAGAAGTGAAACAATCTGACTACCTCATTCACATAGCCATTCTTCATGCATCAGGTAGATAATAACTGTTAGCAAACTAATCAACTGTAAGATCTTCTCTTGCATCTATTCAGCACACTTCTAACATTTCACCAAATGTCATTTGATACCAATCAAAGATGGAATTCCTGGTTGAAATTCAGACCCTGTCATGATTTGAATTTGTGGCCATGCACTCAATGAGACTTCAGTATTAGACTTATAGCCATTGAGCTAAATTTAGCTGTCAGGAAGATAATCCAGGATGCTCCTGTCCTGGGTGAAAGTCTGCCTTACTGTTACCTGTATATGGAGACGTACATCCTCCATAACCCATGACTAGTTCACTCCTCTCCTGAAATGTGCAAGATATTGATTTTTTTAATTTAGCCTTGTTTTGCACTCAAGTGACAGACAACATAATGTGAATCTATTTGCCTTTCATTACCTCCTGCAAATCTCCATCCAGTTTGCTCCTTCCATTCCCCAGAAACCCTGTGGAGCTCCTGACAATCATACCCTTTAAGTTCCATTCTTTACCTTTCCTTTCCATCAGCCCACCTGTCTGTTCTCCATTTTGTCAATCCCCATTTTGGGCTGATACTCCCTTAGTTTTACCCCCTCCCCCCCAGTTAAGTTGGTCCTCCATTATTGTTGAACAGAGCTTGCCTGACCCAGTCATATGTGCTGAAGTCTATTAGTGTGGCTGTTTTACATGGGCAGGCTATAGGCTCATTGAGCCTTCATCTGTAACACTTCAAGCTCGAAAATCATAAACTTGTGGTGCGGCAGTAGTACCCCTGCCTCTGAGCTAGGAGGCAAGGGTTCAAGTCCCGTCTGCTCCAGCAGTTTGCAATAATGTCTCAGAAGCAGGCTAACAGGAAAAGGTATCTAGAAAAAACAAGCTGGCACACTGCAAATGAATTAAACCTCTTTTGAAGTCATACACTTGGAGGGGTTTTAGAGCTAACACTAAGCATTTTCTCGAAGAAACAGCATTTCTACTGAGGCAACCTCATAAAATCTTAGTACCATTCTCCACAGGTTGGATGAAGCAGTTGACCCCAACCAGAACTTGTCTCGTATATGGGTCGGGTATTTACACAGATGTTTCTCCTGTTTCTGGCTGACATGTTTGTGCCTGTGAATGTAATTACAGTGGGTTGGGATGTAAATGATTTTGTGTAACATGTTAATGAATGCAAAGTAGGTTCCCACTGATTGTGGTTGGAAAACCTGACAGGCCTGAAAAGTTTTGAGAACTTAACAGCAACAAGTCTACCCCACCCTTGGGAAGCTGACATTTGGTCTCCCACCTTCTAAAAAATCAGGATCAGACTGACTTAAGAAACAAAAGGTGCAAGAGGTCTGAGCTAGCGAAATTCAGGGCTTCAGTGTCTTATACCCAGTTGTTGTACAGATGGTAACCTCATTCTGAAAATACAACCAAGTCAATCAACTAACGTCAAAGAACAATGAGGTCATTTTGTTAATGTTCACGAAACAAATGAGTGGAAATGGAATTTTGATTAAGAGCGATACTCTGTGTGCATAAGCTACAAAATAAAGCAACTTTAAGTTCATAAAAGGCGTTAACTTACCAAATGTTTCCTTCATGTGCTTCTGTAAAAATTGACGAATAACACCTACAAAAGTCACAATTATCAACCTCAGATACAACATAATTCTGTTGTTAAGATTTTATGTTACACTGTCATAATAATAGGTACAAGGCAGTTTCAGATGCAGTTTCAGTCAACACCGCTCTTCCAGCTATTTCAAGGTGTGTGTTTGCAAGGTGGCCTTGTGGAGTATGTCGATAGCTGGACATAGATTCAGCCTCCAGATTGTCTGTCTTATACACATTGCATGTCAGATACTTTCCATGGTGTCACTGGTGTCTATTCTCTCCTTTTCCCCTTCTGGTTCCTCCTTAACTCGTTCTTCTCCTTGGTTGCACATTTAATGGTTTAAGGGGCATTAGAAATAGTTTCATAGGTGGTTGCATCTCTTGTTTTGACAGAAATATAATTCATGAACATATGGCTTCAAGCTTGGGATCTGAGGATATCTTATCAAAGTCAGCACTGTCTTAGTACAGAAAGCGTTTGGCAAACATTTCTGTTTTGTTTGGGGAGGGAGAGCAGCCATATGCCATTTTTATTGCAATGAGGTCAAATGCAAATAGTGCACTGATGAATTGTGAAATGAATCATATCATTGTGATTTTTTAATGTATTTTCAAATAAATGAGAAATGAACACAATGATCGAGACTTTATGGCTGCAAAATGGATATCACTCTCCAATACCAAGTCACCATATAATATGGCATTATGAAGTCAAGTGAACAACACAATACCAGCCTGCAAAACTATGGAAAGCAAATGGGCACAGAAATCCAATGCCAGCCTGCTGTTCGGAGATTACTATTTAACAAGAAAAGGACGACTGCATAGAAGGGCAAAAATCAGCCCTACCGGCAGCACCATTGCTGACTGTAGCCATGGATTCTGCTGCTGAAGTGGCTGTGTCTCAACTTTATTTTAACTAATAGCTTTATACTATTTGGGGCCTACTAAAAGAAATAAAGAAAGATCGAGCAAGCAGGACACCTTTAAATTTATAGCACGATGCCCTAACCTATCTCCTGATTTGCTGTGGAGACCCCCTGTCTTCACACTGCTAATTATCAGACTTCCCATTGGACAACCTGTGGTTTTCCATCCAATGCTTGAATTCAACAAGCAGAGCCAAAGGTCAGCCCAATGGTACAAAAACTGCTCCTCTGTAATTGAACTAAAAGTTGTGAAGTAGGTTAATCGGGGATTAAAAATACAATATACTTTTTCAAAGAGATAGAAATGACAAAGAGAGAAGTTTTGTTCAACGTGTGTTGAATTTTTGTGAGACCACATTTGTAGTATGGTGCACAGTTCTAGTCTCCACGTGGTTGAGAATATACAGGATCACTGTAGAAGGTGAGCACAGATTTTGAGGGATAGCAGAAATAGTCATCAAAAGAAAGTACACAGGCTGTAGTTCTTTACTCCAGAAGGGAAAAAAAAACTGACGGGTGACCTGCTAGACTTCTTTAAGGTTATGAAAGAGTTCATTTGGGTAAATGCAGACTAGATGTTTTCAATTGTAGGAGAGAATAAATCTAGGACTATGGACATTAGCCAGTCATCCACGAGGGAATTTAAGAGAGTGTTCTAGACCCAGATGGTGCTTGGAAGCTTAAACTTACTACTAAGAGGGATAGTTGAAACAAATAGCACAGATCTATATAGATGGAAGCTACATGAGCACATAAGGTAAGAAATAAACAGAAGGCTATGGTAGTGGATTTGGATGAAGAGTGGTGAGAGGGCGCTTTCGTAGAACTTAAACAATGGTATTGTTTCATTGGGCTAAACCATCTATTTCTGTGCTGTTGAATCATTTTTTCAGATGTTGAGGTTTCCAAAAACGAAAAGGAGCAACATCCACCCCTTCTACTGCCTCTCCAATCACAACAGCCCTCTAACCATTTAATGCTCCATCGACATTAATCAGCTGGAGGTAGGATTTGTACACATCACTTTGGAAGTCCTGCCTCAGAGAGATGTTGGTCAGTTCATTGCGCAAGATCCTCAAGCAGTTCCATGAGTCTAAATGCTGGAGTCTTGTAGGACCAGGTAAGTCTCATGCTGGGGCAAGGTGTGTAGGCCCAGGGGAAAAGGGGATGTGGTGTTGTGAAGACAAGGCCAAGTGAGGTAGGAGCACCCAGACAGTGAGGCAGAAGTGGCAGGGTTTGGGAGGGGAGCAGGGGCAGATGTTAGGGATGTGCCTCATCTGAAATTGAGGCTGGGTAGAAGCCAATGATTGACTAGTTCAGGGCTTCAAAACTTATGAAGGGTTGACCACTTTGGACAGGTCCACTTGGTAAGGACACTTGGGGATTTTTACAGGCCTTGTGCCTTGTAAATTCTGCCCTTGTAATTCTATGGAATGAACTGTGGCATTTGCTTAAAGCATATTGGTGGTCTGCAAATACAACTGACATTAGCGTGGTGAATTTTCCACAGCATCACTCTTCAGTCATAATTTGACTGTCTCACATCTTGAGGCAGATTCTGTGTTTGGTGAGTAATTGTGTCTACAGATATGGGTTAATGTGAGGAGGATCCTGGGTCTAGCAACATGCAGGAGACTGGTGTATAATGTACTTGTAGAATAAAATGATTGCAATCAAAATTACAATTGGAATATGTATCAACCTTTTGCTGGAGTGATTCAATCACAAAAGAAAATATAAAAAGAAATTAGATGGGTTTGCAAAACAGAATAATGCAAATAAATCTGGGGAATCGTCTTCTTTTTGATGAAACTGTGGCGTAGGCGTGAAGCAGTTTTGTTTCAGATCATGCTCAAGGTACGTAAATGAAATTTGGATCTAAAGTGACGGCTTCCCCTGATATCAGGACCAAAGAAGGACGGAGAGTCATCAGTAGTGGGAGTGTCACCCTCCTGTACTTCAGGGTCAGTTTAGGCTTGATTCATTTTATTAACAAGTCACAAAATGTTACACGCCACTTACACTGTGGATGCATCAATAATGTTTTCTTGGTGAAGTAAGAATAACTTTAAGAAAAGCACATGTCAGGAACTCCAGTTATAGAGTTTTTGGGGGAAGTTACTAGAATGACAACTTAGATTTATGTAGCACTCTTAATGCAATGCAATGCCTCAAGGCAGGGGCATTATTAAACAAACATCCAAGCCACTTGAGGAAATATCAATCAGATGACCAAAGGTTTGGTCAAAGAAGTAAATATTAAGGAGTGCCTTTCAGGATGAGAGCAAGGTGTGTAATTGGAGAGGAAATTCCAAAGCTTGAGGCTTAGGCAACTGAATAAATACTTATATTAGAATAATTAAAATATCCCATGCACAAGTGAGAGAAATGTATGGCTGAAGGACAAGGCAGAGATCAGGAAGGATTTGAAAACAAGAAGAGAATTTTAATTTCAAGATGTTGCCTGATCAGGAGCCATTGTAGGTCAGTGAGACAACAGATGATAAGGAAATGGGATTTGCTGTAAGTTAAGGCATGCGCAGTAGAGATCAGGTGACTTCAAGTTTATGAAGGGTACACCAAGTTTCTCCAGCATTTTCTGTTTTTATTTCAGATTTCCAGCGTTAGCAGTATTTTGCTTTTAGTTCGAGGTGGCTTACCATGACCTTCACAAGGACAACGTAGCAGTGGTAATACAAGCTGGTTTAGCCAGCAGCACCCATAACCCAAGAACAAATGAACGATGAGAAAAGATGAGCTGATACAGGGATGAAGTCAGTCAATGTTACCAAGATAGACATATGTGGTCTTAGAAATGGCATGAATAAGATTGGACGCTTATCTCAGGATTATATATAACACGAAGGTTGCTAGCAGACTGGCTTACATTTTAGACAGTTACTAGGGAAAGGGTTGGTATTGACAGCTATGGAAAAGAGTTTGGAGTGGTGACTATAAACAACAACTTCAGTTTTCCTAATATTTAATTGGAGAACATTTTTACTTACTCAGCACTACATGTTAGATTAGTAGTCTGATAATTTAGCAAATGTAGAAGAGTCAGGGGAAATGGTGGGGAGATGGTGCTGAATCTTGTTCACATGCTTATAAAACTGATACTTTGGGTCATGTTGCAAAGGGGTCAGCACAAAGATGACAACCAAGGTGGGGGGACAGAGGTGGTCAAGGATGAGTCCTTAAAGGATACTAGAGACAGGAGCAGGAGCAGAAAAATAAGGCATTACAAGTGATTCTCTGGCTACAGTTAGGAAGCGAAGAAAAGAAGCAAGTGAGCACAGTCCCACGCAGCTGAGCAACAGTGGAGAGGCATTTGAGGGAGAATAGTGTGGTCAACCATGTCCAAGACTGCAGATGGGTCAAGGAGGATTATAAGGAGTCATTCGCCTTTGTCACAGTCACGTAGGATGTCACTTGGGACTTTGATGTGTTCTCTTTCAGATTAGAGGCAGAAATCTGATGGAAGGGTTTCAAACATAGAGTTCCCAGAAAGAAAGGATTTGAGAAAACTTGCAAGGACTTCGGAGAGGAAGCCAGGATAATAGTTTATAAAGATGACCGGCAAGGATTGCTGTTTTGAGAAAAGGGTGGATGACGGTAGAATTAAAGATGAAACAAACAACATCTGAAGACAGAGAACCGTCTATGTTATTGACTCACATGAGCAGCTAGGAGAGGAAGGATGATGCTGCAGAAGTAGGAATTCATGATGAAAAGCTTCAGCTATGTTCAGCCTCAAGGGAAACAGTATCAGGCAAAATATCTAAAGATATATAAACAAAAAAGAAGGCAGATCCATGTGGAAAAGTAGAGATCTAGAAGTGATAGAATAAGGAAAGTCCCAGAAGTAGGAGAGTATTCCACAGCTGGAATACTGTGAACAGTTTGTTTTTTTTTATCTAAGGCAAGAGAGACTGGCATTGGAAGCAGTCCAGAAAAGATTTACTGGGTTGAAACCAAGCATGGAGAGATTTGCTGATGTGGAGAAGTTGAGTAGGTTGTGCTTGTAGTCACTGAAGTTTAAAAGAATGAGAAAAGGCCATATTGAAACATAATGGATGTCGACCTCATCCCAAAACCAGCCCAGCTCATCCCTGCCTCCTTGACCTGTCCATCTTTTCTCCCACCAATTCGCTTCTCTCACCTCACTGACCAACACCCACCCCCACCTCCTACCTACCAGCCTCATCCCCGCCTCCTTGATCTGTCCGTCTTCCCTTGACTGACCAACCCCCATCCTAACTCCCCACCTACACTCACCTTTACTGGCTCCATCCCTGCCCCCTTGACCAGTCCATCTCCTCTCCACCTATCTGCTCCTTCATCCGCCTTCCATCGCTTCCCCCTCTCTCTCTATTTATTTCAGAATCCCCTGCCCCTCCCCCATTTCTGAAGAAGGGTCCAGACCCGAAACGTCAGCTTTCCTGCTCCTCTGCTGCTGCTTGGCCTGCTGTGTTCATCCAGCTCTATACCTTGTTATCTCAGATTTTCAATCAGTAAGGAAACAAGGGTTATCAAGAAAAGGCAGGAACGTGGATTTGAGGATTACCAAATCATCTATGATGTTATTGAATGGTGTTGAATGTCCTACATCTGCTTCTCCACTTTATGGTCTTATTAATTTCTAAAATTGTCTGGACAGGTTTCTATGTAAACTTGAGGACTCACTTGGGTTTTTTTTTTGCTTTGTTAATTGCTTACTATGCAACAAATAGATAAAAATGAAGTTTTAGTTTTGCCTATTCTACATTATCCACAATGAATTGTTTCTGGCATTGCATCCGATTCCATCCATCCCAATCTGTTCCAAATTCCAACCCCAATGGATGATTTTCCTATTCACAGGAAAAACTCTGAACCATTAACAATGACCACCAACACCACCTCACTCCTGACTTCTACACCATTGCTTTCCCCAATTGTTGGCATTTTGTATATCTTAAATTACCCTTATTTTGTGGTCTGAATTCTTCACCCCAAGCACTCACCTCTCTCCTCATTGCTTCAGGAGCTGATATCTTGAAAAATGCATCCTGTTTACCTTCATCCACCTGAACTTTCCTTCCTTGGTCATGTCCTTTTCATTAGCTGGCTTTCCCCATGTCTTGCCCTCCGTTTCTCTCCCTGTGGTTGGATTCCTGTGTGTCAACCACCACTCCCCTCATTAGTTGACTTTACCACGTCTATCTCTATTGCTAACTTCTGTGTGATATTATGCAACTATCACCACACCCACCTCCACCAAGGATGCAGACAGTTCAAAAGCAGCCATTGAGTCCAAGCCCTGACAATTAAAGACACAGCTTTGCAAATAACCCAGAAAGGCATTTGAGTCATATGTTTGCATACTGACCCTTCATTTGAAAAAATTAAGAGATTTAAGTCAGAAAGTAGGAAAGTTGTGAGGCTTTTGAATATGATATCAGAAATAATTGGTGAAACTGAGACCATATCAATATTTAAGGAAATATTAGAGAAATTAGGAACAGAAGTGCTAAGAAACACTGACAAAGTAGTTGGAGACTATACCTGCTTCCATGTTGTAGTTTCTATGCAATTTCATGTTACATTCTTTAATACAGAAGTTTGGATACAGTTCTTGTTTTAGCATAAAAAAGAGTGTCCATCTTTTCACAAACCTGTGACAATTGCATGGGCACCTTTGAATGATAGCAATTTCTAAAAATTTAGAGTTCTTAGCAGTGATAGAGAAAACAATCTTTTTTTTTGTTTTAAGAGGGATTTCAGCTTAACATTCAAATATTTCGTTAGTAATAATATAAAGAATTTTGGCCTTGACATCCCAGTTTCCAAAGAGTATAAACATGTCCTTTTAATCATATTTGTTACTCTACATTGTTGCAGTGAAAAACTAAGATTATTCTCCCTAAAACCATGGTATTTAATATACCATTTTCCTTATCTAACTGCCAGTGAAAATTAGATATGACTCATTGCCAAAGGTCAAGTGGTTAATTTTCTGTTGTTCAACTGATAATATCTATCATTCGATTGGATGGATTATTTCACCACCCACTTATCAAGAATTAAGAAAATCCTTAATTCTTACAAGAGGTCTTAACTCCATTTACATCCCTGTTGAATGAATGAATAAATTAAAAAATGAAGATTTATTGTCACACATATCTTGAAGATATAGTGAAAAGTGTTTTATTGCCGCAATTCAACATCATTTTGAGTTACAATAAGGATAAAAGGAAATTACTTATATGGGAATTCACCTTCTGTTCAAATTGGGGCCTGAAGCATGGCTTCAGGGCTTCTGCATGATGTCTACAAGGTGTTCTGATTTTCAACGAGTCCTGCCCTGGGAACAGCGACAATGATGCCGACGCCCCACAGCGACTCTGGCTCTGTTGCCGCCATCACCTCATCGACACCACCAAGAGTCCAGGCTCCGGTATTACCGCTGCTAGGAGGCCTTGCACTGGACACCACTACCTCCCAAAATCCAGGCTCTGAGCCTACCGCCACCAGGAGTCCTGATCCATGCCACTAACCCCATAGCCACTGCCCTGCGACACTGCTCCAGCCTCAAAGATGAAGAAGTAAAAGGAGAAGAAAAAGAAGAAAAACGAAAATACATAGAGAAAACAATGCCGCCGGCTGAGAGCAGACTACCTAAAGTGCTGGCGCCATCTTGAAACGTAACCAATAATTCAACTAGAGGACCCCAGCTCTATTGCATTTAGGATCAGACTTGCAGAATGATGCAATACAGAAGGAGGTCATTTGGTCCATCATACCCATGCTAGCTCTTTGAAAGAGCTATCCAATTACCCCATTCCCTGGTTCTGCTGCTAGACACCTGCACGGTTCTTTCTGTTGAAAGTATTTATCCAATTCCCCTTTGAAAGTTACCAATGAATCTTATTCCAAAACCTTTTCAGATAGTGTTTTCCAAATCACAACACCTCAAAAGGTTTGCTGACATAAAATCCAGACATGTAACTTTGACGAGGTACCCGGTGGCTGCTGCTCACTGGGTGCTGGTCACAGCCATAATCTGACTGTATCTGCAGCATAATGTCCCTACATGGCCCAAGACTCTTGGTTCACACAAGTCAACATCAGGAAGCTACCAGCCTCAGATTAACTCCCACACCACTTTACCTCCTCAAAACTTCACCGCGGAGCTCAGGGACTCTTATGACTCACATACTTCTGCCAGCTCATATTGGCAGGGAGATGCACTCATCTCTCGCATATACAGAGAATGCATATTATGGTTCTTAACTTGCTTTCTTTGCTCACTTTGAGTTTATTTGAAGATTGCCAGTCTCTGCGGCTTGCACTGTTATAGCACAATGGCTCCTCAGATCTAAGCTATAGGCTGCCATCCTTTGGGGCTTGTATTTCATTTGAGCATAAAGGCATTGACAGGTAGCTTGTGACATTGGGGAACACTGAAAAATCACACCCTTGGAGGGGTCACTGTCTGACACAGGGCTATGTCAACATTGTACCTACACCACATGCCAGCAGGTTACACAGTGAACACACCCAACATGTGTTTCATAGAAATGGTAACATGTGAAAGTCAAAGGGGAATAATCCTTAGTCTGGTAAAGGGGGACTGCTTGTTGTTTTAATTCATTCATGAATTGTGAATGTTGCTGGTTAGGTTAGCATTTCTTGTCCATTCCTAATTGCCCAGGGGTAGATAAGAGTCAGCTGTGGGTCTAGACTCACAAGTAGGCCAGACCAGGTAAGATGGTAGATTTCCTTCCCTAAAGTAGACACAGTAACTGCCTGTGTCCAGGCTGCCTCTGCCTGGTGGTACGGACTCCTTCAGCAATCAGCTGAGAACAGCACTGTCCTCCATTCCACCACCCAATCCACCTCCTGGCCCCTGTGTTACTAAGTGAAGAGCAAGCTTGCTTTTCTGGGCCCTGTCCTCGGTGGCGATGCTAAAACAGGTTGGAGTGGGCTTGCAGCATCTGAGATGCTGTGCTGCCTCCTTTCAATATGGATGCAATGGTGGGAACGCTGCAAAGTTGTGGCAATAGCATGCACTTCAGCTTCTCCTGCCACACAGTTCCACAACAAAGGTATTGAAGTGCCTGGTTGCACAGTTAACAAGGTGAAAAGATTGTGTGAGAAATGTCATGCCATGGTACAGCAGACATATGAGTCTCACTCAACAAAACACTTTAACTGAAAATGGGAAAATTCTATGCGTTGTGTATTTACTCACTTACTGAAAATAGTTCAGTGAAGCAATTTCACCTTCCATGAATTGAGCCTAGTAAACAAGCGACCTTTTATGTATCCTGTGGTCCATGTTGCCTGCCCACTTTTAGTTAATAAATTCAAATTGAGTTCTGACATAAAATAATTGAATTAATAAAGTTTGTTCTGACACACCAGAGCAGTTTATCACTCAGTGCATCTAGACTATGACACCATCTTGGAAGTGATTTTGACAATACACATAATTAGTCCTGTCACAGCATGGAATGTCTACACATTTACCAGTTCCACTGCTATAAGGTTTACGGGGGAAGAGGGGGTGTATGGTTTCACAAAGTAAAATAATCCACAGTATCAGACTTTGCGTCATCATTAGTGTACCACACACTCCTTTTCCTCATTATGCATAAACTGTTTTCATATTTTTCCCCTCTTCAGCTAAGAGGGCCATAATATAAATTTCCTTACATTTTCACATCCTCTCATCTTTGAAGTTAAGAACATTTTAAGGCAGTCTGTACACCCATTATGCCAGTACATGTAGCTGGCAAAGCAGTTCCACATTATGAGTAGATGCATCGTGATATGCTTTGATTGAATTCTGTGTTCAACAGAATAGTGAACCATCTGTTAAAAATGTGTTTATGTTGAACATGCATCCTGTTTGGTTAAAAGTGTTAAATGTAATTAAATATCGAGGATTGACTCCTGACTCAGGAGGAATGCACTGATCTGAGAAGCACTAATCAGCAGTAAATTCAGCAGACTATTGAAGTCAGGTTTTTTTTTGTCGGATAATATGTATAAATGTTGGTATACAACTTTACAAGGGAAGGTTGACTTTTAACATCACTCAGCATGTGGATAGATAAAATCTTGAATGCAAAAACTGAACTGCAAGTTAGACTGGTTTTGGAAATTTAGCAATGATGCTACGAAAGTTATGAAAGAATAGAATCACTAGAAAGCTGATGACAGCAAATACTTATTAAAATGTACAGAAGATAGGAAATCTCTGAGTGCACTGGAAGATAAATTTTGAAAGAATGCTATCATTCAATGCTTCACAAAATCCAAGTATGTCAGAAGGAATTATCTCCAATCAAAGAGAAATGAAAAATAGCAAAATAAAATCAGACAAACAGTTAATAAAACTCATATTTTAATTTTAATTTTTTTTGTCTTCTTTTTCCTTTCATCTTCTGTAATGAATTTTGGCCTCCCAAAAACAAACATACAAAAGTGGATATTTTCTTGAAGTCCCATTCCACAGTCACATCTTCAACTGAATGACATCTGTGTCCACCTTAATAACACCTTTCACCCCAACCTGAAGTTCACCTGGACCATCTCCAACACTTCTCTCTCCTTCCTGTACCTCTCTGTCTCCATCTCGGGTAACCACCTAGAAACCGATGTCCATTTCAAGCCCACTGACTCCCACAGCTACCTGGAATACACCTCCTCCCACCCACCTTCCTGCAAAAATGCCATCCCCTATTCCCAATTCCTTCGCCTCCGCC
>JAHRHZ010000013.1:17154605-17166390 GCA_024137785.1 Ginglymostoma cirratum | reverse complement strand
GCTTTTCTGAAGAAGGGTCTAGGCCCGAAACATCAGCCTTCCTGCTGCTCTGATGCTGCTTGGCCTGATGTGTTCATCCAGCTCCACACCTCGTTATCTCTAATGGCAGTAAACCTTTGTTTGCAAATCCATACGAGAAACTGAAGAGGTAAAAGAACTGAAAGTGAACAGAACATGAATTCCAATGAAGGGAATAACAAACAAAAAGGCAAGTATTTGTTGCATGGTAAAAATGCCTGTGTGAGAAATATGTATGATTCAAGGAGACTAAAATATGACTTTTACCATGAGAGGGCATGAAGGGCAGATTGCTGGATATCGTCAGTGGAAATGGGAGGAGGAGGAGTGTGTTTCTAGTTTCTAGTATGTTTCCAGAAAATACAATGCCCATGTCTGGAGCTGGTAGCAGGACAGTAGCATTGGTATAACTGTGCAGTTCTCATTTAAAAACTACTATTCCAGTGAGTGTACCTCAATATAAGCAGGTGGCTTCCTCCCTGGAGACTGATAAAGAGAATCGGATCACTGAGCATTAATAGGGGTTTGATTCTGCCAGAGAAGTATTACCCTATTCATCCAGTAAAAAACAGGCAAGCAAATTAATATCTTGAGAGACACTGGGGAAGCACAGTCAATGACAGTAGCAGGTGCTCTAGGCAGTGTCACAGCCACCAGATGTATTCACCCATTTCCCACACATTTACTAAACGACAAGTACCTGCCTTACTACAGGACAAAGTTTAATTTATAACAAGGTATTACTGAAGGCTCCTTAGACATAAAGAAATAGAGTTATTCACAAGAAATTACAAATACAAAGATAAGAACAAATACTGAATAAGGCAAAAGAAAACATCTAAGAAGAAAGTGCCAATCCGTCTCTGAGCAATATATTGGGGGCCCATTGATTGTGTTCCTTGTTATGGAAACAAAGAGGTTAGAAGTTGATGTTAGATATTGCATCTGTAATGTAGGTAGAGAGACAGTATTTTCTTGTAACATTTGATTTGATTTGATTTGATTCACTGGCACATGTATTTTGTTGCAAAATACAATGAAAGTGTTGTATAATGTCTCCACTCTCTAGCACCATCCTAAAACACAGAAAATAAACCAAAACGTGGAATAAAAATGCAGAAAAATAAAGAAAAAGTATTCAACTTTACAGTCCTTCTTGTTAAGTGCTCCGCCATGGGCCTGGTGGCCAGGCACGAGTGCCCTCCGCCATGTCGCTGCTACCGGAACAAAAGTCATCACTCTTTAGCACCATCTCGCCTCCACCAATGCCGTTACCACTGAATCCTGGCTGGACCCCGCTAGACCAGTAGGACAGCAAATTGTGTGAGGCAGGGAAGATCTGTCGTCAATCTGTGGCTTTGACATTTTCACATGGCCTGACTTTCAACAAAACAGTATCTGGTGTCATGCATCTGTATGTTCAACTTTTCTTTTTGTCTCTTCTCAGTCAAAATGTGCTCTGAAGGCGGTTCGCAAAGCCCTCTTCTCAGAGCTCTGCCCACTGGCTGGACTCAACCAGGTTTCTTTACACAGTTACGAAATTCAAAAGGTTAGTATGTTAATTGTGAGGAATCAAGATTTCCACAAAGCGAAATCAATAAATGCTGAGTGGCTTTGAAGTTCTTCTTCATGCCTGTAGTTTATCTCTGAAATTTATCAAGGAGCACTACATGGAAAAAGCAGACAACTCAAGTGTGCGGATGGGGTTCACCAGTCCCAGTCATTGAGGGAATGATTATGATGAAAAGGGGCAACTCGAGCAAGAGGGATTTTTCATCTGGAAATAATCTGGCTGGAAGTAATATTGAAATCTCCGAGCATTTTGGGAAAGCTAGGTGCAGTGATGGAAAAGGAGCTTTTGCAGGAGGAACCTGCCAGATCATGCTTGAATGTGTTATAACTGCATCCTGGGTTTGTGTGGCTAAACAAGATGAGGCAGTTTCACCTGTAGGCATAAATATTTCAGGTGTCAGATTAGTGCAGAGATATTTGAGGAAATTGGATAGAGCTGAAGACTCTATACATAGTGAGGTAGAAATATTCAGCAGATCGTCCATGATTGAGGTCCAGCAGTTGGACAATGACCTGCTGGCAATATCTCAGACAGCATGCTCTGAGGCCAAGTCTGAGAAAATCCTGGAGTGTTAGCATGTAAAAAGTGACATATTGATGAGGAAGTGAAAAACTCTTTAACAACAAAAAGATGACGATTGGTCAACAGTCCATAAGCTTGTTATCCCTCCTAGTTACCTCCATTGAAATTCTAAAGGCTGTCTATGAAATTTTAATGGGTAGGTCACTTGAGTATACAAAAGACTCAGGTTACTGCAACATTATTGCATTTCAATATGGTTAAATTTGCTGAACATGCCATTCATGTCAGATGGTTGGAAAGCCACAGTCGTTGGTCAAGCCAACCTCATTAGTACCAATCTCTGCCTTTGATGAACCATTTAATAAGGTTCTGGTGTATTACGTTAGACCCCTACTCAAAACCAACCGGGTTTAGATATCTCTCAATTATGGATTCGTCGACTTAGTTCCCAAAAGCAATCCCATTAAGAAAGATTAGAAAAAAGGTTGTAATTGAGGGATTAATCCAATTTTTCTCACTAGTTACAGATTACCAAGCCTGATTGGGGATTAAATTTCATATTGCCTAGTAGTCCAAGAGATAATACATTGCTTCAGAGTGGGGTAGCAAATCGTTTGCTTACCACAAGGTATTCTGAAATGTTATCAATCACTAAAGATAATGGTTAGTGCCTAACGTAAGGATGAAAGGACACGATTCTTACTATTGCCACAACTGACACATTCAAATGTATTCCTGGCTTCAATCCCTTTGAGATAGTCCATGGACATGAAGTGCAAGGACTCCCTAAGGCTATTGAAAAAAAAATTCTAGGACGTAGAGAGGAAATTACTCTCTTAGATTCTGTGTCCAAATCTGGAGGAAGATTTAAGAGTGTGTAATATCTCAAGAACACCATAGATTTATGAATAACTGAACAGTTAAAATAACTAAGAGCTATACTTATAAACCAGGGATTCGATACCAATTTTGTTGCCTTTGCTTAGCAAACATTGAAAGCTGGTTTTAGTGGGCTTCATCAAGCTAAAAAAGAAATGACGTAAATTCTGTCATCAGTATCCAGATAGAGGGAAAATCAACAGTGGAGATATTGAAGAAATACTATAATTTCACACACTCTTTACCTTAGACTCCTGATCTGAAGGGCAGCTGGAATTGAAATTTAAAATCGATGTGTTTTTCATTGTGACTTTGTGAAAATGGAATTATTTTTATTGTTGCTACTGGGTTTTTTTCATTTCAATTCCACAATTTGCCCTGGTAGGTTTAGAGCTCATATTCCTCACACCTGCACCTATAAAAATAATTCCAAGGTGTGCCTCATAAATTAGCAGTATGAATTCCCTACAGAAGAGGCTTTATGCAAGGAATGAAGATTTGTAAACTTTAATCTCAGTAATTTGAGACGTTTGTAAACTGTAGAGTTACATATCAATATCAGTACACTCACTGTATAAATCAATTCCCAATTTTTAACACATTCAAAGTTTCAAACCTTGCAATTTAACAAGAATTGGGAACAACAACCACAGTTGATTCCTGGTATCTTCATGTCTGCAAATCCACTAAATAAAGCATTGGATACTATCATCTGTTTCACGACTTTCCAGTGGCCCCTGCTGGAAATTGTGTGTGTGAGTATAAGGGCTTCCGAGTACTGAAAGACTCAAATTTCAGCCTGAGGAGATGTCTTCAGGACAGGAGGGACTACAAGGGAAAGAGAGAAGTCAAAGCACTATTAATTATTTTTGGAAACTTTTAATTTCCTTTTACATAGGTTTTGCACAATTATTAGTTTTGGAGTTAGTTGGCATAATAGTTTATGTCGCTGCAACCAAACAACTGTAGGTACCGAAAAGGATTCATAAATAACACTATTTCAAAATATTTTAGGCCTAACACCACACTGGTCTTGTGGTTTCACAGAATATAAATAGGAGTGTTAGTTCGCGCTTAAGGTGGGAGAGGCTGTGATACAGAAGAAAAAGAGCAGAGACTAGAGGTCTTGATAAGAAAAAGAATTAACACATTTTGATAAATAGCAAATGGAGTAAAGTATAATGTGCAAAAGAAATAATAACAAACATCACTGTCATAAATTAAAACAGAAAAATGCAAGAAGTACACAGCATGCCCGTCGGTGTCTTAAAGAGAAATCAGGTTAGCACTTCAGGTCCAGACCAATCACTGGAACTTGGGGATGTTTGGCATATATCAAGGTTGGGGCCTGATGTTTCTAATCATTGTGCAATATAGGGCTACCACCAGTCTTATCCCAGAACTATCCTTTATGAATTATCCTGTACTGATTTGATATCAAACTGATATTAATAAATGCGACTGACTAATCTTCTTCATTCTTCTCACAAGCAGCAGAGATTAGCGAAGTGATCATATTTTTACCATAATCCTCTTGTTGTTGCCATAGTAATGCTGCCGCCCAAAGAGTTTCAATGTGAGCTCACATCTGCTGTGTTCTAATGGGAGCATATTGCTTCAAATTAATTGCCCCTCTTTATTAAAGCCACAGCATTCGACGTAATATAATAATTTAATTTAACAGGAACCATACTAAATGGGACTTCATTCAATTCACTAAAACAATGAAACTGTGAGACATGATAGCACGCAGTTTCTTTCCAATAACTCTTGTTTCCAAGAACAATAAGAAAGGACTTCCTCATTTTGAGGCAGTTCTTAGCACAAAGAATACTTCCTACATAATTTGAAAGTAATATTTGATGGATAAGGCCAGAAACATTTTGTGTCTGGCTAACTTAATATTCTTTTTGGTTCTCAAAGTGTATCAGGATGTTATATCACGGTCTTAGTGTTGAACAATATTGTCTAGGAAAAATCAGAAGCACGGATCCTCTTTTGAAGAAAATTGAATTTTTTTGTTTCACTGTAATTTGTAATTCACCAACAAAACTGTAAGAAAATATTGTTTTTGTACTGATGATAAAGCTGTCAATCTTGTGCAGCAGAAAAGTGAATTTTACTGCTTCTTAAGCAGACTACAAGTTGCTTGTTCAGCAGAAATTTTAAAAGTTTGATAATCTTTTTCAAAAATCAGTCAGCGACCACAGAGAAGAGCCAGATTTGGCAACTGAGTCTAACTGTATTACAGAGAAATAAAACAGCAGTTGTGATGTGGGAGGATGGTCTTAAATATGATAGAGAAACAACAGGAATGGTAACTTGTGAACTCCATCTCAATAATGCAAATAATCTGGCAGAAGAAATCCTGAAGAAATAGCACAACTTAAAGAAGCACAGGAAAGATAAGGAAACCTTATTTGTACAGAACAAATGTTATATAGATATGAAGGGATGCAGTTGTTGTTAAAGTACAGCGGAATATCTGGAAAAATGCACAGCAAGTTCAGTAGCAGAGTGACAATAGTGGCTTCTGGCAGTATATACTGTATATATCAAGATGGCAAAGAGAAGCTGCTACTCGGTTCACATCTCTAGTTCTACCTCTACGCCAACATTTGCAAGCTATTTATAGAAACATAGAAAAGAGGAGCAGGAGTAGGCCATTCAGCCTTTCAAGTCTTCTCTGCTGTTCAATATGATCATGGCTGGTTATGTGAATCAGTTCCACTTTCTCCCCATACCCTTTGATCCCTTTAGCCCTAAGAATTGTATTTAACTGCTTCTTGAAAACTTTCTATGTCTTGACTTCAACCATTTTCTCTGACAGGGAAGTACAGGTTCATCACTCACTGGGTGAAGAAATGTCTCCTTATTCTCATTCCTAAATGGCCTACCTAATATCCTTAGACTGTGATCCCTGGTTCTGGACTCCCTAGTCATCAGGAACATCCTTCATGCATTTACCCTGTCTAGTCCTGTTAGAATGTTAAACATTTCTATGATATTCTGCACTCACTGCAGTGAATGTAAGAACAAAGAACCAATACAACAGAGGAACAGGCCTTTCATCTCTCCAAGCCTGCGCCAACACATTTTGCCCTTTCACACTAAAACTGTCTTCCTCTACAGGATCCGTATCCCTCTATTCCCTTCCTATTCATGTATTTGTCCAAGTGCTTCTTGAATGCTGCTATTGTGTCTGCTTCCACCACCTCCTCTGGCAGCGCATTCCAGACACTCACAACCCCTGCATGAAAAACTTGTCTCACACATCTTTTTTAAATATCCCCTCCAACACCTTGAATCTGTGTCCCCAAGTAATTGACCCCTCCACACTGGGAAAAAAGCCTCATTTGTTCCACTCTATCCATGCCATTCACACTTTTATAAACTTCTATCAGGTCACCCCTCAGCCTCCTGGGTTCCAGAGAAAACAAACAAATTCTATCCAACTTTTCTTCATAGCTAAAATCCCCATGTCAGGCAACATTCTGGTAAGCCTTTTCTATACCCTCTCGTAAGCATCCACATCCTTCTGGTAATGTGGCGACCAGAACTGTATGCAATATTCTAAGTGTGGCCTAACTACAGTTCTATAAAACTGCAGCATAACTCATCTATCTTTATATTCAAAGCCCCTTCCAATAAAGGCAAACATGCCATAAGCCTTTTTTTTACTATCTTATCTACCTGTGCTGCTACCTTTAGTGATCGATGGACTTGCACACCCAGATCCCTCTGCATGTCAATACTCTTAAGGGTTCTGTCATTTGCTGTATAATTTCCACCTGTACTTGACCTTCCTCACATTTATCCAGATTAAACTCCATCTGCCATGTTCTGTCCACGCCTGGTCCTACAGTATAGTCCTACGTAACCCAGTCCTTCTTCATACATCAGTCCTGCAATCCCAGGAATTAGTCTGGTAACCTTTTGTTGAACTATGCCTGTATGCTCATCATCCTTCCTCAGATAACTGCACACACTCTGTTCTGGCCAAATATTGTAATCAAACTGTGGAAGGACCTGCAGTAGTTTGTAACATAATCTGAAAAGGTTATGATGTTAAAAGTAGACTTTTCTGGTAGCATAAAACAGGTGGTTTCAAATTGGTTGCTCCTTTTAGTCCCTTCATTATAAGTGAATATCAAATGGTGCAGGTTACATGGAGCCAATTCAACAATGAATTGAATTTAACTGAATTGAGTTAGCTTTATTGTCACACGATCCAAGATGCATCCTACGCCACACCAACACCACCACCCCCCCGCATCTTTTCCATATAAGCTTAAATGTGGTCATATTAGGTATAAGCATGTTATTTAGATATATATGTGGAAGAAGTGAATATAAGGAAGAGATATCTGATATACCCAAATTGGCAGCTAAATCGTACAATTTAAGTTCTAAATTTAAATTTAAATTATAAATATTAAATCTTAAGACAGCCATAAATGGAGGAAGGTATATCCACTACATTTCAGCAATGTTTTTAAAAAATAATTTTTGAAAAGCAAATCTGGGGTCTCAATTGCTTTTTATTCTTTCAAGTGGAAAACAAGGACCAAAATACAAATTTCTTGGGCAATTGCTCATGTTCCAGGCATATCTTTTAAAAACAGCTATTTAATGCCATATTTTGTGATGTTTTAGGCATCCTTGGCATCAACCTAGAATGGTCAGATGTCCCTTTACATATGTAAATGAGGAGAATGGCACCTGTTTGCAAAGCAATAGTAACTTGCATTGAAATGTCTTTAACATCATAAAACACAAAAGGTACTTTAGGGCCTCTCACTGAATTTCAGCACCTACTGCTCTACTCAGATATCTTAAGCATCACTGCAATTGAGCATGAGTTTTCTCTCTAACTTTCTCTTCCCACTGGTAGGGTAGGGGAGCACAACCGGCTTAGCTCATCATTTTTCTGTGTGGCACTCCTCAGGTAAGCTGCGTTCACGTTTATATTGTTTGAGTATTAGTGGCTAATGCCCAGCAGCACCCCACTGTTCTGTTTATTCCATTTTCACAAATGATCTACAAAGGAAATGGCAGCCAGATTTCACAGCCAGCTTTCTATTTTCTGGAACTGTTGAAGAGACACCTAGGCAGAGTTTTGTCTTATAAGACTCATGCGTAAAGGACCATTGGTTGGAACATTGAAAGGAAAATTGACAGAGAGGAAGGGGGAATGACACATGCACAATGGAACACAATCCACATTTCTGTCCATCACATTCCATTGTTGTTAAGTAGTAGTGACAAAACAAGATACCTGATTCTTAACCTCTTGCTTGTTGGTTTATCGCCAGATCTTTATTTGATTATAAAAATACTGTTGGGAGTAATGGCAAGAAAAGAAATCACATTTTTATTATCAGGCACCATCATTAAAATACCAAACACAGAAATGTCACATGATGGCATCAAGTGATCATCTAATGCTGTGATCAGCAATATGATCCAGATTTTTTGAATGGGCCATTGAAGAAAAATGTGAAGCCATGGTAAAATCATGTCAAAGTCACCAGGAAAGATGCTTAGTTTGAATGATCAACAAATCTGTTACATTTGGCACTGAGTGCTCCAATACACTGACAACATTTACTCATTTCGTTATAAAATAGTGATGTTTTGCAAGACCCAGTTCAGAGAAGGATTGCCTGCCATTGTTTAGCAGTGTCATTCTCACAGGTGCATCAAGAAAATACCTTTACCAAGTTTTTATCATAAAGTCACAAAAATGTAATGAAGCTCCCACCTGGTCAATTCCGATGATCGCATTTCAGTGAAAAGCAAGTATAATTTTGAGATAAATAGGATCAGATACCATTTTTGGATTTAAGGTTTTAGTGACAATAAAATGTCTTGAAATCTACACTTCATTGCAGTTTCTGTTAAACACCACTTCAAGTTATAAAGCTGGGGTCAATGTTTGAACTCTACATAGTTTATGAAACATATTTGAAATTGACAAAGTAAATATACCAAAAAGACTACACAGATGATTTAATATATTTGGGCAGGCATTCCTTTTAAATTGGAATAGATTTTAAATTCTGTTGACACTCAAATACGATGACAAAAGCCCAAAACAGAATAAAATGACCTTTAACTAAATTAATATGCATGGTTCCTCGTATGCACTCTGGACTGATACAAAAAATATTAAAGGAAATTATAATGCCACGTTAAGTGACTAAAACACTGCTACTGGTAACTCTGAGCCAATTAACTGTGGCAAGGAAAGTCAAGTGATTGTAATAAAGAACTTTTGTGTTCACCATTGATTTTAATAGTAAAAAATAGAACAGACATCACAGAAGGAGATCATTTGGCCCATTGAATCTTTTCCAGCTCTTTCAAAAGGCAATCTAGTTAATCCCACATGCCCGTGCTCTCCCCAAATCCCTGTATTTTTCCTTCATCAAGTACTTATTTGATTCCTTTTGAAGGATATTATTAATTATGTGCTCACCAACCTATCAGGCAGTAAATTCCAAATCCTAACTACCCTTCGTTAAAAAGAATTATTATGAATCATCAGCTGGTGAGGGATTCTATCAGTCACTATTGGTGGATTCCCTGGGTGGACAAGATAATGCATGGCTTAGAAAGGGTGGACGCTGGGAAGTTGTTTCCGTTAGGTGGGGATACTAGGACCCATGGGCACAGCCTTAGAATTAGAGGGGGTCAATTTAGAATGGAAATGAGGAGACATTTCTTCAGCCAGAGAGTGGTGGGCCTGTAGAATTCATTGCCACGGAGCGCAGTGGAGGCCGGGACGTTGAATGTCTTCAAGGCAGAGATTGATAAATTCTTGATCTCACAAGGAATCAAGTGCTACGGGGAGAGTGCGGGTAAGTGGAGTTGAAATGCCCATCAGGCATGATTAAATGGCGGAGTGGACTCGATGGGTCAAATGGCCTTACTTCCACTCCTATGTCTTATGGTCTTATGGACCATCTGGTGGCCTTCCAGTCACTTTTTTTTTTATTTGGGGCTTTTAAGAGGCTAATTAAGGCCCACTTCCTGCCTGACCTCAATTTTGAGGCTGGTAGGATGGGGCCAGAAGTGATGTGGGGAGCTGTCCAGATCCCCTTGCTCAGACCTTCAACAGGAAGTCAGGACCACCTTCCTTAAGAGTTCCTTTTCCACATCAGGTGGCCAGCCCAAAGTCTGGATCCCATGGGTGTTCCCTGTCCTCAGCTTCCTTACCAAGGGCCCCACCTCCTCTCCCCACCACATCCCAGTGCTCAGCTCCCATACCCGACTTGCACATCCCCTGTATCTATTTGGACCTGAACTCAGGATTTGGAACCTGCTTGCAGTCTCCAGTCCCAGTCACTGTTGTGAATGGTGCTGATGGAGCAATAGATCTGCTGGCAAAATCAGGCAAAAGTCCCGTCTTGAGTCAGTTACTGCTCTTTGGTGTGTTACATGGCTGTGGAGCTGGTGTCATCATTGGGGGAAATGCATAGGATATCTTATTCTCTGAAAGGCCCTGTTCCTGTGCTTTGGCTGCCCATCTTAAATTTGTGCCATTTGGTTATTGACCTTCCAGTCATTGGAAGCTTTTCCTCTTTATCTACTAAACTAGCTCAAATAAATCTCCTCTGTGCCTTCCTTGCTCAAAGGAGAACTACAACAAGTCTGTCAGCCCTGGAACTATTCTAGTACATCTTTTCTCTACCCTCTCATATCCTTTGTAAAGTCTAATCCATGGAATTGGACATAATATTCCAGCTGTTCCAAACTCATGTTTTAGATAGGTTCTTTAGATCACTTCTTGATTCTTGTACTCTATATTTCTATTTATAAAGGCAAAATATTCCAGAGTCTTTATAATTGCCTTGTCAGCCCATCTTGCCAGTTTGAAAGACTTGTGCAAAAACCCTTAGCTTTGGCTTCTCCCATTTGCACACCCAAGATGGAGAAAGAGTTTTGATAATTCTCTTACAAAAGCAAAGTGCCATGGATGCTGGAAATCCAAAATAAAAACAGAAAATGCTGGAAATACTCTTCAGGTCTGGCAGCATCTATGAAGAGAGCAATAGTGTTGGATTTCATGTTGATGACTTTTTATCAGTCTAGGGTTTTCTGCCAAAACCTGCTATTTGTATTGTTTCTTTCTAGGCCAGACTATCATTAGTTGACAAAATTGAATGGATTTCTCTTTGTGCTGCTTTGAGATCTAAGCTTTCTATTTGATCTGGGAAGTGTTACAAGCTCTGAGCATCATTATGTCAGATCTGCCACTGATGTTGTGACCCCACTTTTTATCATTCCCATCTATCTGAGATTTCATCTTTTCAAATATATGATAAGGAGTTTCCCTTGGGGTGTACAGTCAGGGCAGTTTAGTACTTTCTTGTTTTAAGTTACCTGAGTCTCTGAATAACTTTGGAAGTTCTTGTTGATAATCACTTCCAATCTCATATATTGTGCAGTTTTCCTGAGAGACCTAGGTGAATTCATGCAATTCTACTTAGTAAAGAAGCATTCTGAGTTTTCAGTATGTGAAGGATTTCACTGGTCTCTTCTTCTTTGTGACTGAGTTTAGTCATGAATTAACCACCTACAAGAAGGTCTGTGCCCCCTGAAAAACTTGCAATTTTATGTTTACATATTGAACATTCATTGTCTTTGACTACCAAGTATTGAAACCAGTCAGTATCGGAACAACTGAGATAACAAGCATGGGGCTGGATGAACACAGCAGGTCAAGCAGCATCATAGGAGCAGGAAAACTTGACGTTTCGGGCCTAAACCCTTCATCAGAAATGGGGG
>JAHRHZ010000013.1:17117340-17154595 GCA_024137785.1 Ginglymostoma cirratum | reverse complement strand
TGCAGTTGTTTGTTGCGAACGCGACTGGGAGGTGCAGTTGTTTGTTGTGAACGCGACTGGGAGGTGCAGTTGTTTGTTGCGAACAACTGCCTCTTTATCAATTTTAAATTCTGTTTCAAAGTTTTAAGATGATGGTCCAGAATCACTGTTGGTTCTCTTTGTCCTCCACTAGGAATTACATTTTTGTTTCTCATCCTTAATCAACTTTTGGACATTTTTTTATTTTCAATATGATTTCCCTATATCTGGAAATTTTCCTTCAATGAAACTTGAAATGTCCCAATCTTCCATATTGTAAGCACTTAACTCCCCCTGCTGGGCACTACTGTCCTTGTGGTGTTGCCTTGACCCTCATCTTGTACAGCCTAACATGATCAATGACATTGATTACCCTTTTGGAGTTTTGGCAGAGGGCAAAGAATTATCATCGAATTTTCCATTATATTATAAAGTCATAGTCTGCTTTGAGTGAAGTCAACACTGAGTCCAATCTTTCAGTTATTTCCAATTGTCCTGTCTTTCATAAGGCGTGAAACCTATTACATCTCTAATCTTTTTCTTGCTATTGACCTGAAATATTACTTCTGTTTCAGGTCACTGACTTGAAATGTTAACTTGGTTTCTCTTTCCATGGATGCTGTCTGACAAGCCGACTAGATCCACCATTTTTTTGTTCTTATTACAAGCATTTTTTTCTCACTTTTAGGGACGATAACAGCATGTCAGAGCAATCCCCAGAAAGCGAAGTAATTTTGTTTGTCTCTTGTGCCAAGATTTCATAGAATTACTACATTCCAGTAACAGGTTTTGAGTGTGCTGGAACTGTAGGTTCTCAGGAAAGTCCAGGCCATCATTTGGATGAATGCTAGTAAATACCTGCCAGAACATATTGTGCTGGATGTTGTCAGCTAAAGACCAGAACACTTTCATTTCATATACAATTTCCACCTGATGAAATCAATCAATCATTATGCCACCCTCATCATTAGTTTCTCACCAGACTGTTAAGTATTACAGTTTAAAGTTATTTATTTGTTATAGTAATTAAACAACATATATCCTATTTCTATTTCTCTGTTTACTGTTGTTTTTTCCCATTAGTTATGGAGCTGATATTGAGAAAAAAGTTTGCTCTGAAGGCTATTCTTTCTTACACCATTTAAGATTCACTTTATTACTTGGAAGGTGCAAGACTAGATGGGGTAGAAGGACAAAGTGATCTCTGAGTAAAAATACACCAGTGGTCCTAGATGTTAACAAGACCACACACACAAAAAAAAACAAACTAAGCTCCACCTATAAAAACAGAAGTTTATGGAAAAGTTCAGCAGGTCTAGTAGCATCTGTGAAGAGAAAATCAGAGTTAATGTTTCGGATCCGGTGGCCCTTCCTCAGATCTCGAGCTCCAGCTATTACTTCTAGAAGGACAGAATTGAAAAGGAAGGAAGTTATGTTCAATCTGTGTTGAATCTTGATTAGGCCACAGTTTAGGATGCTGTGCACAGTTTTGGGTAGCCAAGTTTTAAAGAGGGTGCAGAGACACTCAACAAGTTACTCTTATTGCTTGAGCATAGTTGCAGAGAACATTTACCAGGATGATACCAAAGTTGCTTGGATATACATATCACAAAAGGATTGACAGACTAGTTCTTTCATCTCTTGAATAAAGAAGGCTGAAAAGTGATCTAATAAAAGTCTTTAAAACTATGTAAGCTTTTGATACATGCTGGTCAAATAACCTTATTCTGTGCTTACATCTTATGCATTATTATGTAAACATTTTGTTTAATATGGTTGCAATCAACTTCTGATGCCATTCTTATCAAATCAAACAAAGAATGTTTCTAAGTTCTCTATTATGTCCATGATATATGTCATACTTTATGAGGTTACATTTATTGCTTGAGTCTAGTTGTCTTGAAGAACATTGAGCAATATAACAATTTGGAGACACTCCGAAGCATACGGAAGATATTTCTTACAAGTTCTTACAAAAGAGGAGGGAGAAAACAGGAATGATTGTAAGAGATATGAACAAATATAGAGTACTTAACAAGACTGAAGAATAACAAAAGCTCCATACATTCTGAGCAAGCAATATAAAGAAACCTTATTTGTCATTTTTTTTTACTTAGAACAAAACATCAAAGTCCAGCAGCATCAATTCAATACCCATTTCAATATTTCCAATTAAAATTTCTGTACCCTTCATGGATTATTTTCTTCAAGTTGACTAGGTTTCAATTATTATTTTATACAGAACCTATTCTTGGCAGAAAATCTTGAGGGATGTGGCTGTCTGCTCTGATGAAGTTATTGCTTCACAAGAGACGGAAAAAAAAGGGCAGAGAGACAAATGGACAAAGAACAAGCTATGACATACTGCTGAAGATGAATATGTTCTATCTGGCACAGACAGAACAATTGTCTTCTGTTAAATAGCAAGCCTTTTCCTCTTTTCTGCCATCTGCCTTTTCAGTGCCTGAATTGAGTTAATTACTGCAGTGTCGAATCTTGTGGAGTGATCCTTTGCTAATGTGCCTGTTGTGAGACACAATGCCAAGTGAAGAGGATTGAGACCAAGTTCTGGGAGAGAAAAGATAATCAACTAATGAGAACATTAGGGTTTCAGCTAACAAGCCAGGTAAGCCATTAAGTCTCACCCTGCAAAGAAAACCCACAAATTAATGGTTCTCTGAGGGTTATAGAGAAAATACAATAAAGCAATGATTTTACATGTTCATTAAGTAGAACATTATTAATCATCGGCTCAGAGGAAATCTTGATTTTGCTTGAGATATTCAGTTGGTTGAGCTCTCAGAAAGGCAAAGGTATTAAGGCAACAGTATCTAAATGAAAATATCATTTGGTTGCTCCATTCAATCGTGTGTTCTGCCCAGTTCCGAACTGACTTACATAGGCAAAGAAAATATTCAGGTTTGATCACTATTCAGTGCTGAATTATCCTGATGCAGGCATGGTAGCAATTGAAGGATTAATTATAATTATCTTTTGTATCTCTGGTCAGAGTGAAAAAGGAACAAGTTATGTTTTGGTCTTAAATTATATTCTGCTGAGAAATGTATTGGACTTGTCAAATACCTCATTCAGTATTCACACTCAGGCTGACACATGAAGATTGGGCTCTGGTCAGGCAGTGGTTAGCTGCCATTGCCTACGGAATTATGTCAAGCATTAGGCAGTCTTCTGCAACTGAAAGGAGAAAATTAATAGATAAATAACTTCCTCCATTTACTTTTGTTTGAGGAGAATATATTAATTTGTTCATATGTGCTTTGATATAAGAATTTGTAAATTGTACATGCATTTTTAAAACAAAGATGCATTGCCAAGAAATTTGAGTACAAACTGTGACCCTTTCTTGATTCCAGTTTTGTCAGATTAGGTGACTTAGTTCATGTATAGTTGGCTTCCTAAATCCATTTATTCATCTGGTGCTAAAGGAAAACAAATGAATCATTTGATCCAGTTTTCCCCAACCACTTTGGATTCAGAACAGCAACAAAAATAAAGTGAATGCATGCAGAAGAAATCAACCTGGAAATATACGCCAAACATAACTGTCAGCAGAATTAGATTAAAAGTTATGTGCAATATCATTGATTTCAACTACTGTCTCAAGGCAGAGGCTAAAGTGGATAATCCTTGAAAACGGGTGTAGGGATATTGATGAGGGATTACTCTGTGTCCCTTCATTGAAATGCAGGCAGCTTGACAACTCATGTTTAAATAGGTGACACATGGTCGGTAGACAGACTCAGAGAGTTGTGCAGGTTGTGAATCTACCCTGGAAAATAGTGAAGAATGACACAACATGGGAAAGAGGGGCCTCAAAGGTTTATGAATGCTAGCACTGAATGCCTTAGTGGAGGAGATAGAAATGAGGAGAGATATGTTCTATCTGCAGAGACCAGGCAGCCACATATTCTGAAAGCAGTGGAAACAGGCAGCTATGAAGGCTGATGTGCCGGGAATCAAATCTCAAGGGCTTGGAAGGTTTCAATGTTCTTACATAACGAACAAGATCAGTAAATGGAAGTTCAAATGTTATATCCTATGAACTGCACCACAAGCCTCAGCCACTCATCAATTCACCAAACCTATTTCACTCATCTAACCAAAATTGCTAGTGATCAGGCCACCTACTTCATATTCATTCACCACCTACTCACACACTTTGCAGTGAAGCAAGCCCTCACATTCACGTTTGTCACACTGTTCAGCCATGGTAGCTACCTCAGCAAAACAACTTGCATCATATTCACTGACATGCTTTCAATCTCTCTTAAAGGGTGGAGTCCACACATCCAGAGGCAACAGGAGTAAATCAGAGGGGCAGAGAGAATGAAATACTGTTAGCTCTTTGAATAGAAAGCTCAGTGACTCCCTTTACATAATTTTAGATGACAAAGTCAGAGATGATTATTGATTGCACATACATTGTACTTACCATCCTCTCTCAATTCATTCTCCTGCCAGTGCCACTCCACCATCAGCTTGGGTGCTGCTGCCCAGATGGTGCAGTCAGGGACCAAGCCTGTGAAGCTCAGGTTTGTTCAAGGTAGTCCTTCCTGCAAGGTTATCCACAGTCTCCCCCAGTGAAAGATCAGTAGCCTTCCACTAGCACCAGGTAGCACTGTGCAGAAGCTTTAGGGACAGGCAGAGGCACATGGACGTCAGATGCTAAGGAAGTGCACAGTGATGATTAGCTTAATTTTATACACAATATGGCCTAAACAAACATGCCAATTTATTTCAAATGTTTATTTTGCTGGTACTTTTAGTCTGCATTGTTGCTAAGCTGACTCTTCAATGGTCAATGACAGAGGGAAAAGTAAGGTGCGGGAAAATTGGTGCATGGGGTTTGAGAATACAGTTCCCAGAATCAGATATGAATTGGCCTTCCATTAACAACCTGTACAGAAAGGGCTGACTGGGTTGTCCTCTTCTTTGCTCTTCATCCTCTTTCTCTTCCTCTTTCTCTTCCGCTTCCTCCCCCTCCACATGGCCCAGCTCTTCAGCTGCTCAGCTGCTCACTGTATAGTGAGGGCTTTATCCTCCCTATGGTGAGGTTGTGTATCAGACCACCCTAAATCTTGACACCCAATTGGTTAGCACAGTTGGCTGGACAGCCAGTTTGCAATCCTAGAACAATGCAAACAGTGTGGGTTCAATTCCCACATTGGCTGAAGTTAACATAAAGGACTTTTTTTCTCAACCTCTCCCCTTGCCTGAGGTACAGTGACCTTCAGGTGAAGCCACCACCAGTCGTCCCTATTTAATGGGAGTATGGAGACTTTGCTTTTATTAAGTCTGCTCATATTCCCTGTCCAAGAAGGATGCAAAGAACTGCATCCATTATAGAAGCAATTGATTTGGGCAGATTCTTGAAGACAATAGGAAGTCTTTCAGAATCCATCACATCATTACATAGAGACTTTTACAGCTTAAAAGATCTATGGGAAGTATCAAACACTAGTAACAGTTATAGCAAATGCCAATAAAATTAATCATTAACTGGACAGGAACTGTTTGATTATCTCTTTAAGTAGTGTTGTTTGGGGGTGGTTTTCCTGTTGCCATCTGCATGTTCAAGGTTATGACAAGATCCTGGCTTGACTGTTGAGTTTTTGAACAAAGCCATTGGCACTAAGTCAGTTTGGTAACAGTAGAATGTGCTCATGCTTGGGATGTCATTTTGATTCCCAGCAATACCCAGAAACCACCAAAACAGCAGGCACTACTGAGACCAATTTTGCTCCCCACTTTGCTACGTTACATGGACCTCAGACATATTATTACCAGGTAGCACAAATCAAAATCCAACCAAAATCAATGAAGTACGGGATACATTGCAAACAACGGGCTCTTGGGGTGCAGTGGTAATGTCTCTACCTCCTGGTCAGAAAGACCATATTCAAGTCCTATCTGCTCCAGAGGTGTGTATTAACATATCTATAACTGGTTGATTAGAAAATGTCTATAAATATCAGCATAAAACTTTAAAAAGTATCAAACCTCAACATTCTGCTGACTTTTTCCAGGGTAGGGGTAGGAAGCAATCAAGCAAAAGAAATGGAAAACAATGAAGAGTCACAAACTCTAGTTACTATAGATATAATTTCTCCAATGCCTGTTACATAATTCACCTAGATTCAGTGAAAAAAAATTGTGTTTCAACCAAAATGCAGAAAAAAATCTGGAACTCCCCTCCCAGATGTCTATGGATGCTGTAACAACAATATTTTCAAGAATGAAATTGGCATCTTTTTGTTTGCTAAGCATACCCATGACCTTGGATCAAACGCAGGTAATGGAACAGAAAGATAGTTCAGTTATAATCAAACGGAGTGGCAGAACAGGCTTTTCTTTATTCCTTTGTGGGACATGAGCATTGCTAGCTGGCCAGCATTTATTGCTCGTCCCCAGTTGCCCTTGAGAAAGCGGTGGTGAGCTACCTTCTTGAACCACTGCAGTCCACACGTTGCAGGTTAACCTACAATGTCATTAGAGAAAGAATTCCTGGATTTTGACCCAGCGACAGTGAAGGAACAGTGATGTATTTCCCAGTCAGGATGGTGCATGATTTGGAGGGGAACCCACAGGTGGTGGTATTCCCATATATCTACTGCCCTCATCTTTCTAGATGAAAGTGATTGTGGGTTTGGAAGGTGCAGTTTAAGGATATTTGGTGGATTTCTGCAGTGCATTTTGTAGATAGTACACATTGCTGCTTCAGATCATCGATGGTGGAGGGAATGGATGCTTGTTGATGTGGTGTCAATCAAACGGGCTGCTTTCTCCTGGATGGTGTTAGGCTTCTTGAGTTGCTGGAGCTGCACTCATCCAGGAAAGTGGAGAATATTCCATCACACTCCTGACTTGTGCCTTGTAGATGATGGACAGGCTATGGGGAGTGAGGAGGTGATTTACTCACCAAGTAAATACTCCTAGCCTCAGACACATTTTTATAGCCACTGTGTTGAGTTCACTTCAATTTTGGGTCAATGGTAGCCTCAAGGATATTGATAGTGGGGGATTCAGTGATGGTAACAACATTGGATGTCAAGGGGTGGTGGTTGGATTGAGTTTTATTGGTGATGGTCATTGCCTGGCATTTTTGTGGCATGAATGTTACTTGTCACTTGTTAGCCCAACCTTGGATATTGTCCAGATCTAATAACATTTGAACATGGACTGTTTCAGTATCTGAGGAGTTGTGAATGGTGCTGAACATTGCACAATCATTAGCGAACATCCCCACTTCTGACCTTATGATAGAGGGAAGGTTATTGATGTAGCAGCTGAAGATGGTTGGGTCTAGAACACTATCCTGAGGAACTCTGCAGAAATGTCCTGGAGCTGAGATGACTGACCTCCAATAACCGAAACCATCTTCCTATGTGCCATGTATGACTTCAACCAGCGGAGAGTTTGCCCCCGGTACCCGTTGATTCCAGTTTTGCTAAGACTCCTCGATGCCACACTCGGTCAAATGCAGCCTTGATGTTAAGGGCTGTCTTCTGACCTCACCTCTGGAATTCAGCTCTTTTGTCTATGCTTGAACCAAGGCAAAATAAGGTCAAGAGCTGAGTGGCCCTGGCGGAATGCAAACTGGGCATCACTGAGCAGATTATTGCTGAAAAAGTGCTGCTTGATAGCACTGATGATGACACCTTCTATCACTTTACTGATGATCAATAGTAGACTGATAGGGTGGGTAATAGGCTGGTTTGGATATGTCCTTCTTTTTACTTATAAGACGTACCTGGGCAATTTTCCACATTGTCAAGTAGATGCCAGTGTTGTAACAGTACTGGAACAGGGGAGCAGCATGTTCCCGATCCCAAGCCTTCAGTGCTACTGCTGGAATGATGTCAGGGCCCGTAGCCTTTGCATCAGTCCAAGCCTCCAACTGTTTCTTGATGTCACACGAGTGAATGGAATTTGCTGAAGACTGCTACGTGGGATACTGGGGACCACTGGAGGAGGCCTTAAGGAGTTGAATGGCCTGCCTACTGCTGTTCCTACATTGCTTTTTTTCAGATTTTCCATTGTGTTCACTTTCTGCAATCTTCTATATTCAAGTCACATTTTTCATCGTTAGACCAAAAAGCATTTTTCTTCCTTTGCTATAACTTAAAAAAGAAAGTGATGTTGCCAGAGAGGTTTTGATTAAGATTGCACTAATGCATTATTCAAAAAAAATCATTTTGTTAGCTTGACAGGTCCATGACGAAAATAGGAAAAAGTGAATCCATGAAAACCTGGAAAATTTATCAGAATTCTTTATAATTATAACTTGTAGGTGAGTTATTTTATACAATAACATTAGAAAATGGCACTAGTTACTTTTGAGTGCGGCTCATCAGTTATTTTTGATAGCTGGATGTGCTTTCAGCATGATTACTACAAAGTCAAATTGACCATTAGATAATCGACAGGTTTTGTGTTGAAGTGGAGATTCACTGGTTAAGACTGGACACTATTAGTGTGTGGTGACATTGAGTTAATTAATTTCAACAATTGTGAGCATTCAAGCTGGAATCTACCAATAAGGATCCTGTTTCTGATCAGTTTCCAGAGTCTCCTTGAACTTGGACCATAGACACCGACAGTGTGGAAACAGGCCCTTTGGCCCAACAAGTCCACACCAGCCCTCACAGCAGCCCAGCCAGACCCATTTCCCTAATCTGAACACAATGGGCAATTTAGCATAGCCAAACCACCTAGCCTGCACATCTTTGGACTGTGGGAGGAAACTGGAGCACCCGGAGGAACCCCACGCAGAACAAGTGGGAAGAATGTTCAAACTCCACACAGACAGTAATTGAACCTGGGAACCAGGCACTGTGAGGCAACAGTGCCAACCACTGAGCCACTGTGCCACCCTAACTTGTACATCTGTGGCATTATTTGGAAACATAAATTGCTTTACCCTGATATATCCCACAGCCTACTGGTACACAAGATTTTATTTTCCCACTGATAGTAGACAAAAAGTTTGGGTAGCTATTGAGTGAAATTTGTAGAAAATGTATTATTTGCACATGTAAACAAGACTATAATGACGTATTAATGTTCTGCATACAATATCCTGGCCTCCTGTTGGGATATCATTGCTCCATCATTTCATTCACATAAATTAGAACCCTCTAAAATGGGTGTCCATGGTTGCAAAAGTCTAAGTTCTTGACAGCAATGCATTTAAAAAGCCCTGCCTGAAAACTGCAAAGATCATTTACATCTCATTTGTTAACATTTATTCTTGTCCTTTTTTTTCTGTTCTTCTTGCCATGTAGGTGTGCAGGTGCCTGCATGGGAAATGTCAGTACCATTTTTGCACCAAACCCATTAAAGCAGCAAAAGGTGGCCTGTTCGCACCCACGAGTATTCTTGCACCTTAACAGAGTGAGATGCAAATATCTACAACTGTCAGAGGAGCAGTACTTGAACATGCTGTGATTCAAGGGAGGCTGTGAATGAGTTACTGCTTACCACAAAGTGACTGGCAGCCAGACTCATTTCACAGCACTGCCACTGGCTGTGAAAGAAACATCCGTCCTCAACCTCCATGCCTCGGGATCATTCCAAAGTGCCACTGGCAACATTGCCCACGTTAGTTAATCTGCATTACTTAGACTTAGTGAAGAAATAAATGATAGAAGCTTTGCTTGCTCAAACAGGCAATTACAGCTCTTTTCCCTGGATGATCAGCAGTGGTATAAAATTATCTATGTAATTTTCCAGAAGGTTAGAGTTTACTTAGAACTACATGGAACATACAGGACAGTGAAAGGCCATTCAGTCAACTGATTTCTACTTTGCATGAGTGTCTGCCCACTCTTCTTCTAGCCATATCAGAATTGCCTTCTATTCACTTTCCCTTATGTGCATATGTAGCTTCCCCTTCAATGTGTCTGTGCAATTTGGCTCAACTACTTCTATGTGGAGCAAGTCTCACATTCTAACCATTCTCTAGGTAAAAGTGCTGTTACTGATTTCCTAATTGGACTTATTACATTTATAACCCTTGATTTTGAGCTACTTTACAATCAGCAACATCTTTTCCATCATTGCATTGAGCAGTAAAAATGGTCATAAATGAAGAGATCATTTGCAAATGTTAGTGGTCATATCCAAGCTTTCTACCTGGCAACTGTGCTAATGTCTTCTTTTTCAGGTAGTCCCTGGCTTCAATTGTATTTAATAGAAACATAGAAATCAACAGCACAGGTGCAGGCCTATCAAAGCCTCATGACACCTGTCATGGGTTGTGTGGAGGTTTATGTGCTCCCTCCAAAGCCTCAACGCTGCCTTTGCATGTTCCCAACATGGTGCGTCATTGTGTTCAGGGCTTTCCTGAATGAATCTTCTCCACTTTGGTCACTCACAAGCCAGGAACCCCATGAGTCAGCAGGTTTGTTTGACCTCTTCAGGAATGTTTTGAGGATATCCCTATCCCTGTAAACTCTCCTCCTAGGACTCTCCAAATTCTGAGTGCAACAGTTGCTTTAGGATTCTGATGTCAGGCATACAAATGACAGTCTTCTCCAGTGAAGTTGGTTTTGATTGATTAGCACCTCAATGCTGGGCAAAGTGACATGAGAGAGAATGCTGCTATTTGATTGCTAGAGTTGGAGGATCTTGTGAAGGCACCACAGATTGTTCTTCTCCAATGCTTATTGGTGTCTGTCGTAGACTGTCCAAGTCAAGCATATGGAATGTCGCAGTCTCTGCTGCCAGGTAAACCATGACCAAAGCCTCAAATTTGAGATCCTGGTTGACAAATGTACTTTTTCACAATCACCTGAAGCTGGTACATTAGAAGTGATAATGTTTTTCTTTATCTACATCTGCCTTTAATGAGAGGAGATTTCAGGGTATGAAAAATGATCCACATTTTCCAGGATCTCACAGTTGATCTTAGTTAATGGTGCAAGGCACTAAGCAATGGGAACTGATTGTAAGAGGACCTTAGTTTACTTTAGGCAAAGGTTCATTTTTCCATATACTTTGCAGGAGGAATGAATAATGACACAGAGATCAGTTTCTGAGTGAGTGCAGGCACAAATGTACACAGCAGGAGATTAAGATTGTATGATGGTGCTTTTGATTAAAGAAGAACTAGAAAACATCCAAATTTCTGTCTCCTCACTTTTTTTATTGTCATTGTCCCTGTTCTTTCTGCATCGCACCTCAGTTTTAGAACTAGCTTAAGGACAGACTGACAGCTGTCATTCTGATCAACAGGTTTTGTAAGGTAAAGACCAGTAGGGAAAGCTTCAGTGAAACAGACAAAAACAATGGCACTCTCTCACATGACAGCAGTGCAACTGGAGCCACCGTCATTTCCTTCCAATAAATGAATGTACAACAAGGGCAGATGAAGACTATAACTGCCCTTGGTCTCTGTATAATCTTTGTTCTATGATGTTAAGCAGTTTGTTTCTGTATGATTAGATCCATCCTGCAAATTGCATGCAACTCAAATTAACACACACACACACCAGTTATCTTACCAAGATCTTAGATAGATTTGCCATTACTTCTGAATTTTCATATTCTATATGTGAAACATCATGTATTTGTCCTTTTTCACTTGAAGTATTGCGTTGCATACCTTTGTAACTGAACTTACAAATTCTTCTACACTCCACGTCATCCAACTTTCTTATATTTAAAGAGTTTTTTTTACAACAATGTACCAACCCATTGTACTTTACCTGCTTTATTTTAGCCAACGGCACCATTTTATTAAGCTTTTCTGGCTTCCTTTGGTTCTCCAATTGCCTCCATGTATAATCATACTTAACACTGTCATTACTTTGGATATATATTCCTCTCATCCAAATGCAAACAGTTGACGTACATAGTTAGTAGAAGCAATGCCAAAGAAGGACACTGTGAGATGTTGGTTCCCATTTCCAAATACTGCAAACCATTCTAAACAAACCTGTTCTATTTCCTATTTTCTAACAGGCTTCTAATCTAATTCTGTATTCCTGCTCTAATATCATACTCTTAATTTTCTCCGATTGTTTCCCATACGGTGCCTGGTTAAATGCTTTCTAGACATTGATGGACACCACATTCCTTATTGACCGTATCTCTCACCTTCTCAAATAAATTTGTCTTGTCTGCAAAGTCAGGATATGCTGTGCACCCTTGTACAAATTCCGTTCAAAAAGCCAAGCCATGGATATTCCTATGGAGCAATGTTGGGCGCAGAAATATTGCCCAGAGAAATGGACATCAGAATGATTGAAACAACCAGAAATCCTCAGAGGCAGCTGTAACAGCTATTAAAGCACATCTGGATTTAACAGACTATGGTTGCCACCACTGCCTTAACTCTTTGCTCACCTGCACATAAAAAAACTAATCCTTGCATCTAATGACATTTCTAAAATATTATAATGAATTAGCACTCTCTTCCACTGCCTGACTCTAGATGGATGGATCATCTAATTGAGTTGTGCTCATTCAAAATACAGACGATACAGTAGTCTGTTCTTATGCTACAATGGTTTCTTGGGACAAAAACAAGTTCTGAGGAAAGGTCATCGGACCCGAAACATTAACTCTGTTTTCTCCTTCACAGATGCTGCCAGACCTGCTGAGCTTTTCCAGCAAATTCTGTTTTTGTTCCTGATTTATAGACTTCATAGTACTTTCAGTTTTTATTTAGCGGTTTCTTGGGACTGAGCTGGTTCACTCTTTCACTTATAGCAAGGAGGCAATAGTCTTGTGGTATTATCTGCGATTAGCTATTAATCCAGAGATTCAGGAAATATTCTGGTGACCCAGGTTCAAATTCCCATTTGGCAGATGGTGGAATTTGAACTCAATAAAAATCTGGAATTTCTTATGATGACCATGGGACCATTGCCGATTGTCAAAAAAACTCATTCAGTTCAAGGACATGTGCTGTCCTTACCTGGTCAGGTCTATACGTGTCTTCAGACCCACTGCAATGTGGTTGATTTATAACTGCCCTCTAAATTTAGCCTAGCAAGCCACTCAGTTGTAACAATCACTACAAAGTCTCAAAAAAGCAATGAAATGGTTGGATCACCTGGCATTGACCAAGGCACCAGCACTAGAAATGACAACAGCAAAAAAAGCTCCATCAACCATGCAAAGACTCCTTACTAACATCTGGGAGCTAGTGCCAAAACTGGAACAGCTGTTTCACAGACTCGTCAAGCAACAGCCTGATATAGTCATATTCACAGGATTATACCTGATAGACAACGTCCCCAACACCATCATCACTATCCCTTGATATGTTCTGTCCTACCGGAGGACAGGCCTAGCAAAGGTGGTGACACAGAGGTATACACTTGTGAGGGAGTTGCCCTGGGAGTCCTCAACATTGACTTAGAACTCCGTGAAGTCTCATGGCCTCCGGTTAAACACAGACAAGGAATTCTCCTGCTAATTACCACGTCCTGCCCTCCCTGAGCTGATGAATCAGTATTCCTTCCAGTTGAACAATATTGGAGGAAGCACTGACAGTGGCAAGGGCACTAAACGTGCTCTGGATGGGAGACTTCAATGCCCATCAATAAGAGTGGCTGAGCAGCAGCACTTCAGATCAAGTCGGTCAGGTTCTAAAGGATGTAGCTGCTGGACTGGGTCTATGGTAGGTAGCGAAAGAAGCAACAAGAGGGAAAAACATACTTAAAATCATACTTCATACTTCTTACCTCATCCTTCAAACTTCATTCATTTTTGCCATTAAGAATAGATTTTCCTAGTGTTGATATAAATTGTGGCTGTTAAAGTCACATGTGCCAGTGGGAGTTGAAGCAGGTTGTTAGCTAGGGGCCGACAAGGGAAACAAATGGGTAATGCATCCCAGATTGGACTGCTACAAGGAAGTGCATTTAAGACTGTCCCTTGTATTCTTGCTGTCAGGGTGGGACCATTTATCAAAGATTGCTAAGGCATTACTGGGGGTGATTGAAGAATGTGTATCACATCAAATGGGTCATTGGATGCTTGCTATTTCACCAAGTCCATGAGCAAACTGCACATCACCTGGCCAGTCTTGCTGCCAGGAGTAAGAGCTGCACTAAGCTGTATGAGTTCGGATCATTCTCGATCACTGTCAAATACACGCAGTCAGGGAGCTCTTAACAATTATCTGACCAATAGTCCATTATGGTTCACGAGTCATTGGTCACGTAAATATAAAATCATTGCACTCTTTGAAAGATAAACCTATAGAGACTGCTTTTCTTAAATGGTTTCTGTACATTTTCTAGCAGGTTACTGAATGTGCCAGTGGTAGGAAGTTGAAAGTGGCAGTGCACTTGTCTGGTTGCTTCTAACACCCAGAGGAATATGCATTACTTCACCCATCTTTTCACTCTGCTGTCACTGTGAATGCCTTCTCGTGGACTCATCCTGCTGTGATTGAGCATTGCAACATGTTTCACGCCTCTCTGATTAGTCCATAAACCAATTAGTGCTTTGAAGTAAATGATACGTATAAATTGCGGGACAGTAAGTTCAACACAAGGTCAGGCTACGCAGCTCAAAGTCAATAACAAAATATGATGGGTTACATTTTCATCTCTATTGATTCTCAGATTTGCTTACAGGCTGCTCTCACTGAAGTAGTGCATGTTTTTAGTTCATTTTTTTGTTGATGGCACAGAGGTTATACCAAGGCAAATATTGGCATCTAATACTGAAAGGTACTTCAACTCCATGTTACTTGGGTGAGTTTTTCTCTGGGAAAGGAAAACAGATCAAGTTTGAAAAGAACAGTTGATGTAGTATAGCCCATTTGGTGTGTTATCTAAGACTGATCAAGATGCTTCGGGTGCCATGGATAGATCTGAAGGCTTTCTCAGTGCCGGGGAGGGTCTGCAGAATAATTGTTGTGCGTTGTATTCTGCACAAGATGTCAAAGCATTACACTGCTGGAGGTTCAATACCTATTGCCTGCAGATAAATACAAAAGAAGGTGAGCAAGGCTGCGGAGGAGATGGTTGAATCTAGTGCTCATACACAGCACTAGCCACTTGCCTTACTTCCCTGGATGTGTTGCGAAGTTAGATAGAGTACTTCTGGATTAGAAGGCAGGATGTTAGAATTTGTTTGTAAAATGATAAGGGGGAAGATTGTGTGGTCCCTTTAAAGGATGAAGTGGGTTTTTTTCTAGACTAGGAGATGTAAAAAAAAGGCTGCAGATGCACAGAAAATTGAAATATTTGTATCAAAAGGATGTGTGGTTAGCAACCCAGCCAAAAGTCTTGTTTTGTTATTAAGGCAACCAGTTTGAATAATCAGCCCATTAATTTAAACCAGGCACTGAGAGACTGAAAACCAATTAAATTTAAATCTGATGATTTTGATGACTTAAGACCAATCCTATTGTAAGAAACTGATAGATCATCAAGGGTACAAAAGAAGTGGGTATTTGAAAATTGGTGTGAGAGCAACTGCCATCTGTTAGAATTAACAACCAGCAGCCCTAAAGAGAAAATCACCGGCTCTTACAGAATTCTCTAAACTCTCAGAATACCATCATCTGACTGAAGGTACAGTGGCACTCTTAGGTAATATTCCTGACAGAAGAAGTTGACGGAGAGAGATGTTCCTGACATAAGAATTCAACAGAGAAAGGTGTTCCTGACTGTGGATCGGCAAAGAGGGCATGGAGCATTCCAGAAGATGTATCCTGGCTGTAATTTTGAGAGATTAAATTCTAATTTTTTTTTTTGGTTTATATAACTGGGACTTGTATTTACTGGAACAGCAAAGCCTTAGAGTTCTGTATTATTGGGGATAGTTAGTAGGTAAGGGTTTGTTCGGATTGTTAGGAATACTGTAATTTGTTCACTTTAAAGTTACATAAATAAATTGTTACTTGTTGATTATAGTGTGAATGAAAGGATTTCATTGCAGTTAACCACTCATTTATAACAGATTTGGGGGTTGAGAGGCAGGTTATACTACTTTTCATACTTCTTTTAACAAATTTGGAGGCGAGGCAAGCCTCTCTGTGTGTTTAGGTTTTAGTTATCACAGGGGGTTGACCTCTGCTTCATAACAAATGGCAGGGTCCGTTTTATTGCGAAGGTTCAATGAGTCAAAAGATTTGAATAATGAAATCAGTCCATTCAATGACCAGTTTACCTCACCTCTCCCAAGTCCTCTCCTCAACCACTGACAGCTCAATCCCAATCCCACCAAGAGAAATCAGCCCAGTAACCAACCACTTATTCAGTGTACATTCCTCATTGATGGTGCGGACTTAATGTGATAGAGTTTGAGGTAATAGAGTGTAAGGGTCAGAGTTGTGTGAAAATTATGAGAATAACACAGTGTAGGTCACTATGCAACTGTAAAGCCTTTGTGAACCACATCTCAGGCGTTATTTTGGAAGTGTGTGCCTTAGTGATGATATCTTTTCTTGTTCTACAGGGGCAGGATCCCTGCTGGAAGTTTGTCAAGGCTAGATTAGAGATGAGTCCATTGAAGGTTCAATTTCACTGGTATAATTTGAGCAGGTTTCAGGTTTGGAAAGCTATTAGGGGCCATCATTGTATGAGAGGGAGTGCTGAGGCAGAGGAGAGTGTGGGAGTAGGGAGATCTACAGCATATAAAGACATCTTCCATAAATTCCATGATAGAATCTAATAGCACTTGATGAGGGTAGAGATGAGCTTGAACTGTAGTGTGGGTACATTCAGAGATGTGTTTCTTGGAGAGAAACAGATGGCAATGTCCCCATGCATCTGCTGCCCTTGTCCTTTTGTGGGTTTGGTAGATGTTATTGAAGGAGTGTTGGGGAGTTGCTGCAGTGAAACTTGCAGATCATATATACTACAAACCTGGTGCATTGGTTTTGGAGAATGGGAACATTAAGCTGAAGAATTGGATGCCAATCACATAACCTGCCATGACCTTGTAGTGATCTTAAATGTTATTGGAGCTTTCCTCATAGAAGCATTGACAATTTACAGCACAGAAGGAGAACATTCAGTCCACAGTATCTGTCCCAATCAAATAATTCATATTCAGCTTAATTCCACTTCCTAGCTTTTGGTTAATTGATCTCTAAGTTCCAAGTGCATATCCATGACTTCATAATGCAATCTATATGTTTCTGCTGTGAATTCCACATACCCACTACCCTCTGGATAGTAAAAAAAAAATTATCCTCAGCTTTCCTCCATTGTACCACAAAACGTATTGAGCCTAATACAGACCCCTGCAAAACCTACTGCAAGCAGCGTTCCAGTCGCAAGAAAAGCTACAGCGCATTATTTTGTGTCACTCAACAAAATTTGCATCCAACTTGCCAATTACTCTTAAATCTCATGGGCCTTAACTTCCATGGCCAATCTGGTAGTTGGGACATTGCCAAAGGCTTACTGAAAGCTACACAGACTGCATCAAGGACATTACTCTCAGAAATACTCCTTGTTCCTTATCATGACAATGGATCATAACCCTAGATCATCTACAAATAATTGAACTTTTAATTACAGTGTGTGTTTTTCTAAAAAAAAGTCATAGAGTGAAAAGATGACTATCAATGTAAATTCAGTAACTGTCTAGATAATAATCCTGGAGTGTCACATCTGAATGGACCAAGAGAGCTTCAAATGGCAACCCCTCTATGGAAGAGAGGGAAGTAAAACCAAACTGGACTATAATCTCCTGTGGATGGAGAAAACAAGTGATTAGTGACCTGACATGCTCGTATGTGGGCTAGTATGTGAAAAGTAAAAGACATTCAATCATACTTACTAGAAGCTCGGCACCATTGAAAGGAAACACAACAAATGCTTTCAGCTGACCAGCAAAACCAAATCTTTCAAAGTCAACTGCTCATCTACAAACATTTTTACTGCTATTATCTAGTAACATAAGGGCCATAGCATCCCCATGTCCACTCTTCATAAGACTTAGACATATTCTGGATATCTTTTTTGTATAGTTTTTTTTTGACTAATCTGTCATTTCCAAACTGTGAATAAGTATGATATGCCATTATTTCTCTTCATGTTTAGTAATGAGTTAACTCATTACTTTGTCAACCAAAGAAAGCCTGGCTTAATTGGCTTGTTTTATAACATTAATTAATTTAGTTTCGGAAAAAGGCATCCACAATGAAAGGGCTCCTTTCCAAAATAACCTTCTTTTGACCAATTAAGGGGCAGGTTAATGAAGAAGAGAAGCCAATTCATCCCTCTGCAGCTGGGAGCTTGACAATTTGGGGTATCCGATGTGGAACCGTAATCAATTGAGGACCATTGCCTGGAGATTGGTTATAATAAATTATTAGTTGACATCCATGATTTGAACCCACATTAAAAATGAGGGGAGGCAATGGCCTAGTGGCATTGTTGCTGGACTGTTAATCCAGAGATCTAGGGTTTCGGGGACCTGGTTCAAGTCCATCACAGTAAGTGGTGGAATTTGAATTCAATAAAAATATATGGAATTAAGAATCTAATGATACCCACAAATCAATAGTCGGGAAAAACCCATCTGGTTCACTAATGCCCTTTGGGGCAGGAAACTGCCATCCTTACCTAGTCTGGCCTACATGTGATACAAGACCAACAGCAATGTGGTTGACTCTGAACTGCCCTTTGGGCAAAAAATGCTGCCTAGCCAACAACACCCTCATCCTGTTAATGAATAAAGGGAAAACAATTGTATTGGCAAATTGTTTCTTTGAAACCATCTTTTAAAAATTGCCTGCAAAAGACTTGTTTGAATTTGCATTTGCGATAGTACAGAAATATCCACATTCAATGCTACCTTTTTTACTAAGAGGATTAGAGGAAGTTACCTTTGAGAATTTAAAAGTTCTGTCCCTTAAACAGTTGAAAGGCTTAATGAGGGACTTAGATAATGAGAAGTTTATCCAAAAGCCAGACAACCCAAAGATTTAAGAGGCCAGCAATTCATAGGTAGAAATTGAGGGGGTGAATTAGAAAGAGCAGAGGTAAAGGTCTGAAAATTAGAGCAGTGGAAATTGGAATTTTGAAATAAAGGGAATAAAAAGAAAACGTGAGAGAGACATTGGGAAAGAAAGGAACGAGCAAGTAAAAAAAGGAAGGGAATTTCAAGAAAAATGGCAGGAGAGGGAGTCTGAATTAAAGCAGGCCATGCTGAGGGGCAGGGGTGGTATTCTACCTCTTGAAATCACCAATGGCGCAAACTGAAGAGCTGCAGCAAATCAGTTTAATCATTTAATGCCCAGGTTTGATGAGACAGAGGAGAAAGCCTTCCTTATTTCTTTTGAGAGGGTAGCACAGCAGTTAAAGTGATTAGTCCAACACTGGTTCTTTTTACAGCAGAAAGCTCTAAGGGAAAGCTCTCAAGATTTACAGTGTCACTGATTTCAGAGCAATAAAAAAAACCCGCTAATGTGTGTACCAGTTACATTAAAAGGCATACCATCAAAAATACTCTGTGCTCAGAAAACAGCCTGACCAGACATAGGTGGAATTTGAAATGTTTAAGCACACTGCTTTTGACTGTGTGTACTTAAAAAACTTTAGAAAACAGTCCATGAAATCATTCTTCCCTTGAAGTGTTAAAAAGCTCCACCCTCTTCTCAATAAGAATACACAGAAAGGATCAGAGAGTAATTGCGATCAGACAGTTGGCTAATGATTGTGAGCTGGTCTACAAATCATTCCCTAGTCAGAGCCATGGTAGAGTCATAGAGTCATACAGCATGGGAATACACACTTCAGTCCAACTAGTCCACACCAACCATATTCCCAAACTAAACTAGCCACATCTGCCTGCACATGGCCCATATCCTTTCAAACATTTTTTTACTCATGTGCTTATCTATATGTCTTTTAAATGTTGTAACTGTACCGCATCCATTACTTCCTCCGGACATTCATTCCACACATGAACTACTCTTTGTGTAAAAGAAATTGCCCCACATTTCTTTTTTAAATCTTTCTTCTCTCGCCTTAAAATATGCTCCCTGTTCTTGAAATCCCCACCCTTGGGAAAAGACATTCCCCTTATTTATACTTTTCATGATTCTACAGACCCCTATAAGGTGACACCTCAACCTCCTATGCTCCAGTCCCAGCCTATCCAGCCTCTCCTTATAACTCAAACTCTCCATTCCTGACAACATCCTGGTAAATCTCTTCTGAACCCTCTCCAGCTGAATAATATCCTTCTTATAACAAGGTGACCAGAACGAAACACAATGTTCCAGAAGTGGCCTCATCAACATCCTGTACAACCTCAACATGACATCTCAACTCCTATTCTCAAAGGTCTGAGCAATGAAGGCAAGAATACTAAACTCCTTCTTAACCACCCTATCTATATGTGATGTAAACTTCAAAGAAATATGTAAGTGAACCCCTCTGTCTCTCTGTTCTACAACACTACCCAAGGCGTGACTTTTAATTGTATAAGTCTCTCCCTTGTTTAGTTTACCAGAATGCAATACCTTGTCACTTAATCAATAAACTAAGTCAATACTTAGTTAGACCTAACCCATTGGTGAGAATGGAGGCAGGGAGAGTAATAGCACCCACTTGTGGGGGAAATGCTGGGGACCCCTCTTCAGGACGGAAAGGGTTTTACAGAGATGAAAACAGAGGCCAAAAGGCATCTGGAGCTGCCCACTTGTCCTTGTGCCCAAACCGGATGGTTCTACAAGGCTCTACATTGACTACTAAAGTGGTCATGCAGTGACCAAAACCCTGGAAGATTGCATGCATAGAGTAGGCAAAGTAGCCTATGATACAAGGAAAAAATTACTCAAGGAGTATTGGCAGGCTCCCTTGACTGCCCATGTGAACGTAATCTCCACCTTTGTAACTCTGGAAAGTTTGTACCAATATAGAGTCATGCCATTTGAGCTCTGGAATGCCCCTGCCACCTTTCAAGTCAAATAAATCAGATGGTGGCCAACTGAAAGGCCTCTTTCAGAAAATACAGTCAGATGACCTAATGGTTAATCTGCAAAGAGTGAGTTTGCGAATCAGGTGGGTGAAATAGAGCATGATATGGATTTAGGACAAGTATTATCCAAGGCTTCAAAGGTACAAGCAGTAGCTCTGTTCCCCATTCGCAGGAAATTACAGGAGGTTCTTAGGAATGCATGGGTTATACTAAAAGTGCATTCCAAAATTCAACACAGTAGTTGCCTTTCAGTCAGACTATTCCAGAAAAGAAACAAACGTAGAATGGACTGAAAAATGCTAGACAGTTTTTGAGAAGCTGAAGGCCATTTTAACAGCAAGCCTGTATTTTCTGCTCTGAATTGTAGTCAAGTTTTTAAAAAGACCATCAATACCATCAGGGTCAGGACTGTACTATTTCAAGAAGACATATCTGGAATAAAGAAACTAATCGAGTACTCCTCCAAGAAAAAAACTAATCAGGAATCAGACAAAGACACAGTAGAGAAGGAATCCCTCAGTTAATGATCGGTTCTCAAACACTCTGAAATACATCTCTGAAATGGTCTACAGAGACAGCATGATCCAACCTTTTTGGAAAATTTATGTCCCAGTGCGTCAGCTCTTTTCATTGGAATTTGTTTCTTCAACCATACCATCTAAAAGTCAAATGCAGTTGCCTGACATTCTGTCCAGAACTTGAAAAGATCCAGTTAGAACTGAAAAGATAATATTGATTGAGGCTAGGAGAATGAATGCAATTGTTAGAGTATTTGTACTTATACCCATTTAATTCTTTTTGCTCCCTTTGTAATCAAATGAGAATGGCTCTCATTTCATTCATCATGTGGGGAAAGTGTCATGGTGATGATCATAACTCTTTTTCACCTACCGACATATTGAATTTCTGATTAGACGTGTTTTTCGTAAAACGACATTCAGTCAAAAGATGACTGCAGATGTAAATTCAGTGGCTTCCCGTAGAGGAACCCTGAATGTCATACTGGTGGGAGTCAAGGGAACTTCAAAAGGCAACCCTTCAAAGTGAGAGAGGCATGTCAAAACAAAATGTATTGTGATCTCCTGTGGCTATAAGAGTTAACAAGAGGTTGTCTAACACTTATACCCAGCGGAAAGTGATCTCCTGTGAATTTTGCCCCAAACAATAGACTTGCTCATGTTTTCCCTTTTGAAGAATATATAAGAACAGGAATTAAAATTCAGTTCCACCAATTGTCTCTATGTGTTAGTGACCTAAGACAGTAGGTAGTGTGTGGACTATCACATGCTGTAGAGATCACAGTTTCAGCCAGATATTAAACACCCTGAACTCCAGATAAAAAGAATAGGTACTCCCTTGATTTTTAATGCTGCAAGCCAGACAGCGTTAAAAGAAAACAAGACGAAAGCGTTTTCATTGACCAGCAAAGGGATGTATTTTCAAACGAACAGCTCATCTATACATATCTTTGTAATTGGTATCGCCCACATTATAGCCAGCAAGTCCCATCATCTATTTTTCATGGAACTCACGGACTAATCTGGATATCTGTTTATAACTTTGATCTTTTTGGCCTCACCTTTCATTTCTAATCTGTTTGTATGTGTGTTGCGTTATTATTGCATTTCATGTTTAATAATTGATGAAATTACTCACTGGGTAAGGCAAGTAAACCTAGTTAAATTGGCTCCTTTTAAAAAAAAACATAAATTAATTTGAGCTGAGAGAAAGGCATCGACAAGGGAAAGGTTCCTTTCTAAGATAATTTTCAAGAGCATGGGTGAATAAACAAGGTAGGCCAGTTCATCCTTCATCTGGAAGCGTGACAATTTGAAGTATCCAGTCTAGAACGATAATAAATTGTGAAACCTCACCTGGCACTAGTTGTAACAATCTCTTAAAAACGATCAATTAAGTTGGTCAGATATAACCTTCCCTTTAACAAATATATCTGTGATTAATCCATGTCTTTCTGCTGTCGGTCAGTCATTTGTCCAATAAATCTTCTACCACTAAGGTTAGACTGAAAAGCCTGGAATTATTCAGTATATTCAATCCAGACATTTTAAACAATAGTGCAATGTAAGCAGCCCTTAGGCCACACATGTAGCCAGAAGGGATTACAATACGATGGTCTAAATCTTCTGGATTACCTCCTTTGCTTCTCTCAGCAGTTCAAGTTACATTTCAAAAAAACACTGTGGATGCTGGAAATCTGAAACAAACACAGAGAATGCTGGAGGAACCCAGCAGGTCTGACAGAACTAGTTCTGAAGAAGAGTCATACTGGGCTCAAAGCATTAAATCTGTTTCTGTCTCTACAGAATCTGTCAGCTCTGCTGAATTTCACCAGCACTATCTGCGTTTTTTTGAGAATGACTTCCTCTGGGGCTGGCAATCAATTTACTGTCACAAATGCTAAATCCTTTAGAATGTCCTTCTTCATTATGGTGTTGTAGAGTTCAATTGTTCTATATTTGATTTTACAATCAATCACCGAACAGACCTGTGGAAATCTTGCAAATACAGGGAAACCGACAGTTCTCTGACATTGAGTCTTGTAAGATCTGTAACTGTCTATTTTCTTGTGTTTTTGATTATAGACGGAAATGAGAAAAAGACAGTTTCAAAAAGGATTGTTGCAGTATTACTGCAGTTTTTAAAAGCAAATTAAATGACACTCATTGCAAGTGCTATTTAGAACAGAATAACCTTTATTGCCACTTGTACTACAATGCAGAAATATAATCATCATACGGAAATCACAGAATCCCTACAGTGGGGAAACAAGCCCTTCAGCCCAACAAGCCCACACCAACCCTCAGAGCATCACATGCAGACCTATCCCCCTATAACTCACTTATTCTACACATTCCTGAACACTACAGGTAAGTTAGCATGGCCAATCCACTGAGCCTTCACATCTTTGGATTGTGGGAGGAAACTGGAGCACACCTATGCAGATGTGGGGAGAACAGGCAAACTCCACACAGACAGTTGCCTGAGGAGGGAATTAAACCTGGGTTGGCTAGTACTGTGAGGCAGTAGTGCTAACCACCGAGCCACCATGCCAACCCAAACATAGGAGTACAGTGAAAAGTCTTTACAATGGCTGCCTTTCAATGGCGCCATCTTAGGTACAAGTACCTAAGTACAAATCTGACAGAGTAAAAAAAAGTGTTCTTACGCAAAGAGGATTAAAGAAAAGCATAAGCATTACTTACAGAGGTAGTTACCTCATCGTGAAAAGTAAATTTAAATTACAGTCTTGATAACAGCAGCTTAGCATGTGGCACTGGGCCCAAGGTCAGCAATTGTCACATCACTCCAGCCTCTAGTCTGCTACTCACCAGCACTCAGCAGCCACAAGGTAAGTTGCGCTGTACTGGGATTCATATCTCAGCCCCTCCGTCGCTCCAGAACTCAGCCACCACATCCCCCTCCCCTTGGTCCGGGGACTTGCTCCCCCCATCGCTCTGGGGACGTGGCCTCTCCATTGCTCCAGAGACACATACCCTCAGACCAAGTTAGGATGGTAGTTTCCTTCCCCTAAAGGACATTAGTGAACAAGATATGTTTTTCCAACAATAGACAACGGATGTATGGTCATAATTAGATTCTTAATTCCAGATATTTATTGAATTCAAACTCCGCTATCTACCATGCTGGTATTTAAATTTGGGCTCCCAAAACATTACCTTGGTCCCTAGATTAACAGCCCAGTGATAAGATGACAAGGCCATTGTCTCCTCTGAATTTTCTATAAGAGGGAGTAAGGATGAATGATGTAAGTCTGGAATTTTGTTGTTTGCGTATCACATATTTTGATTGTGAACTGAAATGGGAAAAACATAGTTATAAAAAAGACGTATTGCTGAAGGACTGTTGCACTTTTTAAAAGCAAGTAACTTGACAATCATGGACTGTTTATACAGTGGCTTGTTCAAGCAGTAATGGAAGGGATACTACAGATGAGCTGGAGCCGGGAGTATGTATAAATGGAATTTTGGCTAGCAGCAAGTAATTTATTGGTCAATGGACCAGTGACATGTTATCAGTGACAGAGGTCTTCTGCCTGTCAACAACTATGTGATTGGCTCCCAGGCAGCTGGACAGCCTGTTAAATACAAATATTCCTGTCCCGCAGACATGACCAATCCCCCTCCACTGACACCCTCATCCGCTTAGCTGAACTCGTCCTCACCCTCAACAACTTCTCTTTCAATTCTTCCCACTTCCTACAGACCAAGGGGGTGGCCATGGGTACCCGCATGGGCCCAAGCTATGCCTGCCTCTTTATAGGTTACGTGGAACAATCCCTCTTCCGTACCTACACTGGCCCTAAACCCCACCTCTTCCTCCGTTACATTGATGACTGTATCGGCTCCGCCTCGTGCTCCCACGATGAGCTCAAACAGTTCATCCACTTCACCAACACCTTCCATCCCAACCTTAAGTTCACCTGGACCATCTCTAACACCTCTCTCTCCTTCCTGGACCTCTCTGTCTCCATCTCCAGCAACACCTAGAAACCAATATCCATTTCAAGCCACAGCTACCTAGAATACACCTCCTCCCACACACCACCTGCAAAAATGCCATCCCCTATTCCCAATTCCTTCGCCTCCACCGCATCTGCTCCCAGGATGAGGCGTTCCACTCCCGTACATCTCCAATATCCTCGTTTTTCAAGGACTGCAACATCCCCCCCGCAGTGGTCGAGAACGCCCTCGACCGTGTCTCCCGCATTTCCCGCAACTCATCCCTCACACCCTGTCCCCGCAATAACAACCAAAAAAGAATCCCCCTCGTCCTCACGTACCACCCCACCAACCTCTGGATCCAATGCATCATCCTCCAACACTTCCACCATCTGCAATCCGACCCCACCACCAAAGACATTTTTCCCTCCCTACCCTTGTCTGCTTTCCAGAGGGACCACTCCCTCCGTGACTCCCTTGTCCGCTCCACACTCCCCTCCAGCCCCACCACACCGGGCACTTTTCCTTGCAACCGCAGGAAGTGCTACACCTGCCCCCACACCTCCTCCCTCACCCCCATCCCAGGCCCCAAGAAGACTTTCCACATCAAGCAGATGTTCACCTGCACATCTGCCAATGTGGTATACTGCATCTGCTGTACCCGTTGTGGCCTCCTCTACATCGGGGAAACCAAGCGGAGGCTTGAGGACCGCTTTGCAGAACACCTACGCTCAGTTCACAACAAACAACTGCACCTCCCAGTCACGAACCATTTCAACTCCCCCTCCCATTCCTCAGACGACATGTCCAATCTGGGCCTCCTGCAGTGCCACAATGATGCCACCCAAAGGCTGCAGGAACAGCAACTCATATTTAGCCTGGGAACCCTGCAGCCCAATGGTATCAATGTGGATTTCACAAGCTTCAAAATCTCCCCTCCCCCAACCGCATCCCAAAAGCAGCCCAGCTTATCCCCGCCTCCCTAACCTGTTCTTCCTCTCACCTATCCCCTCCTCCTACCTCAAGCTGCACCCTCATCTCCTATCTACTAACCTCATCCCGCCCCCTTGACCTGTCCATCCTCCCTGGACTGACCTATTTCCTCCCTTCCTCCCCACCTACACTCATCTTTACTGGCTCCATCCCCGCCTCTTTGACTTGTCTGTCTCCTCTCCACCTATCCTCTCCTCCATCCATCTTCTATCCGCCTCCCCCTCTGTCCCTATTTATTTCAGAACCCCCTTCCCCTCCCCCATTTCTGATGAAGGGTCTAGGCCCGAAACGTCAAGCTTTCCTGCTCCTATGATGCTGCTTGGCCTGCTGTGTTCATCCAGCTCTACACCTTGTTATCTCGGATTCTCCAGCATCTGCAGTTCCTATTATCTCAAATGCAAATATCTGCAAGGTAAGGAACTGTCTCATCTGTCTACAATAAAAAAAAATGTTAAGCCTGAAGAAAGCTAGTTTATTTTACCTTCAGGATAATGTAAGCTGTGGATCTTAACCCTTAGCCAGAAATTCAATAACGTCAACTAGCTACCCTTACCTCCTACAAGTAGGTGAAAGCAGCTGGTGAAGAAGGATCAAGGAGCAGCACGTCCTAACAAACCAAAAACACCATCTGAACAAACTCTGTGGACCGAGCCCATTGAACTGCTTTCTCAGTCCTTCCCTCCACCAATAACACTAATGCTTTATTTTCTTGCCTGTGTCTGTTTGTATATATGTGTAATGGATACTTTATAAATGAGTTATAACTTTGACCACTAGACTTAAATGTTGTCATTTCATATTTTTTGATTCATAGTTAGAATCTATTTATTTACAACGAGTAATTCTAGTTAAGTACAGAAACCCAATCTGTGTTTTCTGTCAACAAGGAAAAACTAAAAGTAGTTTGGAGAATTTTGCATACTTTTATAAAATATATAACTGCTGTGGTGACTCTGGGGGTAGCAAGACTTGATTTCCAGCATGCAACCCCAGTGAAGCATAACACTCAACGTCATCTACCCGAAGTGGTGGCCTGTAGCAAACAAGGCAGTTGTCAACTGGTGCAGATTTGGGCTCCGTATTGTGAAATCTTGCAAGTACCACCAGCAGATCCCTGGAAGATGCTGGATGTGAAAAGGTTGAGGATTATGGTGACCTTGACAACCACAGGACCTCCTCGACTTGTGTGAAGGTCTACATTCTGAAGGTTGCAGAAATCTGTGACTACCTGCTGTGAAAGTCTGAGTCGTTGTTGTTTCAAAATGTTAAGGAAGCTGACCTTGGCTTAGAAACCTTGTGGCTAAGTTAGGAAGTCAAAAGACAACCTCCTGAATGCAAAAAAGCATGAATCCTTTGTAACAAATCCTTTTCAACATTCACGGTTTGGATGAAGGTATTGAATGCAATATCTCCAAATTTGCACACAACACTGAGCCAGGTAGCAGTGTGTGCCATGAGGAGGATGCTAAGAGGCTGTAGCCTGACTTGGACAGGCTGGCTGAGTTGGCAAATGTAATATAATGTGGATAAATGTGATGTTATCCACTTTGACCACAAAAACAGAATGGCAAATTATTATCTGAATGGTGGCAGTTTAGGAAAAGGTGAGGTGCAATGAGACCTGGGTGTCTTGGTGGAACAGTCGCTGAAGGTTGGCATGCAGCTTCAGCAGGCAGTGAGGAAAGCTAATGGCATGCTCTTCTTCATCACGAGAGGATTCCAGTATAAGAGTAGGGATGGCTTGCTGCAGTTATACAGGGCCTTGCTGAGGGCACACCTTGTGCATTGTGCGCAGTTTTGGTCTCCTAGTCTAAGGAAGGACATTATTGCTATTGAGAGAGTCCAGCAAAGATTCATCAGACTGATTCCCAGGATGGCAGGACTGACATATGAAGAAAGACTGGACGGACTGAGGCTTGTATTCACTGGAATTTAGAAGGATGACGGGAAGATCTCATAGAAACATATAAAATCCTGATGGGACTGGACAGGCTAGGTGTGGGAAGAATTTCACAATGTTAGGGAAGTCCAGAAGTAGAGGTCACAGTCTAAAAATAAGGTGTAAGTCATTCAGGACTGAAATGAGGAAAAATTTCTTCACCCACACAGTTGTGAACCAGTGGAATCCTCTACCACAGAAAGCTGTTGGGGTCAATTCAATAGGGAGCTGAATGTGGCCCTTGCAGCTGAAGGGATCAAGGGGTATGGAAAGAAAGTGGGAATGGGATACCAAGACTGCATGATCAGCCATGATCATATTGAATAGTGGTGCAAGCTTGATGGGCTAAATGACCTCCTCCTGCATCTATTTTATATGTTTCTTTACAACCAACTACATGTGCTGGATGGAAGAAAATCACCTGAACTGGAGAAGTCCCAATTATGCTCATAATAAGACTAACCCAAATATTGGTGATGGATTTAAACAAGTATGGCTGCAGTGAAAGATAAACAAAACAGCGCTATTACTGACCGGGATAAGTGCACAAGAAATCAAGCCCCATTTTTCCCAGAAATATCATACATGTCAGAATTTGACGAAAACACCTAATAGCCTATTTTCACGTAACTGTTTCATTCACACTAAAAGAATAGGCACACCAAGTTTATGTTTTCATTAACAAGAATCTATTTATTGTAATCAAACTGTGTTTTTTAAAGTGACTGAGAAGACAAATTTTATCGCTATACTACAACTCTACAAGTTAAATCCTTGCCCTTTTTAAAGAAACCCATATACATCCAAATAGACACAAAAAGGGAAAAGACAAAGCAAAAATCAGGGAAGCACATCAGGCATCAGTCTGGATTGCATACAACAATGAGTTGTTCTCTTTTAGGTCCTTTCAATTCTATCCATTCTCTTCTGATGATATAAGTTTGTAGATACACTAATTCTCAGTTTTTCAACACTGTTTAAGTGCCTCTTCAATGTGCCTGAAGGTGTTTTTACCCTTTTTCCTTGTAACAGAGGATTTACAGAGGAAACACCTTATTGAGGAAGTGAGGAAGAGCAGGTAGCTGCTACAGATTTTTTTTTTGGAGGGTTTAAGCTATAGGGAGAGGCTGAATAGGCTACGGCTATTTTCCCCGGAGTGTCAGACGCGGAGGGGGTGACCTTATAGAGGTTTATAAAATCATGAACAGCATAGATAGGGTGAATAGCCAAGGTCTTTTTCCCAGGGTAGGGGAGTCCAAAACTATAGGGCATAGGTTTAAGGTGAGAGTGGGAAGATTTAAAAGGTACCTAAGGGGCAACTTTTTTCACACAGAGGGTGGTGTGTGTACAGAATGAGCTGCCAGAGGAAATGGTGGAGGCTGGTATAATTACAATATTTAAAAAACATCTGGATGGCAGATGAATAGGAAAGAGGTAGGGAGATAAGGGCCAAATGCTGGCAAATGGAACTAGATTAATTTAGGATATCTGGTCAGCATGGACGATTTGAACCGAAGGGTCCATTTCCATGATATGACTCTATGGCTCTATGACTCCATTTACTTCTTCACACAGAAGTGAGAGAGCGAGACAGACAGATGCATTCTGTTCGCAGGCTGGATTTTTCTGCTGTTTTGACCACATCCAAAGCTGAGGCCAGCTGCCCGGGAGCCAATCAAGTGGTTGTTAGTTTGCTGAACCCTCCTGAACCTCTCGCACTAGTCTCAACTGAAAAAACATTCAAAAGACTGTCTCTGGGAAAAGTTGCCCTGAACACAAAGGCACTGCTATTCTGTTTAGTATTCTCAGTCACTGCTTAAATAAGGCAACATTATAAAGATAACCCAGAATGTGCCCCAGTAACTGGTTTCTAAAACTGCAACCATCTTCTTATACAGTCACTTTGCTTTAAAGCGTTATCATTTTCCAGTTTTAATCTACAGTCCAAAAAAGTGGGCATTGCAAATGAATGTAGATTATGAATAATTCAGAAACTAAAGATATTAAAAATTGAAATAAATAGTCATTATGTGAATGAAATGAATACAAGTTCTAAAATGGGTGATTTTGAATTTCTGGTACACAGGGAAGAAATATGTGCCCTGATACTAACTGAAATCTCATTGAAAAAAACTGATGATTGTGGACTTCATTTGCAGGGCCATCTAATTGGTCCTGGATCCTAAGGAAGTAACATATCCAGATTGGCTAGATTGGGTCTTTTCTCTCTATTTTCTTTTGATAAGTGAAGACTGACTGGATATGATATAGTATTTAAAATTATGGAACATCTAGATACATTGAATTCAAGTGAGAGTCATAATTGCAAATTATAGACAACAAAAGAAAATAGGAAATGCAGTAGAAACCTTTCCACTGAAACAAATTATTGACATGGTTAGTGAAACAAAGAAACTTAATTGATTTTAACAAGTAACTCGACAGGTTATTGTCAACAAATAATATGAAAGGCTATTGGAAATATACCAAGGGAATATTGTGGTTAGATGGGCTGCAAGGGCTGTAGTCTTCTCATATATGAAACTATTGCTATGTTCTCCTGTGCCTATAGGATTTGATGTGACAACCTGATTAAACTTTGAGAACAAGCCCCTATATAGGCCCAATTGGGGACAAAGGTTCACAGGGACCAAGGGTTGATTTGTTGCCACAACTATATAGCATTGACTCTCTGAGCCAAAAAAAGTGTAAATGCTCTTCCCAACTTTCGAGTGCATTGTAATTTATGTAATAAAAAGCAGTTGACTAATGTCCCTGCCTGTAGTATGGATTTATAAATAAAACTATCCCACAATTATGGAAGGGATAGATTGATAGGCCAAATGTGGCATGCTTTAAGTTTTTAATAGCATAAAGAAGAATAAACTTGGTTTGCAGTGGAAACCTGATCTTTTGTTATCTTTTTGTGGTTAGATTGCTACATCACAGAACTATGAAAGTGCACAAGCCCATAGATAAAATCGTTGCATGATGGTTTCCTTTAAATTGATAAATGCGCAAGAGGTGGGCGGCCTTCTCCAGTGCAATGTGAATAACACAAACAATGCCATTGAAGTTTACTAGTTCAGGTCTGCTGATGGTTCAGACAAATTTTATAGAGGACAAGAAATCATCAAGAAAAGTTAAATCTTAACTACAGATTAAATATGCAAGGATAGTGGAGTGGCCGGCCTTGACGTCAAGGCTTTTGACCAAATTTGGTATTAGAGAACTCTGGCAAAACTAGGGTCGCAAAACAGGGGTAAACTCTCCGGGGGTAGACTGGAATTCATACTGTGCACAAAGGAAGATGGTTATGGTTGCTAGAGGGCAAACATCCCAGTTCTAAGACACCTCTGCAGGCATTCCTCAGGGTATGTCCTAGACCCAACCATCTTCAGCTGTTTCATCAATAGCCTTCCCTCTATCAAAAGGTCAGAAGTGGGGAGATTCACTGATAGTTGCACACCATTTGCGACTCCTCAGATACTGAAGTTGTCCATAGTTCACATCCAGAAAAACCGGGATAATGTCCAAACTGCGCCTGACAAGTGGTAAGTCACATGTTCACCAGAGAAATGTGAGACAACAACCATCTTCTACAAGAAAGAATCTAATTATATTTCCTTGACAATCAATAGCAATATCATTGCACAATCAACATCCTGGGGGTTACCATTGACCAAAAACTGAACTGGACCCATCATATAAGTACTGTGGCTACAACAGCAAGTCAAAGATTGGGAATTCTGACACAGGCAATTCATCTCTTGACTCTTCAATGCATGTCCACGAGCATAAGTAGTGACTGAGATGGAATAATTTCTACTGCCTAGCTGAGTTGTAATGACTAGATCCCGGGCAAAGTTCTCAATTTATCATAGTTCCAGATGGGATACCCCAAATTGAGTGAGGAGAAGTGAATTGACTTCCTTTCGTTATCAACCCGCTGCCCTTGATTAGTCACAACAAGGTTAAGTTATGAAAAATCCCTTTTCTTGCCAGTATCATTCTCCCAGGTGAAATAAATTTATCTTCAAAAAGATGCCAATTCAATCAGGCTTTCATGAGTTAATAAAGAGTGAGTTTATTCGTTTTTCAATACATGAGAAGAAATAATAATGTCATACAGAGACACACATTAGAAATAACAGGTGGGTCCAAAATAGTTGAAAGTTAAAAGACTGGTTAACCATGTCCAGCACTCCGATAGTAACAGTCCTTTGCTTGTAACAAAGGAGTAGGTTCTGAACAGTGACCTTCACAGCGCACACATCTGTATGAATGGGAAGATGTGGAAATATGTGAGTGACTCAACCTAGTGGCACAGTTGCGCACCTTCTTCCACGAGCGCACACAGACCAGCATTGAACTGACATTTACCTCCTGTTCTTGCATATTGTTGAAAGACAGACAGAAGACATGTTTCTTGGCTAGACTGCTGACTTCTTTCCCACTATGTTCACAGTCTTAGATAACTCTCAGAAGATTACAGCTCAGTTTGAAATGTATTTTTTTCCTTTTATCTCCATCCATTTGAAGCTCTCTTAACACCAACTTGTGTGGGATATTCCAGGATCTCTTTCTCCCCCTCTCCAGACAGCCACTGAAGTTACATCTGTAGTTGTCTTTTGGTTACATGTCCTGCCATTTTGATGATAGAGTTAATCTCCGACAACACTCAAGAAGCTTGACACCATCCAGGACAAAGCAGCCCCTTTGATGGAGAGCCTTTCCATCAATTCAAGCATTCACTCCCTTCCGCTAATGTACTGTGGTTGTGTGTGTACTATATATGAGATCTACTGTAGGCTGTTACCAGGGTTTCTTCAACAGAACCATCCAAACCCACAATCTCTACCACTTAAGTAGCTAACAAGGGCATGGGCAGCTCACATAGAGGAAGCATAACCACTTGAAAGCTACCCTGTCCTATAAACCACACCACCCTGACTTGGAATGCTGGGAGGAGATGTCTGGAGGAGTCAAGGGTGCTGTCTGCCATTTGGAGATTCAGCAAGTGACCAACATCGCCTCTTTCTGGGAAGGCCTGTTGAAACACAAGACATTCAGGCAGTGACAAGGCCAGCAGTTGGCCTTCTTCCTGAAATCAGGACCCTGGGGCAGAATCCCCACCTACTGAGAGCTGGCAACCAATTAGAGGATGGCAACTCATTTGCTCAGCAGCACCACTGAGGGAGGCCTTGTAGCTGCTGAAAGATTTTCAAGATCAGAGAGAAATCCAGGCACAAAGATAAGTAGTTTGAGGGTGAAGAGGTTTTCGAGGGATGGAGCAGGGGGGTGGCATGTGGAGAGTGGTGCAGGCTGGTCAGCAGAAAGTCTTACCTCTCAAAGCCTTAGCACCATCCTTGATATCCAGTCCCTCAATCAGGCACTGAGTAACTTTGATTGAGGGACCCCATTCAAATTGAAAAGCAAAGCCAGTTGCACAGTTTTAGTTTCCACACATTCCACAAAGTGAGAGCCCCACCTGAAACTGGTCAAAAATGAGTAATGGTGAGGTGAGGCCCTTAGGTGGTCATTAATTAACAATGTAAGGGCTGCAGCTAGGACTGGAGCAGGAAGGTTGAGCATAGGCCCACCTACCCAGACCAGAATTCTGGTGGAGGTGGGAAGATGGGAAGGCATTAAGGTGACAGGTTTCCAATAGGCCCCCATCTTTCCTAATTGGATGTCCTTCCACCTGCCAAGTGTGCCACCAGAGAAAGCTGAAGATTCCACATGACATCACTGTTATGTTGTCAAAATGCTGGGATACCCTTACCAGCATTGCTGTGAGTGTACCTGCAGCAAATATCCTTCAGCAATTCAAATGAGCAGCCCACCATCACATTCTCAAGTGTTATTAATGATGGGCAGGAAATTCTGGCCTAGCTAGTTGATTCCCACATCCCAGAAAGGAATAAAATAAAGTCTTTATCACATGGTGGTGGTTATACATTTTGAGATGATTTGGCCAAAGATATTGAACTAATTGGCTTGTTCACTTGGAAAAGAGAAGGAATTATTCTCTCTGCTAGGGGTTAGTCGAGAAAGATGTTATTTCAACAACTATCCTCACTCAAAAGGTTTGTGTGGCAATTTTACTACTATTGTTTTGAAATACAGTGGCTGTGTTTTAGAGATGGAGTAGGATCTAATTGGTAAAAACATATTGCCTGAAAAAGCCTTCCACATAATGTAATATGACAGATATTTAACATTAGAAATGTCAACCATGATACCACTTAACATGGATAAAATATTTACAATGTCCTTTGTCATTTAAAAAGTCTAACTGACACAACTTTAATACATCTTGAGACGAATCACTGCCATATACTTAACATAGTCAATGAATAACCAATAGATAGTTGTTATTTTATCATAATTGAAATAGGACTATAGAGGCGTGACACAACTTTCTTTACATATCCTAATGATGATAAGAAACTTGTTGGTCAGCTTTCTTACTGAGTCAGAAGACATGAACCAAAAAAGGGTTGCACTTTGTGGGCACATAATCTCCATGATCTACCAAAATGAAGAGGAGTCCCTTTACAATCACTTGAAATTGGAGAGTAATTGCATCTTGGAATGTTCATCTTTTACATAAGATACAGCAATACCTCAGGAATAGAATTGAAGACAGGTACAGCACATGAATGAGAGAAACATTAATGTAACAGGGTCTAAGCTTATTCTATAATGTTCCTATGAAATGTGTTGGGAGTGGTCATTCACCATGGGGATGAAATACAATAAAAAAGGAAAATGTGTGGTATTAGTCAATTAAAATGGGAGTGCAGATAGTGGAACTGTTGCATTTAGGATTTGGTCTTTTTAACATTTTTGGCTTTGCTGTTTTGGAATACTCTCAGAGGCTTTTCCTTGATGCCCAAGGAAACATCTAGGATTATAAATTTGTAACCTTGAGAATTTTTTGAGAGAAGCACTAGGGAACTGCTATCCATCGTAATGCAGCCAAGGAAGGGTGAGGCGCTTCTTTGGTTAAACTGATGGAAAGTTTGTTTCTAGTACAGGTAGATCACTGCCACCAGTGAAATCACTTGATATTAAAATCTACATATTACTCAATCAGATTACACCACAGGAGTTTTTCTGTCATTTCATAACAGAGCCACATAAATTTTGCACACTTGTCTTTATGTTTGTTTCCCACAGACCTCACCTAATAGCAAAACTGCTCATTGTTCTGACTCCATAGAGCTAAATGGATTACAGTAATTCTGCATCAGGTATAATATTTGTGATATGTCTTAACTTCATCTGACACCAATATGTGCAAATGACCTGCACTACTGCAACTGCTGCATTTTTCACTTTAAACCTTAAATGGAGTCACATTATTGGGTGTGTTACAAACCTGATTTGCACTTTTAAGATTACCTTCTTCAAAAGATCAGATTATCTTCTTTCCATCTGCATTCAGTTTGGACAATATAGTCTTTCATTTACCAACTGAATGTCACCTACAAACTTTAGAGCAGAGTGTGATTGATGTTGACACCAAACTTGGCAGCATCAAAATACTTGTCAGGAAGGCTGCCAAACATAATAGGTGTTTAATAAGCCACAGGAAAGAGGCAGGTAAATGCTTATATTGATACTTTACAAAATGTGTCTAATAAAAATTAAATTGCAATCATTTTAATTGCTTAATGTTTCAATGTAATCATTCATGTAATTTAGTTTTACATATTAGTATTTTGTGTCTTCAAATTTTCTCCTTTTAGAGTTTCTTTTCTGAAAGCACAATGTCAGTTTTCCTTGGTGAGAATGGGCATCTAGCATTTCCTTCTATTTTCTAAAAATGTGCCATATTAAAACTGGACTTCGGGTGAAGTTTCCAATTTGTTACATTTCCAGATGGGGTACTCCAAACTGTTAAGCTAATGTGTGAGGAGGTGATGAAGTGGCTCTTCTTTATTCACCCACCCGCTTGGCTGGTTGCAACAAGGTTAATTAAAACCCTTCCAATAGGGATATCTTTCTCCCAAATGGGAGAACTTATGTTTTAAAAGGAAACAATTTAATTTTGCTTTCTGGAATTAACAAAAACACTGAGTTTATTAATTACTGCATGTAAGATGAGACACTAATGCAGCACACCTACACAGATTAGAAACAATAGGTGAGTGTAATGAAGTTATACGGATCTGAAGGGAGTGGGATGTTGTTGGGCAGAGGGATTGTCAGCTGTTTAGTATCTTTGTACTCACCAGGCATCACAGGCCAGTTTGTTTGAATTTTCTTTGACACGTTTCATCATTCTCTTTCTCCAGGTAGCCACTTAATTCGACATCTGCTACCATTTTTGTCTGTATCAGCCATCTTATAAAAGATACCTTTTGGCCAAAAGCACTCACAATATTTTGGAGTTCTGCCTCATTGTTGTAATACCTATAAAGCAAGCATGACATATTTGATAATGCTGTTCCTTTTGATTTGGTTTGATTTATTATTGTCATATGTACCGAGATACAGTGAAAAATATTGTTTTGTGTGCTATCCAGACAAATCATACCTTACATAAGTACATAAGGGTAATAGAACAGAATGCAGAATATAGTATTACAGCTACAGAGCAGGCGTATACAAATACTAAAAGAAATAAATATTTGTATTTATATATTGTCTTCTATGACCTCAGGATGTCCTACAGCAAACTATCAGCCAGTACAATATAACGAGAGGTGCTCTCCTTTGGATGAAATCTTAAGTTTGAGTTCTGTCTATTCAGACAATGATTAATGATTCTATGATAACAAGCATGGGGCTGGATGAACACAGCAGGTCAAGCAGCATCATAGGAGCAGGAAAACTTGACGTTTCGGGCCTAAACCCTTCATCAGAAATCAGATTTCTGATGAAG
>JAHRHZ010000013.1:17044732-17116940 GCA_024137785.1 Ginglymostoma cirratum | reverse complement strand
CTGCTGTGTTCATCCAGCCCCATGCTTGTTATCTCGGATTCTCCAGCATCTGCAGTACCTTTTATCTCTATTAATGATTCTATGCCATTTTTAGTTTCTTTCTCCAGTGTCCTGGACAATATTTATTTCTGGCTATGACCACAAAACAGCTCAAATTGACTGACCATTACTTTTTAGGATATAGTCGATATGTGCAGCAATATTTTGGTTGCATAGTTTTGCTACCTCCAGCAGGATGCTACCACCAAACATAATTTCCCCTCCCCTCTCTTGTCAACTTTCTGCAGGAACTGTTCCCTCTGGGATACTCCAACCCATTCTTCCATGACTCTGACAAATTCCTCACTTCCTCACATCACCCTTCCATGCAAACACAGAAGATATAACACTTTCCCTTTTACCCCTTCCTTCCTCAGTGTCCAGGGTGCTATGCACAACTTTCAGGTGAAACTGTGTCTTACTTGGATTTTTTTTTTGGAATGGTCTATTGTATTCACTCTTCTGCATTGATGAACCCAAACACAGCATGGATCTCTTCTGCCTAGAACACCTCCATTCTGTCCATAGAACGAGCTTAACCTTCCAGTTGCTTGTCACTTCAGTATGTCCTCTTGCTCCCTTGCTAATATTTACGTTCTAGGCCTATTGCAGTGTTGCAGCGAAGATAAAGGGGCTGCACCTCATTTTCTGCCTGGGCATGTTGCAGCCTTCAGGATTCAACATTGAATTTAACAATTTTAGAGTCTGAACACTATCCTTGATTTTGATTACATCCTTCCCAGTTCCCAGTGTCTTGTTTGTGTGGATTTGTTTTCAGCAAAGCCACCTATTTTCAATGATTCACAGCTATCGCTAACACATATTTTGTATCTCTATCACTCCTCTACTACCATTAGCACTCTGTTTGTATTTTGCTCTGGATGCCATGACTATGTGTTCCACTCATTCCATCTCCCCATTTTCTCAACAAGATAAAAACCATTATTTTCCAGCTCTCTTCAGTTCCAATAAAGAGTCATTGGACTCAAAGCATTAACTCTGCCTCTCTCTCTGCAGATGCTGCCAGATCTGCTGAGTTTCTTCAGTCCTTTCTGTGTTTATTTAAGGTTTCCAGCATTCACAGCATTTTGCTCTTATTTTGGTTACATTGCACACACTTATCAGAACAGCTGTGCTTCAATGTGAAACATGCAGCATAATGTGTCAATATTAAAACAATGTGAAAACGTTGGCCTTTTCAGCCCTGGCAGCAGGATTACAGCTCTTATGGTAAGATTCCAGCCAATATGATAGATCAGTAATTTGCATCCCTTCACTTCTGAAATACTCACCGCATACATGCATATTTGCCTGGGATGACTGCAACAAGTGTGGTAGCAAATCAGATGAAAAATCATCACCAAAGAGATTGGTGAAATAGGATGTGAGAAACAAGCTACAAGTAGCATCTCAGAAAGTTTGTGCCAGTGGGCAGCAAATTTAATACTGTGTTCCAGCTTTATGTTTGCTGATGCTGAAACCCTAGCTCTAGTCTTAGCCAAAGTCAAAGCCATCTGTGAAGGTGGTTACCAGGAATTCTCCGCTTTTCTGTATCGCTTAAAAAAAAAAGTAAGGCCATTGAAGAGAAAGAGGAACAAAGATTAATATTGATTACTATATAATCAAATCTTACATTTCAGTCATGGCAACTTTGAAAATTAGTTGTGAAAGCCTTCCTTTGGGGAGTACAAATAAAACTCCAGCCTTGTTGATATACATAGCATGTACCAAGAACTATAATGTAGACCCTTTTCTGTTTTTCGTGATAATCTATAGATTCAAAAAGCACTTAATGAGACATTGACTGGCATTTAGTTGAACTGAACATTTGACAGAATCTATTTTACTAACTACTGTATTTCACAAAATAAGGGGTTCCATCAAGTTATTGTTGGTAATTCTAAATTTTAACAATTTGCATTTCCCTTAATGCAGTCATTCTCTAGAAATGTAGCTAACACACATTTTATTCAATTCATTGATTACATGTCTTTTGGATGAGACCTTAAACAAAAGTTCTGTCTATCCTCTCAAATTGGCAATAATAGAACCCATAGTACTATTTCAAGGGTCATGTACAGGCTGGGTTTACAGGCTATCCATGGGGTTGAGAGCTAGCAGCTGGTCCCACAAAATAGGGAGCTGTGCCCCATGCCTATTACCTGCCCATCCACTTCCAACCCTGTTCCGATTTTATGGAAGATGAATGTAAAAGCCCCATCTGATAGCTCTTAAATTTTACAGGCGGTGGGAGAGAACTGAGCCCAATATGTAGCCTGGAAGATTTGACCTTGCAGGTTTCTAGCTGGTGAAATGGGCACTATCTTTCTGGATCCCAAGTGCAAATCAAAAGGCCTTCCTGCACAGCTTTCTACCTTTGAATTCACCATTCTCCTGGCCTGACCAAAGAACCCCTGAAGTCTCCACACTGGGGTCTGTAAGGTGGCACCAACAAGACCTTGGATTCACCTGGGTTTCAAGAGGCCCATGGTACTGGTATTGACAACCACTCTTATTGGCATAACTGGTATTATAGAGGTGCTGACTGCTCTATAAGGCATGAGGTCCCCTGGAGGGGGCTGGGGAGTCTGACCTCATAATAATTTAACGCCAATTGGATGAAGAATTAAACCAGAGGACGGCTCACCCCTGACATTAATGAGGTAAAGGGGGGGGGGGGGGGCGGGTCTGCCCTCATCAAGTCATCCAATTCCAGAGGCATTTATTGCACAGAAGGAGATCATGTGGCCCATCAAGTATGCTAACTTTCAGTGGAACAATCCAGTCGTTGCCAATATCCCACTGTATCTCCAGAGCCCTAAAGGTTTATTGCTTTCAAATGCCAATTGATTTCGTTTTGAAGTCACTGATCATTCTTGTTTCCACCACCCTCAAGGCCAGCAAGTTCCAGATCCTTGCCACTCACTGTATAGAAAAAGTTCTTCATTACATTCCCCATACATGTCATTCCCAAAACCTTAAATCTGTGTTTCCTATTCTTTGCACCATCAGCTATGGGAACAGTTCTCCTTGCAATTTCAATGAAACTTGTGATCACTTGGACATATCAATCAAATCTCCTTTCAATCTCTTTGGATCTACGGTGAAGAACTCCAACACCTCTCACCTTGTTACTAAAATTTCTCATCCCTGGAATAATTTTGGTTAATCTCGTCTGCATCATTTCAAGGACCTCCACATCCTTCCTCAAGCGTGATGACCAGAGCTACTTGCATCATAACCAGAGATTTATAAAGAGTCAGCATAATCTCCCGACCTTTGTATTCAATACCACTGTCATGAAGTCCATCATCCCATATGCTTTACTAACCACTCTCTCATTATGTCCTGCTGCCTTTACTCTAAGCATGCCTACACCTTAAGGACTGCTGCATTCAAAAAGGCAGCTCATCATCACCTTCTCAAGGGCAGTTAAGGATGGGCTATAAATGCTGGCATTGCCAGTGAGGCCCACATGACGTGAAGGATTAAAAACCTGCATCCTCATGTCCTCCGTTCCTGCACTCTCTTCAGAAATGTGCCATTGAGTGAGAAGGGGAATTCGCCCCACAGTTCAGGCCAATACTTATCAACTAACACCTAAAAGCAGATTATTTGGTCATCACATCACCATTTTTGAGGATTTACTATTGTAATCTGGATGCTACATTTCCTACTTAAAGCAAAGTCTACACATTAAAAGTATTTCATTGGCAGCAAAGCCATTTGCGGTATCTTAAGGTTGTGAACAGCACTAAATTATTGCAGATCTTTCTTTTCTCTTTCTGTCATGATAATTTTGTATTTTCCTACCCCATATTTTTAACCTTACTGTTTTAATTGAAGGTTTCTGTAAGTGCTATGCCCAGTTAAGAAAGGGCGATTTATGCATCAGAAAAGGTTGACAAGGGTTAATCTTGCAGTTGGAAAAAGCCCTGCTTTACACCTATTGTCCCCTTTTCTATTGGATGTTGGCCTTGCTCTTGCCTCTGAAATGGCACTTTGAGGTTACATAAGCTTGACATGTAGCAGCATGGTTTTAACAAGTTGGCAGCCAGCTTGGCCATCACAGGACTTCCACAATCAAATCAGCCTGAGACAGCAGACTTCTTCCAGCAGATTAATCATAATGTAATTTTAATTAAAAACCACAGTGTCAAAGGGTTTAGCTCTTTGAGAAGTGAGTGCAGATTGGTAGCATAGCAGCAATATATTCACAGTCACTCAAAAGGTGATACTGTGCATTATTAAGTGAACAAGGCTTTGATGAAATGTTACTGTAGAAATTATATTTGATCAGAAAGTAGGTTGGGCGAAACATGCAATCTCATAATGTTGGCACATAACAAAAGTTACAGAAATAAGCTTAATTTTTACACCTTTTCAACCATGTTTTAAGGATGAATTTTGATCATGATTGTAAAACTATTTGCATGAAATATGAACTTTAAAACCACAGGCAAATAAAGTAATGATAGCGTGTTAGTCATATCTAAGTAAAGATCAAATAAAAACGAAATAGATATGAAAGAATATGTGCTTTAAAGTATGCATGAGTATTTCAACCACAAAGTTTTGGTATTCACGTGTTAAAACTTAACTAATGTGGAAATGATGTTCATCCTTAGGCAAAAGAATTCTCAGAAACCATCTTATAACTTCAGGCAGGAAAAAGATATTACTAATTAATACTGCACTGGAGTTACAACTATGGAAACTCCTTGCTCTATTCAACAAATAACTATGAAGAATACAAAAACCTTTGTGTGATGTACAAAGAAGTAACATTATGTCAGTCTGAATGGTCATTTCATTAGCTTTCAGTAGAGAACAAGGCATTCATTTGGACACTGACATCTCAGACAAATTCTAAGTTGAAGGATTACAAATTTAGCAACTGTTTTCTGAAAACACTTGTGTTTTAATGGTGTAATAAGGATTATACATCTTAGCTTTTGCACACTCTTTCTCTGCACGTGATGTGTGCCATAAAAAGCGTATTGCCACAGTTGGCATGGTCACTCAGGCATGGAATAACAAGCTTTAACTTTGCTAAGCTTTCTGCCAGTCCCTCAGCTTCCCACTGTTCTGTTATATTGAACTTTAAGCACCATAGGTCTGTCATGCTCACCTCGAGCCATTGCGTATTACTTCAATAAAGATCCTGCTGTGCAACTAGTGTAATGATAAGTGCTGGGGAGACCCTGCTTTCATACTGGGCTCAGTTTATTAAATTCATCATTGTGGAGGCAGGGTGCTTGCTCCCAGGTCTGTGACACTCCAGATCTGTCCAACTGCTACTGACAGACAGAAGCTATAAAAAAGAAACCACCGCAGACTCTGGCAGGTGTTTCACCACAGCCACGAATCTGTGGTTTCAATATTACCAGCCTCTCTGCTCGGCATTCCCCTCGGGGTGTGGTTGGAAGGTTTGATTCAAAACATTCTGTTAAAACTGGACCTTGTAAGACTTGATTTAAATGGTCAAAACACTTCGCATATTTTGTCATTACATTTGGTCAAGAAATGTAGATTTTTCTTGCCCAGAAAATAATAGTGCAGTTAAAGAAATACTGTTCAAACATTCATCAAATTCACAACAATAAAACAAATGTACCATAATTTTATCTCAAACCTTTCTACTGAGTGTCAACAGACCCTGGTGCCCTGTACAAATAACCCTGTCATGTGTGAATCTTATTAATGTCACGAGGCTCTTCAACAATGGAGGAGGCACCATTACCCAATCCAATTTCTGTTATTCCCAAAAATCCCACATAAAGGTTTACATTTTCCACCACTCTACGTTCCCAAATCAAATTGGACAGTGGCAAGGGTAGTGGAAACTTTGAGTGGTTAACCTCCATCTCTTCTTCTGAACTGTAATCTTGCTCCCACCACCAGAAAGGTTAGAACTTACCAAAGACATATCAGCAATGGCAGGAAACTGGTTGACATTCTAATTACTGCCATTCTCTCCAGCCTCACTGACTTTTATAAGGAAGAGAGGAGCTCACCTGTAATCTTTTCTCTCTCTATAATGGTGGCAAAATATTGCCAAACGTTGAATTAAAGGAAGTATTTTAATCTTCAGGGTGCTTCTTCTTCTTTAAATCCAATACCCTCTTCTGCAAGTGTGTCTTGTATGGGTTTCTCTTAATCCAGTTTTCATGGGCTCTCTTCCTGTGGCTCAAATCTCGCTAGAAACCCACTCTACATAGCTAATAAATCCTAACTCAGGGAAATGGTTTACGGATACAATAGATTCAGAAGTTCCAGTACTCCTCCACTGCAAGGAGGAAAAGCCAGGCAAAAAAATTACAGAGTCATTTCATTGCTACTGAGGTATTTTAAAGTCTGAGCAGTTTTACCCTTTCTAGCTCAGGTACATAGAGTGCATTTATTCCCTTTCTGGGATGAGCTAGCTGCCCGGCCATAGTCGAAAACCAGAACATTCAAGCTTACATAACTTAGGCTTCAGGAAGAAATAGAGCATGTTAAAATGCTGCAAACACTAAAGGAGACTTTTAATATTGTTAAGTATCTTCAGTTTTACATTTATGTGTGGAGTTTGCAATGGAAAGTCTGTGACAGTCTTACAGAACACATTTGTGTTTCCTGTAACAGTAATGTTCACGGTCTTATCAAATTGTAGATTGCAGACCAGGCAGTTCTGTTAAAAAAGGAGACAGGTTTAGTGGACCAGGTGTCTTTTTTGGTTCCTAAATTTCATGCATTTTTAATTACAAATAGAAAAGGTCAGCATTGGAGACGTGAGCTAATTAAAGACGTCAGTTTTCTCCAGATATTTCAAAACAAGATATTGCATTTGTGGACAATTCCTTTTTAGCTCAAGTGGGTCTCACAGCAAGTAATGTGATCATGTTGAGAAATAAGAACACAACATTTGTTTCCATTTGTAACAAAGTCTGTCAAAAGTGTTAACAGAGCCCAAGATCTAAGCTGCATTAAGATGTCGGTTTAATATGCTTGAGAAGAATTCATTGATTGGTAACAGTGGAATTGCATTTGCCAGAAGACTTTGAACTTATATATTTGAATTTTGTTTTTGTTTTTGAACTCACACAGAGGTAGATTTGAGGCAGGTTTGGTTTTACTGAAGATGGATTACCTACTCCCAACATTCATGTACAGACCCAGGCAGGTTTATCCATGAAGATCTGAGCACAATTGCCTTTGCAGATTGTACTTCACTACAGAGACTAAATTGTGCCATCTGCTGGAATCTGGCCTGCAGGCAAGATAAAGAAGACACAGGGATAGAGTTCCTCATGATGTTGAAAATGACCACATTGTTGAACCTTGTTGCCTCCAGTTGATTACCAGTTCATTTAGAAAACATCAGCAACATTTGCTAATTTCTAATAACAGATGTGAGCTACTGATACATGTTATACACCAAGGCAAACACATATTCACATGGAAAACTAATAGGTGATTGGGAAATCCTGCAGGAGAATTGTAAAGTCTAGAACGTTACTTGTATCACCCATATAGTCATGGAGGTTTCTTGTATCCAGTCCCATGGCATTCACAACCCTCAAACTCTTGCAATGTTTTAACGTTCAAATGGCCAATGGCCAATGGCCAATAAAACAGGATCAATTCAGTGCTTACATCTCCAGAAGCAGCCATAATTTCTCTGCTTCAACACCATCTTCTGAGCATGTGTCATTTGAAGAAATTGTTATAAATAAAGCAGAACTTCTAACAGACATTGTAAGACTTGTGACACTCTTCTAATAGCCAGCAGACTCAAATTATGTAAATACAAAGTAGAAACAATACAGGAGTAGGCCATTTGGTCTTTCAAGCCTGCTCCACCATTCAGTATGACCATGGATGATCATTCAACTCAGTACCCTCTTACACTTTCTCACCATACTCTTTGATCCCTTTAAGAACTATATCTAACCCCTTCTTAAAAATGTCAAATGCTTTGGCTCAACCACCTGCAGAGAATTCTGCAGGCTCACCACTCTTTGGGTGAAGGAATTTCTCCTCATCTCACTCCTAAATGGCCTGGTTCTAGACTCCCTGGTCATCAGGAACATCCCTCCTGCAGTTACCCTCTATGACCCTGTCAGAATTTTACACTCTCTTTTCATAGGTCAACATGGCCTATGTAACCACGAGAATTAATTCAGAACATATTGTAGGCAGGCTGAAACAATGTTTATAAGACATAATGCAGTATCTTGCGTGATCTACACAATTCTTGAGAATCATTTCTGTTTGCTGTAATTTTTTGTCATCCAGCGGGATCTAATCAAAGAGTGGAAGTGGCCTAACCACAGAAAAAGGATAACTGACAATGACCTTGACAGCAATTGTTGTAATACCTGGAGCTTTCAGTCACTTAATTTATTAGCTTTTATGAGTGATGGGTAATACTTGAAAAAGCAGAAACAGAACTAATATTTCTAATAATATTTACTTGCACCAACATTTCCTCTGCACTACCTCCATTTTCATTGATGCCTTCCTTTGATTTGCTACAACACCAAAAGAAAATGGTCTAGACTAAACTGAAATAAAGTGCAACTGAATTCATTGCAAAAAACAATTCTATCCTGAAGATGATTATGAAGTCTAAGACTGTTACTATGAAAAGAATCATCAGCTTGGGGAACTGTGGCCACAAGCAATTACAAGAATTAGAAATATAAAATATGCCCATATCGTTCCACTTGAGACAACAGGATAAAAGGAAAACTCAAATAAATATATCTTTGTTCTATTGTTGTCACCACTTTCACTGAGTGCACTTAGAGCCTCCTGTACCTATATCTTTCACTTCAGTTATCCTGTGACACTTGGCATAGACTTTTCAACTAATTTTTTCTCAAACTTCTTGTCGACGTAATTCGCACACAATGTCTGTAAGTGTTGGGTCACCAGAATGAATAATCCCACTTTAAAACAGTCCACACTGGATTAAGAGTTAGTAGGAACTGCCGATGCTGGAGTCTGAGAAAACAGGTGTACAGCTGGATGAACACAACAGGCCAGGCAGCATCAGAGGAGCAGGAATGCTGCCGTTTCGGGTCTGGACCCTTCTTCTTCAGAAGAAACTTCTGATGAAGAAGGGTCCAGACCCGAAACGTCAGCTTTCCTGTTCCTCTGATGCTGCCTGGCCTGCTGTGTTCAGCCAGCTCTACACCTTGTTATCCCACACTGGATTAAAATGCCATGGAATTTAAAGGAAGACACTCTGTTCTAACAGTTTGTGAAGTTGAATGTTTATTCCCACCATCATGTTAGCGTCTAAGCACTTACACTTTTCCTGGGTATTCTCGTGAAGAAAAGTACAGGCACTCACAGCCTTTCATTGTTTCCTTAATCTCAGGAGCTCTGAGCTCCTCAACAATTTGTAGTGAAAACATTTTAGTCTGTATTACCCATTAGCAGCAATATCAGAGGAGCTTTATTTTCTGTTGCAGCTCCCATAGTGCATGGAAAAACTTCATAAGAAACTGCAGGGCCTTAGCTAAGAAGCAATAATCAACCAGTTGGTGTCTCCATCTTTATGAGAGGACTTTTGGAGCTTCAATGGCTATAGGAGAGGGATGTGTAGTGCCCAGCATTGCAGCCACCAAACTCTGTGGCATTCTGCTGTCACTCAGGATCTGATAATTGTCTTTAGATCGAGCATTCAATTAAGGGGCAGGTATGGTTGGGTGACGATGGGGGTTGTCAAAGATCAGCCAATGGATGGGGTCAATCTGCACGATATGCAATCTGCACTGTCAGGACAGTAACACATGTTGGGCCTCTGGCCTCTTCCCCTCAGAGCATCATACCATTCAAATGTGAGAGGTAGCAATAGGCTGTCCTGAGACAAGCTCCAGAGGAACAGCCAGCAGCAGCTCATTCTCACAAGAGAAGGCTCACCTTAGTCACAAGACCCTTTTGGAGAGAACAGACAGTCATTCACACTGTAATCGGGTGGTTAAGAGCAGGAATGACACGAGTTGGCAGATGAAGGCCCCAATTCCCCAAGTCAGCATCTGGTCCTTAAGAAATATCACATGTAAGAAGGAGGAGATCATCCCTTTCAGAACCCAACATTTAAAAAGTAATTACAGACTGAGTGAGTGATGGCAGCCATAGCCATCATCCCACCATCTTCCTTAGTCAGCTAAACAAAAACTGCTGAGATTCAAGCAAAGTTAAAAAAGAAGAAATAAAAAAAAATTTAAGAAAAGCACTGTTTTTGTAGGTGAAAGGAAGCTCAAAGGTGATATATCCATGTACAAGTGTTCATGAATGGGCAAGAAGGGCTGAAGAATTGTCATTATTGTAGGGTGAGTAGAGGAGGAGTAGAAGTAAGGTTTTGGTGTTAAATTATTGTATTACACTGAAGATAAAAATTCAGTGATGAGATATTCTCTAGTGATCCCTGTAGAGTCACTGAACAGTCCTCTGAGCATAATCTTGGTGATACTCTCCTTCTATTTTGGGCCATAATGAAGCCAGGGCCTTCCTATCAGCAATGACAAAACCTATCTCTTTTTGAATGGTGAGTTGTGAAGAGAACAGCAGACCGTGACACAACTGGAGTATATTACAAAGGCCTTTCCAAACTGTCCAGACAGCAATATGTGTGTTTGTGACCATTCTCACTGAGTAATGGATGCCTTTTATCGGCATGTGATTCATTATAGTGCTCCTCTACTTCTGTTCAGGCCATTCTTAAGGGGGAGCGGTCATTACTCTTGGGAGAGACAGTGAAGCACGGTCACCTGTAAACTATCCCTTGACATAATTTTCTTACCGAAAGTGATCAAGGATGACCAAATTTCAACAAATGAATGCACTGCAACAACTTCCTGCATTTTACTGAATTACAGAATCAGAGAATGGTTACAGCTTGCAAGGAGGCTATTTGGTACATCGTGTCAGCACTAACACTCTGAAAGAGTAATTTATTTAGTACCACAACCTGGCCTTGACACCACCAACTCATCAAGCACCTCCTGCAACCTCCCAGCCATGCTCATTATTCTTTGTAGGATTCTCTGCACACAATCTGTTGAGCGAGGCAATAGGTGTCCTTTCTGTTGAGGAATATACTGTAGAAACCAGTAAAGCAATGGAGTGCTGCCTATTGTTCTCTAAACTGTAGAGATGCTGTAAAGGTTGAGGATAATAGTTACTTCCACAGTCAAACAAAGGTCAGTTTGGGCATATAGATGCAAATCATTATAAAATAGGTGGCAGAGCTTTCATATGATTTGGCAAAGTCAACATCTCAAAGTATACATCAGCTATGGCTCAAAACTATCTGTGACCCTATACAAGCCGTTCCAGTATAGTTACAACATTGACATCCACCCAGTGACGTGGAAAATTGTCCAAGTAAGTTCTGTTTACAAAAAGCCAGACAAATCAAGCCAGTCTCTGCCCAATGAGTCTCGTCTTGATCATTTGCAAAGTGATGGAAGGATTGCTGACAATATTATCAAGAAGCATTTACTCAGCAATAGCCTGCTCACTGATACTCAGTTTGGGTTCCACCAGGATTACTCAGCTTCTTACCATATGACAGCATTAGTTCAAACATTGATAAAAGAACTGAATTCCAGAGGTGAGGTAAGCAAGACTGCCCTTGACATCAAGGCAACAATTGACTGAGTGTGGTATCAAGGAATCCTAATAAATAGGGATTGAGGAAAAGCTGTGCATGGATTGGAGTCTTGCTTTGCACAAAGGAAGATAGTTATGTTTGTTTAGCTAAGCACAAATAAGTATGATTTTTAATAAATTAGAAAAATACATACTGATGAAATAACTAGAGATGACAAAATATGGATCACAGAAAAAATCATGAGCTAAGCTAAAGATAGTGACAGGAAACAAAAACAGAAATTACTGGAAAAGCTCAGCAAGTCTGGCACAGAAATCAAAGTTAACATTTCAGGTCCAGTGACCCTTCCTCAGAATTGATGGTAGTTAGGAAAAAGTTCGTGTTCATTGCTCACAATGCGGTCTCCTCTACATTAGAGAAATGAAGCATAGGCTGGGTGACCGCTTCGCAGAACACCTACGTTCTATCTACAGAAAAGACCTGGATCTTCCAGTTGCCTATTGCTTCAACACACCACCTTGTTCCCTGACCAACATCTCTGTCTCAGGCTTGCTGCAGTGCTCCAGCAAAGCTCAATGCAAGCTGGAAGAACAGCACTTCATTTTCCAGTTGGGAACTCTACAGCCTTCTGGACTCAATATCAAGTTCAACCATTTTAGGCCTTGAGGCACCTTCTCCCATGTCTTTACCCCAACCCCGAGGTCTTATTATCACATGGCCTGCTATTACATACAAACCATTGTTAGCCACGAATAGTCCCCATTAGTAGCTATTCTTTCTCCTAGGCTGATCATTATTAACTCCTTTGTCTGTCCGACTGTTCTACTCTCTCTTTGGGCTCTATTTCCACCTTTTGTTACTCCTTAACCCCTGCTCCCACCCCATCTTCTGCACAAAAACTAGCTTTTTCCCAACTACCATCGATTCTGAAGAATGGTCACTGGACCCGAAACGTTAACTCTGATTTCTCTCCCCAGTTTCTGATTTGTTTCTGATTTCCAGCATCCAGTTTTATCAGTTTTATTCACTTAGAGATATTACACTCAGGTTCTGAATAGATTAGGTGTAACAGTCTAAGTTACTTTTATTTGATTCAAATTTTCTAATGTTCTTGCATATATTTGCAAAGACACATATCTCAAATAATTCCTTCCACAGCAAAAATGCCCAACTTTCAGGGGTTTTTTTCTCATATGTCAGTATTCTGTGGCTGGATATCATCTTTATAGCTCTTCTTAAATTGCTCCTAGAGCATCAAAGTCTGCCTTACATGGTACCTCAACGTGATTTGACCACAGCACTATACAACTTGTACATGATCCTCCACACTCTTCTATGTAGTGTACATAGTTCAAAATTCTATTTGCTTTGTTGATAGCCACTCTACATTTTTTGACTGGACCTGCTGATCATAGAGTGACTCAGTGGTTAGCACTGCTGCCTCACAGCACGAGGGACTCAGATTTAATTCCAGCCTCAGGTGCTTGTCTATACGGTGTTTGCACATTCAACCCATCTCTGTGTGGGTTTCCTTCTGGTGGTCCAGTTTCATCCCACAGTCCAAAGGTGTGCAGTTTACGTGGATTGGCCATGTTAAATTGCCGGTAGTGTCTAGGGAAGTGTGGTCTAGGTAGGCTAGCCATGGGAAACATGGTGTTATGGGGATAAGGTATGGGGATGTGTCTGGGTAGGATGCTCTTTGCAGGGTCAGTATGGACTCAATGGGCTGAATGGCCTGCTTCCACACTTTAGGGATTGTATGATCTATAACAGTATCCCTAGATCTCTTTTGAATTCAAGGGTGTGTATTTAGGCACTATTCATTCCCTACTTCTTTGTTATTTTTCTTCCTACACATTGTATTTTGCTTTTCTCTTTAACTATCACTGGATGTTTAACTATAATGATCACTGATCTATTTAGATGTTTAAGTAGCTCATTTGTATTTCTCAGGTTCACTTGTCAGGTTCAACTTTGGCATCACCCATGATTTGTGACATTGAACATAACATAATCTGCACCAGGTATTAATGTAGGTTATTAAACTGATGCAGAATCAATAATTCCAACAACAGCCTTCTTATTACTTACCCCCATCCTAAAATAATTTTTCTAATATGTATTATAGTATCGAATTTCTTATCTAACTTCATTTTTTTTGTGTGAACACCCTCCACAAGTTTTATCATCAGTTTTTCATGTAGAACTTATTCCACAAATACAGTTAAACTGAATGCACTTTGCCTCCATGATTGTGCCCTAATGCTAATACTTAAATAAAATCTTCCCCAAATCAAGCATCCAAACCAGTTGTTAACGGGAAACTCAGACAACTGTCCTAGTTCAGCTGTTCCCAGTTTGCCAGTTGAGTTATTTCCAGTGTGACCAATAAGCCGATTAAATTTAATGACCGAGCTGTTTCCATGAGACAGTATGCAGGATGAATAACTTATGAAAAATGACTAAAAGTAATACTTTGATTTTAGAACCAGATGCGGTCACCTTGATGATGAACAAGACAGCACGGGGTGAGTTTACGGGGGTAGGATGGAGGGAGATGATGTGGAGTGGACAGAGGAAGGAGTTCTTGAGGCAGGGACTCTCACAAAGACTTAGAACTTATCTTGTTGAATCTTTACTCTTGAGCTGAGGTACTCAAATGCTGTCCCATTTGAATCACTCAAACTCAGCCTGGAGACTCCAGGGATCAATCTCTGACAGGCTGTCCTGCAAAACACAGAACAAAAGGTGTTCCCTACTGGACAAACAGTCAATGGACAATCCCTTAAAGTATGCGGGAGGTCACCTGCAGCTAAATACTAAAAATGTGTGAAAGTGAAATTCTAGAAAGTAAGTTCACCTTCTCCACTCAATAAGTACCCACTAATAATTTTCTTTTAAATTATCAATTTGTCTATTTGTCTGTGAGGCAATGAAATATAACTTGACTGGACTGCACTGTGTTTCGAATTTTATTGTGAGGCATTAAAATACTTGAAGGCAAAATCAAACAGTGCAGAAAACAAAAGTTAAACGTAACGTGTAAGAATGTTCAATTGTAGCAATTAATCAAAATTCTGAACTTAAGTGTTTGCAACTAGATGTTGATGCATCATCAGATCTTTCTTTTTCATTGAAGTCCTGATTTTTTTTCAAATATTATTCATTTTCTTGAGCTCTTCCTTGAAAGCCTCCAACTAGGATATGACATAAAGAAAAAGAAAAAAAATTTAAGCTTGAACATAGTTGGGTACTTTCAAAGCAGATGACAAGAGGCCTCCGAACAGATTTCCTGCTCTATTAATTGCATCCTCTATACTATCTTCAATAAAACAGACCATTTCATTTTGTCAGACCACCACACGCCGATAGCCAAAGACTTAATAAACACTTGATTCATCTTTTAGGTATGTGCCTCATTGTACACTACTTGGCATTTTTACCTGTAAATAAAATCATGGACATAACACCAGTCTACATGTAAAATTTCAAGGCAGTACAAATTCAGACTGTAGACTCTAGATGTGGTTATTCAATAGTTCAGTCTCAAAGTATGACAAGTCATGAGTGATGGAGCCAGGTTTAACATTACACCTACTTTCATAAGGATTCATCACATTTTGCTGAAACTAGTACTAATTATCTTTCTAAAAAAAATTGCAAGAATTATTCTCTTGCCATGAACTGCAATGTATAACTGCTCATTAGCCTCATACAGCTCCATACAATGGATTTGCTGATGCTGCCTAGATGGAGGTAGGAGTGCAAGCATGACCAACATGTTTTCTTGTGTGGTGCCAGCAGTGCATCATCTTGCCTAGGAACATGATGAAAAATAATTGGCATTGTTCATGTACCAGAGTTGAGAAGCCATTTCCACAATTCCATTGTTGTTGTTGAACCTCCTCAAATCTAACTCTGTCAGAAAGAAGATATTTTTGAAATAATCCAGCATTGGTTTGAGAGCTTATAAACCATTCACAAGAATATATCTACCTCAGTTGCATTTGCATCATCGAGTGCTCACTTAGTCCTCACCAGTATAGGAGACATTGTCAACACTGCTGCTGTCCTTGACAGAGTGTCCACAATCCTGACATTGTAAAGCATAAATCATGCAGTGCCCTAAGTCACAATATATATTCTGTCTGATCTCTTCACTGGAGTCTATGGAACAAGGATGATGTTACAACATAACAACATTACATCTTATGTAATAACAAGGTGTAGAGCTGGATGAACACAGCAGGCCAAGCAGCATCAGAGGAGCAGGAAAGCTGACGTTTCGGGTCTCGACCCTCTTATGTGTTTGATCTACCCATCTATTTGCTGGGGCATTAAATCATGCAAATAAAAATAAACTTGGTCTCAAGACAAACTGTTAAGACTCACATAATCTCCTTGGCCCTTTTGCATGCCACATCTTTGAAACATGAGTTTACTCAAATCTTCCTCTTGTAGTGCACCACTGTTTGATGGGCACCATTGGAATAAGCTGTTGCTGTTCTCAATTCCATAGATTATTATCAAGGAATCATAATGCAAACTCAAGATAGGCATTGAAAAATAAAGTGAATGAGTGTGTCCAGCTTGAGAAGTGGAGCAAAGATGTTATATGCGTGTTTTATGAGTGGCAAATCAGCCTCTGATACCAGTTTTCTTCTTGTTCTTTCGATTTTTCCTATGTTACGAGGTCACCAGGATGATGGTTGATCATCTTGATCTCAACTCTAATTTATGGATTTGGAAATTTGCTTTCTAGTGAGAAACCTGTCCAGCCATTAAGCTTCCCCATCCGGCACTGGGTGCCGGAGCATGGCCGCAGGGGTCTCCACTGCCCCTAATGACAATCATAAGAATGTTGAAAGAATTTACAGATTCACACATGAACATGAGAATTCAGAGCCAGTTAGCCTCTTCAACCTGCTCCACTATTCAATAAGATCATGGCTTATCTGATTATGACCTCAATTCCACTTTCCTGCCTATCCCTGATACTCTGGGTTAGTCTAGAATTTAACTGACTCTACACTAAATACACACAGTCACCTTTCCTTTACATATCTCTGGGGAACAGCATTCACTTCAGACTCACGGGACTCTAAGAAAAAAAATCTCCTCATCTCTGCCTTAAAAGGGGACCCTCAATATTTTTAAACTGTGCTTTAACAGCACCTCTTACAATATACTATGTGTTTTTGTATTCTATCCACCATCATTATGGTTCAAATATCAATGCTGACATCATGCAAAAGTATACTTTGACAGCTGCTAGAAACTGGGCTGAACTTGGCTGAAATCCATCTCACATAAGACTCTTGCAGATTGATAGAAGTTCTTAAGCCTATGATGCCAATCCAAGATAAAAGGTATGTTCACAGCTATGCAATCCATTTGATATATCTGTTGCTTTTACTTTTATTATTCATTTGTGTGGCTTTTTGCATCTCTCATATTTGCTACACATGTATCCTGCGTTGCTTTGATAGGTTTTAAAGGTTTTACTTTCTTCGTTTTTATTGTGATTTCTATCGATCATCCTATTGTGGCTTTATTCATTTTAGCATTCCTGTGACTGAATTCCTTTGTTTCTGTCCTGGCAAGATTCAGCAACTTCATGTAGACTTCAATTCCTGAAGCAGTTTTGCCTTACGTTTCGACTTTTCTCAATTGTATACACGGTGCCTTTTTAAGGAATGTATTTAACTTCTGTTTCAAGATATTTGTATTTTTCATTCTGTCTTTCTTTCCCTTTTACACAACTCCGACAAGCCTGCTTCCCACTGCTTTGAATTAGATCTCACTTCCACGGTTTTATTCTGGCTTCAGTTCTGTACTCAGACATTACCTTCATTGTGTACTCATTATTGGCCTTAAAGGTTTTTAGTCTGTCAATTTTCTTTGGCTTATTTGTAGCATTTGTTCAGCTTTTAGTTTCTTGACTTTACCTTCTCTGACCTAACTTTGCATATTTCAGATTCTGATGAAAATTGAATTCCTTTGCCATCACAAACCATGCAGGGAAAACAAGAAGTGTTGAAATATTCCAAAGGCAAGGAACTAGGTACTGAATGTATAAACATGAAAATAAAATTTACAAAAACATTGTAGGGATAAATTTATTATAAGTTCTTGCCTAAGTCAAGAGTATATGTCAGTATTACTTCAGGACAAGGGTATAAAAGATATACTTGCTGCAGGACACCATAACCAAAAGAACTTACAGGACAGTGCAAGAATTGTTTGAAACAGAAGAGGATGCTTTCTGAAAAGTGTAGGAAAGTAAGATGAACTTTAAGTTTGAACTTTACAGATAATAGCAGTGTTGCATTTTGATTATTATAAAAGGTTGTAGTTTCTATAGATTCAATCCAGTTAGCTGGATTAATGCAAAAGAAGAGTGAGCCAGATGGGCAGGACATCTCATTTCCAGACGAGAGATGTTATGATTTTATGTTTCAAATAGATTAATAATAATCATGTGGGATTAAATTGGTTAGTTTTCCAATGGGCACAGGAAATGGGATGTGTGATTAACCCATGCCAATTCAGTGTAATGCAGGTAACATCTAACTTTGTGCCTCCTGCTTGTTATATGATTTCTGTCAGTACATACTGGTAGCTATTTCACATGGCAGCCACATCACCCAAACAGATTGTACAATACTCACTTACACACTTCCCTCTCCGAAATACAGTTGCCACAGTGAACCGTCACAGAATGAATGTTGTATTACTGCTACTAGGAGGCCAGGCATGGACTTGTATGCCGTATTATCTATGCTCACACATGACTGAAGGAGGATATTCCTTTCAGTCAGGCACATGCACACAGTTGACAAGTCACACATGACCCTGCACCACAAAGAAGCCTGCAATCCAAGTAAAACTCTTGTGCCAATGTTGCCTTCATGTGTCCGACAAGTGGGAAATGAAATGAATTTACTTGTCTTGGCATACAGAACTTCTATCAGATTTACAGTACCAGCCTAAAAAGAGTCAAATGCATAAAAATTCGTCATACAGCCACTGTCTCCAGCAATGCACTCCTTTCCCTGCTCTGAGGTGTGTGATAGTTGGACAATTTCAATGAAGAGATCTTCAGTGAAGCACAGGTATCTTGAATGTTGCTTGTGGTTGATGTTTAAGTTTGACAATTGCTCCGCAACACCTTGCATATATATGGCTACCTCCTGAAGGCCTTTCTCCTTCTCCTCCTCACTTTTCTGGCAGCTTTCTCCACTCTGTATGGTCTCTACTTATTCTCCCAATCAAGCTTCACTCTGAGAGAAAGTGTTGCTGGTAGATCACTTTGGTGAACAATTGGTTTATGTAGTAAGCCCTTCAGCACCTGCCACAACTCTCTTTGTAATCTTAAAAATTTCAGAACAAGTAGAGAAAATCTCAATAATGACTAAAGAATTTTCGTCAGAAGGAATAAACCAGCAACAACCTGGAATTGTAGATGATCCCTTTAGATTGCTGGTTCAGTTGGAAGAAATGGTCCTTCCTGACTGTTTAGCTGAACAAGGTTAAAAGATAGCATTAGCTGGAATGTGATGTTCTAAAATGACAGTGCTGGTCAGCTCAGCATGTTTGGAGGTAAGAGAATGGTGGTGGTTGGGGGCCCTTCCATCCTCCCACTTAAGGGACTCATCTTGGCAGGTTCGCTATCTTTGACACTCAAAAAGCAAACATTGTTACTCTCCCAGATGGAGGTCTCATTCATAGGTGTTCAGTGCCTAATTGAGGGATCCAACACTGGAAAGTAAGATACCAACTGAGAAACATCTCCTCATCCTTGCTGTTATCCACTCTCCTCACTGATGCCCACCCTATGTCTCCCTTTTTGCCATTACTCACTTTTGCTTGAGTCCCTTGGCAATCCTGGGTATTGGATGGATGTAGTACCAGCAGCTGCCACCAAAATGCCAGTGGACCTGCCAAACAGTGAAGAGCTGTCAGCCTCTGATTGACCGTCAGCAGTCAGTCTTCCGTTGGATCTTGGGTATTCAACTGGCCTTCCCAAAATCAGGTGACAGCTGCTCTCATTGGCTCTCAAGTGGACAGGTAAAATCCTAAATTAAATTGTGCTCTTTAATAATGTGGAAGTCAGCCTTCATGCCAGGAGTGTGTATGTGCAGATTCCAATATCAGACAGGAACTTTAAAGGATTTTATAATGCCCCTGAACTTAATTTCACTCCAAAGTCTCCCAATTCTTTAACGAACATTTGGTGAATAATTTACTAATAAAAGATAAAGGTTAAGACTTTACTTATTCAGTCATTTGTAATAAAAATTGATAACTGAATGGCAAATGAAATTCAATAATAAAATTGTTGAACAATCAACATTTAATTGCTCTTCCACTGACTTATATTGGCAAATAAAAACCAAAAGAACTGTGGATGCTGTAAATCAGGAACAAAAACAACGTTGCTGGAAAAGCTCAGCAGGTCTGGCAGCATCTGTGAAGGAGTAAACAGAGTTAACATTTCGGGTCCAGTGACCCTTCCTCAGAACTGATGGTGGCTGGAAAAACATTGGTTTATATGCAGAAAATAGGGAGGTGGGTGGGATAGGGAGTAAACGATAGGATAGAGCCCAAAGAGAGAGAAAGACAGTGAGACAGACAAAGGAGGTGCTAATGTTCAGGCTGGGAGGGTGAGTAGTTGTTAATGGGGAATGTTAGTGATTAACAACAGGGGGTGTGTAATGGCAGGCTATGTGATAACAAGGTCTAGTGTGTGGGGTAAGGGGCTGGGACACGGGAGAATTTAGGCCCTAAAATTATTTAACTCAATATTGAATCTGGAGGGTTATAGGGTCCCCAAGTGGAAAATGAGGTGTTGTTCTTCCAGCTTGCGTTGGGCTTCACTGGAACACTGCAGCAAGCCAGAGACAGAGATGTTGGCCAGGAAGCAGGGTGGTGCGTGGACTTATACTGGCATCCTGGCCATAATTTAAATAAATTATATTTGGTGAACCTTTTGTTAAGTTAGTTTCAGACTTAAAAAATAGTGCAAAGTAATTAATGCCTTTCCTGTTAAACAAATTTGAATTATATCTTATGTAGATTGCATTTATTTCCCATATCTTACACTGGCTGCAAAATCTAAGAAATGTTCCATCTAGCAAATTATGGACATTTTTATTTGTCACAATGCCCGTGTATTGATGCTGTCAAAATTATTATCAATAATTGCAGCAGTTCTTGCACTTTAGATTTATACCCATTGGGAACTGAGTTAAGACATTTCAAATTAATTTCACTTCGGCACCTTAGAGGGTGACTATAGCCAGGAGATTATCATTCTGTGTTTTTCAACTGGATTCTGGGTCTCAGTGGAAGAAGGTCAGAGATCCCAATGCACATGTGCTTCACTAGAATTTGAAACAAACTCATCACTAAATACATTTCTGCAGCAGTAAGGAAAATAGCTCTGACAAAGGGAGTAGAATGAGGAGACAGTATAGCGACCTGGTGTTGTAGTTGACATGAACAGGACAAACCTTAGAGCCAAAGTTATATTTGCAATTCCAAACATTTTTTTCTACATTTTATTTACAAAGCACAAATTGTTTCTGAATTATATTTGTAATGACTGCTAACAACTGCATTCCACCCGACTGAAATCACTATTATTTTGTTGTGCTACATGGGAATGGCATGAGCGGAAATAGGGTACACTCTTTTCATTCGAGTGAAAGATCACTAACAGCTCAGTAGTATTATTGGACTGTTTCGCCCTTAGTTTAGAGGTTTTACCTTAGTGATGTCACCAAATTAAGACCTCTGAATATTAAAAATCATAGGCATAGACCAATTTCTTACCAATCTATTGTAGAAATTACAGAAGTGAGAATTCTATAATGATGTGTTTTCACCTTCTTTGAGGTGATAGGAGCCTGATTGTCTTTCAAATAACTCTACTGTTGTCGTCTGTGTTCCTTTTAACAAGAACTATTTATTAACAGACTTTCCAAATTACTCAGTTTAGAAGTCTACATGAGCTTGAAGCGTCTCCTCCATGAAAACTTTCTCCAGAGCCTCTCCTAGTCAAGTGATATTACATCATGATCTCTTAGATATATGCTGTTAACCCATTACTCCATATCTTTCCCCAAGTCTCTATTCCTGTTGTTTAAACTTCCCCCAACTCCTCCCAAAGTTTCAAATGTTACAGAGTTAGTCTCTAAGGTTGTTTTACTACTCTTCCTGACTTCAAATGGATTTGTTTCTGAGGTCGATAGTTTGCTGCATTCTTCTCCCTTTAGACTTGAGTGTGCGTTTTTTGGATACTGGTAGAGTTTCCAGTGGGTTTCTAGTGTTCCTCGAGTTCAGGGTAGAATGTTTATGTTCATACTGGTTTTCTTATCAGAATACTAAGGCTTCCAATTCCTTCTTGTGATATTTCCATCAAATATGTTCTATGTTATGTGTGCTATTTTCTCAATAACACTTTCTCTTGCTCTCAGATATGGATCCACACTCTTTCCCTTGGATGATAAATTGGTAACTCTTCCATGCGATGGCAGTGATTTAAATTCCTGATTTGTTTTTCGGACTTCCTCACATTTCCTTACGCAGTTATGGTCCTCTATGGTAATATGAGAGTTCAACCTTTCTGATGAAGACAGCTGCACTCTGGACTTTTCTTCATCAACACTTCTGTTGGAAACAATCTGCTTTTCGATGGCGGAAACAAAAAAATGCTGGAGATCACAGCGGGTCAGGCAGCATCCATGCGGAGAAAGCAAGCTAACATTTTGAGTTGAGTTGACTTCATCAGAGCTCTGTAGCACTCAAATATCACTGATTTCTGTTTCTCTTAAGAGTGCATGGACATGACATGAACATAACTAACTTCTCACTAAATTAGGCTGCTTTTGCAGATCTGTAAGTATTTGACTAATGCACATGAATAAATGGAAGGTCATACATCCTTACTGTGGATTTAAGAATTTTTTTGCAATCTTATATTAATTTCACAACTTACTCCACTAAGGATCAAAGTGGAGAACTTAAAGGAAACTTATCAGACAACCGTTGATCCATCTGATTACACAATGAAGTATTCTTTTGATGCACTTAAAAGAAACAGTTGCCTCTAAAACATATTCTGCCAATTGTTAGAATTTAGTGAAGACTATCAAGGCGAGAATATCATATTGCGGGTTTGATTGATTTGTAGAGTTATGGGCTTGGAATTTTGCTTTTGAGCCAGATACACAGATTTGGCAAATTTTCTGGTTTGCTGCACCCAAATGCCAGAATTGCAGGGCCTTCAATTCAGTTGTGGGAGGGAGGGTTCCATGTTGGAGTCAGGCCCACTATTGCCAGAAGCATTTCAGAAGTGGATACAGAGCAGCTGAGTACCAAGGCAGATTGGTTTAACTGCCAGCTTGGGTTCTCTGGGATTATGTCCCATTTGTATTGTTCAATATTAAACCTCAAGTTATTACCTATATTCTTCACTCCCACCACACTCGTTTCCAAGCCTGATCTATGCCAACCCATGCCCCCACACCCATCCCCAAATGGCAGCTCATACTAACTATGCTAACTCCATTTATCCATGTAACCCCTTATAGCTCCTATGCTATGGTAGTTTATGTGCCAACTTAGTACTGACTCATGAGTTCCACCTCCCTATGGCCCCTTACAGCCCATATGCCAACTTAGTGCCAAATCATGACAACCGATATCTCTCCATCCACCACTCTTTGCCTTTACACCATTTGTGATAATTACCCACTCTTCACCATGGGTGATCTTAGGATATAAATTGAAATTAAATAGAATTCTAAGTGCTTATTATAGACTTCACTAAATAAAAAAAGCACTATCATAAAGGCCCATTTAATTCATGTAAATCCCATCAAGTACTGATAATTCCTATATTCCTTGTAAAAAAAAAGTTTTCCTGACCTCACATCAAAGAAAGCTAATTTGTTAATAACCTCTTGGAGCTATCAATCGAATTGTAAACTTGTAATATTGAGAGGTTGTGGAAGCAGTCAAACAATAACAATACTATAATGGTAGCACTTAACATTACGTCAACAAGTAGCTGTTGACACCTAATAGCACAGACAGACTAACATTTTTCATTATTTAAAGGGCAGGAGATTTAAATAAATTGACATGTTGGCAGTTCTGTGGGCTTTATCTGCCTTTGTGAGAATTTATATCTATTCTAAAAAAGTCATAAATCACATACTGGGTGAGGAAATAAAGAGGCCATGGCCTTGTGGTATTATCGTTGGACTGTTGATCAAGAGATCCAGGTCATGTTCTGGAGACCCAGGCTCAAATCCCATCTTGATGATGTAATTTGAATTCAATAAAAAATCTGGAATTAAGATTCAAATGATTATCATGAATTCATCTGATTCACTCATGTCCATGTGACTTCAGATCAGCAGCAATGTATTTGATTCCTAACTGTCCTATGGGCAATAAATGCTGGCCTAGCCAGCAATGCCCTCATCATGTGAATGAATAAAAAAGAAATTGCAAGGCCCTCACTCAAGTCAAAATGGGGACTGTTTGAAATCAGCTCTAAGTTTGGGATTCACTGAAGTGTGAGTCATTTTCCACTCCAGTTCACTAACAGGGAAAATAGGATCTGTCAGAAATGAGGATGGAACTTCTATTTCTGGGATTCAGGTAACATTTGGATGAGTTATTTTGGAAAATCTAACTGAGGATGATTTGTTGAGCATCATGATATGTCAAAAGAAAACAGGTCTTCTGATGTAACGAAGTGTGGACCTGGAGAAACACAGCAGGCCAGGCAGCATCAGAGGAACAGGAAAGCTGATGTTTTGGCAGTTCCTGCTATCTCAGGTATTCTGATGTGGTTGGTAAATTACAGTGCAGTTCACAAAAGCACTGACATACCATAACCTGTCACCGGTGGTTTGAGGACAGCCTGAGCAGGCAGCTTCTTTTATCCCTACTTTGTGCTCTTCAACCAATAAACAACCACTTGCAGCACTGTGAATCATCACAACATCCCACTTTTGGCTGAGTGTCAGGCCACCCTTTTACCAAATTATGTCAGGTTTTCAACTACTCAGTACATGTCACCAATGCAACATTTTAAACAATTTTGCTTTAATGAAGCGTAACGTGGAAAGCAACAGTTTTATATTGTAGAGGAATAATTCATTAATTACAGGAGAGATCTCAGAAAGAAGATTCTGAATGCTTCTGAATAACACAATAATGATCAAAAAAGTTTGCCTCGGAGAACTGATAGCTAACAGCTCTGTCATCCCTGGAACACGTTGGGCATCAGTTGCCAGTTTTGGGTCTGTGAGCAGTCCCCAGGTTCTGAGTCCTGGACCAGAAATGTAGATGAAGGGACATGGTGTCCCAGCAAGAGAGGATTGAGAGAGGAGGATGGAGAGGCCAAAGGGTTTTAATAAAACCTGGAAGGGGCAGACTTTGTGGGAGATGCCTAATGTGGCCCTTTGCATCCTGAGACTTGAGCAGATGACCTGTCAGGTTTCCCCTTTATTCTTGAACTCCTCTGCTGGCCATATAATTAATTCTGGGTGCTCTGCCAATAATTACCTATCCCTTGTTTGAGGGCTTACTGATGAATGAGGACCTTCCAGATTCTCGGAGTGGATGATCTTGTTCTGCTAAGAATAAATCAGACACAATAACATCTTTAGTATTTTCTCCTGCTAACCAAGTTGTCTCGATCTCACGACTGTAAAGGAGTGCACTGAGGACTCAGGCTTGGTGAACTGGCATTTTGGTGTTGCCATGCAGTTTGCTGTTTTGTAACCTCTTGTACACAATAATTGTAACCTTTGCGATGCATGTTTGATTTCAATATCAAGTGACAAATTACTGGTGACTGTGAAGCTATCAATAACATCCAGTGTCACATTGTCAATGCACACAGATGGTGGTATGGCAACATCCTGAACCATGACATTCATCCTCCTAAGGCTGATGGTGAAATAAAATTCCTCATAGGCAAGATAAAGTCTGGTCGTTTCTACTGAACATGTTCTTTGCTATGGAATGTTAGTGAGGATTCTTCAGCACAGACCACCTTTCTGATTTGTCTTGGATTGCAGAAGAGCAAGGCTGACCTGCTTTCTGTCAGTTCTGCTATGTAGATGGTACTCTCTGTAGCTGACCTGAAGGGACATAACAGAGAAGAATAAAATAAAGTGTCGGTGCCAGAACACAACTCTGTTTGACCCTACTGCAATCTCAAAGAGATCCAACGTTGCCCCAACATATATGACCTTCATACCTATCATGTTATCTGGAAAGAAGATACAAATTTTGAACACATTTGGTTGAAGTACTTTATCCATCTATCCAACAACTTTTTGCACTTGGCGAAGACTTTCTCTGTCTTTGTTTCAATGAAGTCGTTTTGTTGCTGATGGATCCATTGCCTTTATGATCCCTTCATGCATATTTCCACAATTCCTAAGTCATAGGACATCTGGATGTCTAACAAAGTTGTCATTGACGCACTCCCAGCAGTCTGCTGGATCTTACTTTGAGCAACATTCAATGCATTCAGAATCTTCTTGCTCAGATGTCTCCTGTAATTAATGAGAACTGACCAATTGGCTTCAATGACAGTTTTGTCAACAATCATTCAGTTTATCAAGTTCCATGTCAATCACTGCCTTTCATGCATTATCAATATGCAAGATATCTGTGAATCCCTTGCATATCCAACTTGCCAATCAAATCTTCTTTGATTTCATTTGCTTGGGTTATTTGCCTGGTGCCATGGAATCTGTTCACTTCTTGAGAAGAGACTGTAAGCTTCACCTCTGTGAAGTGTCAACATCCTTCACACCAGAAGCTGCTCAATTTGAGGTGGGCAGTGGCTAATCAATTGGCCACACTAGTCCTTCCTACCATCAGTGAAAGCCTGCAGCATCCTTTCTCTACACCAATTGAATTGGACTTATTGCTTGCAACTGTTGTCTTTTGTCTTCTGTTACAGCTCTGTTCTATTCAGTCCATGCTCAAGACTAGGCAAAATATAGCAACTCTTGGCAGCCCAAATGTCGGGATCACACTCCTGACCTCCTCCGTTGAATCAAAAGGAACAGAAAGCACTCCATTTGGAGTTGGCTTGATTCCAAGTGTTGCTGTAAAGACAATGTATTTTGGCATCAGTTCACTTTTGTGCTCCATTCCAGATAGATTTGTCAGCCTTTACTCCCTTAGCCTTCAACTTCCCTCGGTATCCATAAGGCAATGGAGCTGTTCATCCATAATTAGGAGATTGGTTCTTGAATGCTAGGATGTGACCACATGCCTGTGGGTCTACTCATTGCATGTTTAGAGGCAAACCTCTGAAGTTTTATCTTGGCACTGGAAGGGATCCAGTTTCCACATGTCTCCACGAGGAGGCACAGCTGAAGACTTGCTGATGGAGAGGCTGTGCACTGACTGGGAGTCACATATATTTGACTCTCTTTAATGCTTTGCTGATTGCCAGTGGTATAGGCTGCACATGAGAATCATATTAGAATACAAAAATATAAAGAATGCTAAGATTAGGTGGATTGGCCATGTTAAATTTCCCATAGTGTCCAGGGATGTGAGGCTAGGTGGATTAGCCATGGGAATCACAGAGTTACAGGGATAGGGTAGGAGTGTGTGACTGGGTGGGGTGCTCTTTGGAGGGTCAATGTGGATGCGATGGGCCAAATGGCCTGCTTCCCCACTGTAGGGATTCTATTCCATGATTCTAACTCCCTTCATTCAAACAGTAGACATATTACATCAATTTGTTGGATATACAAATACAGCAAGCACACTAACTCTTCTCTTCCACGTGCTTGATACATATCAACATGTTGGACATAACTCTGTTATCTTTTGCAGCTCTAAATGTAATTTCTCTAACTCTGGCCTCTTACCTATCCTAAAGTACCAATATGACAGTGCTCATATGTTTTTAGCATGTACTTCCTAGTCAACATATTTGGTGCCCATTTAGCACTCAAAACACAGGCACAATCATGCCACCTCATTTGAACTACTGAACCTCACTTTATTTGTCCTGTAAAGCAGATATTTAATGGATAAAGTTATAGAAATTTGAGTTATTTTATTTTAGGTGAGTCTGCCATGTAATTGCTCATTTTGGTGCATTTGGTATGCACTACTGCATTGTAAAGATAGTCGACCTACTGTGGAAAATTAATGTCTGTGATGCAGACCGCAAAGTTGAAGCACAACAAAAATAATAATAGGTAACCGGGGGTTGCTGCATTAAATGAGAAGATTTCAACAATTGAGAAGGTTTTGTGCATTTCAAATAATTACCAGCAAATGAGGGATTACTTAAATTTAACTTGAAATTGAAGTGGCAAAATCTGACAGGTGCATCGTTTAGTTTTAAAGAGATATGAACAATTTTAACTATGAGTAAAATACCTCATTGAAGTGTAAGCAGCCACATTGTTAGATAGCTAATAACTAAATCCAGTGAAATATAATACTGAGATTGCTTAGAATTGATGGAGACCATCAATGATATTATAAGCAACTTTCTCCAAATCTGTCTCTGGCACACTTGATGGAATAATGAACTAAAAATAATCTGAAAGATTTCTTTCCTTGGGAATATGATGAAGGGTAATGAATTTAGCAGTATAATTAAGGAACTGTGAATTTTCAGATTGGTCTTTTAGTCAATTTCTACAGTGCAAATTTCTCATACAAATTGTACAGCTTCAGTAAAGTTAGTTTTCTTTCCTTCCTCCATGATATAATGCTGAACTGTCCACGTACTTTGTACTTTCTTTTTCTTTTTAATTTTTGATATTGGTGTACTAAGTTCATTGAGTGTATAAGGATAAATTCTGATTCCACAAAAAAAAAGTTTAATTGTAAGGTGTTAGCTGCATGCAAACTGTGAAACCACCAGGTGCCTTATTGCCAAATATGTTAACAATAACTAAAACTATTCGATACTTTGCCTCCAGCCACAAGTGGTAGACACTTAGACAGGTGGACTCTTGGGATGGGTCAACAAACATAGCATTATACATCTGTAAATTGAAGTCATAGCCTAATGACCTCAACTACAACCAAACCAGGCAACCAAATGGTTTAACACAAGTGCTTTCTGTTAATATCCATAAGGCTTCTTGTGGGCAAGGCTGTTTTAAAAAAGTTGTATGAACTAAGTCAATCTGGTATCTTACAAATGTTTTTCGAATGGTCAAAACTACAGAATTTTGAATTTTCTGATGAAGGGTTTAGGCCCGAAACGTCAAGTTTTCCTGCTCCTATGATGCTGCTTGACCTGCTGTGTTCATCCAGCCCCATGCTTGTTATCTCGGATTCTCCAGCATCTGCAGTACCTTTTAACTCTGATAGAATTTTGAACTTTTCATTTTTGAATTGCCGATTTCAACTGATAAAGTGTAATTTTGGTGTAAAGGTGTAGAAGTTGAAAAATCAACTGTAAACTACACCAGGGAAAAGTGAAAAATCCAAATTTCACATTTGAGGAGCTAAAAAAAACTTTATTTGAATCTCAAGCTCAGGTTTGATTTCTCCAAAAACAATCACATCTCTTTTGGATTACATGGTTCATTATAATCTTGATCTTCTGGGCCAATGGTTCAGATTGTGTTGGTACTTTGAGTAAGGCTTTTGTTTTGCTTATCTCCTGAAAAATAATTACTGTGCCCCTATTCCCAAATGAACTTTAGAATATAAAGAAGCAATTCACACCAGCACATTATGTGTTAACCTGCTTTTCAGTTTAATAAGCTAACTCCTTAAAAAAAATCCTTGCTGTGGGATTCCTGGCTTATGCTTACAAACTGGCGTGTTTATCTAGACTAAAATAGTAACTCAGCTGTGCTGTTTTAGTGCAATTCCCTGTCATGCCAGCATGTCAGCACTAAGTGTTCAGTGAGAATGACTGGCTTCTCGCCCTCTGACAATACAATATGGTTTCAACATTCTGTTCAAAACAATCTTGGTTCCAGCAGGGACAGGGCACAGGCAACTTTGATATTCCCAGTCACTTTAATACCATAACCCATGGATTGTAATATCCACTCAACCTGTCATGTCCTATTGGAGCAACTCTCTAGTGGTTTAAATATTAGTAAGGACTTGTCACTGCCTTTTAAGAATGACTCATCCTTTCATTAGAAATGGTGAAGCTTATTTGTGTGGAAAGCCAGCTGCTGACAAGAGATTGTTGGAGAAATATCCTAGTAGGCAATACAGATTAAAATGGTTATGTCAGGTTTATGTGATTTTTTTTTGTCTGTTTGGTTTTATCTCATCTTACACTATCTGATTGGATGCAATGAAGTGCTGTTTCAGAAAATAATGTCAACCAGGCATATGATTCACAGAATATAACTTTTCAGGAATGAGACACCATATCATATTAAGAATATCTATATCACACTACAAATTCTCTTGCTTATTTCATATGTTGACTACATAAAATTCAGTTCATTACAGTCGATTGAATAGGAAATAAAGCTATGCATTAGACTATGCAATTAATTCTTCTTAACTTTGAAAGAAATGCCACTGTGCACAGTATGTATAATTCCTTTTAAAACTGGATATAGTTTCCAAACCTTAATTTCAACTGAGTTTCTTCTTATAGTCATATTCTTTATCATTTAAAAAGAAACAGTGATCATAATTACTTCTGAATTGTTTTAATTTAAAACAAGATGCAGCAACCATATTAAACAAAGCAAAATTTGATAGTCAAAAGTAAGAATTCTTATTTAGAAATGTCTACATGTATGCGTGCTATTGGTAGGATAAAAAGCATTGTTGTTGATTTTTGCTATTTAAGACTGTTAAGATGTTCTGAGGCTTTTGTCATTCAATTATGGGTGAATAATGACACAAGTGACAGGACAAAAGGGTTCATGGTCACTGGAGATCCCTGCAGCTGAAAAATGTCCATCTGAGTTTAACTGTTTATTTCACATAAATAGAAATGAATGTGGAGTGGGGGAGGGAAGGAATGTCTGTAAATGCAAAAATTGTGGTATTCTTAGGAATGTTTATAAGCGACTGTATACATTTGTATTCAAAAATACACATGCCAGGAAGCACGGCCAAGACTCTGGTAATTTTTAACCTATGTACATGGTACTATGTTTGACAAATCAAACTTTAGCATCAGATATCCCATGCTTTATGCCATAATCATTACCATTAGAAGCAGCACTGTAATACAAATGAGATGCTGCTACCATTTCTAAAATCCTTTTTGCGTCGTTTATTGGGGTGCAAGGCATCAGGTTCTCCAGGCACAGGCCTTGTAACCAGAGGAATTCAGAAACTCTCACTGGATTTCCTAATGCCTGTGAAGACCTGATTTAATAGAAATACACGGTGCTTATACTGAGATGTAAATATTATTACATATATAAATACAGAGAATACATAGAGCTATACCATGTCTATGCTGATCCATAAATGCCAAGTTACACTAATCTCTTTTACCTGCACTTGGCCCATAGCATACCATGCCCTGGAATTTTAAGTGTTCAATCAGATACTTCTTAACTGTTGTAACAGTACCTGCTTCCAACACCCTCTCAGGCAGTGTGTTCCATATTCCTACCACATCTGGATGAAAAAAAAATTCCTCAGATCCCCTCTAAACCACCTACTCCTCACTGTAAACTTGCGCCCCATGCTCTGAGACAGATCTGCCACGGGGAGAAGATTCTCACAATCTGCACTAACTATACCACTCATAACTGAATCAGATACCACCCCCTAAACCCCACCTCAGACTCCTCTGCTCCAAAGAAAACAACGCAGCCTATCCAGTCTCTCTTCATAACTGATTATATCTATTCCAGGCAAAATCCTGTTGAATCTCCTCTGCACCCTCTCCAGTGCAATCACATCCTTCCGAAAGTGTGGTGACTAGAACTACACACATTGTTCCATCTGTACTGCAGAAATAATCTGCTTACTGACTTTCCACTGCAATGAAAGCCTAAAGATTTGGGGCCCAATATTAAAAATAACCCTGCATTTCCACATTTACTTCAGTTGTTGAATTATATAATAAATAATGTGAATGACCACTGAATACATTACAGTGCTGACATGGGTGGCACAATAGCAATGCTTAAGGGAATTGTTAACCAACTAATATCAACTGTGTATCGAAATCCTAAAGCCATGCACATAGAGAAACGATTCCACCGTATTTTCCACAAAAGGAGAATAAGAAAATACTAACAGGAGTAGCTCATTTAATGTCTGAAGCTCGTCCCACTATTCAACTAAATCATGGCAGATCAGCATCTCAATTGCATTTACCAATCTTGTATCCATTTGCCATGAGACTCATACCTCATCAAAAAAATCTGTTAAGCCAACACAAATCACATTTTAGTGCTGTTGTAAATCGACACCAAATCCTTTTGCTCCTCCAGTTCCTTGTTCCTTGCTAAAGGGAATGTTTTTATTTCATTGAATCCAAAGTGAATAATTTTATATCTCCTCATGTAGTACGCCATCTTTCACAATACGTCCTCGTTATCATAGTCTTTCAGAGTTCCTTTATTAAATTTATGCACCCCAATCCACAGTATTTACTGTATCTTCTAACTTAATAGAGTGTAAACATGAAATTATAACTGTTCATCCAAGGCAATCCAATATGGCTGAAACAGCTGAGGCCTTGTGCAGATTGCTGAGGAACACCATTTATTACATGAAGGTTCCTAGAACCTGGCACATGTTGGATGTGGAGAGCGTGACCTGAGACACTGGTGCCTGAGTTTCAACGTGGAGGTCCATTGGAGCAAGGGGCAAGCTAAATCCGATACAAGCCAAGTCAGAAGCTCATTTTGCATTCCTGGTTGGGTCTTCCCGATGTTGAGTTTGTTTGGCGAGTTTGAGAAGATGGGAGTCTGAATATTAATGAGGTGAGTTGTGGAGTTAACAAGGCTTTTAACAAGAATTAATCTCTGTTAATTGGCATTGGGTGCTGCTGCCGAGAGAGGATCTTGCCACACCAATTGTGCAAAGCATAAAAGATGGAGCAGGATGTTCTCGACAATAGGGTGGGCCTTACCATACCTGGCACCTGATTTTGCCACACATATTGCCATAGCCCACATCAATCAGATGCCAAGTCTGCCCAAAGATTGAGCTTTCACAGCCCTTTGGGGTTGAGAATTCCAAAGATTCACAACCCTCTGAGTAAAACAGTTCTCTTCATCTTTGTTCTAAATGACATATCCTTTATTTTTAAAGGGTACCCCCTGTTTCTAGACTTCCCAACCAGGAGAAACATCTCACCCACATCAACAGTGCTGATCCCTTTATGTAGGGGCCATATTTTACGTTTTCATTTACTCAGGGGAGAGGAGGCTTGTGGCACAGTGAGCCAATGTTGGAAAGACAAAAGTTTAACACAGCATGAAATTTAAAAGCAAAACGAAACAATAAACTGAAAGTTTAAATTAACGAATAATTAGTAAAAACGTCCATTAAAAAGGTGCCAAGCAGCAGATCTAGCTAAAGCATCTTTTTTTTACCATCTTGGTTATGAAATAGAGCTAGAAAGAGTCAGACTAAACCCCAAACTCTGATCACCAGGGAAGGGGCCTGGGGACCAGCACCAAGCTAAATACTTCAGTTTAAATAACACTGAACTTGTGTTCACGTGTGGTCATGTACAGACTGTGTAGGCCTCAGTGAAATTCTTGTGAAAGTGGAGGTGTGAAGCAGATGCTCTTTCAGACTGAGGTTTCCTTATCTCCCAGTCTGCTTTGTGGATAGTCTATAGGGAGGATGAAGAGGAGGTGGGGGGGAGGAGGAGGTGGGGGGGAGGAGGTGTTGGGGGGGAGCGGGGGTTGAAGGTGGGTGTGCATTTTGCTCCCTTCTTTCCCCACACATACACACACTACCACTACCAGTCCATTACTGCATCCCACACACACCACACACATCTCTCCCATCCATTCATCATGCAATCACAGTCACTCCGTCACAGCCTCCCACACACACACGTACTGTCTTTCACTGCCACCTCCTTCCCTCAACACAGATGCTCTCTTTGACTTTCACCACCTCCCACACACACTTTGTGTTTTTCACCCCTTCCCACATACACTCAAACACACTTTCTCTCTCTTTTCCACTGCCTATATCTTTCGCTCTTTCTGTCTCTCTCACATTCACAACTTCAACGTGGGCTCACCAGGCCCAATCCAAAGTCTTGAATGCAGTCTTACAGGAGGTCAATGCCTTTTTGTGAAGAAGTTTCATTTTTCCACAAACTGCCCCAAACACTAACCTAGGCCCAGTTGGCACCTCAAACCAGGGCCTGCTTGCCAACCCAGTCCCACTCACCAACTCAGCCCCAAATTCAACCATTGCCCCAGCCTTCATCCTACCCATCGACCTGGGCCCACTTGTCAACTTCGCCTCAGGCCCTGCCACTGGCCTCAGGTCCAGGCCTTCTTGTTGATGGGTCTGGCCACTTCCCAAACTGCTTTCTCACCCATGCACCTAGCTAATATCCTCCGAACAGCAGCCCAATCCAGCAGAATCACTGCTGCTCCCATTGTCCGAGCCCCAAACTGAATGGAAGTGGAAACATTCACACAGCTTGCTGCTCTGCCAGGTTCAGTCAGCAAGCCTATCAGCAGCAAATGAAGAAGAGAAAAAGCCTCTGATTGGATGAGCATTGCCTTGTAGAAACATCTTGCACTTACCTCAAAGAATTGTTACAGTGCAAAAGGAGGCCATTCAGCCCATCATGTCAACACTAACTGTTTGAACATTTTAACTGCGTTAGTTTCCTGTCTTCACTCTGCACCCCTGTACATTAGGGGCAGCACAGTGGCTCAGCGGGTAGCACTGCCGTCCCACAATGCTAAGGACCTGGGGTCAATTCCACCCTCGGGCGACTGTCTATGTGGAGTTTGTACATTCTCCCCATGTCTGTGTGGGTTTCCTCTGGGTGCTCCAGTTTTCTCCTACAGTCCAAAGATGTCCCGGTTACGTGGATTGGCCATGTAAAATTGTCCATAACATCCAGGATGTGCAGGCTAGGCAAATTAGCCATAGAAAATGCAGGGGTAGGTGGATGGGCCCGGGTAAGGCACTCTTCAGAGAGTCTGTGTCGACTTGATGGGCCAAATAGCTTGCTCCCACACTGTAGGTATTCTATGATTCTATTTCTATTTAAATACTTACCTATCATGATGTTTGAACTTGAACTAAGTTGTGCATTCCAGACAAGAACTACCTGCAGTATGAGAAAGATTTCTCTCACATTGCAGTTTGCATGTTTTGCAAAACACTTTAAAACTGTCCCTTTTGGTTCTCTATCCTTTTACCGCCACCAGCTACTCTGTCAGACTCCTCATAATTCTGAAACTATCGATCAAATCTCCTCTTAGCTTCTCCTCTTTAAGGAAACAGTCCTAAACTTCTCCAATCTTTCTTGATAATTGAAGTGTCTCATCCCTGTAACTATTCTCGCTACCCTTTCCACACTCAATCCAATTCATTCTCACCATTCCTATACTGCAGAGCCCGAACTTCTACACAATATTGCAGCTGAGCTACAAACAGTGTCTTCCACAAGTTCATCATAACCTCCTTGCTCTTGTATTCTATGCTCCTATTTATGAAGCCTAGAATATTGTATGGTTTATTAAGAGTTCTCTCCAATGTCCTGCCTGTTTTAATGACATATGAACGTGTACTCCCATGTCTCTTTGCTCCTGCATACTTTTAGAGTCGTACCCTTTATTTAGTAGTGTCTCTGCATATTCTTTGTACCAAAGTGTATCACTTCACACTTCTCCATATTGAACTTCATCTGCCACCTGTCCAGCCACTCTAAATTGTTCATGTCTTTTTGAAGTTCCACATGTTCTCTTCACAGTTTACAATTCTCTCAAGTTTCATGTTGTTTGCAAACTTTGAAATTGTCCACTGCTTACCAAGATTTAGATCACTTATATACGTCAGGAGAAACAATGGTCCCAATGACAATAACTGGGGAAATCCACCACAAACCTTCCAGCCCAGAAAACACCCATTAATCATTTATTCTCAGTTTCATACCCCTCAACTAATTTTGAACCCACATTTGTGCTGTCCCTTTTGTTCTATGACCTACTTCTTATCTCACAAGTCTGCTGTGGGACACTGTATCAAATACCTTTTGAAAGTCAATGAAATTGATGTACACCATATGTCAACAGCCTTCCTGCATCAACGTCTCCACTACCTCCTCAAAAAATTAGCTAGACATGACTTTCCCTTACTAAATCCATGGCAACTCTTGCTAATGAACCCATAATTTTCCGTTTGGCTACCAAGCTATGGTTTCTCCCAACACTCTCCCAACAATATTTGGTTCCAGCCTAAAATACAACAAAGTCCTGCAGATGTTGGAGATCTGAAACTAAATCATCAGCAGATCTGACACCATCTGTAGAGAGAAAACAGAAAGGCAACATTTCAGATGCGATGACTGTTCATCAGAACTTAAAGTAGCTGGGAAATTGAACTATTTATGTTGATGCTGGGGTGCACTGTTGGGGAGAGGCGTGGTCGAATACATGGAGTTGGTGTCAAGGGGAGATAGAAGAAAGGACAGGCAAACAAAAGGATTGCTGATGATAAGCTGTGAGGGAGATAAATGCTGAATGGATGCTAACAAGAAGTGCTCTGAAATTGTTATACTCAGCAATAAGTCTTGAAGACTGTAAGGTACCTAGGCAGAAGATGAGGCAAAGTTCCTCCAGGTTGCATTGCGCTTTGCTGGAGCACAGCAGCAGGCCAAGACAGAAATGTTAACATGGGAACACAGTGGTGTGTTGAAGTGTCAGGCAACTAGAAGCATTTTTACAGTCAAAGCCAAGGTGTTCTGCAAAGCTAGTCTGTGTTTCATCGCCATAGTGCAGAGGAAACACGTTGTGAGCAGGGCGAACAGTATACTAAATTGAATGAGTACAGGTAAGTTACTGCTTCACCTGGAAGGTGTGCCTGGGCCTTGAATAGTCAGGAGGGAGGAGGTAAATGGGCAAGTGTTTTCTGCGATTGCATGGCAAGGTGCCATGGGAATTGTGAGGTGTTGTTGGGAGTAGAGGAGGAATGGACCCGGTGTTCTGGAGGGAACTATCCCTGCAGAATGCTGACAAGGGACGGACGGAAATATGTGTCTGTAGTGACATCCCATTGGAGGCAACGGAAATGGCAGCTTATGATCCGTATGATCCTTTGGATGCAGAGGATAGTGAGTTGAAAAGTGAGGACTGGAGGAACCCTATTATTGTTGTGGGAGGGAAGGGAAGAGAAGGGATGAGGGCAGAAGTGTTGGAAATGAGACACATTACTGAGGGTCCTGTCAACCATGATGGCTGGGAAACCTCAGCTCAGCAAAAAGATAAACTTTCCTGAGGACCCTGCATAATGAAGTGAGCTGCTTTGGCCTAGATGATGTCAAGCTTCCTAAGGGTTTTTGGAGGTGCATCCATCCAGACCAGTGGCGATATTCCATCACTTGACACTTGACTTGTACTTTGTAGGTGGTGTACAACCTTTGGGGATAACAAAGGCCGTCCTGCCTGCCAAGAACTTTGTGATTGGCTCCTGGATAGCTGAACAGCTCGTGGGTGGGAATGATACTGCCAGAAGCCTTTGTACTTCCGATTAGAGAGGAGATGGTATCTCTTTTGTTCTGCTGTAAAATGTCAACGTGCCAGGACTGTTCCAGAATCTAGAGAATTTTGGAAGATGACAACAGAAGCATTCATTATTTTCACAGCTGCCTTCTTTTGTAACTGGGCATGTAGATTATCAGACTCATGGGATATATCATTTTTCAGTCCCACTAATTTCTCCAGTGCTATTGTTTATTAATATGAATAGTAACATAGAAACATAAGAAAAGGAGTAGGCCATTCAACCCCTCAAACCTACTCTCATAATCATTTCCACTTCCACCCGCACAATAATCCTTGGTACTCCAACATTTCTGCAACGTCATTTGTGTATTCCTCTTTGAACACAGATCTAAAGTCATTGTTTAACTGCTCTGAAGATTTTTTCTTGTTCTCAATTATTGATAATACAATTTCACACAGTAGGGGCCTACATCTGTCTTCACTAAACTTTTTTTTACATACAAGATGTGGTCCAAGATGCATAAGAATAATTTAGGGGGCCATGGTGGGTCGGTGGGGGAGGGGGGAATGTCTATCATGGTGGCTTATTACCAAATTTCCATTCCCTGAAAGTAACATGAACACTTTAGTTATGTAAGACACATTTGGATAAGATTACATATCTCAGAGCTCCTTTTCAAGGCATGACATTGACCACCTTGTGAAGCCTCCGTGCACAGAATATCTGCACGAACATCTGACATGTACATGTCTGTGGTTGCAGTACTTGAGGCGTCGTTTCATGTTTGAAGACAATGTCAAAGGAGAGAGCAATTACAAAGTCATCAGCTGAGACAGCAATATCCAGTGGCTGCCACAAAGCCTCTCAAGGGAGAAACAGTCAGTGAATATCTCCTGAAGAGACTGAAGAAAATGGTGTGACTCCACATATACAGACCTTTCTGTCAATTTCTACAGCTTTTGGGAAGGCAGTGCCAACACCAATTAAAGATAGAGATAGTAGGAACTGCTGACGCCGGAGGCTGAGATAACAAGGTGTGGAGCTGGAGGAACACAGCAGGCCAGGCAGAATCAGAGGAGCAGGAAAGCTGACGTTTCGGGTCTGGACCCTTCTTCAGAAATGGGGCAGGGGAAGGAGGCTCTGAAATAAATAGAGAGAGGGGTAGGCGATGATAGAAGGTGGATAGTGGAGCAGATAGGTGGAGAGAAGACGGACAGGTCAAGGATGCGGAGGTGAAGCCAGTAAAGGTTAGTGTAGGTAGGGAGTTGGTCAGTGAGGAGGGAGGGGTGGGTAGGTGGGAGGGAAGACGGGCAGGTCAAGGAGGTGGGGATAAGAGGGGGTGCTGGTGTTGGGATGAGTTTGGGGGTGGGGAGATTTTGAAGCTTGTAAAGTCCACATTGACACCATTGGGTTGTAGGGTTCCCAGTGATGTGGTATATTGTATCCACTGTTCCCGATGTGGCCTCCTCTACATTGGGGAAACCAAGCGGAGGTTTGGAGACTGCTTTGTGCAGCACCAATGCTCAGTTCATGACAAACGACAACACCTCCCAGTCGCAAACCACTTCAACTCCCCCTCCCACTCCTTGGACGACATGTCCATCCTGGGCCTCCTCCAATGCCACCACCCGAAAACTGGAGGAACAGCACCTCATATTCTGCTTGGGAACCCTACAACCCAACGGTCTCAATGTAGACTTTACAAGCTTCAAAATCTCCCCACCCCCGAACTCATCCCAACACCAGCGCCCCCTCTCGTCCCCGCCTCCTTGAACTCTGTCTTTTCTCCCATCTATCCGCTCTTCCCATCTCACTGACTAACCCCCACTCCCACTTCCTACCTACACTCACCTCACCTCTACGTGCCTCATCCCCGCCTCCTTGACTTGTCCGTCTTCCCTCCCACCTACCCGCCCTTCCCTCCTCATTGATTAACCCCCATCCCAACTCCCTACCTACACTCACCTTTACTGGCTTCATCCCCACCTCCTTGACCTGTATGTCTTCTCTCCACCTATCTGTTCCACTATCCACCTTCTATCATCGCCTCCCCCCTCTCCATTTATTTCAGAACCCCCCACCCCTCCCCCATTTCTGAAGAAACGTCAGCTTTCCTGCTCCTCTGATGCTGCCTAGCCTGCTGTGTTCATCCAGCTCCACACCTTGTTATACCAATTAAAGATATCTTGGGCCTTCCTCACTAAACTGTGTCATCTACTGATTCAGGACTTGTGCTCAGAAGGACAGGGTGTCCATGACATCCTGTTCAAGAAGGCTGCTGTACAAAAACATAGAAACTAAGAGCAGAAATAGGCCATCTGGCCTTTTTAGCCTGCTTCACCATTCAATATGAGCATAGCTGATGCTCCATCTTAATTCCATATTGCTGCTTTCTCTCCATACTCCTCAATGTCTTTAATATCTAGAAACAATCTATTTCTTGAATGTACTCAGTGACCTGGCCTCCATACCCTTCTGTGGTGGTGAATTCCAAGGTTCAGTAAAAAAAAGTTTCCTCATCTCAGTTCTAAATGGCCTACCCCATATCCTGAGACTTTGATCCTGGATCTAAGCACATCAGCCAGGAGAAACATCCTCCCTACATCTGGTCTCTCCAGCCCTGTTACAATTCTATATGTTTCAATCACATTCCCTCTCATTCTTCTAAACTCTCGTGAATACAGCCCACTCAAGCCAATCTCTGCACATACTGCTATCTCTTGTAACAGGCTAGTGAACCTTCACTGCACTTCCTTTTGAATAAGGAGAACAAACCTGCACACAATAGTCCAAGTATGATTTCACCAAAGCCTTAGTAAGGCATCCCAATTTCCTAACTCAAATCCTCCTACAATAAAAAGCAACATACGATCAATTGATTTTTGTCTATGCCTGTTTACTTTCATTGACTACAAAAACACCCCAATCCCTTTGTACATCCACATTTCTCAAAGAAGCATTTAAATAACACTGTGCCTTTCTGTTTGTCACTTTGAAGTGTACAACTTCATATTTATTTCATCAAAGCACTCAACTAAGCTGGTCACATGATTTTTCTTCAACAAATATGTGCTGACTTTCATTTATAAGCTATACTTTTCCAAATACGAATTTTTTTCAGGATTATTGCCACTAACCTGATTGATCTGTAGTTGTGAGGTTTATCTTTTACCCCTTTTCAAAATAGGGGTGTAAAATTTGCAATCTTCAAGTACCTTGAATGAAGGATTGAAAGACTGCAGTCAGAACTTGTGCAATTTCAACCTTTACTTCCCTCAATATCCTAGGATACATCCCATCCTGACCAAGTGACTTTTCAACTTTGAAGATATTAATATTTTATGTAACTACTCATATCTATTTTTACCTGTATTGCCACTGACGTGGATGACCGAAGTGTATATACTATTGCCAAGTTTACAGGTGACACAAAAATAGATGGGAAGGCATGCAGTGTGAATGACACAATGAGTCTACAAAAGGATATAGATAGGATGAGTGAGTGGACAAACAAATGGCAGATTGAACACAATGTGAAAAAATGTAAGGTTGTACACTTTGTCAGGAAGAATAGAAGAGTTGAATACTTTTAACTAGGGAAAGACTGCAAAAAGCTACAGAATAGAGGGATCTGAGGATCCTAATGCATGAATAACAAAAAGCTAGCATCTAAGTTCAGGTTGAAATATAGATGGCAAATGGTTTGATAGCCTGTATTTCAAAGGGAATGGAGTATAAAATAGAGAAGTCTTGCTAAAATTACACAAGACATGAGTTAGGCCACAGCTGGAATGCTGTGAAAAGTTTTAGACCCCTCACTGGCATTGGGTACAGTCCAGAGAAGGCTCAGTAGGTTGATTCTGAGTATGAAGTGATTTTCTTATGAAGACAGGACTGAATAGTTGGGCTGGTACTCTTTGGAGTTTAGAAGAATGAGAGGTGACTTCATTCAAACGTATGAAATTCCTAGGAGCTTGGCAGAATAAATGCTGAGAAGTTGATTCCCCCTTGATGGACTGTCTAGGGCATTCTAGCCATGAGAGATGAGAAGGATTGTTTTCTCTCAGAGAATGATGAAGCTATGAATTCTTTATTGCGGAGGCTTGTCAATTGTAGTCATTAAGTATATTCAGGCTTAAATAGACTGATATTTCATCAGTAATGGAATCAAGAGTTATGGGGATAAGACAGGAAAGTAGAGCTAAAGATTGTCAAATCAATCATGATCTGATTGAATGATAGACCAAACTTGATGGGCTGAATGGCGTAACTCTGCTTAGTTTTATAGTATGGTTTTGCAGGTGAGGAGATTTAGTTTAATATCTATTACTGAGAAGTTTGTGGAAGTGCTGCAGAATGTTTTCGAGAACTTGAATTTGGCAGGAAGCATTGCTATATCCTTATAGGGAGTGCAGAAGATTTGATGAGCTTCCCACATAACAGGCATGGGAACTGTATTTGCAATGTCACTGGATCTATAACACAAAAAGAAAATGAAACACTGGCTCAATAAGAGGAAGTTCTGTGCAATGGGAGAAGGAAGAGGAAGAAGGGAAAAAGGGCATTAGGAGTGTCTTTGCTCCTAATGGGCTGCCTGACCAAGTAATCATACACCGGTTTCCTTAGGACAGCATCTTCTCGCTACCATTACTCTGCTTTACCCAACCTACGCATTTCTTTGTGATGGTCTATCAGAGCATCTCTTGGCCAAAACCTTGTAATAAAAGCAGTTAACAAAAGCCATACTCTTGTATCTTCCTCCAGCTTCTCTGCAACTATCCCTCACCCCCAAACTCATGTTCATATCTAGTTTACTTCTTTCATGGATCCACCTCCTGACCTATCGACCCTATTATTCCTTTAAAGTACTGATCACCTTAATTCCAATCCTGGATTCCATATCAGCTGGTAGTGTTAATAGCTCTTTAAAAGCTGTCATCATACTTCCTTCAGAATTGACCACACTATCTTCACAAACTACCTTTATATCTCAAATTTCCTTTCATCTCCAAAGTCACTGAATGTGTTATAAACTTCTAAATCTGTATCCATCACTTCCAGACTCCAAATTTGAATTCTTCCAGTTAGGTTTCCATCGATGCCAGCATATCAAAACGACTTAAGGGTGTTCCCACACGACAGTGACAAAGATTAATTTTCTCTTTGCTTTGCTCAGCCTCTCTGCCTTCTTTGACGTGGTTGACTACCCTATCTTCTTCCAAAGTCTCTTCAATGAAATCCAGCAGGGTGAGTCTGCCCTTGTATGTTTCAAGTCTGTTCTATGTAATCGTAGCTATATTATCACTTGCAATGGCTTCACTGCCCACTCCTACACCTTTATAACTGGTGTCTACAAGGGATTGATTCTCCGTCCTCTCCTAGTTCTGATATGCATGTTGGTCCTCAGCAACATCATTCAAAACAATTAGTTTTCACATGAAGCTAATGACATACAGCGTGAAATAGAAAGAACTGCAGATGATGGACATCTGAAACAAAAACAGAGATATATAGAGGAACTCGGCAGGTCCGGCAGTATCTGTGGAGAGAAAGCAAAGTCAATATTTTGGGTGCAGTAATCCTTCTTCAGAACTGGACCTGAAACATTAACTCTTCTTTCCCTTTACAGATGCTGCCAGACCTGCTGAGTTTCTCCAGTTATTTCTGTTTTTGATTCAGGCATCCAACATGTTTGCTTCACCACCACCTTTCTCCACTCCTCCATTTATGCTAACTTATCAGCAATTGATTTTGGTCCTGACTCCAAAACTTGTTCCCTAGGCACTGACTCCATCTTTCCTTGGCAACTACCTGTGGTTGAACCACACTCTCTGCAATGTTGATGTCATATCTGATCCTAAGATGAGTTTCCAACCATGTATTTGTGCCATTACTAAGATTTCCTACTTCCAGCTCTGTAACATTGCTCAATCTGCCACCATCCAAGCTCATCTGTTGCTGAAATACACATTCATGGCTTTGATACCTTTGTACTTGACTGTTCCAACACACTCCTTGCGGTCTCTCACACTCTACAGCCCACTCGTGCTCAGTGATTCATCATGTGTAGATCCCACCTCTAAACTTGGCTGTTCAGAATGCATAGTGCCAGCATCCAAATTGATGGTTGTTAGTGTTCGAACAACCGATGATGCTTCTGCATCAAAAGTGCATTGTTGCTCTCTCTTCTTCCTGTGGCTATTGTGAGTATGTGAAAGCAAGATATCCAAAGGAAAGGGCTGAGGTGAAAGGTTGGTGTTGCAGTGCATCATAAATTCACAGAATGGTTACAGTACAGAAGGAAGCTATTCAACCCATTGAGTTCATGCCAGTTCTCTGTGAACACAATCCAGGTAGTCCACACCCCTGCCCTTACTCTGAAACTCTGTAAAATGTTGCCTTCAAGTACAAAGCTAATTCCCTTTTGAAAACCATGATTGATTCTGCCTCCACCACTCTTTCAGGTAATGCATTATGGATCATAATTAGTCACTGCTGAAATATACTTTTCCTCATCTTGGCTTTGTCAACTACCTAAATCAGTGCCCTTTGGTTACAGGTCATTCTGCCAATTTATATAGATCTGAACTCCCTTTCAAATCTCCTTTCAATCTTCTTGGCTCATCTTCTCCAGCTGCAATCCCAGTTTCTTCAATCCATCCATATACATTAAATCCCTCATCCCTGGAAGCATTCTACTAAATCTTTTCTGCCTTCTGTGAAGAGTTCACATCCTTCCTACAGTTCCTTGTCCAAACTTGGACACAGTACTTCCTTCCTTTTGTACTTTATTCCTCTATTTACAAGGTCAACATCCCACTTACCTTTTTTGGCAGCTTTCTCAATCTGCCCAGCCACCTTCAACAAATTATCCACATGTACCCTGAGTCTGTCTGTCCCTGTACCTGTTCAGAATTGTACCCTTTAATGCCTCTTCTCTTTTGTCCTACTAAAATATATCACTCCACAATTCTCTCTATTACATTTAATATGCCATGACTCTGCCCATTACACATGGCTGTCCATATCTTCTTGAAGTTTAACAATGTTGTCCTCTCTGTATATTACACTGCCAATTTTTCTGTCATCAGCAAAATTTTGGATCTGTCCAATACACCCAAGTCTAAGTTATTAACATATGTTAAAGAAAGCAAAGGTTCCTAGTACCAAACCATAAGATATCCCACTTTATACCTTTCTACAGTCCAAAAAATAACTGTATACTACTATTCTCTACTTCTGTCCTTTCAGTAAATTTCATATCCATGCTATCACTGCATCATTTATTCCATGGACTTCAAATTTGCCAACATGACTTATAAATGGAATAAATTAACATGTTTTGTAAATCTGTATATGTCATATTAATCGCATTGTCCTCGATATCTCTTTGTTTTACCTTATCCAAAAACTCAAGTAAGTTAACAGAATTTGCCTGTAATAAATCCCTGATGGCTTTCCATAATTAAATCGCATTTGTTGAAATGACTGTCCTAGATGACCATTCCTAAAAGTTTTCCCACCACTGAGGTTAACCTGACTGCTCTGTAGTTGTTAGGTCTATCCTGGCATCCTTGTCTTTAACACTTGCAATTCTACATCTTGGCATCATGTTGAAGGAGAAGTGAAAGATTGTGGTCAATAACTCAACAATTTCTGTCCCTACTTCCCTCAGAAACTGTTTTACGTTAGCTACACTCAACCCTCAGACCATGTCTTTATCTCTCTTTTTGCTCTTTTCTGAGCTTTGTATTTTCAGCTTGCTTCGCACCTGCTTCACTTTAATCTCCATCTTTTCCAGCATCAAAGGAGTTCTGGTTTTGGTTGCCTTCCTTTCTCCCTCAGGAGAATATATCTAGACTGCTCTCAAGCCATCTCCTCCTTAAAGGCTGTCATTGCATACAAGTTTTGCCTTCCAATCTTCGATTACAATTTATCCTGGCCAAATCTGTTTTCATTCCACTAAAACTGGTGCTCCTTCAAAAAAGTACTTTTTTAAAAAAACTCTATGCTGCTCCTTCTCCATTACCATTGTTACCTAAACTTGGCAATATTTTAATCATTATTTCCTAAATGTTCCTCACAGGCACTTGATCCTCTTGAACTATCTGAATCTTTAGAAGCAGAGCCGACAACATTTGTTTCCTCATTGGGCCAGAAACTTACTGATCACGGGAGGTCTTCTGAACACTCTTCAGAAATTCTTCATCAGCTCTGCTCTTCACGCTATTGTTATTTCATTCAAATTTAGGATAATTAAAATCCCTGATTATCACCACCATATAGGTCTAGCACCTCTGAAATTTCTGACAACATTTTTCCACTTGTTGATGGGTTTTAGCATACACCCTGTACAGTAATGGCACTTTATTGTTTCCTTAATCATAGAGTCATACAGATGAGGTCCTTTAGCTCATCAGGTCTGCACTAACAAAAATATACTACTGTAAATCTACATGGTTCCACCTTTTAGCACTCAGCACATAGCCTTGAATGTTATGACATTTCAAATGCTCATCCAAGTACTTTAAAGGTTGTGAGGTTATCCTCTTCAATTACCCTCCCAGAGGACATTCCAGACTACCACTACCCTATGGGTGAAAAAGATTTTCTTCAAATCCCCTCTAAACCTCCAGTCTTTCACCTTCAAATTATGCCCCTTGTTGTTGACAATATCGACTAAGGGGAACAGCTGCTTTCCATCAACACTGTTTCCATTGATAGAATGCAACTCTCAGTGCAATTAAATCTTATTTGCGCCATAATAGATGTAAAGTAAATCTATTCCAAGGAGAACTACTTAGCATGTGCAAAAGCATTTTTGTCACAATGACATCAGATCACAATGAACTAGAGTCTGAGTTTATAAGGCTTCAGCTGCATGTCCTCACTTACCATGTAAATAGTTACAATAACAAATTCTGTTAATCCTCACTCACCAAAGTGTAGACTTTGTACTACTACAATAAGAAACTCATCGATTTCAGCACGGTCCATAGCAGTGGGACCTTTGAGACAACGCTGGTTAGCCACGAATCAGAACCCTCCAGATTCCTCATTTGTCATCAATCTGTCACCTAATGCTGCCATCAAAATGCAAATTGTAAAAGCCGTAGCTATTACATCCAAGCTAAGTTAGAGAGCACAGAGCAATCAGCTGAAGAATATCAGACTGTGAGTTTGCAAAACCTGCGCACTCCTCCACAGTAGCAAGACCAGGACAACAAGTGCGCAGCAGAGGAAAAGACTGAACAGTTTCAATCTTCGCTGCTTCAAAGATATCCTTAGCATCTCTTAGTAGGTCTAGCTGACCAATTCAGAAGTTCTGCAGCCTGTGAATTTCAAACAGCACATTGCTACGGCAATAATGTCTGATAGATGGATGATGTCCCAATACGCAGGACCTTCTGACCCGTGAACAAGTAATTAAGTAATGGCCTCCTGAGTAGTCATATTTTCACGAAAAGGGCAATACGGAAAGATGACAGATACTGGTGCAGACAACTGCCAATGTCTGGAAACTCAGGAGGCTGACTATTTGGAAGAACATTGGAAGCAATAAGGAGAAACTAATAGTTCAGCTGGCTGAGGAGAGGACCTAGTGAAATCAGAGGTCAGCAAATCATGCACCTTTTCACTCCACTATTTTCATCTGTGCTAAAGCTGCAGCGACTGCCTTGCCAGAGTGGGTCTCCTCAGGCATACTGGATGACGTTTAACACACAACTGGTCACCACAACACAAATCATTGTCTCATGAGATGGAAAGCTACAGGCTATCTTGATTTTAAAAAAATATAGCTTATTATCTTGGTTATTAAAATCCTCATTATCTTGCTGTCTTGTTGGTTTCTGTATATTACTTAACTTATGACCAAGTTAAGCTAGTTTGTGCACAAGAGTCTGGTGGCTACTCTTCGCTTTGAAGTGACAGAAAGGCATGTTGAGAATCCCACCAGTTCCCCAGTAAGCAAATGACCATAATTAAAGTTTAATTGTTAAACACAGGCATGCTAACGTCTGTATAGACATTTCTGTCTTGCTGAGACTATGAATAAAGCTTTAGGGAAGGGGAAAAGACTGCAAAGAAAAACTTGAACATTAACCCTTCCATCGCAAGTTCCAGTGAAGGTTATTGCCTAAAATGTTAATCGTTCTTTATTTTTCATCTAGTAATGTGCATTTCCATAATTTTGAATTTGCTGATGCTAGCTTTCACTCTTGTCTATTCACTTCTTAATCCAGTCTATTCTACACTTAATTCCAACATTGTGTGTCCCTTATATTTGTAAGAATAGACATGTCATAGAGTTTCACAGAGTAAGTGTAATCATTGTACCTAATAAGTATTTGTGTATTTATTTTACCTGTGGAATGATTGTGGTCATATAAAGAAATGGAGTGGGTAGGACAGGAAACCACCATCACACTAGTATCTGAAACTCTTTGTGGTGTGGTACTCTGACCACAGTAGCAGTCGTGTTGTCCTTGCTTTAGCATTCAGACAAGCTGTTAGCGGTAAAATTAGCAACCAAATTTTGTCATTACCTTTTTTCTAATTCATTCTTAGGATATGGCACCACTGGCAAGATAAGCATTCATTATTCATTTATTGCCCTGAAGAAATGGTGCTGACCTTCCTTCTGGAATATGTCTGGGGGCTTGGTGGGCCATTTCAGAATCAAACACATTGCTGTGAATTTGGAATAGAGTCAGGAGGATAAATTTGCTTCCCTGAAGGAACTAGGAGAATTTTTACAACAAACTGGTACCTGCTGCTTTCAAGCTGAAGAGCGTCCTACTGGCCATCCAGTTTTGAGAGCCCACCCACCACCATTAATTATCTGCCATTGATACCTGGTTTAGCCTACATGTGACTTCAAATCTACAGATGTACGCTTAACTCTTAACTGCCCTCTGGAAATGGCCTAGCAAGCTACTTAATTGTATCAAACTGCTACAAAATCTAAAGAAAGACATGAAATTGGATGGACACCTGGCCTCGACGTAGGCATCAGAAATGAGATTGGTAAACACAACTCTTGTTGATCTCGCAAACATCTGGGGTCTTGTGCCAAAATTAAAAGAGTTGAGCCATAGACTAGTCAAGCCACAGCCTGAGATAGCTTTACTTACAGAGTCATAGTTTGCAGATGATGTCCCAGACACGACCATCATCATCCCTGTCTATGTCTGTCTTACAAGTAGAACAGGCCCACCACAGGTAGCAGAACAGCAATATAAAATTGGGAGGGAGTTGAACTAGGTGTCCTCAATCTTGACTCCATGAAGTCTCATAGCGTCAGGTCAAACATTGGCAAGAAGACCTCCTGCTAATTACCACACACTGACATCCTATCAATTGATGAATAATTTCTTCTCCATGTTGTACACCATTTGGAGGAAGTCCTGAGTGTGTCAAGGGCACAGAATGTACTCTGGTTGGGGGAATTCAAGATTCATCATCAATAGTGACTCAGTAGCACCGCTACTGGCTGAACCCTAAAGGGCACAGTGGCTAAACTGCCCATATGATGAGAGGACCAACAAAAGAGAAACATCCAGTGGACCTCATCCAAACCAAGCTACCTGTGGCAGATTCATCTGTCTATGACTGTGTCAGTAGGAATGATCACCACACGGTCCTCTGAAGACAAAGACCCGTATTTCTGCTAAGGATATCCTCCAAGATGTTGTGTGGCACTATCACATGCTAAATGGGATGGATTTCAAACAGATCTAGTAACTCAAAACCATCAGCAGCAGCAGAATTGGACTCACTACAATCTGTAACCTCATGGCATATGCCATATTTTACTATTACTATCAAGCCAGGAAGTCAACTCTGGTGCAATGTGGAGTGCATGAGGGTATGCCAGGAACTGCACAAGAACTAGAGGTCCAAGTGGCTAGGGAAAATGAGAGCTGAAAGAAGTTAGCATCCATAAGAATACTGTACTGAAGAAATTAATGGGGCTGAAAATGGATAAATCCACAGGACCTGATAAGTCTACATGCCAGAGTGTTGAAAAAGATGGCTATGGAAAGAGTCAATGCCTTGATTATTTTCCAAAATGCTATACTTATGGAATAATTCCTGCAAATTGGAAGGTAGCAAATGTCACCCCACTATTTACAAAGGCTGCAAGAGTGAAAACAAAGAATGACAGATCTGTTAGCCTCATATCAGTAGTAGGGAAAATGCTAGAATCTATTGTAAAGGATGGAATAACCAAAAACTTGGTTGATAATGATCTGATTGGACATAGTCAGCATGGATTGAATGAGATATCATGTTTGACAAACCTTTAGGATTTTTGAAGATGTTATGAACAAAATTAATAAAGTGGAGCTGATAGACACGGTGTACTTATACTTTCAGAAGGCTTTTGACAATCCCCCACGGGGGACTGGTTAAAAATATTTAAACAACATGGCATAGGAAGTAGTGTACTGGCATGAATTAATGAGTGGCTAACAGATAGAAAACAGAGGGTAGGAATAAATGGGTCATTCTAGCATTATCAGACCATGACTAGTGGTACATTGCAAGGATCAGTACTTAGATCCCAGATGTTCACAATATAGCTCATAGAATCCCCACAGTGTGGAAACAAGGCCTGTGGCCCAACAAGTCCACACCGACCCTCAGAGCATCCCACCCAGACTCATCCCCCTGTAACCCACCTAGTCTACACATCCCTGAACACTATGGGTAATTTAGCATGGGCAATCCACATCTTTCAACTGTGGCAGGAAAGCAGAGCACCCGGAGGAAACCCACACAGACACGGGGTGAATATGCAAACTCCACACAGACAGTCACTCGAAGGTGTAAGGGAACCCGGGTTCCTGACACTGTGAGGCAGCAGTGCTAACTACTGAGCCACTGTGCTGTCCAGATTGATCAATGATTTGGAATTGGAGGCCAAATATAATATTTCCAAATATGGATACATGGAAGTTTAAGATAAAGGTGAAAGGAGGCTCCAGTGAAACGTTGAACATAGAACATAGAACAGTGCAGCACAGTACAGGCCCTTCAGCCCACGATGTTGTGCCGACCTATTATCCTACTCTAAAATCAAACTACCCTGCATACCCTACATTTTACTACTATCCATGTGCCCATCCAAGAGTCGACTGAATGTCCCTAATGTATCTGACTCCACTACCGCTGCCAGCAGCGCGTTCCACGCACCCACCACTCTCTGTTTAAAGAATCTACCTCTGACATCTCCCCTATACCTTCTTCCAATCACCTTAAAATTATGCCCCCTCATGATAGTCATTTCCGCCCTGGGAAAAAGTCTCTGGCTATCCACTCTATCTATGCTTCTCATCTGGTACATATCAACATTAGACATCAAGTGTTTAAATACCTCTTTCTTTGCTGAAAAGTTCCATTTAACTTTATTTCATAAATAATGTTACAAATAAACATAAATCTGAATGTAAAGTTACAATTAAAGTGGCATTTTGTTCAAACAACATTTCAGTGCAGGCCTCCTATTGTAGCAGATATGCGTACTGAAGACCTTATTTTCCTATAATATATAAAAGGTTTGTTGCCTTTCAACAGTATTCAATGCTGCTCTGCTTTATCAAATTATCAAGTTCTTGCAAATTATTTGCAATCTCGCCACATTAATGACTACACTTCAAACATACCTCACTGACTGTAAAATTGTTTGTAAAGTCCTGAAGAATTGAAAATGCTTTAGAAACATAAGTCTGCGTTTCTTTAATCTTCGTGCACTGACGTTAAAAGCAAAAATGGATATTGACAGCTGGTGCTCTGGTGAGCGTTGCTTTTTCTAATCTTAAATGTTGAGATAACTTCTGCCTCAAGCACTAATCCTGGGAGTGAATTTCACAGCCTCACAACCCTCTGTGTGACAAAGTTTCTCCTGCCCTCAGTTCTAAATCTGTTACATTTAATCTTATATCTATTGCCAATAGTTTTCAACCTTCAACTAATAAAGACAATCTGTTTGAATGTCTTGTCTCACCCATCATCATTTTAAAAACTTCAGTTAAGTTGATATGTCATCTGTGCAGATCTAATTGAAAAATTTCCTGCATGTCTATCTTGTAAGGTGTTTATATTTCCTCATGCTAGGCAACATTCTCATGATAATAAACGCAAAGAACTGCAGATGGTGGAAATCTGAAACAAAAACAGAAAGTGCTGGAGAAACACAGCAGGTCTGGTAGCATCTGTCAGCACACTATCTTGCATTTATTTCTCTCTTGGTTTAACTGCAGCTATTCCTTTATTTGCTTATCCCTTTTCCCCATTCTCTCTGGGCTCCATCTCCATGTACTCTATTCACTCCTCCACCGTCACCAGCCCTTCCCCACCCACCCCACGACCACCCAACCCCATCATCAGCATAAATACCACCCTTTCCCAGCTATTTTCAATCCTGGCAAAGGGTCACTGGACATAAAACATTAACTCTATTTTTCTCTCTACAGATACTGCTAGAGTACAGATACTGCTACTGTGTTTCTCCAGCACTTTGTTTTTGTTTTATAATGTTCATGATGTTGCAGTGTATCCTTTTTAAATCTTCTTTATCTTCAATAGCAGAAAGATAAATGTGTTCTCACTCTGTTCTAGCTGAAGTCTTGTCTAAATTTTGGATAAGCATATCATTAAAACAAACCAACACCTCAACAACTTTCACTACTACAAATATTATCTAGCCGTAATTATATAGGTGCTAACTCTGTCTTTTTTAAATATGGGTACAACATTGGCTATTTTCCACCAGATCACATCTATTCTCAGGACCCTGAAATGGGCTTTTTTGGACTTCTGCAATTCCTCCCTCACCTGGAATGATCAAATCTGGTTTGACACATTCTTGGAGATTTGATAACAGAGCATTTGATCTAATAACACAGCTCATGTGATATTTGACCACATGACACTTGACTATAGTTTGTGAATGTTGCTGTATTTACAGATGTTGATTGATTTAATACATCCAACCCATGAATAAAATAATGGATTTTGTTGTTCTCATTCTTGTTTTGTAATAAGATGGGTAGTTTATTCTTTTTATAAAAAATTACAATAAGCAAATGAAAATTTCTATGATGAAACCATCAAGAAAATAATTCTAATTCAACATAATCATCATCAGTATTGAAGTGCAAACTGTGGAGTTTACAGGTATAATTTTGAAATTTATTTGATGCTAGTTTGGGTCTGGTTTTTGAGGTAGTAACCAATGGATTTTTCTGTGTGTCTGAAGTTAACAATGAACTTGTAGGTGTTTCTGTAACCACTGTAATTTATTTTGAAACGTGTAGGTGTAGGGGAGATGTCAGATGTAGGTTCTTCACACAGAGTAGTGGGCATGTGGAATGCGCTGACGGCAGTGATAGTGGAGTCAGATACTTTAGCAACTTTTAAGCGACTCTTAGATAGGCACATGGAGGATAGTAAAATGTAGGGTATGCAGGGTAGTTTGATCTTAGTAGGATAATAGGTCAGCACAACATCATGGGCCGAAGGGCCTGTACTGTGCTGTACTGTTCTATGTTCTTACCTGTAGACTGAATGGGATTGTGCAGCAATGGACATGTTTAGTTTAGACTGTGTGGGTCCCAGAATGGTAAATAATGTGGTCTCAAAGGTTTGTTAGAGTGTTCTGGAGTTTTGTTTTTTTTTAAACTTTAAGGGAAACACCCATAACTGAAAGATGTTTCATTTCACCTTTAAATTTGTGTTATGTTAGTCCCGTGAAGACCTTGGAACAGGATGGCTGTATTGAGCAACTCTCTAGAGAAGGGAATGACAGAAAGTGAATTAGATTACCTGGAGTGAAGAGTCAGTGTTAGTCGCACACCAGAAACCCTAAAAAGATTACTTAAAGCTGAGTACAGTGAAGCTTAGGTGTGGGATAGCTCCAGGAACATGCTATTGCAGTTCCAGTTTGAAAATTGAAGTCACAACTGATTTAAACATACCAAAGTATTAGAGATAGGAATTCTAATCTGGGTATTTTATGATTGGTACTTTTGGGAAGCATACCAGGAGTGGTGTTCTGGGTACTTTACAAAAGCTGTTGTGATTTTTCTTCAATTTATAAAGGAGTGTTTGGGGGTTAATGGCATTAGGGTTTTATTGTGTCCTTGAAACCTTTGAATTTGTATTAGAAGTGGATACTTTGGATTATTCAATTTTATCTATGTTCCTTTTTCAATATACTTCTATTTTATCATTAAAACAAAATCTGCAGCATTGTGTGTTTATGGTACAGCATGATACCATTTTGTTAAAAATAAAACAAATAAAATTATGATCTTTCAAATCAGGGTCTAGGCCCAAAACGTCAGCCTTCCTGCTCCTCTGATGTTGCTTGGCCTGCTGTGTTCATCCAGCTCTACACCTTGTTATCTCAGATTCTCCAGCATCTGCAGTTCCTACTATCTCCGGGATCAAACTTATCCGGTAATAACATCAGCTGGGATGATAACTGTATAAGTAACGTCTTACTAAAGTTTTTGTATAATTTTAATAGTTATAGTATACATTATAACATATATTCATTAATAAATTTCCATAGATTATAAAAAGAATCAATACACTATCTCCCACCATTGAAATCTGCCTGCCTCGCACAATAAAACACAACATACCATGCATCACAGCCAACATCAACTATATATCTGCATAGTTTGTGCTACTGTCTCACAGGTATATCTTGTCCTTGCTCCAGTTTATATTGCTCAATCTATCTCTTCTCTATATTGTGTTTCATCATTTCCTAAGTCTTACTGCTCTTTCCATTTCCCATTACAGTCCTTCTCCCAGTTTGTTTCTTTCTCCTATCCTTTTCTAATATATGTTGTTCTTACCCTTTTCTCCAGTTTGTCCTTCCCCAATCTTCTCCTCACTGCTAAGTTGGTCTCTCCACATTCCTTCTTCAAGCTTGTGTTTCTCCTCTTTCTGGTTGCATTGCTGTTTCTCTCACTCTGCACTCTATAGTTGTTTCACTCAGCCTCATTTTTATTTCTTCTGTTCTTCCCAAAATGTTTATGTCCTGTTCTTGTTCTGGTTGATGCTTGATTTCTATTAATGTTAAGTACAGATTTAGCAGTAAAATAATTGCTTCCAATGCACACATACTCCAACTTCAACATCCTGCACACTGCAATTGATGCACTTAATGTTTGTACTTTGTAACACTACTTCATTGTTTACACACTTTCCCATGTTAGCCTAACTTCATTTCAGTCTTTTCCCTATCTACAACTTGTCCACTTACTTTTAATCTTGGGTCCAACATCGCTCTTGCTGTATTGCTTTCTGCTGTACACTAACTTGTCTGTTTGACCTTCTCTATTAACCGATTATTCTTAATTTCCCCAGCTACCATTCCCCAGCTACCAACTCTTACTATTTTGCTAAGATAGTATATTAATCTGTTATCATATTGGTGCGTTTTAGAAGAGGTTCAACTAACTTGAGTTGTCATCCACTCTTGCAGAACAGTTCCCAGAATTCGAACTTTGCCCACAGAAAAGTAAAGCTTCGAACACGTTTGAGTCCATGGCTGGATTTTTGCTCAGTGTTGGGAGTAGAAAATTCGGCCTCGTTCTAGGTCCTTACCCCATATGGAATGGTCCTTTAGGATCTTGAATGCAGTCAATCAAATGCCAAGCAGTGAGCTCACCATCTAATCAGAGATGAGATCCAATGGGAGACTCATCGCACTCAGCAATCGACTGATCGATACGGACATTGTCTACCTGACTTGCAAAGTACAAGAACAAGTAAGTTTCTCCTGCTGTCATAAAACAGTCATAAGCTGCCTGACCATGTTCCTGCAGGGACAGCCTCACTAAGGGATAGCCAGTAGCCCAGCAGTTGTTATAAATTGAGGGAAGGGTGAATGGGAGGGGTGGTTTTGGTTGTCCCTTGCATGTCCATTGCTGTAACACACTGGTCCCAGTTGTTAAGAGGTAACAATTTGCCTGTAACTGCAAAATTAATGCAGCTTCTATTCATTTTATTCCTGTTCACTTTTGGAACTTGTTAATAAAAGATAATCTTTGAATTTGTTGCATGGCCCTCGACTGAACCAATGCTGGTTTACACTGGATATTGGGAAAAGCGTTATGGTGAGTTAGATGGCATCAAGAGGGGATGTGGCTCAGGGCCAGTAAGCTGTCTGATCCAGACATTAAGCAGTGTCTGGGGTAAGAAGTTGAAGTCATATGTGTGACAAAGTGTCACCTCTTTACCGTAAGAACCATGGGTTGGCTGTTGCTATGTTTAGTATATTGATGGTGAATGGCAATTCCAGACTGCTAACGCTTATCTGGGTATTTTGTCAGGGATCCAAAATGATATCAGCACAAAGGATGCTGGTCTATTTTGGGCTATCTGGGCAGTGGCAAGTTCTTCTGCTAAGATCAGATGACAGAAGCGCCGGGGGGTGGGGGGAGGTTAGGTAGTTAATGAGTTTAGGACAATAGCATGAGAAACTGCACCATCTCTTGCGGAGAAACCTTCCATGAAACTCAATGAAAATAACACAACCAAAAGACTGTAAGATTCAATCCCGTGTCCCAGTTTAAATGTATACATATGTTACAAGAAGAGACTGCTCTTGTTTTCTGACTAAAAATTTGTATAGAGGGTCAAATACTTAACTGTTGCACTTGTTTCATTATGTGAATGACAGACGATTACTTCTGAAAGTAGTTGGCAGGTATTCAAATTCAGAAAGCATTGACAACATGTTTTGGAAGATATTTAATGAGCTGAAGTTGTTTAACAAGCTGATTTGAGTTTAGTTGATGCAAAAGAAAAATATTCTGGATGACAGAAATCTGAAATATAAACTGTGATAAAGGCTCATAACATAATATTATTTGTGAACTTAGGTTCTCAAGTGGAAGAACAATGGATTTCAGTTTTAATTTCCAAGAAGGTGCGACTTTTAAAAGGTCAGAAAGGCATCCGGAACTGTTTGCTAAAATCATTTCCAAGTAATCATGTGATTTTAACTAAATAATTAGCAATTTCCCCATTCCAAAAAGATATAACTGGGAAGGTTTTTGCTGACTAGAGTTTACAACGCAGAGAGGGAGTTAGAAGCAGGTTCATTCGCAGAAAAGAGGTCTTTAACATAAGACGTGTAATTAGTGGCAGTCTCCAAAGCATTCAGCGCAGACAATACCTTCCAAACCCATGACCACTTCATCTAGAAGGTCACCAGCAGCAGATACCTGGGTACACCACCAATTACAAGTTCCCTCAAAGCCACTCCCCATCCTGAATCGGAGAAATATCACCATTTCTTCATTATTGCTGGTCAAAACCCTGGAATTTTCTCTCTAAACACATTGTGGGCCAACCCACATCATGTGGACTGCAGCGGTTCAAGAACGCAGCATCCCCACCTTCTCAAGGGCAACTGGGCACAGTCAATAAAATACTGGCCAGGCAGAGAAGTCCGCGTCCCATGAGTGAATAAAAAAAAGACAATCAACAGGATGCCACAGGGGAATTAAAGGAGAATCAAGTTAGCCAACACTTGGTAATGGTATTAGAAGGACACACCAGGACAATAATTGAAATCGTCCAAGTTAAAAGAGATGATGACAGCAGGCAGCAGAATCAAATCCTGTGTAGTATCTGTGGGCAGTGGATGATAGCACAGTTAAGGGAGGACCTTGAGCAGGCTAGCCAAGGGCAGGTTCCATTTTGGATCAGTGATGACCAAATAGAGCACTTGTTCTGCAGGAAGAGCCACCTCAATATTTCAAATTTCCAGTTACAGCCAACTAAGGTCCAGTTTGACAATGACTGCAAGGGAATCCCAGGGAAGGCCTTGTGCACGGTACTAGGGATCCTGATTATAATGCCGAACAAAAATGGCTTAAAAGTCTTTGAGGTTGAAAATATCGGTATGATCCAAGATGTGATTACAGTTTGACGGCACTCTACCATATGCTATATGAAAAAGGAGGAAGGCTTAGGTAGCACTCTAGATAAGTGTCAACAAACCAAACAAGTAGTTGCATGCTCCTATCTGTGTATTCAAATGAACATGCCTTGTGTGGTTTTCAGACAAGCATTAATTTAAACAGTGATGGTGTCAAACTATCGTGTAAAAGCCAGTTCTCGGTGTAGTGGAGTGCACCTAGGCTCTAAAACTAGCATGAGTCATTTGAAGGATGGAAGTGAGTGGTGATGATTTTTGCAAATCCATGGGAAAGATGTTGAAGAGCCTTGGTGCATTATTAATGAGGTAAAGAACAGAAGCTTGCCTGCGAAAAATCTCTCCCGCCATGGTGCACCAGACACATTGAATTTCACACAACAAAACGCTTTAAATAAAGATGGGAAAATTCCACCCTCTGTTTCTCTCTCCACAGATGCTACCAGACTTACCAAGTATTTAACAGCATTTTATGTTTTTCTTGGAAATGTTGGGACTGTTCTCCTTGGAGAAGCTTGAGAGGAGATTTGTCAGTGGTATTCAAAATCACGAAGAATCTGGACAGAATAGAAGGGAGGCACCATCCCATTGTGGGAGGCTCGAGAACCAGAGGACATGCAATAAAAGCATTTGGCAAATGATGCCAAGAAACATGAAGAAAACTTTTTAAAGCAGTAAGTAGTTAGGATCTGGAAGACACTGTCTGAGAATGTGATGGAGGGAAGACCAATTGAGGCTTTCAAATTGAAATTGGATCATTATCGGAAGAAGAAAAAAAATTAAAGTCTATTTGGAAAAGTATGTGAGCGACAGCAGTTGAACTGCACCTCAGGGGGCCAGCACTGACATGACACGCTGAATGGCCTTCTTCTGTGATGTAACCATTTTATAATTCTACGGTTTGCAAACTAAAACCATCATTAGAACAGAAAATGCGACATCAATTGAACTCTGGAATACCTTAGGTTATTCAAAGGTTAACTGCTTTTCACCAATTACGCCAAATAATAAAATGGGAGGTTATCTCAGATAACCTTAGAAAATGGCCTTGAGAATTCTAGTTTGAGAACAACTAATGTGTGTGTTGCAAGCAGCAAGCCAAATTTATACTGGCTGCTGTTTTAATTGATTGTTTCAAGTTGCCAGTACCACCCACACTGTTCATTACTGGCATTCATCAAGAGTGGACCCAATGTTATTTGTGGTGGGAGCCATTCTGTATTTCTTGCATTGCTATAAAGCAATTACGTGGTAAAGTAACCATCCAAGGCTTCAAACACACCTTCACGTCAAGCTGCATTATACTTGTGCTTCTTTTAATTTAGTCTACTGTATTTGCTGCTCACAATGCAGTCTCCATTACATTGCCAAGACTAAACATACACTGGGAGCTGCTTTATGGAACACTTCCACTCTGACCATAGGAATAACCCCAATCAGCCAGCTGCTTGGCAATTTAATAAACCACCTGGCTCCTTTAGTAACATGTTTGTCCTGGGCCTACTACAATGGTCCAGCAAAGCTCAACGCAAATTGGAAGGGAGTTGTTATGGTGGAACGGGCTTCACTTGAACTGAAATGGGACCAGTGTCCTGGCAAATTCAGTAATTAAAACTGTTGAGAAAGTTTTATTCTAATTGGAGGGGTAAGGTTTGGGAGAGGGGAAATGGCGGCATGCAAAGTAAAAGGATAAAGCTACATTGCAGGGCAACTATTTGGATAACGATACCAAAAGTGGGACAGGAAGCGATAGAGTGTACAAACACTGAAAAACAACAGCACAGTCGGGGGGCAAAGTGGTTCTTTACGTAAGTGTACATAGCATTAGGAACAAAATAAATGAATTAATGGAATATATAGAGGTTAAAAGGTATGATCTTATAACTGTTACAGAGACATGACTTCAGGGAGATCAAAGCTGGGAACTAAATTTTCAGTGGCATATGACTTTTCAAAAGGATAGCAGGAAGGAAAATGGGGTGGGATAGCTTTGCTAGTATGGGATAAGTACAATATTAAAAAATGACCTTGCATCAGAAATGAAGACTTCATATGGATGGAAGTAAGAAATAAAGCAGAAGAAGATACTAATAAGGGCAGTCACCCCAAGCAGAACGGAAAATATATTAGGAGATAATGAAGACATGTAAAAAGGCAGCACATTAATCATGGACGAATTTAACTGCAGATAGATTGGAGAAATCAAATTGGCAGAGGTAGCCATGAAGAAGAATTTATTGAGTGTATGTGGGACAGTTTCCTATAATAGCATGTTGTTGATCCAACCAGAGATCAAGCTATTTTCGATTTTGGAATTGGTAATGAAGCAGCTTTAATAAATGATCATCAGTAGAAGATCCCCATGAAAACAGTGGACATGGGCTGCAACTTACTTTTTTGGTCCAATGCATGTTGCATCAGGCATTTTGGAGGGATTCTCACGTAATGGGGTCCAACAGGATGGGGGGTGGGGCTCAGTGGGATGCTCTTCAGAGGGTCAGTGTGGATTCAATGTGCTGAATGGCCTGCTTCCACACTGTAGGGATTCTATAATTCAAAGGTCTTAAGGAAGTGGCTGCAGAGCTATCACTGGGTGAAATATTCCATAACTCACTGGACTCCAGTGGATTGGAAACCTGCTAATGCGATGCCCCTGGTGAAGAAGGGAGGGAAACAGAAAGCATGAAACTATAGGTCAGTCAGCCTAACATCTGTTGCTGGGAAAATGCTACAGTCCATATTAAGGAAGAAATAGTAGGATATTTAAAAAGAGCTTGATGCAGTCAAACTGAGTCAACATGATTTTGTGAAAGGGAAATCATGTTTGACACATTTGCAAGGATTCTTTAAGGATACCACATACAAATTTGATAAAGGCAAACTGGTAAATGTAGTGAATTTGGATTTCCAGAAAGCATTCACAAAGGTAACACATAAAGGTGATTGCACATGTTATGAGCTCACGGTATTGGGGATAACATATTAGTACGGAACGAAGATTAGTTAACACTCAGAATCGGGATTGATGGACTTTTCCCAAATTTGAAACACAATGAATGTTCACCCTGAAAATTTCACAGTTCCAAAAAGCTGGGCTGCCACACATCTGTTTCACAATTAATGTTTTTGAAATAACAACACGTTCCACCTGTTAGTATGATTGCTCCCCACTGAAGGAATTACCGTTGCTGTAATCAATGATGCTTGTAAACCACTAAAACTCATCATCTAAGAAGCATCAGTTGATCAAGGCACAACCTGAGGGGAGGATTGATTTGAGACAATGCTACTTGTTTGGGATTAATACTCTGTCATCATTTGGAATGTTCCTCACAATGTCACGTAGAGTCATAAAGAATCTGCTTTTACTTTGATGCTGGCATGCAGATTGGTGCATAGAAGTATATGATTTTGACTACACCTCCACATGAGATACCTGCAGAAAGCGGAGGTGCTCCAAGGTTGCTACTGGCAATTCAACTGACCTTGACTGTGAAGCTTGGATCATACTCACATTAGTCTTTAGCACTCTTTGCAAGCCAACAGAAAGTGTCAGTAACCTCATCAATAAAGCCTACGTCAGCTAATTTGGTTTGCTGTCAAGCAATAATGTTGACACGAAGCTTATGTAGCTCAAGGTCAACTTCAGATGTCTTGCATACACTTCCTGTGGAGTGTTGATCATTGTTCTTGCCAGTGTGTATAATCCTTACATTCTAGCTTTCAACCCGAAACGTTACATTTCTTTGCTGGGTGCAGCATTGTTTTAGGAAGTGCAGGCTTGCCTAGCATATGTATCCCCTCATGAGTTCATTGGCTGATATACAGAGAAAAAACAAAAACTTATACAGTTACAAACTACTCAGGAAAGTCTGTTGATTCTCAAGCCATTCAGATTACTCCCAGTATTGCTACAAAAGTTACTGCTTTATTCAAAGTACATTGGGATTAATCAGGGATAGTCAGCATGAATTTATTAAAGGATGATTACGTTTTATAAATTTGAACAATCCTTTTAGGGTGGTAACCAGGAGCATCTGATGTGGTCTACATGGACTTTATCAAAGCTTTTGAAAAGATCCCTCATGGCACACAGGTCACAAAAGTAAGAGTGAATGGAATCAAAGGCAAAGTGGCACCCTGGATTCAAAATTGGCTGAGAGGCAGGAAGCAAAGGATGATGTCAGAGGGATGTTTTTGTGTGACTGGAGGTCACCTGTAGGTTTCCACAGGCCATTATGCTGGGGCTCTTGTTGTCTGTGGTGTTCATTAATGATGTGAACTTAAATGAAAGGGATACGATCAATAAATTCACGGATGGTACACAAATGGTAGAGTGGTAAATAATGAAGAGGTAAATAATAAACAGCAGGAGGATATCAATGGATTCATATATATCATATATTTTTATAGTGCAGCCAGGGGAAATCATTGATGGGCTTCAATTTCAATTTTGTGCCAGTCGGAATTCAGCTGCACTGGGCAACCATATGGTTGAAAGATGTGTGACCAGTGGTCCTTGGCTGTGATCGTGACCATCTGGTTCTTTGTTGACAAAGCCAAAATGTTTTTCATGAAGTATTTTGTGATTATCAGCACATTTGTGCTTGGTAGCAAACTTATCAAGCATGAATTAGTTCATGTCTATCAGCTACATGGGGAACAGGTCTGGATTTTTACCCTAGGTGCCAGGCAGCTGACAATGGGAATTTTAATGCTTTCTTGTTCACAGAATTGTAATTGTGAATACCAGTACTAAATATCCTCAAAAGTACCTTGATAGAGAATCACATGCCCAACGTGTTCTAGATATTTTCTGATCAACTTTTTCAGAGTTAGAACCAACATATCCAGCTTCTGCACTGATTGTTTCGAGAGATTGACATGCTTTAAGATCAGTTGAAGAACGCAACACACATCAAGTTCGAGAAAGGAGGTGTTTAGTTGCTCGAAGTAATTGATTTAGAATACTCTATGTAAGTGGTCACCTTTGGAGGGATGTTTGAGAGGAATGGGCCCAACCTTTTGTAGCATCATCCCAGTACAGCAAGAAACATCATACTAACACCAACCTGTTGGCTCAATGTCACACAATTTAGCCAGTAGTTCAAGTGAGTCCAAAGAACTAAATATGAAAATTGAGATTTCTGAACTCCACAAAAAGATGAACTAATAATTATTCACTAAATAGCCCTGAATGTTGTGTTTTGAAGGAAATCTCAGTCTGGAGTGCTGATTGCAAACCCATTTAAATCAAGTGTTTTTTTTTAAGAAAAAGCTTTTTATTGAATGATTTGGCAAACTTTCTCCTTTTGTTCCAGCAATTATTTGCAGAAATGTAGTTTGTGGTGACGTAGATGCAAGGTTTGCTAAGAAATAGCAGACTAGTAAAGAGTATCTACACATGACTCCCCCTCTAATAATCTCTGCCATGCCTCTAAAACAAGCAGAAAATGTAAAATACATATTCTACAGTGTGGGAAACATTGCATTGTTACTGCAAAAGAATAATTGACTTTGAAGTGAAACACATTGCTGTCAGAGTTATAGCTATCACTTATGCCACTTCAGGAACCAAAAAGATTAACAGTGGTAAATGAAACATTTTGGCTTTTTAATGTTAGTACTGGTTCTTTGATGCAGCGACAAAAAAAACTCACTTCTTAGCTGTCTTATCTTATTTTTCACTCCCTCACTTTTTAAAAACTTTTTTCTTAATTGACATGGTGATATTTGTCTCAGCATACTCCTTTCAGCAAGACATTTCCTACTCCAAAAACTCAAAGGAAGAAACTTCACCCAACCTTTCCCTTAATTTTCAATTGTTAACCCTGATAATTGACACTCATCCTGGGGAAGTTTTTCTGTATTCACCTGGTCAAACCCTTCATATTTAAACATCCTTTCTTGTTAGCCTGCTTTGTTTTTGTGAAATAATTATAGTAGCTCAAGTCCCTCTTCTTGTCAATTAGGGCATAACCTGATATGACTATTTTACACCACTATTTATAAAATCCAAAATACTGTTGCCTTCTTTTTTGTTGCTGTGTCAATCTGCATTTACATATTCAAAGAATTTTGAACACCTTGTCATTTTGCTGATCTGCTACTTTAAATAGTTTTCCATTTGGTGTCTATTCCCACTTTGTTTTTCCTCCAGAACTGCATCATTTCACTTTTTGATGGTGAACTGTCCCTTCCAATAACATCTTGTTTGCCTAACCTGTTTACATCTGTGTGTCTTTTATAGTTTGCAAAACACCACGCTCCCAACCCATGCGTATATCATTAGCAGGTTTTGACACTATGATCTCAAAATCCAAATAATTTAGATAGGTTATGGAGAGCAAAGTGGGCTCAAATTACTTTCGAATCCAATCAATATTCAACGTCCTTAATCTTTTACAAACACAAAGTATTGCAAATGTTGTAAATCTGAATGTGTTGGAACGAATCTCTATACTTTACAGCTCTGGCAGCATCTGTGGAGTGCAGGTAGAGCCAGTGGTCAGAATTTTAAAATTATTATGAGGTCCAGATCAAAAGACGGTAGGCACACAATTTGGCACTGCTGGCCTTCATACCGGTTTGCTGTAATGATTCTGCCTTTGGCACTAATTTTCAACGACGATGGCTTAGGTCTTGATTCCTGGCAGGCAGTTAACTATAGAGAATTACAGGATCTATTAAGGGCTAGCTGTGCGCTAACTGGGATTCTCAGTCAGCCATGCCAGTGGCCCATGTCAGCCTGGCTTTCTCCTTCTGTGTCTCCATCCTCAGATCAGTAGCTCTGACCTCAGCTGGTATGGCTGCCTCCCATTGGTTCTCCAGTTAAGGGAGTGTGCCTGTTGTCCCCAATTTAACAATAAGCCACTGCTTGATCTTGAATTAGCTACAACTTTGAAAATCCCAGTAAATAGAAATAAAACAGAACCAGCCCGCATATCCAGCTTCCAAAGCTTGATAAAAAATACTGTCAAATGTTTCTCATCATCCACCAGAACTAGGAAATGTTTTTAAGCAAGTGTAGGGGTGAGAGGTGAAAATTGACCAAAGGAAGGGCTGTAATTGGGTGGAAAACAGGAGAGATTACAGAGACTAAAGAGTTGGGATAAGAAAGAAAAGATTGGCCAGATTTTCCAAAGTGGCACTCATGCACATTTGAGGGAAAAGAATGACTTATTGGAAACACTGATATGGAAGATTGCATCATTAGAACAGATGTGAAAAATAGTGACACTGAAAAGTTAGTTTAATGTCCTTACAGGAAGTAGGGTGTGATAAAGTATCGTCAAAGCAGCTGTGGAAGTCAGTGTATAATAAATATTTGTTGATAATTTATCCCTGAAATAGAAACAGAGATGTTAAGGAAATGGTTAAGAAAGAATAGGAAACGGAGCATGGAAGCAAAGTTGGAATTTTCCAGTTTATTGTGAAGAAACAGCACTGATGCAGTCAACAATGTACAGGAAAAATTTGAGGCGCCCTGATTAGGAATGACACAAGAAATAGTCATCAAAAGAAAATATATGTGTATCTAAGATTCATGTGTGTTAACTATAGGGACCTTATATTTGTAGTGAATAGAATTGAAGGAGAAGTTGTTCAGGTGAGAGAATTTAGCCAAATGGAGATCAATGGGCATTGGTTGGTGGTGAAAGATGGAGATGCAGGAAGATATACAGTTATGGCAAGAAGGAGACAGTGCCAGGAATTTGGAGACTGTTGGGAAATCTTTCACCCTACTGTAGACTTTCTCTTTCATCTTGTCCCCACCCAATCTTTAAAAATGCTGACAACGTATGATATTTCTAACTTTTCCCACTATTGCTGAAAGGTTAACAACCTGAAATATAAAGTTTTTTCGGGCTGCCTGTCCTGCTGACTGTTACCAGCATCTACTCTTTTTTCAGATTTACTGCATCTGTTTGTGTTTTACTATCGTTATATTTCTATCATAGAGTAATATAACAAGCAAACAGACCCTTCAGTCCAACTCATCCATGCCTACCAGACATCCCAATCTGACCTTGTCCCATTAGGCAGCATTTGGACTATATCCCGCTAAACCTTTCCTAATTATATACCCACTCAGATGCTTTTTAAATGTCGTAATTGTACCTGCCTCCATCCCTTCCTCTGTCTGCTCGTTCCATACACACACCATCCTCTGCGTTCAAAAGTTATTTTTCAGGTACTTTTTAATTTTTTGCTCTTTCATCTTCAGCCTATGCCGTCTAGTTTTGGAGTTTTGGACTCCTACCCTGGCGAAAAGACCTGGCTATTCACCCTGGGCATGCCCTTATGATTTTATAAACCTCTACAGGGTTACCCCTTAGCCTGTGACACTCAAGGGAAAACAGTCCCAGCCTATTCAGCCTCTCCCTCTCCAAACCCCCAGTCCCAGCAACATCCTTGCAAATCTCATTCTGAACCCTTCAAATTTAACAATACTCTTCCTAAAGAAGGGTATTCAGAATTGTATTCTAAAAGTGGCCTCACCAATGTCCCGTACAGCCACAACATGATGTCCTAACTCCTGTACTCAAAGTTCTAACCAATTATTTGGGGGCCAGTGCCAAAATCGGGTGAGCTGTCCCGTGGACTAGTCAAGCAATAGCTTGACAAAGTTATACTCACGGAATCATACCTTGCAGACAAAGTCCCAGACACTACCCTCCCCATCCCTTGATATGTCCTGCTCCACTGACAAGACTGACCCACTGGAGGTCTGGAGGAAGGGATTTGCTCTGGAAATCCTCAACACTGACTCCAGACCCCATGAAGTCTCGTAGCTTCGGGTTAAACATGGGCAAGGTAACCTCCTGCTGATTACCAAGTACCATCCACTATCGGGTGATGAATCATTACCCTCAACGTTGAGCAACATTTGGAGGAAGCAATGCACGTGGCAAGGGCGCAAAACGAGTGGGCCTTGCCAGATCCTGAGTTGTACGTCTCACAGGTTAACCACCCCCTGTTTGCCTAGTCTTCCAATTGCTCCATTCCCTTCTCTCCAACAGAAATTTAAAATTAACTCGAAACAGTTTTCTTTAAATAAATACAAACACAGCAGGATCAGAAAATCAGCCACAAACCAAAACAGACGGCATAGCGAACCGTCCATCAGACCGGAAGTGGGTCCCGGTTACTAGGGTGAAAGGTGAAGGGGCGGGGCCTGCTGACACGGAGAGGTTATGGATCCCGGTGGTGAAGGTAAAGCTGAGTCTTCGTGTGATCTGAGTCTAGGGGGAGCGGCCTGGCTGTGGGTATAACTGACAGGTCTCTCACGGTGAATCAGGGCGATATTTCCCTGTCGTTAAATGGACGATAAGATCCCCAGCTGAATCTTTATATATCCATCGCGCCAGCGCACGGCATTGGCGTGTGTGAAGGAAAGGACTGCCTTCATTTACCATCCTGCACCCTCCTGGCCTTTCCTCATTCACCCAGCACACCCCCAGTGTCTTCCTCTTTCACCCCCTACCCGCCATCGAGAGAGTGCCCTCATCCCCCTGCCCCCGCCACCCCGGACTGTCAACCCACCCCACCCCCACCCTCAGCCCCTTCATCCCACTCCCGCCCTGGGACTGCCCTCATTTCAGTCCCCACTGGGGTCTGTACACAGTTCTCTGTGTATTGATGCTCAAGTTGCTGATGCAGTTAGATCATGTATCTTCCTGGTTTGGGTTACTCGTGAATAAAAAGGAACTAGCATTTTTGGTAATTTTTTTGAGATCTCATGATGTCCTAATCTTTATAATCAGTGGAGTAGTCTCGAAGTCTTTTCACTGATATGAAATAGGAGATGTTACAGCCTCAGTGGGAATATTGTGTTGAATACTGGGTATCCTTCCCATCTTTAGGAGGGATATGAAAGCCTGGGAATGAAATTTCATTTACTTGGCAGATTGGTGAACTGGGACTATCTTCTTTTGAGGTGTTTTAAGAGGGGTTTAGATTTAGGTGTTCCCTGAGGGGTCTGAAGAAAGCAGAGAAGGACACCTTTCCATTTGCAGAAAACCGACAACTAAATGATGTCAATTTAAAGTGTTTGGCAAAATAACCAGAAGCAATATGAAAAACATCTTTGTTGTACCATGGCCCAGATTTCCACTAGCCAGACAGTTGTTACTCCAGTGTTGATGGTTGATTGCAGAAACCCCATCATGGCAGATATTGAAGGAATTGCCCAGGAAATTGAATTTTCCGTCAGGCACTTCCGGTACACCTGGAGCCCGCTGAAACTCTTCATTTACATTGGAGACTTCAGAGAGTTTCAATGAAATTAAGTAAAGTAGTTATCCAGGAAACGTTAGAGCATTAAATAGATGACTCCTGAGTAACTATTCACCTGAACCCACGTTTACCTTAAGCACCCTCAACTACACCTCACTTACACCTCCTTTCACCCTCAGGTCCTGGAACAGACACCTGAGGGGACCTGACTCGCATCCTATGACCCAACGCCCTTTCCTCCCCATCTGGACTGGACCTGATCCAATATAATGCCCCACTAGGACTGGCCCCTCCACCTGACCTGGCCTGGCACTTCCTCACCCTTGCTGTTAGACCTGACTTAACATGGCACTAGCAGCCCTCCTGCCACTCACCAGATCTGCAGACCAAACCAGAAACTCTTATCACACACCAGGCCTGATGCTACCCCTGACGTCCCCTCCCAACTCCATGAACTAATTTCTACAACACACTTGACCTAACCTAACTTAAACACTGCATCACTTAAATTGCACCCTCACCAAATGGCATCATACCTGACACCCTATCCCTCCCCTGCCATACACTTACTGGAGAATATTGTTGAGGTAGTTTCAATGGTGGCTATCAAAAAGGAGTTGATTAAATATCTGAAAGGAAAAGGTGGGGAAATGGGACTCGCTGTGCTGCTTTTGTAGAGAGCAGTGTAGACATGATAGGCCAAATGGCCTCCTGTGCTGTAGCTTTTTCAATGAGTCTATGTAGTGACATTTACCATTTAAAATGAAAAGTACATCACTATTCTCAGTTGTACCCCAAGCTAAAGGAATGTTATTCCTAATTTATATAGAATTGATTTGTTGAAATTCTAGGTTTTTCCAAGTTTCTTCCTTTTGGTGGGAAATATAATACTTTATGTTGGTTACTATTCTATGTGAACCATCAGACCTCAAGTACCTGGCTATTATTGTCACGCAATATTTTTTCCTCTCTTTGACTGGTATCACAATGGAATGCTGATCTCTTCTTTTATAACACCTACTCACACGTACCTCCCAGTAAAAGTAACTATATCGCATTTGAAAACAAGAACATTGGATGGCCCACATTCTCTTCCCACAATCTCCACTCACTCCCTACTTTTCTGCACCCCACCAAACTCCTAACCAAGGTACACTAAAATCAGTTAAGAGGCTCGTATTGCTACCCTGGCTGAGATCAGCTAAGAAAAGACCATTGATTGAACCTTAGTCTTGCTGAGTATCCTAATGGTTGTTTGAGCCAATGAGTAAGTTACGTCTCCATTTTATAATAAAGGGAAGGAGAAAGTACGTGACTTGCTGAGTTGCTCTTGCAGAGAGTCAACAATGACACAATAGCTCAGGGAATAATGTGCCTTGTCTGTACCAGATGCCTCCCCAGTGGTCAGGAACCTATACCTTAAGAAATAGGTTCACTCAAACACTGTTCTGTCATTTCATAATATTTCCTCAGGTTGATCTGTGCAGTGTTATGCATTTCACAGTTTTAAATAACACATTTTCAGATTGTAACGTAATAGATAATGCTTATGGATTAAATCTGGATGGAAAGCAAATGCTGAAATAGTTAAATTTGTTTTTAAACGCTTCATAAATTTTGACTATCATATCCAAATTATGTATGATGCTGATACACTTTATTTTAGTCTGTTACTTCTAAATTGACAAGCATGCACTGCTAATAGTGCCCCACTATTCCATAGGCCATCACAAGATGTATAAAATCCCAATCTGACCACCAAAATAACAAATTTGCCTGACTAACTGCAATTCAGTTAAATATAATTTACAACAGATTTCGTCATTAACAGAAACACAATTACTTATTGTAGCACACTTACTTTAATAAAAGTCACAGAAAAGAAAGGATTTCTAACTACCTCTGTGGAACTTAAACTATACTCCTTTAGACCCTAAATACTTACTTACTCACTCATGATTAATGCATTCAAAAGACAGGCGGTTTGATAAACATTATGGATGGAAAACAGATATAGACAGAGAAAACACAATTGTGGAGATCAAATGTCCAGATTTTAAGGATGTGTTGAATTGTCTTAGAGATGCTCTTGATTTTTAGCATTGGCACACTCCTGTCTGTAATGCTGTCTGCATTCTTCTCTTCAACAGCTGATCCAGCAGACCTTGATCTTTTCTTTAAACTCTGTTAAGCGTTCTTGGTTTTTCTGTCTTTCTCCCCCAACATAGAGAGACAGATGATTGCATTTTGTTCACAGACTCTGACGGTTTTCCTGCTGTTCTTGCACCTGCAGCTTTGTAGCAAACTGTAGCTCAGTCAATCAGAGGGCTGCCTTCTCATAGAATGTCCTTATCTCAAAAGATTTGGAAGTTGCGCAATTTTAAACTTTCTCCCCCATTGCTTAAAATTGCAATATTGTATCACACAGCTTAAAAATATGTTGTACTTGATTTTCAAGTAGCAGCTATTTGCTGGTAATTCAGTTATATAGCATTGCAACTTCCCGCTTCAGTTTATCATTACAAAAAAGAAATGTGGCCCCTTACAGGTCCTCTGCTGCAAATTGATTATAGTACTGTAAATTAGTGTAAAAAAAATTATTGACTTGGTATAAAGTGAGAAAGGTGAAAATTTCACTGAGATGCAAGTAAAGTGTTTCACAATATTACATTTTGTAATAAAACATTGGGAGAAAGTCTGAATAGGGAAAGGGGAGAATCAACAAAAGCTTCAGTCATAGAGAACAAGTAACAGGTGTGAATTACCAACCAACTATGTACAGGGAATTGTTGTAAGGTTCCTTTTTAAAGTTTCTTTCACTTTAATTTTTTCTTATGTTCAGTCTCCTCGTCCATCCTCATTTTGACATTCCTTACTTCCTAATCATGTGTTGTGTCATTGTTTCCCATGTGCCATCTCATCATCAGTAACATCCCCTGATTTTGCCACTGAATTTGGTCCTATTGTATCTGCATCCTGCAGTCAATGATCATCAGTTTTTTAAAACAGTTCCCTGCTCAGGTAATAAAGTCAACTTTGTTTTCAGTCTTTGATTTTTAAATTTCTCTTCTGTTTGTAAATGCACTGGTAAATGTACTGATGTGGACTTCTCATCTTAAAAGTAATTTTCTGCTGTACTGTACAGTACTGTACATCTGCAAATCTAATAGTTGAAGAACACGGACTGTACTTGTGCTGTAAATTTCTTTAAAGACTTCCTTGCAAGCAAGTATCCTGCTTTCTACACTGAAGATTTTCTTGTTTGCAAGTTATTTTAGCTTGGAATTCATAGTACTGTACATGTGGCTTTTTATGTATTATTGTATTTTTACATTGGCTTTTCCAGACAACAAAGTGTCCTCGGAAACAGAACTGTGGCTTTAACATAGATTCCACTGGAAACCATATTTGACTTAGTCATTTCACTTTAGGTCATGATTTTCAAGACCAGTATCCTGGCTTTAAGAGTGGACAGCCTGTAATTGAAGAATCACATAACAGTTACAGCACAGAAGGAGTTTATTTGGTCCATCATGTCTGTATTAGCTCTTCGAAGTAGCAATTTACCTAGTGCTTCTCCATCTCTCTGTAACCGTGCACATTCTTCCTTTGCAGATAACAACTAAGTTCCTTTCTGAATGCCTTGCTCAATCCTGCCTCCATCACAATGTCAAGTAATTGCTGAATGAAAAAAAGTCTTCACGTATCACCATTGCTTCAGTTGCCAGTTACCTTAAATCTGTGCCCCTCCATTCTCGCTTTTTACAGTAGTAGGAACAGTTTTTGCCTACTCTGTGCTGATCCTTCATGATTTTCAATACTTTGTCAGATTTCTCTATCAATAGCTCATCTCAAATTTCATTAAATAAAATGAAAGACCATCAGTGGGTTAGCCTGACATAAGGGCAAAAGAAACGTATAAATACTAAAGGGCGAAAAGGCATGAAAAAGGCTACATAAGTAACAATGTGAGAAATATTAGAGAAGGGAAGAAGAAAGCAAACAAGCTGAAAATGTGGCAGGTTGTTTTTGTTCTTGAGTTTTGGGCAATGTTGGCAATGCCACATTTATTGCGAATTCCTAATCTACCTAAGGTACTGCTAGACTTTCTTGAATAGCTGCTGCCCTTTAATTAGAGTTCCTAAAGTAACATTAAGGAGAGAAGGGGAAAATTTTGATCAAACAACAATGAAGGGATAACAATATACAAGTCAGGATAGATTGTGTCTTAAAAGTTTGTAGTATTCCTTTGATATTGATACTCTTGCCTTTTTCTGTGTTTGAGGTGTGAGATTGAGCTGTGTCATCAAACTCTACTAGGTGAACAAGATACAGTCCAGATACAGTGGAGGTAATGATTATTGAATTGCTAGTTATGGATACTGATCAATAATAATAAAAACTGTAAACACTCAGTGGGCCTGGTAGCATTTGTGGTGAGAGAGGCCAGAGTTAACATTTCAGGTCTGTGACCTTTCATCAGATTTTCTCTTCCTACGGCTGCTAGAAATACAGGATAACAAGCATGGGGCTGGATGAACACAGCAGGTCAAGCAGCATCATAGGAGCAGGAAAACTTGACGTTTCGGGCCTAAACCCTTCATCAGAAATGGGGGAGGGGAAGAGGGTTCTGAAATAAATAGGGAGAGAGGGGGAGGCGGATA